>CADCXB010000001.1:4800000-6000000 GCA_902806585.1 Xylaria hypoxylon
ATTTAGTTTTTATATTTTATTTTATAATTACTTTATTATTATAACTTATTTACTTTATTAAATAATAATATTTTATTATTATTATTATTTAATTAAGTATTATATAGTTAAAATAATAAAAAATTCCTTTTATATTTTTTTAAGCCTTTAGTTATAATAATTAAGCATTATACCTTTGCTAAAATTACTTAAAAGTTTGCTTAATAAAACACTTTTACTTTTTTTATTTATAAAAAGCAAAGCAAAAAAACAACCTTTTTTTAATAATAATAACAAGTTTAAAGAATTTAAATTTTAAATAATATTTTTTTCTTTAGCTTTTACTTAATTTAAAAGTAATAAAAATATATTTAAATAGCTAGTTAAAAACTTTTTAAGTTTTTTTAAAAATATTTAAATAAGGTTTACTTAAATAAATATTAATTAAACTTATTAATTAAAACAAGCAAAAAAATAATAAAATTAATTTAATGTTTTTTTTAAGTTTTTTAAAATTTAAAATAAAATTTTTATTAATATAAATATATTTACTAAGTTTTAATAGCATGCTTTAAAAAAAATAGCTAAAAATTATAATAAATTTCCTTTTATTTTTACTAAAATATTTTTTAATACTACTAAAACTTTTATTAATTTAATTAAAATATTTATTATACTTATATTATATAATTTTAATAAAAATAACTTATATAATAATAATAATAATAATAATAATAATAATAATAACAATAATAATTATTACTTTTACTTTAAAAACTAAAAAAGATATATAAATTAAAACAGCTTTTTTAACTTTAATAATTAAAGTAAAACTTTTTAATTATTAACTTATATTATTAATAAATTATATAAAATTAAATAAAAAAACATTAGTTTATTTAATTTAAAATATAATAATTTTAATAATATTATTAAAGGTGGTGTTATATACTAGCATATAATGCTAATATTTAAAGGGACACCTAGGCTATAATAAAAGTAAGCTTATTAATAGTGTTAAAAGTAAGGAATTTATAGTGGATAAATTTATTATAAGTAAAGGTAATATAAAGAAAAAAGTAAAAGTATATTGCTTACTTAATTAAAATTTTATTTGTTAAATATAGCAAAAAATGTTATATATATAAATTATTTTTCGCGCTTAAACCACTTAAAACCTTTAGTTTTATAGTAAATTATAATAAATTATAATAAAGTTAACTTTAGCTATATAAAACCTTTTTATATAAAGTAAACTTTTATATAAAAAATAACCTTTAAAATAAATTAGTTATAAGGTATTACTTTAAATTAATTATTTTAATAGGTTTTTTTTTTACTTAGTATAATACTAGTAAGCTAAAAGGGTTTTTAGCTTTATATTAACCTTATTAAAAGTTTTTAAAAGGTTTTTAAAGGTTTTTAGCCTTATATATATATTATATATAACTATTATAAATTACTTATAAATAGCTTATATAAGTGTAATATATATACTATTTATAATAATTGCTAGCTTTATTAATAAAGTTATAGCTAAAAGGTTATATTTTTTTTATAAGCACTTATAATTACTAATATATTTTAATATGCTTTTTAAATTAAAGTGCTAGCTAATAAGCTTAATATTTACTAAAAATTAGTTTGTTTAACAAGTATTAAAGCTTTAATTAATTTATTAGCTATTATTTTAGTAGTTAAAATATAGCATATATTTATTAACTAAGTTTTATAAGTATTTTTAATAAACTAAAATTTTATAAAAGTATATTTAATATATTAATAATATTTAAGGTTTTTAATAGTTATTATAGCTTTTATATTATTATTATATATTATTATAAGCTTTAAACTTAATAGCTAAATTTTATTATAAAGGCTTTTTAACTACTAAGCTTTTTTTATAGCTTTTATAAGTGCTATATATTTAGCTTTTAATATTAAAAAGGTTATTATATTAGTTTTTTTAGCTTTTTAGCTTATAATCGCGCTAGCTATTATAATAATATATTTTTAAGTAAATTTAGCGGTTTTAAAGTATTTAATATAATTATTATTATTAAAGACTATAAGTAAGTAGCTAAAGGTTTTACTAAAAAAAATAAAGCCTTTTAAATTTTTAAATATTAAAGCTAATTTTATAATACCTTTTAAGTACTTAAATAGCTTTATATTTATTATAAAGTATAGTTTATAAAAGTATTATATATAAATAGCTAGTTATTAGTAAGCAAATATTATATTAAGCTTAATAATTTATATTAAATAGTTTATAGTTTTTATAAGCACTAAATAATAGTAAGCTTTAGTAAATACTAATAAAAACTTATACTTTTTTAGCTTTATAATTTTAAACTATAGCAAAATTTTAATAAACTTAATATTTTTTAATTTTAGCTTTTTTAAAGCTTATTTAATATATTAAAGCTATTATAAATATAGTTTATAATTAAGCTTATTATACTTAATTTTAATACTTAAAAACTAAGCTATAAGGTTTTAGTTTTTAATATTATATATAGCGTTAATTTTAGTTTTTAAGCTTTAAATATAATAAATATTTAAGTTAATTAATAAGTAATTATTAATATAAGTTATTATAAAAGTGTTTAAAGTTATTTTATAGTATATAAAGGTATTATTAATTAAAAGCTTAAAATTTAAGCTTTTTAGTAGTTAAAATAGCTTTTTTTACTATTATTTAAAAGCTTGCTTTAAATTATATAAAGCTTATAGCAACTAAAAACCCTACTATAATTTAAGCTTATATTTATGCTAAATTACTAATTTTAAAATTTTAAAGTTTTTTAAAATAATTTTTAAGCTTTTTAAAAGTTTAATATAAATAGTTTTAATAAGGTTATTATTTAAAAAAGCTTTTATAAAATTAATTTGCTTGATTTTTTAGTTTTTAATAACTATTAAAGCTAATAAAATTTATTAAGTAAATAAAATAGCTATAGCTATAAAAGTTTTTATAAAATTAGTATTAAAAGCTTATTTAAAGCTTTTAATAATAAATTTAGCTTTATATTTAATAATTAATTTTTATTAGTTTAATTTATATTTTAATATTTAATAGCTACTTATAAAGTATTTTTTAAGGTTTTTAATAAATAAAAAATAAAAAGCGTTAAATTTTAATAGCTATTAAAATTTAAACTTAACTATTTATAATTATAAAGGACTTTTAAGCGTTTTTAATGCTTATTTTAATATATTAAGCTTTTTTAAAGCAATTATAATAACATAAATAATATTTTAAATTATTAAATTTATAAAAAGTTTAATAAAATTTAAATTTATTAAATCGCTTTTTAAATTATTATTTATTACTTTATATTTTGCTGTAAATTTTAGTGGAATAAAAAATAGTTTTATTAAAATAACTAAATTTAATAAAAAAATAAAAGGTATAAATATTATTACCTTTTTTAAATTTAATGTTTTAATAAATATAATATTTTTTAAGTTTTTTATAATAAATGATATATATAACTAAAAGTTATTAATTAAAATAAATTTGCTAAAAAGTAAATAAGTTTTAAATAGGTGTATATTAAATAGGTTTTTCAATAAAAAATTCGTATTATTAAAAAAGGCTTTATTTATTAAAATTAACGTTTTTAATAGCTTTAGCGTAATAAACTAAATAATTAGGTAATATTTAGGTATATAAATTAAATAGGTTTTAATATTAATTACTATTAAAATTTAGCTATATTTAGCGCGTTTAATAAGCTTATAAGCTTTAACTTATAATTTATAAAGTATAATTAATAAGCACTTAAAGTTTATAATTTTATAATAAGTAAAAAAAGGTATATAAAGTGCTAAATTAGGTTTTAGCGTATTATATAATAGTTAATAAAAAAGTAAATCTTTATTAATAATTTTTATATAATTAATTAAATTTATTATAAGCGCTATAATATAGCACTAAAAGTATAATAATAGTTTAAAAGCTTATAAGGTAATTTATAAGCGATTAAAAATTACTTTAATAAATTATTTTACTAAGCTATTTTATTTATATATATAAAAGCTAAAAATATTAAAATTAATGCTTTTAGCTTATAACTAATTATTAATAAAGTTATTATTTACTTTAATATTTAAATTAAAATAAAAATAAGTTAAATAATAATTATAGCAGTTTTTTAAACTTTTAAATACTTTTTTTATAATAATATAAATAATAATTACTAATTTATTTTTTAATAATTAAATTTAATAATAATCTATTTTTTATTTTATTAAAATTAAAATATAAAAAGTTTAAAAATATAATATTAACTTTATAATAAATAAATTATTTATTTTAAAACTTAAAGTAATAAGTAAATTATTAATTTTAATAAAGATTAAGCGTTTAATAGCTTTATTTATAGCATATTTTTTATAAAAAAAGTTTTTATTATTAATAAAATTAAAGCTTAAAAGCTTTATAATAATTTTAGCGGTTTTTTTTAATAATAAAAGCTTTATATATTTTAGTTTATAGTGCTAAAGTATAGCTAATTTTAAAAGCTTAAAAAGTTTAAGTGTTTTTAAAAGTATGCTATTTTTTAAGTTGCTACTTTATAAAAAGTTGCTTTTAATTACGTTAAAAATTTTTAAATTTATTGTTTTTTTAATTATAAAAAATAAACTACTTATTATATTAAAAGTTTTAAGTGTTATAATGTTTTATAATACTTATAATTTAAAAAATATATTATTTTTTAAATAATTATTTTATATTATATTATTATAAGTAATAAGTAAGTATTATAGTAGTTATTAAAAATTATTTTTTAAAGTAAAATAAAAGCTTAAATTTATAAACTTTAGCATTATTAAAGTATTACTTTTATTATTAACTAGCTTAAGTTTTTTAAAAAACCTTTTTAATTAGTAATATAATGCTTTAAAAATAATATTAATATTAAATTTTAATATATATAATATATTTATTAGCTTAAAAGTATTATATTTAGTACTAAAATAATAAGGTTTTAATTAAACAATACTTTTATTATATAGTTTTAATAGTTTATTAATTATTATTATAAAAAAAATATTTTTAATAAATTTAATATAAGTGCTAAATTAATAAAAGCTATTAAAAATATATATTATATTATTTATATTATATAGCTAAAAAATTTTATAATATATATTAAAAGGTTTTAAGTTTATTAATTATATTAAATTAACTTATTAATTAAAAGATTTTAAAATAAATAATATTATATTTATTAAAGGTATAAAAAAAAAAGCGCTATAATTTATTAAAAAGAATATATTAGTAGTATTTTTAATAAAGTTTTTAATAAGTTTAATTAAAAACTTAAGTAATTTACTAATTTTTTTACTACTTTTATTTTAAAAAAGTTTAAAAAAGTATTTAAAAGGTTTATTTATTTAGTTAATAGCATTATAAAAAGGTTTTAAGTATAAATTTATTAATTTAATACTATTTTATTAATTTTATAAAATATTTACTATTAAAAACTTTATTATAATTATAAAAAACAATTTTATTATAATTATAATAAATATAAATATTAATTAAAAAGTTTAAATAGTTTATTATATTTAATTTATTTATATTATATAAAAGTTTTTTAAAGCTTTTAAGTAATTATTATATTAATTAATTTAGTTAATTATAATACTTTTTTTTACTAAATAAATAATAATATTACTAAATTTAGCGTTAAAAATACTAAAATTAATGCTTTAAAAAAACTTTAAAGTATAAAAAGCTTTATAAAAATTTTTTTTAATATTATTATTATTAAGTTTATAAAAAGTTAAAAATATTTAAAATATTTTTATAAAGTTATAAATATAAATTATATTAACTTATATTATAAAGCTTAAGCTATTTTATAATAATAATAAAATAATAACTTAATTAAAGTTATTAAAAGCTTATAATATAATAAAGTTTTTTATAAATATTAAAATATTTATAGCTTTAAAAACTATAATAAGTATTTAAATTTATTAATTAAAGTTTTTAAAGCTTTTTAAACGCTAAGGTTTAAAAAAGTTGTTAATTTTTTTAGCGAATTTTTTACTTAATTACCTTTATATTATAAAAAAAGTAATAAAAATTATTATAAGCTTTTTAATAAAAGCTATAAAAGTATTTTTAAAAAGTATAAAATAATTACTAATATTATAACAAGTTTTTAAGTATTAAATACTAGTAGTAATAGCATAAATAGTAGTATTAAACTAGTTATTTTAAGCTTATAGTTATTATTATACACTAGTTTAAAAGCTTTATAAGCTTTATATACTTTTAATAAGCTTTTATATTTAGTTTAATATAAAAAAGTTATTTTTATTATTAAAAATATTAAGTGCGTTTAAAAAAGTAGCTATTATAATAATTTATAATATTAAAAGCATTATAAATAATAATATAAAAAATAATATAAAAAAAAAAGATTGCTATAATAAAAAATAAACGCTTTATATTATAAAGTAAATAGTAATAATAGCTAGTTTTAATAAAACATTATACTAAGCTTATAACTTATTAAAAGTGGTTTTATATACTAATATATAATATTAATATTTATAAAAGTACTTAGGTTATAATAAAAATAAGCTTATTAATAATATTAAAAGTAAGAAATTTATAGTAAATAAATTTATTATAAATAAAAATAATATAAAAAAAAAAGTAAAAATATATTATTTATTTAACTAAAATTTTATTTGTTAAATATAATAAAAAGCGCTATATATATAAACTATTTTTAGTGCTTAAATTATTTAAAACTTTTAGCTTTATAATAAATTATAATAAATTATAATAAAGTTAACTTTAGTTATATAAAACCTTTTTATAAAAAATAAACTTTTATATAAAAAATAACTTTTAAAATAAATTAGTTATAAGGTGTTACCTTAAACTAATTACTTTAATAGGTCTTTTTTTTACTTAGCGTGGTGCTAATAAGCTAAAAGGGTTTTTAGCTTTATATTAACCTTGCTAAAGGTTTTTAAAAGGTTTTTAAAGGTTTTTAGCTTTATATATATATTATTTATAGCTATTATAAGCCATTTATAAGTGGCTTATATAAGTGTGGCATATATACTACTTATAATAACTGCTAGCCTTGCTAGTAAAGTTATAACTAAAAGGCTACACCTTTTTTATAAGCACTTATAATTACTAATATATTTTAACAAATATAAATATAATTATTAAAAAATAAAACCTTATATTTATTAATATTTACTTATTTTTTAATTATATTAAGTTATTTTTAAAAAATAAGTGTAAGGTTTATATTAAAGTTAAAAAAGTAGTTAATTAAATAAATTAAAAAAAAAGTTTTTTTAAGCTATAAAACTTTAACTTTAAGCTATTATTATTTATTATATATAATATTGTTATTATATAACGATATCCTTTAAAAACAATGTTTTTTTTTAATATTATTTATAAATAGTGTTTTATTAAACCTAATATTTACCTTTAATATAAAAAAAAACAAAGTTTTTATTGTTTTTGCTTACATTTTTTTAGCTGTTTTTTTTAACAGCAAGTAATTTTAAATCAAGGTATAATATATAGTTTTTTTACTAAATCGTTACGTAAAAAAAAACTTCTCCTTATTATCGTTAAATATCTTTAGTATTAAAGTAGCTTGTTTATATAAGTTTAAATAAGCTATAGTTTAAGCCCGTTTATTATTAAATGTTAATTTATAATAAAATTAGTTTAAATTTTAACGTATTTTTTTAATAAAAGTAATAATGTTAGCATTAAAAGCAATGCTAGCAGTTATAGCTGCAAGGCCTTAAATATAAGGTTTATATTAAAGTTAAAAAAGTAGTTAATTAAAAACATAATATAGTTATAATAAAATCTTTATTTAGCTTTTAAACCTATAAAAGATAAAAATTCTCTTTTAAAAACGCTACTATAAAACAATAAAAGTAAAAGTTAAAAAGTAAGGAATTATTTATAAGTATAATATATGTAAAAAATAAAAAATAAAAAAGGAAAAAAAAGAAAAGATTTTATTATTTTTTGTTAATAAATATACTAGTTTAATGTGGCAAAAATGTTAACTACTTTTAAAAGTTAAATTTTAAGCGTTATATAATAATATATAGCAAACACGTAGTTTTAATATAAATTAAAAGTAAATAACATTTTTTAAAAGTTTATTTAATGCTATTAATAACGTTAAAAAAAAGGTAAACAGCAACTATATAACGCTAAAAAAAAGGTAAACAGTAACTACGGCTAAAAAAAAAGGAAATAAGTTAAAAATAACAAAAAAATAAATCAATAAAAAAATAAGTTAAAAAAGTTAAAAGAATAAATATATCGTTAAAAATCGTTAAAAATCTAATAAAACTAAAAAAGTAATTAAGGTAAATAGCATAATTAAAAAGGAAATAGTTTTAACTTAGTTGTTATTTAAAGTAAAAAATTCTTATAGTAATTAAACTGCTGTTTAAGTTGTTTAATTAAATATTAAAAAAATTAATGCTATCGCTAGCTACTAAATATAAAGTTTATATTAAAGTTAAAAAAGTAATTAATTAAATAAATAAGAAAAAGAGTTTTTTTAAGCTATAAAACTTTAACTTTAAGCTATTATTATTTATTATATATAATATTATTATTATATAACGATGTTTTTTAAAAACAATGTTCCTTTTTAACACTATTTATAAACAGTGTCCTTTTAAACCTAATAATAAGTTTATTAAAATATTTAATAAAAAGTAAATTATAGCTTTATTTTAAATATTATTTATAAAACCTATTATTTTGTAATAAAATAATAAGATTATTTTAATTAAAAAATATAAATTATATAAAAAAAGTATTGTTTTAATATTATAAACTTTATAAAAATATTTTATATTTAATGTTAAAATTATAACTTAACGGTTTAAATAAACTACTTTTACTTTTAAAAATATATAATGTAATTAATATAAATTACTTAAGTTTATTTAATAAAAGCTAAAATATACTTAAGTTATAAGTATATTTATAATAAATAATATTAATTAAAAAAAAAAAGATTTAAGTTTAAAATAATATATTTTTAAAAGTTAAGCAAATTATTTAACTACTTTAAAAAAGCTAAACTTTTAATAAATATATATTATTTATTAAAAAAGCTTAAAGTAAGCTTAATAAAATAGTATAAAAAGTTAATAAAAATAAAAATTTATTTTATTATGTTTTTTTTCACGTGTTTTACCATTATATAATAAATACCACTATATAATAAAACTTTATAACTTTTTAACCTTTTATTTTTAAAACTTTAATTTTTTTACCTATAAAAATAAATAACGTATTAAAAGAAACTAGATTATAAACTACTGTTTGCGCTTTTAAACAAAACGTTTTTATTAATATTTATAAGCTTATAAAAATGTATTATGTTTTTAATAAAACCTTTTGCTACTAAATCGCTAATATTATACTTAAGCATAAAAGTAAAAATATATTAAATAAACTTATGAAAATTAAAAAGCAATTAATTGTTTTTTTTATTATTAATTTAAATTTATAAGCATTTTTTCTTTAAGTTTATTATATTTAAAATATAGGTAACTAATTATTAATAAAATAAAAAAATAACTTTATTAATATTAATTAAATTATACGCTTTATAAACTATATATTAACTTTTAAAACATATTTAAATTATTAAATCAATTATAGCTAAATTTTTTATAAAAACCTTATTAAATATAAAAGTATTATAAAAAAAATATATATATAATTTTAATAAAATAAAGTTTATAATAAATATAATTATAATTAATATAATTATAATAAGTATAAAAAAGCAAAATAAGCTTAAGTAAGCTTAATAAAGTAATTAAAATTAGTTTATAGCTATTTATATAATTAATTTTTAAAGTTAAATAATGCTGCTTTTTATTATTTTTAAAAAAAAAAACCTATTTTATTTTTTAATATTATAATAGCTTTTTATTACTTAATTAATAAATTATAGTTTTAAATAACACTTAAGTTAATAATAAACTTAATTTAAAATAAATTAAGCACTTTAATATATATACTTATTTATATTTAATAAATATAAAACGCTTTTTTTTTTTTTTTTTTTTTTTTTTTTTTTTAATAATTATAAAAGCTATTATTTAAAAATATTTAAAGATTATTGCTAAAAAAACAATATTTTTACTAAAATAATACCTATATACTTTTTTTATAAGCTTTAACTTTTAAATATTTTATATTTTAGCTTGTTAAAAAAAGCATATAATATTAAAATTAGTAATATTATATAAACTAATATAACTTATATAAATAATACTTTTAAAGAAAAATTTAAAACATTAATAACTTTTTAAGCTTTGCTTTTTATATTAAATAATTTAAATATACTGCTTTTTAAGAGGTAAAAGTACTTAAAAACGCAGTTATATTAATGTTAAAATATATTAGCAATTATAAGTGCTTATAAAAAAGGTGTAGCGTTTTAATTACAACCTTACTAATAAGGCTAACAGTTATTATAAGTGATATATATACCACACTTATATAAGCCACTTATAGGTGGCTTATAGTAGCTATAAGTAATATAAATATAAGGTTAAAAACCTTTTAAAAAACCTTTTAATAAAGTAGATATAAAGTTAAAAACCTTTTTAGCTTAAGGTAAACCGTTTTTAAAGTAGTGTTTTTATTAACACTACGCTAAATAAAAAAAAAACCTATTAAAGTAATTAGTTTAAAGTAATACTTTATAATTAAATTGTTTTAAAAGTTTACTTTTTATATAAAAGTTTATTGCTTTATAAAAAAGTTTTATATAGTTAAAGTTAACTTTATTATAATCTACTATAATTTATTATAAAGTTAAAAGTTTTAAGTAGTTTAAGCGCTAAAAATAGTTTATATATATAGCGCTTTTTGCTATATTTAACAAATAAAATTTTAATTAAGCAAGTAATATACTTTTATTTTTTCTTTTATATTATTTTATTTATAATAAATATTATTTACTATAAATTTTTTACTTTTAATACTATTAGTAAGCCTATTTTTATTATAGCTTAAATACCTTTTTAAATATTAATATTATATATTAGTATATAAAACTACTTTTATTAAATTATAAGCTTAGTATAATATTTTATTAAAACTAATTATTACTATTATTTACTTTATAATATAAAATATTTATCTTTTATTATAGCAATTTTTTTTTTATACCACTTTTTATACTATTATTTATAATGCTTTTAATATTATAAATTATTATAATAGCTACCTTTTTAAATATATTTAATACTTTTAATAATATAAATAACTTTTTTATATTAAATTAAATATAAAAGCTTATTAAAAATATATAAAGCTTATAAAGTTTTTAAACTAGCTTATAATAATAATTATACGCTTAAAATAACTAGTTTAATACTATTATTTATATTATTACTATTAATATTTAACGCTTAAAAACTTATTATAATGCTAAAAACTACTTTATACCTATTAAAAACACTTTTATAGCTTTTATTAAAAAGCTTATAGCAACCTTTATTACTTTTTTTATAATATAAAGGTAATTAAGTAAAAAAATTGCTAAAAAAATTAATAACTTTTTTAAACTTTAGTATTTAAAAAGCTTTAAAAACTTTAATTAATAAACTTAAGTATTTAATATAATTTTTAAAGCTATAAATATTTTAACGTTTATAAAAAACCTTATTATATTATAAGCTTTTAATAACTTTAATTAAACTATTGTTTTATTACTATTATAAAATAACTTAAGCTTTATAATATAAGCTAATATAACTTATATTTATAATTTTATAAAAGTATTTTAAATACTTTTAATTTTTTATAAACCTAATAATAATAGCATTAAAAATCTTTTTTATAAAGCCTTTTATACTTTAAAGTTTTTTTAAAGCATTAATTTTAATACTTTTAACAATAAATTTAATAATATTACTGCTTATTTAGCAAAAAAAGGTGTTATAATTAACTAAATTAATTAATATAATAATTATTTAAAGGCTTTAAAATTTTTTTATATAATATAAGTAAATTAAATATAATAAACTATTTAAACCTTTTAATTAGCATTTATATTTATTATAATTATAACAAAATTATTTTTTATAATTATAATAAAGTTTTTAATAATAAATACTTTATAAAATTAATAAAATAATATTAAATTAATAAATTTACACTTAAAACCTTTTTATAACGCTATTAACTAAATAAATAAACCTTTTAAACACCTTTTTAAACCTTTTTAAAATAAAAGTAGTAAAAAAATCAATAAATTACTTAAGTTTTTAATTAAATTTATTAAAAACTTTATTAAAAATATTACTAATATATTTTTTTTAATAAATTATAATGCTTTTTTGTTTATGCTTTTAGTAAACATAATATTATTTACTTTAAAATTTTTTAATTAATAAGTTAATTTAATATAATTAATAAATTTAAAACTTTTTAATATATATTATAAAATTTTTTAGCTATATAATATTAATAATATAATATATATTTTTAATAGTTTTTAGTAAATTAATATTTATATTAAATTTATAAAAGATATTTTTTTTATAATAATAATTAATAAACTATTAAAATTATATAGTAAAAATATTATTAAATTAAAACTTTATTATTTTAATATTAAATATAATACTTTTAAGCTAATAAATATATTATATATATTAAAATTTAATATTAATATTATTTTTAAAGCGTTATATTACTAATTAAAAAGGTTTTTTAAAGGATTTAAGCTAGTTAATAGTAAAGACAACGTTTTAATAACGCTAAAGTTTATAAATTTAAACTTTTATTTTATTTTAAAAAGCAATTTTTAATAATTACTATAATATTTATTTATTACTTATAATAATATAATATAAAATAATTATTTAAAAAATAATATATTTTTTAAATTATAAGTGTTATAAAATATTATAATATTTAAAACTTTTAATATAGTAGGTGGTTTATTTTTTATAATTAAAAAAATAGTAAATTTAAAGATTTTTAATATAATTAAAAGTAACCTTTTATAAAGTAGCAACTTAAAAAATAGCACACCTTTAAAAGCACTTAAACTTTTTAAGCTTTTAAAATTAACTATTTTTTAATATTATAAACTAAAGCATATAAGGCTTTTATTACTAAAAAAAACTATTAAAATTATTATAAAGCTTTTAAGCTTTAATTTTATTAGTAAAAAAAACTTTTTTTATAAAAAGTACGCTATAAACAAAGCTATTAAGCGCTTAACTTTTACTAAAGTTAATAATTTATTTATTGCTTTAAATGTTATAATAAGTAATTTATTTATTATAAAGTTAATATTATACTTTTAAACTTTTTATATTTTAATTTTAATAAAATAAAAAATATATTACTATTAAATTTAACTACTAAAAAATAAATTAGTAATTATTATTTATATTATTATAAAAAAAATATTTAAAAGTTTAAAAAATTATTATAACTATTATTTAGCTTATTTTTACTTTAATTTAAATATTAAAATAAATAATAGCTTTATTAATAATTAGTTATAAGCTAAAAGTATTAGTTTTAATACTTTTAACTTTTATATATATAAATAAAACGGCTTAGTAAAATAATTTATTAAAATAATTTTTAATTGCTTATAAATTACTTTATAAGCTTTTAAGCTATTACTATATTTTTAATGTTATATTATAATGCTAATAATAAACTTAATTAATTATATAAAAATTATTAATAAAAATTTAACTTTTTATTAGCTGTTATATAATAAGCTAAAACTTAATTTAATATTTAATATACTTTTTTTTATTTATTATAAAGTTATAAGCTTTAAATATTTATTAATTATACTTTATAAATTATATGTTAAAGCTTATAAGCTTACTAAATATATTAAATATAGCTAGATTTTAGTAGTAATTAATATTAAAACCTATTTAGTTTATATATTTAAATATTACTTAATTACTTAGTTTATTACGTTAAAACTACTAAAAATACTAATTTTAATAAATAAAGCCTTTTTTAACAATAAAACTTTTTTATTAAAAAACTTACTTAATATAAACCTATTTAAAACCTATTTACTTTGTAATAAATTTACTTTTAATAATAACTTTTAATTATATATACCATTTATTATAAAGAACTTAAAAAATAATACACTTATTAAAGCACTAAATTTAAAAAAAGTAATAACGTTTATACTTTTTATTTTTTTATTAAATTTAGCTATTTTAATAAAATTACTTTTTATTTTATTAAAATCTAAAATAAAATCTAAAGTAATAAATAATAATTTAAAAAGCGATTTAATAAATTTAAACCTTATTAAACCTTTTATAAATTTAATAGTTTAAAACATTATTTATGTTATTATAACTACTTTAAAAAAGCTTAATATATTAAAATAAATATTAAAAACGCTTAAAGGTTTTTTATAGTTATAAGTAATTAGGTTTAAATTTTAATAGCTATTAAAATTTAAAGCTTTTTATTTTTTACTTGTTAAAAACTTTAAAAAATGCTTTATAAGTAGCCGCTAAATATTAAAACATAAGTTAAACTAATAAAAATTAATTGCTAAATATAAAGCTAAATTTATTATTAAAAGCTTTAAATAAGCTTTTAGTACTAATTTTATAAAAACTTTTATA
The DNA here is from genome assembly GCA_902806585.1 of Xylaria hypoxylon. Taxonomy (NCBI): domain Eukaryota; kingdom Fungi; phylum Ascomycota; class Sordariomycetes; order Xylariales; family Xylariaceae; genus Xylaria; species Xylaria hypoxylon. Next base: position 4,814,674 of record CADCXB010000001.1, read on the forward strand.
GCTATAATTATTTTATTTATTTAATAAATTTTATTAGCTTTAATAATTATTAAAAACTAAAAAATCAAGCAAATTAATTTTATAAAGGCTTTTTTTTATAATAACCTTATTAAAACCTTTTATATTAAACTTTTAAAAAACTTAAAAATTATTTTAAAAAACCTTAAAATTTTAAAATTAGCGGTTTAATATAAGTATAAACTTAAATTATAGCAGGTTTTTTAGCTACTATAAGCTTTATATAGCTTAAAGTAAGCCTTTAAATAATAGTAAAAAAGGTTATTTTAATTATTAAAAAGCTTAAATTTTAAGCCTTTAATTAGTAATGCCTTTATATATTATAAAGCAACTTTAAGCACTTTTATAATAACTTATATTAATAATTACTTGTTAATTAATTTAGATATTTATTATATTTAAGGCTTAAAAGCTAAAATTAATACTATATATAGCATTAAAAACTAAAGCTTTATAACTTAGTTTTTAAATACTAAAATTAAGTATAATAAGCTTAGCTATAAGCTATATTTATAATAGCTTTAATATATTAAATAAGCTTTAAAAAAGCTAAAATTAAAAGATATTAAACTTATTAAAGTTTTATTATAGCTTAAAATTATAAAGCTAAAAAAGTATAAGTTTTTACTAGCACTTATTAAAGTTTACTATTATTTAGTGCTTATAAAAACTATAAACTATTTAATATAAATTATTAAGCCTAATATAACGTTTACTTATTAATAGCTAACTATTTATATATAACACCTTTATAAATTATACTTTATAATAAGTATAAAATTATTTAAATACTTAAAAAGCATTATAAAATTAACTTTAATGTTTAAAAACTTAAAAAGCTTTATTTTTTTTAGTAAAACTTTTAACTACTTACTTATAGTCTTTAATAATAATAACTACGCTAAATATTTTAAAACTATTAAATTTACTTAAAAATATATTATTATAATAACTAAAGCTGCTATAAGCTAAAAAACTAAAAAAGCTAGCATAATAACCTTTTTAATATTAAAAACTAAATATATAACATTTATAAAAGCTATAAAAAAAGCTTAGTAATTAAAAGGCCTTTATAATAAAATTTAGCTATTAATTTTAAAGCTTATAATAATATATAGCAATAATATAAAAGTTATAACAACTATTAAAAACCTTAAATATTACTAATATATTAAATACTATTAAAAACAATCGCTTATATACGTAGGTAATAACAGTTATGTTAACTGGTGCATTGGATTTAAACATGGTAGCTAGCGTTGTTTGTTAGCCTAGCGGTATAAGTGCTGATTACACCTCTTTGTTCTTTGGAACATATGCAACGCTAAGACTGCTGGTTTGAGCTTTAGACTTACCGGAGTCAATTAGCCGCTAAGACTGGCGGTTTGAGTCCTATACTCACCAGAGTCAATTAGCTGCGCTTTCGGATGGAGGCCCTTGTATATGTTGTAGGGGTGTATACAGCGTAAAGGGAGTGTTAAAAACAGTCGCTTATATACGTAGGTAATAACAGTTATGTTAACCGGTGCATTGGATTTAAATAAATACACCCTTATAAAATTCTAGTTTACTAAAAATGCTTATAAAGCTTAATTAATAAATATATACTATATTTTAACTATTAAAATAATAGCTAATAAATTAATTAAAGCTTTATTACTTATTAAATAAATTAATTTCTAGTAAATATTAAGCTTATTAGCTAACACTTTAATTAAAAAAGCGTATTAAAATATATTAACAATTATAAATGCTTATAAAAAAGGTGTAACCTTTTAGTTATAACTTTATTAATAAAGCTAACAATTATTATAAATAACATATATGTTACACTTATATAAGCTACTTATAAATAGCTTATAATAGCTATAAATAATATAAATATAAAGCTAAAAACCTTTTAAAAAACCTTTAATAAAGTGGATATAAAGCTAAAAACCTTTTTAGCTTAAAATAAACCGTTTTTAAGGTAATGTTTTTATTAGTACTATACTAAGTAAAAAAAAAACCTATTAAAGTAATCGGTTTAAAATAACACTTTATAATAAAATTATTTTAAAGGTTTATTTTTTATATAAAGGTTTACCGCTTTATAAAAAGGTTTTATATAATTAAAGTTAACTTTATTATAATTTATCATAATTTACTATAAAGTTAAAAGTTTTAAGTAGTTTAAGCGCTAAAAATAATTTATATATATAGCGCTTTTTACTATATTTAATAAATAAAATTTTAGTTAAGCAAGTAATATACTCCTACTTTTTCCTTTATATTATCTTACTTATAATAAATATTATCCACTATAAATTCCTTGCTTTTAGCACTATTAGTTAGCTTACTTTTATTATAGCCTAAGTGCCCTTTTAAATATTAGCATTATATGCTAGTATATAAAACCACCTTTAATAATTAAACTTAAAGATATAGCGTAAAGTGTAGCAAACTTAATAATACTAAATAATAGCGCAAAAAAAATAAAGTAGTTTTTACATTATTTAATTATAAGCTTTAATATTAAAAGGTTATTTTAATAGTAAAATAATAATAAAGCAAACAAAAAAGTAAAGCAAAAAAAAAATAAAATAAAAAAATAAATGCGATTTTTAGTAGTTTTTATTAATTAAAAGAAATTTTTAAATATAAAAGCATTAGTAAAAAATATATTAAAAGGTTAATAAAAAACTTTTATGTTAAAGCGTTAAAAAAAAAAAAAAAAAGCTTAAAATAATTTAGCTATTAAACAAAATATTAATAAATTATATATAATAATATATAAACTAAAAAAAAGTAATATATTTATTATTAATTAAATTTAAGCAATTATAATATTAATTATAAGCTATTTAATAATTAGCTTTTTAATACTTTTAAATTATATAATATTTTTTATTTAATATAATTATAAAGTTTTAATATAAGCTAAACTAAACTTAACTTTTATAATATATATAGCTAAAAAAATAGTAAAAGCAATAAATATAATAATTAAAACAATAAAAACAATTATAATAAAAAAATTATTAAGTAGAAATATAATAGTTATATTTAAAAAAAAAGCAATATAATATAAATAAGCTAACTTATAAATAAAATAAGTATTTAATAAAAATATAATAAAAATTAAAAAAAACTATATAATAATTAAAAAAGGTATTAATATAAAAATATTTTAAAGCGCGTATATAAACTTAATAAATTTTCTTTAAAATATTTATAAATAAAATAAAGCTAATATAAACAAAATATATTTAATTTTACTAACTAATTTAAAAAGCTATTATATTAGCTTATTAATATATTATAATAATATAAAAACTATAAAAGCTTTATATTAAAAAAAAGCTATATAAAAAATAATAATGTATAATTATAAGCTATGTTTAAAAAATATAAATGTTATATAATGCTTTAAATATTATAAATTTAAATATATAAAAAAGTTTTATAAAAACAAAAGTAAATATTTTTTATATAATAATATAATATATAAAAGTAAAAAAAAAAAGGGTTTAATTTAAAAAAGAATTTAAATTAAATGTAATAAAATATTTAAATTATAAAAAAAGTTATTTAGCTTTTTAAAAAAAGTATAAGGTTTTTTAAAGCTAAATTATAATAATATAAAAAGTATATTAATATTAGTTAATATTATTTTATATTTAAAGTAAATATAAGCTAATAAATTAAAACTAAAATAATTAATAAAAAATTTAACTTTAAAAATAAGTAATATTTAGCTTGTTTATAAAAAAGCTAAAATTATATTAATTAATAGCACTAAAAATAATTTAGGTAATAATATTAAAACTTAATTGTTTTAAAATAATAAATATAGCTTTAATAGCTTTAAAAGCTAAAATATAAGCGTTTTTTTTAAAAAAGCTAATATATTTAAATTAAATTTAAAAAGGCTTTTTTTTTCTTTTGCTTTAAAAATACAACTAAATTTAAATAATAAAAAAACCACTTTTATTTTAAGCTAATAAAACTTAATACCTTATTTTAAAACACTATAAAATTAAAAATATATATAATAATAATTTTTAAATTATTAAAAAAATATAGTTAATATAGTAATATTATAAAAAATAGTTATTATAAAAAAAAAAAATAAAGCTTTTTTAGGTATATTATTTAAAGTTAAGCTAATATAATATAATATATATTAATTTTAAATATATAATATTATATATTAATTTTAAATATATAATATTATATATTAATTTTAAATATATAATATTATATATTAATAAATAAATTGCAAATAATTTATAAATAAAAAAAGTTATATATAATTAAATAAAAGCAATTTTTTTTTTAGCAAATAAAAAAAAACTAGCTAGTATATAATTAGTATATATAAAGCTAAATTTAAATAAAAATAAAATAAGCTTAATAATTAAGCTTAAAAAAAAAGTAAACTAAAAGTAAAATATAGTTATAAAAAATATAAATATATATTTATTACTATAAAAAAAAAGAATTTTAATATACTATAAAAAAATCTTAAGCTTAATAAAAGCTTAAAAAATAATATTTTAAACGCTATATAATAATATTATAAAAAAAGAAAAGCAAAAAACTATTAAAAAGTAAAAAAAAAAAAATATAATTAATTTAATATAAGCTAATAAAAAACTTTTAATAAAAATATTTAAAAGCTTAAAATAAATAAAATTTAATTATATTTTTTAAAGCTTTTAAATTTACAATAAAAAAAATTTAATATTAAGCTTTTAATTATTTAAAAACTAAAGTTAAAAAATATTAAATAAAACGCTAATAATAATTAAAATATTTAAGTTATAAATATTAAAAAGTTTTAATATAATAGTAAATATAAATAAATATATTAAATATTTAATAATAAAACTAATTAAAATAATAAATATAATAACTTTAAAAAAAAAGCTATAATAAAACAAGTAATTTTATAATAGTTTTAAAAAGTTTTAAAAGCTATAAAAAAAATTAAAAAAGAAAAAAAAAATGTTATAAAATTATATTTTAACACTAAAAAAAAAAAGCAATTAAAATAAAAGTAAAATAAAAGCAAATTATTTATAAAAAATAATAAAAATAGTAGTAATAAAATATAATAAAAGCGTTAAAAATTAATTTTAAACTTTAAACTTTAAAAAAATAAGCGTATTTTAAAAGCTAAGCTTTTTTAGTAAAAAAAAGCCTTTTAAACTTAAAAAAAATAAATAAATAAATAACTACTTATATAAAAAAATAAAAGTATTAATAACTAGATTTTTTTTTATTTTAAAAATTAATTTAATAAATTTAAAAAAATAAAAAAAGCTTGCAAAATGTTTATTTAAAATATAAAAAACAATTAAATTAAAAGAAATTAAAAAAATCTTAAAAAAAACTAAACTTTAAAAAGCACTAAAAAATAACTTTTTACTAACAAGATTTTTAAAAAGATATAAACAAAAAGTTATAAAAGTAATAATAATATTAGCTTAATAAAGTTTTATATATAAATATTACTTAAAAAAGTTTTAAAATATAGTTATAATAATTTTAGCAAAATTAAAAAAAAATTTAAAATAGCTTTAAAAAGCTAATAATTATAAGCTAATTTTATTATTTAATATAATAAATAAAATAATTAAAAAAGTAATAAATATATATATTTTAGTTATAATAAAAAAGTTTATATTATTATTAAAAACGCAAATAAAAAACAAACTATAAAAATTTATAAAACTAGTAATTAAAGCTCTAATAAAAGCAATATATAATAGCTAAAAATATAATTTAATATTAATATTATTATAACTAAATATTTTAAAAGCTTTTAATATAATAAATTATATAAAGTTATTAAAAGTATTATAAAAAAAAAGCTTTTTTTAATAAATTTAAATCTAGTTTTAAAGTTATTTTATAAAATAAATAATAATATTATTATTTAATAATAAAAATATAACAAAAAAAATTTTAATTATAAATATATTATAAAAATCTTTATTATTATTAATATTATTTTTATTATATATAATTATTTTATATAAAAGATTAATAAAAAAAACATTAGTTATAATAAAATTTATAAATAATATAAACTTTATAATAATAAAACTAAATATAAAAAAAAATTATAAATATTTAATATAAATATATATTAAATATAAAAATTAAATAATATAATATAAAATAAATTTTAATTTAATAAAAAATAAAGAAATATATTTTATAAAATAATATAAAGTTAATTTTAATTTAATTTAGCTAAAAAATATATAAATTAATTTAAAAAAAAGTATATATTTTTTAAGTATATAATTAAATTATAAATTAAAATAATATTATTATTTAAAAAAACTTTAATAAAAATTTAAGCGCTAAAAGTGTACTTTAATAAAATTAATTATTATTATATAAAAATATAGCGTATTTAAAGCAAAAAAAATTTATATAAAAGTAATTTAAAATATAATTGCTTATAGTTTATTTATATAATATAAGCTTAGTAAAAGCGTAGTAAAAAAAATTACAAAGAATTTAGCTAAAAAATAATTAAAAAAGTATATAAAGCAACTTTAATTTATTTATTAAAGTTAAAATTAAGTTGTTGTTTTTTTATATTTACTTAAATATAAAGTTATATAATTTTAAAAATAAGTTAATAATTTTAAGCAAAAAAAAAACTATTTAAAAAAAGGTTAAATATTTAGCTTTAAAAAAAAATATAATTAAAAATAAAAGCAAAAAATAAATAAAATAAAAGGAAATAAAATTATTACTAAAAAAAACCTAATAAAATATATAACAATTAGTTAAAAGTAATATAAAAAAAAAAGTAAGTAAAAAAGTAATAAAGTTAAAATATAATAAAAAAAATATTAAAAAAATATTAGCTTAAAAAGTAAAATAAAGTAAATAATAAAGCAAAAAAAAGCTAAAGCTTAATAATATTAACTTTAGTAGCAAAAAAACTATTAAAAAAACTAAAAAAACTTGCTTAATAAATATAGCAAACTTTTACTATAAACTTTAAAAATATAAAGCTTTAGCGCTATTATAAATTTATATAAAGATTTTAAAATTAAAAGCTTTTTTTTTTTTAAAAAAGGTGCTAAATATAATTATACTTTTTTATAATTATATAAAAATTAAAAAAATAGCGCTATATAAATTTTTATATTACTTAAAATTTTAAAAAAAAAAAAATAATTTAATTATTTAGCTTTATAGCTTTTTTACTATTAGTTTACATTATAATTAAATTATAAACAGCTTAAAAATAGCTTATAAAATAATATAATAATTTTTAGCTTAAAGTTTATTATTTATATATAAAGTAGTTTAAATATTAATAAAAAGCAAAAAAGTATAATAAAAGCAAAAAAAATAAGTTTTAAAAATAATATAATAATAAACTATAATAAATAATATATTAATAGCAACGAATAAAACAAAAAAATATAAAGCTTAAAAACTGCACTTTTTTTTTTTTTTTTTAACTAAAAAATTACTAAAACATAGTAAGGCTTTTAATTAAAAATCTATAATAAAACCATAAATATTTTAAAAGCGTTTTAATTAAAAAGCAAAAGGTTTTTATTTAAGTCCTTTAGTTTTATTTTTAATTATTAAAAAGCAAGCGTATTAAATGCTTAATATATTTAAATCGGGGTTTAAATAATATTATATAAGCATAATAAAATATAACTAATAATAATATAACTTATATTTAAAAAAAAAACTTTTTACTTATGTTTTTTAAAGCTTATATTTATATAATAACGCTTAAAAATATTATATTTAAGTTTAAAGCTATTAGCTTTATTTTATTTAATTTAAATGCTATTATTTTAAAGCTTAAAAGTAAACTAATTACTTTTATATTATTACTACCTTTTAAACTACCTTTTATTATTATGTTTTTAATAATGTTTATTAATATTAAACAAGCTATTATATAAATAATTTATTTAAAAAATTATATTTAAAAATATTAAAATAACTTTTTAACTAAAATTTTTAGTATTATAGCTTTTTTATTTAAAGTTATATATTTATTAATATATAAATAAACTTTAATTTTAAATAAAATTACTAAGCTTAAAAAAGCTAACTATATACTTAATAAATATTATATAATAAAAAATAAGCGATTATAAGCTAAAAAAGTACTTACTTTAATTAAAAAAATAAATCTTTAGGTTTTTAAAAAAAGTAGTAATTTAATAAATCAAAAAAATAATAAAAATAATAGTTATTAAATAAAAGCAATTAAGCGTGTGTGCTATTATAATATATATAGTAACACTAGTTATAATATATAAATATATATAGTAAAAATAAAAACATTTAATAAAAAAGATTTTAATTAATTTAAATTAATTTAATTATGTTATAGTTATTTTTTTAATATATAATAAAAATAAGTTTTAAAAGTTTTATTATATAATATGTTTCACCACTATATAATAAATACCACTATATAACAAAACTTTTAAAACTTATTTTTATTATATATTAAAAAAACAATTATAATATAATTAATTTAATTTAAATTAATTAAAATCCTTTTTATTAAACGTTTTTATTTTTATTATATATATTTGCGCATTATAACTAATATTATTATATATACTATAACAACGCGCACGCTTAGCTACTTTTACTTAATAATTATTACTTTTACCATTTTTTTAATCTATTAAACTACTACTTTTTTTAAAAACCTAAAGATTTATTTTCTTAGTTAAAGTAAGTATTTTTTTAGCTTATAATCGCTTATTTTTTATTTTATAGCGTTTATTAAATATATAGTTGGTTTTTTTAAGCTTAATAATTTTATTTAAAATTAAAGTTTATTTATATATTAATAAATATATAACTTTAAATAAAAAAGCTATAATACTAAAAATTTTAGTTAAAAAGTTATTTTAATATTTTTAAATATAATTTTTTAAATAAATTATTTATATAATAACTTTTTTAATATTAATAAACGTTATTAAAAATATAATAATAAAAAATAATTTAAAAAATAATAATAGTATAAAAGTAATTAACTTATGTTTAAGCTTTAAAATAATAGTATTTAAATTAAATAAAATAAGGCTAGTAGCTTTAAATTTAAATATAATATTTTTAAGCATTATTGTTTAAATATAAGCTTTAAAAAATATAAGTAAAAAGTTCTCTTTTAAAATATAAGTTTTATTAGTTTATATAATATTACTAATTTTAATATTATATACTTTTTTTAATAAGTTAAAATATAAAATATTTAAAGGTTAAAGCTTATAAAAAAAGTATATAAATATTATTTTAGTAGAAATATATTTTTTTAGTAATAATTTTTAAATATTTTTAAATAATAGCTTTTATAACTATTAAAAATAAAAAAGCGTTTTATATTTATTAAACGTAAGCAAATATATATATTAAAGTGTTTAATTTGTTTTAAATTAAGTTTATTATTAATTTAGTTATTATTTAACATTATAATTTATTAATTAAGTAATAAAAAGCTATTACGATATTAAAAAGCAAAGTAAGTTTTTTTTTTTAAAATAATAAAAAGCAATATTATTTAACTTTAAAAATTAATTATATAAATAGCTATAAACTAATTTTAATTGTTTTATTAAGCTTATTTAAATTTATTTTATTTTTTTATATTTATTATAATTATATTAGTTATAATTATATTTATTATAAACTTTATTTTATTAAAATTATATATATATTTTTTTTATAATACCTTTATATTTAATAGTTTTTTTTACGCATTTATAATATATATTATATTTAATAAAACTTTTATAAAAAACTTAGCTATAATTGATTTAATAATTTAAATATGTTTTAAAAGCTAATATATAGTTTATAAAGCATATAATTTAATTAATACTAATAAGGCTATTTTTTTATTTTATTAATAATTAGTTAGCTATATTTTAAATATAATAAACTTAAAAAAACAACGCTTATAAATTTAAATTAATAATAAAAAAAACAATTGATTACTTTTTAGTTTTAATAAATTTGTTTACTATATTTTTGCTTTTATGCTTAGGTATAACACTAGCGATTTAGCAGTAAAAAATCTTATTAAAAACATAATATATTTTTATAAGCTTATAAATATTAAAAAAAAGGTTTTATTTAAAAGCGTAAGCAATAATTTATAATTTAGTTTTTTTTAATACGTTTTTTATTTTTATAAATAAAAAAATTAAAGTTTTAAAAATAAAAGGTTAAAAAGTTAAAAAGTTTTATTATATAGTGGTATTTATTATATAGTGGTAAAACATGTTAGTAATATTTATTACATAATAATAAAATATATTACTTAATTAAAACTTATTAAAAGTTATTATATAAATCATTAAATTAAAAGTAATTTAATTTACTATATATTATTATATAATGTTTTATAAAATAATTAATAATTTTAGTTTATTAATTAAAACTTTTAATATAATAATTAAAATTAATTATATAATTATAATTGCTTTAATAATTATAACCGCTTAAATAATTATAATTACTTTAATAATTACAACTATTTTAATAATTACTTAAATAATTATGTTTATTATAATAACTAAATAAAACTTAACTAAAACTAAAATTATAATTATAATATTTAAAATTAAAGTACTTAAGTTAGAAATTATAGCAATAATTATAATTATAAGCTATAAAATAATAATAAAAATAAAGAATATTAAAAATATAATTATAAGTAATACCTTTAAAATAATTAACTAAATTAAGTTTATTTTACTAAAGAATTTAATAAAGTTAATAATAGTAATAATAACTATTTTTTTAATATAAAATTATATAATAATTAAAATAATAATAATAGTAATTATGCTTATTATATTATTAATATAAGCATAATATACTTTTGCTATAATTAAAAATTTCTTATTATTAATAATAAAATTAAATATAATTATTTATATAAAAAAAACTTAGCATTAAAAACTATATTTAAACTTTTATTAATTAATTTTATTTAATATATATATAAATATTATAATAAATTGTTTTTTTTTTAAATTATTTGTTTAAGTATTTATAAAACTATAAACATGTTATTACTAATATAATTTAAAACCTAAAAGTAATGCTAGCTTAAAAAACTTTAAGTTATAAAAAGTTTAATTATAAAAAAAAAAAAACAATAAGTATAATAAAAAGCAAAAAAAAATATAATTAGCTATTATTATTAATAAAAATATACTAATTATAAACGTAATAAATATATATAATATTAAAATTAATATATATTTATTAAGTTTTATATATATAAAAAGAATAAATTTAAGATATTAAAAATAAAAAAAAGCTAGAAATTTTAAAACATTAATAACTTTTTAAGCTTTGCTTTTTATATTAAATAATTTAAATATATTGCTTTTTAAGGGGTAAAAGCACTTAAAAATATAGTTATATTAAATTTAAAAATATAGCATAAAGTATAGCAAACTTAATAGTGTTAAATAATAGCGCAAAAAAGTTAAAGTAGTTTTTATACCATTTAATTATAGGCTTTAGCACTAAAAAGTTACTTTAATAGCAAAATAATAGCAAAGCAAGCAAAAAAGCAAAGCAAAAAAAAAATAAAATAAAAAAATAAAAATAATTTTTAGTAGTTTTTATTAGTTAAAAGAAATTTTTAAATATAAAAGCATAAATAAAAAATATATTATTATTATTAGTTATATTTCGTTTATACTAATTATTTAATGTTATATATAGTGTTATATATATTTAGTATTTAGTACGCTAACGGTATAACATTTTTGTTTATAAAAGGGGAGAAAACTATAGAAATACTAGTGCGTAGCTAAGCTACGCTTTTAAACTAAAACTTTTTTTTTTATAGTTTGTTATACGACATTACTATTGCGCAAACAGCATTTATGCTATATTCTTTTAGATTTTAAAAATAAAATTAGCAAAGTGTTTTTTATAGCAAATAGTTAATTAATTTAAATTTAAAGGTAGCACGCTATACCTTAGCAAGCTTTAATTAGTTGCCTTTACTACCTCGCTATACTTATACTTTATTATATAGGCGTCCGTAAAAATAAAAGCAAATTAAAAGCAAATAATAACAATAAAAGCAAAAAGTAAATAATAAATAAGCTTTATTAAACCTAACTAAATTTTAAGCTAGTTATACCTGCTAATTTTTATACTACTTTAGTATAATAGTGTTTTTTTTAGTTAAAATAAAGCAACTTTATTATTTTAGTTAAATTTTAGTTATTTAGCTATAAAATAATTAATATTATAATGCGGTATAATCTTTATATTATTAACACTTTGCTTTAATAATATAGTAAGCAAGTTTATACTTTTAGGCTTTTATTTTGTTAATTAAAGGTAAATTAGCATATAATTAATTTATAGTCGTAAACTTATTAGATTTTAGCAATATATACATAAAGCTATTAACTAAAAAACAGCTTTTTGCTAAAAAGGTTAAAGGTTAATAGGAGTAAGATTTAAACCTATGTTTTACTATATAAACACTAGATATATAACTACTACGCTATCCCACCAAAAAAAAAAAAAAAAAATATATATTAAAAGCTTAATAAAAAACTTTTATATTAAAAAAAAAAAAAAAAGTTTAAAATAACTTAGTTATTAAACAAAATATTAATAAATTATAGGTAATAATATATAAATTAAAAAAAAGTAATATATTTACTATTAATTAAACTTAAACAATTATAATATTAGCTATAAGCTACCTAGCAATTAGCTTTTTAGCGCGTTTAAATCGCATAATATTTTTTATTTAATATAATTATAAAGTTTTAATATAAGTTAAACTAAACTTAGCTTTTATAGCGTATATAACTAAAGAAATAATAAAAGTAATAAATATAGCAATTAAAACAATAAAAATAATTACAAAAAAAAAAAAAACTATTAAGTAAAAATATAGTAATTATATTTAAAAAAAAAGCAATAAAATATAAACAAGCTAATTTATAAGTAAAACAAGTGTTTAATAAAAGTGTAATAAAAACTAAAAAGATTATATAGTAATTATAAAAAGCATTAATATAAAAATATTTTAAAGTATATATATAAACTTAATAAATTTTTTTTAAAATATTTATAAATAAAATAAAACTAATATAAATAAAATATATTTAATTTTATTAATTAACTTAAAAAGCGTTTATGCTAGCTTATTAATATATTTTATTAATATAAAAACTATAAAGATTTTATACTAAAAAAAAGCTGTATAAAAAATAATAATATATAATTATAAGCTATTTTTAAAAAATATAAAAATTATATAATGCTTTAAATATTATAAGTTTAAATATATAAAAAAGTTTTATAAAAATAAAAGTAAGTGCTTTTTATATAGCAACATAATATATAAAAGTAAAAAAAAAAAAAAAAAAAAAAAAAAAAGTGTTTAACTTAAAAAAAAGAATTTTTTAAAAAAAAATTAAATTAAAAGTAATAAAGTATATAAATTATAAAAAAAGTTATTTAGCTTTTTTAAAAAAATATAAAATTTTTTAACGCTAAATTATAATAGTATAAAAAGTATATTAATATTAGCTAATATAATTTTATATTTAAAATAAATATAAACTAATAAAACAAAACTAAAATAATAAATAAAAGGTTTAATTTTAAAAACAATTAGTATTTAGCTTGCTTGTAAAAAAACTAAAATTATATTAATTAATAGTATTAAAAATAACTTAATTAGCAATACTAAAGCTTAGTTGTTTTAAAGCAATAAATATAGCTTTAATAGCTTTAAAAGTTGAAATATAAGCGTTTTTTTTTAAAAAAGCTAATATATTTAAATTAAATTTAAAAAAGTTTTTTTTTTCTTTTACTTTAAAAGCGCAATTAAACTTAAATAATAATAAAAATACTTTTATTTATAGTTAATAAAACTTAATGCTTTATTTAAAAATATTATAAAATTAAAAATATATATAGCAATAACTTTTAAATTACTAAAAAAATATAATATAATAGTATTATAAAAACTATTATTATAAAAAAAAAAACAAGTAAAGTTTTTTTAGTTATATTACTTAAAGTTAAACTAATATAATATAATATATACTAATTTTAAATATATAATATTATATATTAATAAATAAATTATAAGCAATTTATAAATAAAAAAAGCTAAATATAACTAAATAAAAACAACTTTTTTTTTAGTAAATAAAAAAAAACTAGCTATTATATAATTAGTATATATAAAGCTAAATTTATATAAAAATAAAAGAAGCTTAATAATTAAGCTTAAAAAAAAATAAACTAAAAGTAAAATATAATTATAAAAATATAAATATATATTTATTACTATAAAAAAAAAAAAAAAAAACTTTAGCATATTATAAAAAAATCTTAAGCTTAGTAAAAGTTTAGAAACTAATATTATAAATGCTATATAATAGCATTATAAAAAAAAAAAAGTAAAAAACTATTAAAAAGTAAAAGAAAATTAATATAATTAACTTAATATAAGCTAATAAAAAATTTTTAATAAAAATATTTAAAAGCTTAAAATAAATAAAATTTAATTATATTTTTTAAAACTTTTAAATTTATAACAAAAAAAACTTAATATTAAGCATTTAGTTACTTAAAAGCTAAAGCTAAAAAATATTAAATAAAATGCTAATAATAATTAAAACATTTAAATTATAAATATTAAAAGATTTTAATATAATACTAAATATAAATAAATATATTAAGTATTTAATAATAAAACTAATTAAAATAATAAATATAATAGCTTTAAAAAAAAAAACTATAGTAAAAAAAATAGCTTTATAGTAATTTTAAAAGGTTTAAAAAGCTATAAAAAAAGCTAAAAAAAAAAAAAAAATATTATAAAACTATATCTTAATATTAAAAAAAAAAGCAACTAAAGTAAAAATAAAATAAAAGCAAATTATTTATAAAAAATAATAAAAGTAATAATAATAAAATATAATAAAAGCTTTAAAAAATAATTTAAAATTTTAAAATTTAAAAAAGTAAGCGCACTTTAAAAGCTAAGCTTTTTTAATAAAAAAAAGTTTTTTAAACCTTAAAAAAAAAAAAAAATAAGTAATTATTTATATAAAAAAAGTAAAAGTATTAGCAGTTAAATTTTTTTTTATTTTAAAAATTAACTTATTAAACCTAAAAAAATAAAAAAAGCTTATAAAATACTTATTTAAAATATAAAAAAAAGTTATAATAAAAAAAATTAAAAAAATCTTAAAAAAAGCTAAATTTTAAAAAGCGTTAAAAAACAACTTTTTATTAATAAAATTTTTAATAGCATATAAGTAAAAAGTTATAAAAATAATAATAATATTAGCTTAATAAAGTTTAATATATAAATATTACTTAAAATAATTTTAAAATATAATTATAATAATTTTAATAAAACTAAAAAAAACTTTTAAAAAGCTTAAAAAAGCTAGTAATTATAAGCTAATTTTATTACTTAATATAATAAACAAAATAATTAAAAAAGTAATAAATATATATATTTTAGTTATAGCAAAAAAGTTTATATTATTATTAAAAAAATAAATAAAAAATAAACTATAAAAATTTATAAAACTAATAATTAAAGCTATAATAAAAGCAATATATAATAGCTAAAAATATAATTTAATATTAATATTATTATAACTAAATATTTTAAAAGCTTTTAATATAATAAACTATATAAAGCTATTAAAAATATTATAAAAAAATGGCTTTTTTTAATAAATTTAAAACTAGCTTTAAAGCTAGTTTATAAAATAAATAGCAATATTATTATTTAATAATAAAAGCATAATAAAAAAGGTTTTAATTATAAGTATTTTATAAAGATTTTTATTATTACTAATATTATTTTTGCTATATATAACTACTTTATATAAAAAATTAATAAAAAAAAAGCTAATTATAATAAAGTTTATAAATAATATAAACTTTATAATAATAAAGCTAAATATAAAAAAAAACTATAAGCGTTTAATATAAATATATATAAAGTATAAAAGTTAAGCATTATAATATAAAATAAATTTTAATTTAGTAAAAAATAAACTAATATATTTTATAAAATAATATAAAGCTAATTTTATTTTAATTTAATTAAAAAATATATAAATTAATTTAAAAAAAAGTATATATTTTTTAAAAGTATAGCTTAATTATAAATTAAAATAATATTATTATATAAAAAAACTTTAATAAAAATTTAAACGCTAAAATTTTATTTTAATAAAATTAGTTGCTATTATATAAAAATATAATATATTTAAAGTAAAAAAAATTTATATAAAAGTAATTTAAAGTATAATTGCTTATAATTTATTTATATAATATAAGCTTAGTAAAAGCTTAGTAAAAAAAATAGTAAAAAACTTAATTAAAAAATAATTAAAATGCTTTAAAGTAATTAAAAAAATATATAAAACAACTTTAATTTATTTATTAAAATTAAAATTAAGTTGCTTTTTTTTTTATATTTATTTAAATATTAAATTATGCGATTTTAAAAGCAAGTTAATAATTTTAAGCAAAAAAGAAACTATTTAAAAAAAAGTTAAATATTTAGTTTTAAAAAAAAATATAATTAAAAATAAAAGCAAAAAATAAATAAAATAAAAGCATATAAAATTATTATTAAAAAAAACCTAATAAAATATATAATAATTAGTTAAAAGTAGTATAAAAAAAAAATAAGTAAAAAAATAGTAAGATTAAAATATAATAAAAAAGGTTTTAAAAAAACATTAGCTTAAAAAATAAAACAAAGTTAATAATAAAGCAAAAAAAAGCTAAAGCTTAATAGCATTAACTTTAATAATAAAAAAACTATTAAAAAAAACTAAAAAAACTTATTTAATAAATATAATAAACTTTTATTATAAACTTTAAAAATATAAAGCTTTAGCTTTATTATAAATTTATATAAAAATATTAAAGCTAAAAGCTTTTTTTTTTTAAAAAAGGTATTAAATATAGCTATACTTTTTTATAACTATATAAAAAGCAAAAAAACAATATTATATAAATTTTTATATTGCTTAAAATTAAAAAAAAAAAAAACTAACTTAATTATTTAGCTTTATAGCTTTTTTACTACTAGCTTAAATTATAATTAAATTATAAGCAGCTTAAAAGTAGCTTATAAAATAATATATTAGTTTTTAACTTAAAGTTTATTATTAATATATAAAATAGCTTAAATATTAATAAAAAGCAAAAAAAGTAGGTTTTAAAAATAATATAGTAGTAAACTATAGCAAATAGTATATTAATAGCAACTAATAAAACAAAAAAATATAAAGCTTAAAAGCTGCACTTTTTTACTTTTTTTTTTTTTTTTAAAAACTACTAAAACGCAGTAAAGCTTTTAGTTAAAAATTTACAACAAAATTATAAACGCCTTAAAGGTATTTTAATTAAAAAGCAAAAAGTTTTTGCTTAGGTTTTTTAATTTTACTTTTAATTGTTAAAAAGTAGGCGTATTAAATGTTTAATGTATTTAAATCAAGGTTTAAATAGTATTATATAGGCATAATAAAATATAACTAATAATAATATATATAAAAATTTTAGTTAAATCATTTTTAAAAAATAAAGATTTTTTTATATATAAAAATATAAAAACTAAATATATTATTATTAAATAATAGTTTTTTAAAAAGTTTACTTATATAATTATTTTATAATATATAACTTTTTAAAACTTAAAAAAAGGCTTAATTAAAGCTAAAAAAATAAGCTAAAATTATTTTTTATATTTATAAAATAAATTAATATAATTAACTAAAAATATTATAACTTTAAAAAAGTAGTTAAGTTATTAATAATAAACTTAAACTAAATATATTAATTAGTAATAATTTTTAAAAGCTATATATAATTATTATTAAATATAAAAATAATAAAATTATTTAATTAAATAAAAATAACTTTATTATTAGTTTTTAAGTAGTTTATTAAAAATGTTTACTAAATTAAAAAGTTATTAACTAAAATAAATTAACTTTATAAAAAAAAAAAGCGGTATATATTGCTATAAATTTTAAACTATTATTAATAAACCGTAACTTTTACTTTATAATAATATATAAAAATATTATATATATTATTTTTAACGTTAAAACTTTATATATTATATTTATAAAAAACATAACTAATAAACTATTATAATTAAATGAAAATATTAAACTTAAATTTATTATTAAAAATAAAAATAATAAACATTATTAAGTATTATAAAAAAAAGCTATAAAAGCGCTTACGGTTATATTATTTACAATATAAACAATAAAAATAATTAATAGTATAAATAATGCTTTAATTAAACTTTTACTTAATACTATATTATTTTTAAACACTAAGTTTAATATAACCTTTATTATTAATACTTTAGTAATAAATATTATATTATATTATAACTTATTTTTATTTAATATAATAATAAAAATAGCTAATATTTATTTTAAAAAAAACTTTATAGTTATATTTATTTTTAATATAATATTTAATATTATATATAAATTAAAACACTTTTTATTAATTTTAAGTAAAATATTTTTTTTTTATATTAAACTTATTAACTTATTTTTATTAATAATTATTAAAAATAATTTTACTTTTAATATATATAAGTTAACTATATTAAAAGCACTTAAAATTATAATAATTAATAAGTTATTAATTAATAATATTAATATTATTAACTTATAGCTTAAACTATTTAATAAACTTTTAAAGCTTAAATTATTAAAAATTTATATTATTTTAAGCATTAAAAAAACTAATAATTTATTTAAATATATTATTAAAAATAGCGTTTATATTTATATTAAAATGTTTTTTTATAAAGAAATTAAATAAAATTATTAACGTATATAAAATATAAAATAATAAAAAAATAGTAAATATTTTTAAAAATTAGTAAATAAAGATTTTATTAATTAAAAGATAATAAAATTAAAAGTTAAGTTTGCGCTTTTATTTTTTTAGCTGCAAAAATATAAAAGTACTTAATAAAATTTATAATAAATTACATAAAAGAAATCGCATAAATTAAGTATTTAAACTTATTTTTTTTATATACCTTTTATTTATTATATAGCATATAATATATAATAAAAAAAAAACAAGTTATTAGTAATTTATAAAATTTTAATAAAGTAGTTATTTTAAACAACTATTTATTATTACTACAAGCTATTATTATTAATATATTAAAAAAAACAATATATTATAATTATTAACATTATTAGGTTTTTTTATTAGTTTATAATATATTTAAACTATAAAAACTAATTTATAATTATAAGCTTAAAAAAACTTAAGCGCTTTAAAATAGCTTTTATAAATTTTTATAACATGTTTGCTTAAATTTAATAATATATAAATAAATTGCTATATAATTATAATTATTATTATAAAGTATTTATTAATAATATATATATTTTTTTAAATATAGTTAAAAATTATAAAAAATACTTAGTAAAAATATTTAAATTGTTTAAATTAAAAAATATTATAATTAATTTTAAAAAATTCTTTATTAGTTATTTTTTAGTTAAATTTTTAAGATTTAAAGTAAATGCTTTTAAACTTGCAATAAATAAAAATAAACTAAAAGCTTTTTATAAGATTGCTTTTTTTTAATAACTAAAAGCTTTTAAATAATATATTAAAATAATAATATTTTTTTAAAAACTAAATTTATATTATATATAAATAATTAATTTTTTATAGCAAAAAAAATGGTATTACTAGCTATAAAACAATAAAAAAGCTAAATAGTTAATATAAATAAACGTAAGGTATATTATTAATTTATTTATTATAAACTAATTAAAGTTAAGCTAGTTTTATTTAAAGCTATATAAAATATAATATATAAAAAAATAATTATTTATTATTATAACTTTAATTAAGTTTTATTTATATAAATTAATAGTTTTTTAAAATAAAAATTTAAGATAATATTATTTTATTTATAGCTTAATATATAATAAAAACTAAATAATATAGTTTTTATAAACATAATTTAATTAGTTATATATTTAAATAAATATATTTTAAAACTTAAAACGTAATATAATTTTTTAAAACTTAAAGTTGCTTACTTTATATAAGCTACTAAAAACTTGCGCACTATTTTTAAGTTAAGTAAAAACTTAGTAATTATTTTAACTAATTATTTTATAATTAAAAAAATAGTAAATTAAATAATATTAAATATATTTATAATAAATAAAGCTAATATTTAATTAATTAACTTAATATAGCAAAAAGGATTATAAAAGATTTAACTAAAAAACAATCGAAGTGCTTAAAGGTAGTTAAAAAAGCGTATAAAGCAACCTTAATTTACCTTTTAAAGTTAAAACTAAGTTACCCTCCTTTTTATACCTACTTAAATGCTAGGTTATACGATTTTAAAAGCAGGTTAGCGATTTTAGGCAAAAAAAGGATCATTTAAGAAAAAGTTAAATAATTGGTGTTAAAAAAAAACTTAATTTAAAACAAAAGCAAAAAACAAGTAAAATAAAAGCGGGTAAGGTTACTACTACAAAAAACCTAGCAAAATATATAACAATTAGTTAAATATAGCGCAAAAAAAAAAAAGTAAGTAAAAAAGTAATAAAGCTAAAATATAGTAAAAAAGGCACTAAAAAAACATTAGCTTAAAAGGTAAAATAAAGTAAATAATAAAGTAAAAAAAGGCTAAAGCTTAGTAATATTAGCTTTAGTAGCAAAAAAACTACTAAAAAAAACTAAAAAAACTTATTTAATAAATATAACAGATTTTTATTATAAACTTTAAAAATATAAAGCTTTAACGCTATTATAAATTTATATAAAAACTTTAAAGTTAAAAGCTTTTTTTTTTTTAAAAAAGGTATTAAATATAGTTATATCTTTTTATAATTATATAAAAAGCAAAGAAATAGCGCTATATAAATTTTTATATTGCTTAAAATTTAAAAGAAAAAAAACCAACCTAGCTATTTAGCTTTATAGCTTTTTTACTATTAATTTAAACTATAATTAAATTATAAGCAGCTTAAAAGTAGCTTATAAAGTAATATAATAGTTTTTAGTTTAAAGCTTATTATTAATATATAAAGTAGCTTAAATACTAGTAAAAAGTAAAAAAATATAATAAAAATAAAAAAAGTAAGTTTTAAAAATAATATAGTAGTAAACTATAGCAAATAGTATATTAATAGCAACTAGTAAAATAAAAAAACATAAGGCTTAAAAAGCCGCACTTTTTTTTTTTTTTTTTTTTTTATTTTTTTTTTATTTTATTTTCTTTTAACTAAAAAATTATTAAGGCATAGTAAAGCCTTTAGTTAAAAATCTGCAATAAAACTATAAACGTTTTAAAAGCGTTTTAATTAAAAAGCAAAAGGTTTTTGCTTAAGTTTTTTGGTTTTACCTTTAATTATTAAAAAGTAAGCGTATTAAATGTTTAATATATTTAAATTAAGGTTTAAATAGTATTATATAAGCATAATAAAATATAACTAATAATAATAATTAATTAACTTTTTAATATATTTATTATAATATAAGTTATAAATATATTACTTATTAAAACACTTTAATTTTATTCTTAATATATTTAGCTACTTAAAAACAATAACTAATATAATTAATATTTAAACTAATAAATTTAAATAAAATAATAAACTAGTTATATTAAATATTATTTAATATATAACGCTAAAAATTATTAAAGCAATTATAAATAATAACTTAATTAAAAAGTTTAAAAAAGCAAATAAAAACAACTTTAAATTTATATATATTTTTTAAAAACTTAAGTTTAATAAAAATATTAATACTTTTTTATTTAAGCCTAGCTATTTTTTTAAAATTTAAAACAAATTAATATATAATATATATAATAAAATTAATTATTTTTATATTTTTTATAAAAAAATTAAAAAGATATTTTTTATTATATATAATAATAAATATTATTTTAAAACTTAATATATATTAAAAGATTTAAAACTCTATTAAATTTATTGCAAATTATATTTAATTAAAAAGTTTATTAAATATTATTATAAATATAACTTTAATTAAATTAATAAATAATTATTAGTAAATAATTTATGGTTAATTTACTTAAAAGATTTTTTATTAATAAAAGTAATTGCTATTATTTTTATTTTTATTTTATTTATAATTAAGTTATTTAATATATTATAATAATTAAATAAGGCGATAAGTGTAGCCTTAGTAGCCTTAAGAGCTAAAATATAAGCTTTTTTCTTTAAAGAAGCTAATATATTTAAACTAAATTTAAAAAGGCCTTTTCCTTTTTTTGCTTTAAAAGCGCAATTAAATTTAAATAATAAAAAAAACATTTTTATTTTAAGCTAATAAAACTTAATGCCTTATTTTAAAATATTATAAAATTATAAATATATATAGTAATAGCTTTTAAATTATTAAAAAAATACAATATAATAATATTATAAAAACTATTATTATAAAAAAAAAAAAAAGTAAAGCTGTTTTAATTATATTACTTAAAGTTAAGCTAATATAATATAATATATATTAGTTTTAAATATATAGCATTATATATTAATAAATAAATTATAAGTAATTTATAAATAAAAAAAGCTAAATATAACTAAATAAAAGCAACTTTTTTTTTAGTAAACAAAAAAAAACTAATTATTATATAATTAATATATATAAAGCTAAATTTAAATAATAATAAAATAAGCTTAATAATTAAGCTTAAAAAAAAATAAATTAAAAGTAAAATATAGTTATAAAAAATATAAATATATATTTGCTGCTATAAAATAAAGAAAAAAAAACTTTAATATATTATAAAAAAATCTTAAGTTTAATAAAAGCTTAAAAACTAACTTTTTAAATATTATATAATAATATTATAAAAAATAAAAAATAAAAAACTGTTAAAAAAAAAAAAAAAAAATTATAATTAATTTAATATAAGCTAATAAAACACTTTTAATAAAAATATTTAAAAGCTTAAAATAAGCAAGATTTAATTACACTTTTTAAAGCTTTTAAATTTATAATAAAAAAAACCTAATATTAAGCTTTTAGTTATTTAAAAGCTAAAGCTAAAAAATCTTAAATAAAGCGCTAATAGTAATTATTATTAGTTATATTTTATTATGCTTATATAATATTATTTAAACCTTAATTTAAATATATTAAGTATTTAATACGCTTACTTTTTAATAATTAAAGGTAAAACTAAAGAATTTAAATAAAAACTTTTTATTTTTTAATTAAAATGCTTTTAAAGTGTTTATGGTTTTATTGTAGATTTTTAATTAAAGGCTTTATTATGTTTTAATAGTTTTTTAGTTAAAAAAAAAGAAAAAAAAAATAAAAATAAAATAAAAATAAAAAAGAATGTAGTTTTTTAAGCTTTATGTTTTTTTGTTTTATTAGTTGCTATTAATATACTATTTACTATAGTTTGTTATTATATTGTTTTTAAAACTTATTTTTTTTGCTTTTATTACACTTTTTTACTTTTTGCTAATATTTAAACTATTTTATATATAAGTAATAAGCTTTAAGCTAAAAATTATTATATTACTTTATAATTTTATTAATTTAATTTTCCTCTAATGAAAAGCGATAACTAGAGGAAGGAGATTGGAAACATCAATAACTTCTCAGGCTTTGCTTTTTACATCAAATAATTTGGATACACTGCTTTCTAAGGGGTGAAAGCACCTGGAAACGCGGTCGTATTAGACCCGAAGACATGGCGCAGGGTGCAGCGGACCCAATGGTGCTGGACGGTGGCGCGAAAGGGTTGGAGCAGTCTCTGCACCACCCAATCGCGGGCCCCGGCACTGAAGGGTCGCTTCAACAGCGAAACGACAGCGAAGCAGGCAAGGAAGCGGAGCGAGAAGGGGATGAAATAGAGAAATGGATGCGATCTCTAGCAGTTCTTATTGGTCAAGAGAAATTCCCAGATGCAGAGGCACTGGTGAGGAACATGCTGGAGGCTCAGCGGAAGACCCTCGCGTTGGAACGCGAGAAGGAAGAGAAAGAAGCCCGAAACAACCCAGCTACCAAACGAGATATCGACGAACTACGCGCAGCAATACGCGAACTGAAGAAAGGCAGTGCACCTACTGCCAACCGGACCTGGGCGACCGTAGTATCGGCTACAGGCCGCCCAGCAATCGGCCCTCTGGCGCCCCGAATCGCGCGATACTCCTGTCCGACACAACCGCGAAGTTTTAATACGAGCCGAACCCAACCCAGCCCTTGCAGCGCGTACGGCCGAAGAAACAGTAAAAGCAGTAAATACAGCAATTGGAACGGCAGAAGCAATTGCGGCGAAGAAACTGCCGAGCGGAAATATAGTGGTTACATTTAAAGAGGAAGCAATACAATATAAACAAGCCAACTTGTGGGTGGAACAAGCGTTTGGCAAAGGTGCAACAAAGACTGGAAGGGACTACACAGTAATCATGAAGGGCATCGATGCGAAAACACTCCGAAGCGCGCACGCAGACCCGGCGAATCTTCTCCGGGACATCTGCGAACAAAATAAAGCCAGCATAGGCAGGATACACCCGATCCTGCCAGCCAACCCAGAAGGCCGTCATGCCAGCTTGTTGATGCATTGCACCGACATAGAAACCGCGGAGGCTCTGTGCCGAAAGGGGGCCGTATGGAGGGCGATGATGCACAACTGCGAGCCGTTTTCAAAAGACGTAAAAGTCACGCAGTGCTTCAAGTGTTATAAGTTTGGACATGTGGGAAAGTTTTGCAGGAACAAGAGCAGGTGCCCCTTATGCAGCGGCGCGGCGCATGAAGGCGGAGAGAAGGAGTGTCCAACCCGAAAGGAATCCGAACCGGAGGCGATAAAGTGTATAAATTGTGAAGGAGGTCACCCGGCCTTTTCGAAGAAGTGCAAGGTTTTCCAGGGCCAAATAGCAGTAGCACAAGAGGCATACCAACACCGGCCGACACAGTTCTATATCCGAAGCGAACACAAACCAACAGACCGAAACCAGAGTGATTGGCAGGAGGTTCAACCTCGGAAGCGACCAGCACTCAGCCCGCTTGCAGAAAGACCAAGACCATACCAACCGGTAGCACCAAGAATGACCCAGTTGGCAACACCAAAGCTCGGCCGCCCTAGGGCGACAAGTGCAGCCCGTAGCCCCGGGAGCCAGGATACAAGCTTTCTTCCCGGAGAAGCCGACACACCGGACCGAATTCGAGGGGCCTCCCCTCTTCCGCCCCGGAAGCGCGACCGAACCCAGATAACAGGAAGAACACCTTTACTTCGAGCCAATGAGACTTGACGCCCTATCTTGGAACACCGCAGGATCGAGAACGTGTGCGGCAATAGCCCTCGGATCACCAGAGGAATATGACATAATAGCACTGCAAGAGCCGCCATTACAAGGGGAGGAGGGAGTGGAACCCCTCCGACCGTATTGCCTAGGTCAAGCCGATATAACGTAGTATATGCTGGTTCCGGACGTGCGGCACTGTATATCAACAAGCGAATCGCAGGCGATTCATGGGTGGAAGAGGCCGGCCACAACTGGGCGAAAGCGACTTTCTTCTCAGCAGACAAGGAAAAACTGGCTACTGTGTGGTCGGTGTATGCGGAGCCAGATTCGAGCAGAAACAGGGTGAGCCCAATGATCGAACTTAAAGGAAAGCGAACCAAGGGCGGAACATAGTAGTAGGGGACATGAATATGCACTCGCCGCTGTGGGATAAAGAAGGGAGAACTTCGGCACACTGCGAAGAAATCTTGAGCCTAGCAAGAGCTTGAAACTAACCCTCCGAACGCCGTACGGCAGCATTACAAGGAAAGGAAAGCGAAGGACTGCCGAAGGGTGGGAAAAGACAGCACAATCGACCTGATATGGGCTGATGAAAGACTCCTGGTGGAAATACTCGAAGGCCCAGGATGGGCAGGATCCGATCACACCCCCAAAGCTTCCGAATCCACGACGAAAAGACCCGATACCAGGCCTCCAGCCACCCAGGGGCTGGAGCTGGAAGATGTTGGATAAAGCGCTAGTGGCGGTCGAGGCGTCTAGGTTGCAGGTACCGGAGGGTTTCGACACAACGACAGACATGGATGAATACGTCGAGTATTTAATAACGGAACTGACCAGGATAGCGGACGTAGCGGCCCCGAAAAGGAAGGCCACAGCAGGAAAAGCAGCCCCGTGGTGGTCACAAAAGGTCCAAAAGCTATAGGAAAAGCCAAAGAGGAGGAAAGAAAGTGCCACAGAACAACGTCCCAGTACCAAAGGAGAAAGGCGACTGAAGCAAGAGCGGAACAAAGGCGAATCATCCGCGAAGAACAGCGGAGACAGTGGCGACAAGGTGTAGCGGAAGCCTCAAAAGACAATTCAAAACTTTGGACCTTGGAAGGTGGGCGCGCCTTAAGAGCTGGGCCCCCGGCGAAAAGGAGTCTTCAGACCTTGAAAAGGAGAGGGGTGGGCAACCACCCATACAGAAAAGGCAGAAGTGCTGGCGGCTAGGTTCTTTCCTACCCCGGAGATCGACCTATCGGACCTAGAAGGGCGAAGGGAGCCCGCGGAACACCCGTTTAAGATGCGAAGAAAGGTTGAAACAAAGGAGATTGAAGAAATCTTAGAGGAAGCCAAACCTTGAAAGCGCCAGGAGACGACCTTCTACCAACGGGATTTCTGAAGGCATGCGGGCAGAAAGTTGCAGAAGCAATAGCAGTATTGGCCCAACAGAGTTTTATGCACGAATACTACCCGAAACGGCTCCGAAACGCGGTCGTAGCAGTCTTAGCAAAACCGGGAAAACCCCAGAGGAGCTTAGGAAGCCCGGCGGCTACAGGCCGATCTCGCTACTCAGCGCAATGGGCAAAATAATCGAAAAAGTAGTAAGCACACGTATCTCAGCCGCAGCGGAAAGGTTTATGCTACTACCAGAAGGGCAAATGGGAAACAGACCACAGAGATCTACGGAACTGGCAATCAGGGCCGTAACAGAGGCGATTCACGGCAGCTGGAAGCACGATTTAACGTTGACACTACTACAGCTGGATATCTCAGGGGCTTTTGACGCAGTGAACTACGTGAGGCTGCTAGAGGTGCTACGGAAGAAAGGCTTCCCCCAATGGATTCAGAACTGGCTCCAGAGCTACCTTACAGAACGGACAGCAACATTGTTATTTGACGGCGAAAGCGCGGCGAAAAAGGTCCTAACCACAGGCGTACCACAAGGATCCCCACTGTCACCAGTATTATTCTTGCTATATATAGCTACCTTGTATGAAGAATTAACGGAAAGAGGGCTAGTTATAATAGGGTTTGCAGACGACACAAACCTTATGGTAGCAGGGCCAAGTGCAGAAGGGAACTGCGAGCGTTTGGCGCAGGTGTATACAAAGTGCGAAAGCTGGGCAGTACGATATGGAATGAACTTTAACCCAGCAAAAGCGAACTGACGCACTTTACAAGACGGCACAAGGCCGATTCTGCCCCGATCCAGCTGGGAAACATACGAATCGAACCGAAGGAGAGTGTACGCTTCCTAGGGGTATGGCTGGACCGCAAACTGAGGTGGCGTCGCCACCTAAAAGAACTCCGACGGAAACTCGAACGCCAGAATTTTGCTTTGACGAGATTAGCTGCTACCACATGGGGTGCAGCGCACCCAGGGCAAAAGAGATCTACACGAAGGTGATTCGGAGCGCAATCGCATACGGTTCGTCCGCGTGGCACAGGCCTAGCAGAGGCCAAGCAAAGGGATAGCGAAGGACCTGACTAAAGAACAGTCGAAGTGCCTTAGGGTAGTTGGAGGAGCGTACAAAGCAACCCCGATTTACCTTTTAGAGTCAGAACTAGGCTGCCCCCCTCTTTACACCTACCTAAATGCCAGGTTGTGCGATTTCGAAGGCAGGTTAGCGATTTCGGGCAAAGAAAGGACTATTCAGGAGGAGGTCAGACATTTGGTTTCAGAAGGGAACACGATCAGGAACAGAGGCGAAAGGCGGGTGAGGCGAAGGCGGGTAGGGTTACCACCGAGGGAAACCCAGCAAAACACACGACAGACGGTCGAAAGTGGCGTAGAGAAAAAGGAGTGGGTGGAAGAATGGCGAGGCCGAGATACGACGGAAGAGGCTTTAGAAAGACACTGGCTTGAAGGGTGGAACGAAGCCGACAACAGAGCGAAAAGGGGCCGGGGCCTGGCGGCATCGGCCCCGGCAACAGGGAGACCACCAGAAAGGACTGAAGAGACCTGCCCAACGGACATAGCGGACTTTTACTACGGACTCCGAAAATACGAAGCCTCGGCTCTGCTACAAATCCGTACAGAGACGTTAGGGCTAAAAGCCTTCCTTTTCCAGAAAGGGGTGCCAAATGTAGCCACGCCCTTCTGCGACTGCGCAGAAGGCAGGGAAACGGCGCTACATAGATTCCTACGTTGCCCGGAATTCGAAAGAGAAAGGACCGACCTGGCTACTCAGCTTCGCGGCCCTTTCGCCACTGGCCCAGACTATAATCGGACTATAAGCAGCCCGGAGGTAGCTCACAAGGCGGTGCGCTGGTTTCTAGCCCGAGGCCTACTACCCATGTATAAGGTGGCCCAAACACTAGCAAAAGGCGAGAAGGTGCAACGGAAGCGAAGAGAGTGGGTTCCAGGGACGATACAGTGGCGAACCATGGCCGATGGCATGCTAGTAGCAACTAGCAGAACAGAAGGACGCAGGGCCTAAAAGGCCGCACCCTCTTTTACTTTTCCTTTCTTTCTTTCTTTCTTTTCCTTTATTTTCTCTTGACCAGAGAACTGCTAGGGCGCGGTGAGGCCCCTAGTTAGAGATCCGCAGCGGAACCGTAGACGCCTCGGGGGCGTTCCGACCAGGAAGCAAAGGGTTTTCGCCCGGGTTCCCCGGTTTTACCTTTGATTGTTAAAAAGCAGGCGTACCGGATGCTTAATGTATTTAAATCAGGGTTTAAATAGTATTATATAGGCATAACGGAATATAACTAATAATAATAATATTACTTTATAAGCTATTTTTATGCTGCTTATAATTTAATTATAATTTAAGCTAGTAATAAAAAAGCTGTAAAATTAAGTAATTAAGTCGGTTTTTTGTTTAAAAAATTTTAAGTAGCGTAAAAATTTATATAGTGTTGTTTTTTTGCTTTTTATATAATTATAAAAAAGTATAGCTATATTTAGTACTTTTTTTAAAAAAAAAAAAGCTTTTAGCTTTAAAGTTTTTATATAAATTTATAGTAGTATTAAAGCTTTATATTTTTAAAGTTTATAATAAAAGTTTATTATATTTATTAAATAAGTTTTTTTAGTTTTTTTTAGTAGTTTTTTTATTGCTAAAGCTAATATTATTAAGCTTTAGCTTTTTTTTGTTTTATTGTTTATTTTGTTTTATTTTTTAAGCTAGTGTTTTTTTAGTGCTTTTTTTATTATATTTTAGCTTTGTTATTTTTTTACTTACTTTTTTTTTTATATTATTATTAATTAATTATTATATATTTTACTAAGTTTTTTTTAGTAATAACTTTACTTGCGTTTATTTTACTTGTTTTTTGCTTTTATTTTTAATTATATTTTTTTTTAAAATTAAATGTTTAACCTTTTTTTAAATAGTTTTTTTTTTGTTTAAAATTATTAACTTACTTTTAAAATTATATAACTTAATATTTAAATAAGTTTAAAAAAAACAACAACTTAGTTTTAACTTTAAAAAATAAATTAAAATTACTTTATATATTTTTTTAACTATTTTTAAGTATTTTAATTATTTTTTAGCTAAGTTTTTTATAATTTCTTTTACTAAACTTTTATTAAGTTTATACTATATAAATAAATTATAAATAATTATACTTTAAATTATTTTTATATAAATTTTTTTTAGTTTAAATATATTATACTTTTAAATAATAATAATTAATTTTATTAAAATAAAATTTTAGCGCTTATGTTTTTATTAAAGTTTTTTTAAATAATAATATTATTTTAGTTTATAGTTTAATTATATACTTAAAAAGTATATATATTTTTTTTAAATTAAATTATATATTTTTTAGCTAAATTAAAATAAAATTAGCTTTATATTATTTTATATAATATATTAATTTATTTTTTATTAAGTTAAAATTTATTTTATATTATATTATTTAGTTTTTATATTTAATATATATTTATATTAAATATTTATAGTTTTTTTTTATACTTAGTTTTATTATTATAAAATTTATATTATTTATAAACTTTATTATAATTAGCTTTTTTTTTATTAATTTTTTATATAAAATAACTATATATAATAAAAATAATATTAATAATAATAAAAATCTTTATAATATATTTATAATTAAAACTTTTTTTGCTATATTTTTATTATTAAATAATAATATTGTTATTTATTTTATAAAATAGCTTTAAAATTAATTTTAAATTTATTAAAAAAAGCCTTTTTTTTATAGCACTTTTAATAACTTTATATAATTTATTATATTAAAAGCTTTTAAAATATTTAACTATAATAATATTAATATTAAATTATATTTTTAGCTATTATAAATTACTTTTGTTATAACTTTAATTATTAGTTTTATAAATTTTTATAATTTATTTTTTATTTGCTTTTTTAATAATAATATAAATTTTTTTATTATAATTAAAATATATATATTTATTATTTTTTTAATTATTTTATTTATTATATTAAATAATAAAATTAGCTTATAATTATTAGCTTTTTTAAGCTTTTTTAAAGTTTTTTTTAATTTTACTAAAATTATTATAGCTATATTTTAAAACTGTTTTAAATAATATTTATATATAAAACTTTACTAAATTAATATTATTATTACTTTTATAACTTTTTATTTATATACTTTTAAAAACTTTATTAATAAAAAGTTATTTTTAGCGTTTTTTAAAGTTTAGTTTTTTTTATAATTTTTATAATTTTTTTTGTTTTAATTATTTTTTATATTTTAAATAAGTATTTTATAAGCTTTTTTTATTTTTTTAAGTTTAATAAATTAATTTTTAAAGTAAAAAAAAATCTAGTTATTAATATTTTTATTTTTTTTATATAAATAATTACTTAATTTTTTTTTTTTTTTAAGTTTAAAAAACTTTTTTTTACTAAAAAAGCTTAACTTTTAAAGCATGCTTACTTTTTTAAAATTTAAAATTTATAATTATTTTTTATAGCTTTTATTATATTTTATTACTATTGTTTTTATTATTTTTTATAAATAATTTACTTTTATTTTGTTTTTATTTTAGTTTTTTTTTTTTTAATATTAAAATATAATTTTATAGCACTTTTTTTTTTTTTTTTTAGCTTTTTTTATAGCTTTTTAAACCTTTTAAAACTATTATAAAGCTATTTTTTTTATTATAGCTTTTTTTTTTAAAGCTATTATATTTATTATTTTAATTAATTTTATTATTAAATACTTAATATATTTATTTATATTTATTATTATATTAAAACTTTTTAATATTTATAATTTAACTACTTTAATTATTATTAACACTTTATTTAATATTTTTTAGCTTTAGCTTTTAAATAATTAAAAGCTTAATATTAGGTTTTTTTTATTATAAATTTAAAAGCTTTAAAAAATATAATTAAATTTTATTTATTTTAAGCTTTTAAATAGTTTTATTAAAAGTTTTTTATTAGTTTATATTAAGTTAATTATATTATTTTATTTTTATTTTTTAATAATTTTTTGCTTTTTTTTTTTATAATACTATTATATAATATTTAAAATATTAATTTTTAAGCTTTTATTAAGCTTAAGATTTTTTTATAATATACTAAAGTTTTTTTTTTTTTTTTTTATAATAATAAATATATATTTATATTTTTTATAACTATATTTTATTTTTAATTTGCTTTTTTTTTAAGCTTAATTATTAAGTTTACTTTATTTTTACTTATATTTAACTTTATATATATTAATTATATAATAACTAGTTTTTTTTTATTTGCTAAAAAAAAAGTTGTTTTTATTTAATTATATTTAGCTTTTTTTATTTATAAATTATTTATAATTTATTTATTAATATATAATACTATATATTTTAAATTAATATATATTATATTATATTAGCTTAATTTTAAATAATATAGTTAAAAAAATTTTTTTTTTTTTTTTTTTTATAATAATAATTTTTATAATATTATTATATTATATTTTTTTAATAATTTAAAAGTTATTATTATATATATTTTTAATTTTATAATATTTTAAAATAAAGCATTAAATTTTATTAGCTTAAAATAAAAGTATTTTGTTTATTATTTAAATTTAGTTGTATTTTTAAAGTAAAAAAAAAAAAAAGCTTTTTTAAATTTAATTTAAATATATTAGCTTTTTTTTTAAAAAAAACGTTTATATTTTAGCTTTTAAAGTTATTAAAGTTATATTTATTATTTTAAAACAATTAAACTTTAATATTATTAATTAAGTTATTTTTAATAGTAATAATTAATATAGTTTTAATTTTTTTATAAGCAAGCTAAATATTAATTACTTTTAAAGTTAAACTTTTTATTAATTATTTTAGTTTTAGTTTACTTATTTATATTTACTTTAAATATAAAATTATATTAGCTAATATTAGTATACTTTTTATATTATTATAATTTAGCTTTAAAAAACCTTATACTTTTTTAAAAAAGTTAAATAATTTTTTTTATAATTTAAATACTTTATTACTTTTAATTTAAATTTTTTTTAAATTAAATACTTTTTTTTTTTACCTTTATATATTATATTACTATATAAAAAGCACTTGCTTTGATTTTTATAAAACTTTTTTATATATTTAAATTTATAATATTTAAAATATTATATAATTTTTATATTTTTTAAAAACAGCTTATAATTATATATTATTAATTTTTATACGGCTTTTTTTTAATATAAAGCTTTAATAGTTTTTATATTAATATAATATATTAATAAGCTAATATAATAGCTTTTTAAGTTAGCTAATAAAATTAAATATATTTTACTTATATTAGCTTTATTTTATTTTTAAATATTTTAAAAAAAATTTACTAAGTTTATATATATATTTTAACATGTTTTTATATTAATACTTTTTATAATTATTATATAGTTTTTTTTAGTTTTTATTATATTTTTATTAAATGCTTATTTTATTTATAAGTTAGCTTATTTATATTATATTATTTTTTTTTTAAATATAACTACTATATTTTTATTTAGTAGTTTTTTTACTGCAATTATTTTTATTGTTTTAATTGCTATATTTACTGCTTTTATTATTTTTTTAACTATATACGCTATAAAAGCTAGGTTTAATTTAGCTTATATTAAAACTTTACGGTTATATTAAATAAAAAGTATTATATAATTTAAAAGCTTTAAAAGGCTAATTATTAAGTAGTTTATAGCTAATATTATAATTACTTAAGTTTAATTAATAATAAATATACTATTTTTTTTAGTTTATATATTTAAAAAAACTTTTAAAAGGTAGTATTATAATTTTATATATTTTAAAGATGTAAAAAAAAGGAAAAAATTAGTAAAAGCTGCGCTATTTAATTTTTTATTTAGTTTATAAGGTGAAAACCTAGTTTTTACTTATTATTAAGTGTAATATAAATTACTTTATAAAATTAATTATATAAATTACTTATAAAGGTTATTTATTTAGTTTTTTATAAGGTTATATTAAATTATTAGCTATAAAAAAGCTTTTTTTTATTTTTAGCAATTTATTTATTTATTTTTATGTTTTTAATTTTATAATTAAGTTTTTTTAATTTTTTAAAAACTTTTATATAAATAATTTCTTTTGCTTTATTTAATATTTAGCTAAATTAGTTGTTTTTTAATTTAAATTTAATATTTTTTAATTAATTTATTATTATAATATAATAAACTTTTAGTTTTTTATTAATTATATTATTATCTTTAGTTTTTTTACTTAATAAGGTAATTTTATTTTTTAAACTAATTTATTTAATAATTAAGTATAATTTTAACTTTATAAACATTTTTTTTATTTTTAAAATTTTAATTAGCTTTAATAGGCTTAAATATAAACATTAATTTTATAAATAAATTATTATTATTAAAAATAGGTTAAAGGTAAGCGATTAAAATTACTAAATAAATATAATAATTATTTAAAAAGTTTAATTTATAAGCTAAATTACTAATATTATTAATATAGCTATATACGTATATACGGGTTTGTTTAAGGTTAATAAAGTGTTTTATTCACTATATTTAATTGCTTTATTTATAAAAAAAAAGAAAGTGTAAGGGAATTAAAAAGGTAGGAAGTATAAGATATACTCTTATATAAAAGGTCTTTTATTAGCGTAGCCTTAGCCCTTGCGGCTAAAGGTGGCTAAGTAAGTGGCTAAAGGTAACACGTGGTCACTTTCACCTTTTAGTTAAACGTATACGATTAACTAGTAATATATTAATTTAACACTAAATACTTTTTTTTTTGCTAAGTTAATTATATATATATAAGTAAAAAAACTAAAAAAAACCTTTATATAATAAACTATATATATTTAATTTAACTTACCCCTTTTTATTTATATAATTTTTAGCTATATAGTTTTTAGCCGTAAGGCTTTTAATCGTACGGCCTTCGTTTATATTAGCCTTGTTTTAGCTATATATTTAAGTAACACCTAATTATATATAATATAACTTTTAACATTTTATACGACTAAGTAACACTTAGTTATACGCTATATAGCATAACTTTTAACATTTTTTTTACTGCCTTTATTTCTTTAAATACTTTTTTCTTTTGCTATGCGACTTTAAGCTAAAGCCTAGTTATATAAAGGCCTTAAAAGTTTTTTAAGGCCTTAAAGCTTGGCTTTAAGGTACTAAAGGTGTAATAGGTATAGGTGTTAGTTATATAAGGCTTAACTTAGCCTCGTATAAAAATATAGGCTTTAATGGTTTAAGGTTTAACTAGGCTTTATTTAATAAGACTAGGTTTATTTATATAAACATTAAAGTAGAAAAAAAAAGGGGTAATATTTATATAGCAAGTGAAAAAAAAACCGTATAAGTAGTAAAAGGTAATGCTTATATAGCTAAAAAGGCCGTATAAGCAATAAAAATAATGCTTATATAGCCGAGGAGGCCGTATAAGCGGTAAAAGGTAATATTTATATAGTAAGTAAAAAGGAAGCCGTATAAGCAGTAAAAGGTGCTTTCGTAATAAAAGTAAAAAGGTTTATTAGTGTATAACATATAAAAAGCTTTAGCCTTTAAGGCTTTATTTTATAAAAAGATTTAAGTGTAATTTTTTATTACTAGATTTATATAAGGTTATATAACCGTATTAATTTTTTAAATAAATATATGCCTTTATGCGTAAGGCGGTAAAGTAATTTTTAACGTAATATATAATATGTTTTTAAAAAATATAATTTAATTTAGCTTATATATATATTTATATATATTATTTAAATTATATTAATGTTTTAGTTTTTTTTAACTTGCGAGTTTAATACGTTATATATATATTAAGGTTGTTTAAAGTTATATAATTAAAATTTAGCTTTTTAACGTTATATGCTTTAATATTTATATATGTTTATATAAACTAAATATTTAAGTTAAGTATTTTACTGCTTTTTAATAGTATAATTATATGCTATTGTTTATAAAAGGGGGTTAAAGGTTTTGCTTAGTTGTTATATAGTAGAAAAAGTTAAAGGTGTATATATTATTTAGCTATTATACGGTAATATGGTTAGGGGGGGTGTGAAATAACTTTGCTATTAAACTTTTTTTTATATAGTAATTACTTATACGAAAAAAAATCCAATTTTTTATTTCTTTTTATTAATTTTAAAGATAAAGGTTTTTTAATATAAAAACCTAGTTTATACCGTAAATGCTTTTGTTAATAAAAAAGGGGGTTTTTACTTGGTTATTATACGGTAAAAAAGGTTAAAAGGTGCGAAATAACTTGCTATCTTTTTCTTTTATACGGTGATTAATTATATGAAAAAAAACAAATCTTTTTTTTTTTTATATTATATAAATATTTTTTGCTTTAAGTTGCTAAAAAAAGTGTATTTATATAATAAAAATCTTAAGGAACAAAATAAAAGTAAGTGTTTTTTACTTTAGGTTGCTAAAAAAAAAGCATTTTATTAACCTTTATTATTATCTTTGCTAATTTATGTTTGCTTAGCTATTATATAAGTATAATAACTACTATAAACACTAATTAGTGTTAATATAGCTATATATATACGTACGGGTTTATTTAAGGCTAATAAAGTGTTTTATTTATTATATCTAATTGCTTTATTTATAAAAGGAAAAAAAGTGTAAGGGAATTAAAGGGGTGAAAAATGTGAGATATACCTTTATATAAAGGGTCCCTTACTAGTGTAGCCTTAGCCTTTGCGGCTAAAGGTGGCTAAGTAAGTGGCTAAAAGTAACGCGCGGTCACTTTTACCCTTTAGCTAAACGCGTACGATTAACTAGCAATATATTAATTTAACAAATATATTATTTAATGGTAAAAGGTTTTAATATTTATTAAAAGTATTTTTTACTTGGTTTTTTAAGTAAGTAATATTTAAAGTGTAGTTTTAAATAAACTTTGTTTTTAAATATAAACTTTAGTGCTTAATACTTTTTATTATAATATTTTTTAATATATATTGCTATAAAGTTTATAGCTAAATAAGTATTATATTGTAAATAATTTTAAAAGAATTTTATATTTTTAAATTGTTTTAAGTTAGTTTTTACTTTTATTAATGTTTTTAATACTTTAAAAAGTTTAAATTTAAATAATTATTAATATAAAGTACTTTAAATAGCTTTAAAATATATTATGTTTAAGTTTTATTATAAAAATAGTATTATATTAAGCTAGCAACTTTTTAAGTTAATAAAGTTATAATATTAAATAATAATTTTTATTATTTAGTTTTTATGTTTTAATAGTTTATTAACTTAAAGATAATATATAGTTGTTATAAAAAAATATGTTTTTAAGGCTTTTTATATGCTTTTTTAAAACTTAAAAGTAAACTTTTTATTTTAATTAAAAATAATTTTTTTAAAGATTCTTTAATTAAATAATAATAATTGCTTAATTAATATTATTTTTTATTTTTTAGTAGTGTATTTTTTATTACTAAAGATAAATAATATTTATTTAAATATTAAGCATAAGATTATTAGTAATTAATTATATTTAAAAAAGTATACTTTAATATTATTTAATTGCTATAGTATACTAAATAACTTAATTATAAGTAAAATAAAAATAAAATTAATAGCAATTGTTTTTATTAGTAAAAAAATTTTTAAGTAAATTAAAAGTAAGTTATTTACTAATAATTGTTTATTAGTTTAATTAAGGTTATATTTATAATAATGCTTAATAAACTTTTTAACTAAGTATAATTTATAATAAATTTAGTATAGTTTTAAATCTTTTAATATATATTAAGTTTTAAAATAATACTTATTATTATATATAATAAAAAACATGTTTTTAATTTTTTTATAAGAAATATAAAGATGTTTAATTTTATTATATATATTATATACTAATTTGTTTTAAACTTTAAAAAAATAGCTAGGCTTAAAAAAAAAGGTGTTAATGTTTTTATTAAACTTAAGTTTTTAGAAAATATATGTAAACTTAAGGTTGTTTTTATATGTTTTTTTAAACTTTTTAATTAAGTTATTATTTATAACTACTTTAATAACTTTTAGCATTATATATTAAATAATATTTAGTGTAGCTAGTTTATTATTTTACTTAAATTTACTAGTTTAAGTATTAATTATATTAGTTACTATTTTTAAGTAGCTAAGTATATTAGGGATAAAATTAAGGCGTTTTAATAAGTAGTATACTTATAACCTTTATTATAATAAATATATTAAAGAGTTAATTAATTAAATATTAGCTTTATTTATTGCAAATATATTTAGCGTTGTTTAATTTACTATTTTTTTAGTTATAAAATAATTAGTTAAAATAATTACTAGGTTTTTATTTAACCTAAAAATAATGCGCAACTTTTTAGCAGCTTATATAAAGTAAGCAACTTTAAGTTTTAAAAGATTATATTATATTTTAGGTTTTAAAATATATTTATTTAAATATATAACTAATTAAATTATGTTTATAAAAACTATACTACTTAGTTTTTACTATATATTAAGTTATAAATAAAATAATATTACTTTAAATCTTTATTTTAAAAAACTATTGATTTATATAAATAAAATTTAATTAAGGTTATAATAATAAATAGTTGTTTTTTTATATATTATATTTTATATAGCTTTAAATAAAACTAGTTTAGCTTTAGTTAGTTTATAATAAGTAAATTAATAATATACTTTATGTTTATTTATATTAATTACTTAGCTTTTTTATTGTTTTATATTTAATAATATTATTTTTTTTTATTATAAAGGATTAATTATTTATATATAATATAAAATTAGTTTTTAAAAAAATCTTATTGCTTTAATATATTATTTAAAGGCTTTTAATTATTAAAGAAAAGCAATTTTATAAAAGGCTTTTAGTTTATTTTTGCTTATTATAAGTTTAAAAGTATTTACTTTAAATTTTAAAAGTTTAATTAAAAAGTAATTAATAAAGGATTTTTTAAAGTTAATTATAATATTTTTTAATTTAAATAATTTAAATATTTTTACTAAATGCTTTTTATAGCTTTTTATTATATTTAAAAAAATATATATATTATTAATAAACGCTTTATAGTAGTGATTATAATTATATAGCAATTTATTTATATATTATTAAATATAAGCAAATATATTATAAAAACTTATAAAGGCTATTTTAAAGCGCTTAAGTTTTTTTAAGCTTATAATTATAAATTAATTTTTATAGTTTAAATATACTATAAATTAATAAAAAAAGCTAATAGTATTAATAATTATAATATATTATTTCTTTTTTAATATATTAATAATATTAACTTGTAGTAGTAATAAATAATTATTTAAAATAGCTATTTTATTAAGATTTTACAAATTATTAACAACTTATCCTTTTTTTTTACTATATATTATATGTTATATAATAAACAAAAGGTGTATAAAAGGAGTAGGTTTAAATACTTAATTTATATAATTTTTTTTATATAGTTTATTATAGATTTTATTAAATATTTTTATGTTTTTATAGCTAAAGAAATAAAAGCGCAAACTTAACTTTTAATTTTGTTATTTTTTAATTAATAGAATTTTTATTTGCTAATCTTTAAAAATATTTACTGTTTTTTTATTATTTTATATTTTATATGCTTTAATAATTTTATTTAATTTATTTGCAAATAAAAACACTTTAATATAAATATAAACGTTATTTTTAATAATATATTCAAGTAAGTTATTAGTTTTTATAATGCTTAAAGTAGTATAAATTTTTAATAATTTAAGCTTTAAAGGTTTATTAAATAATTTAAGCTATAGGTTAATAATAGTAATATTATTAATTAATAACTTATTAATTGTTATAATTTTAAGTGCTTTTAATATAATTAATTTATATATATTAAAAATAAAATTATTTTTAATAATTATTAATGAAAATAAGTTAATAAGTTTAATATTAAAAAGAAATACTTTACTTAAAATTAGTAAAAAGTATTTTAATTTTTATATAATATTAAATATTATATTAAAAATAAATATAGCTATAAAATTTTTTTTAAAATAAGCGTTAGCTATTTTTACTATTTTATTAAATATAAATAAGTTATAATATAATATAATATTTATTACTAAAGTATTAGTAATAAAAGTTATATTAAACTTGGTATTTAATGCTAATATAGCATTAAGTAAAAGTTTAATTAAAGCATTATTTATATTATTAATTATCTTTATTGTTTTTATTGTAAATAATATAACTATAAGTGCTTTTATAGCTTTTTTTTATAATACTTAGTAATTTTTATTATTTTTATTTTTAATAATAAATTTAAGTTTAATGCTTTTATTTAACTATAATAGTTTATTAGTTATATTTTTTATAAATATAATATATAAAGTTTTAGCGTTAAAAATAATATATATAACATTTTTATATATTATTATAAAGTAAAAGTTATAATTTATTAGTAGTAATTTAAAGTTTATAGCAATATATACCGCTTTTTTTTTTTATAAAGTTAATTTATTTTAGTTAATAACTTTTTAATTTAGTAAGTATTTTTAATAAATTATTTAAAAACTAGTAATAAAATTATTTTTATTTAGCTAAATAATTTTATTATTTTTATATCTATTAATAATTATATATAGCTTTTAAAAATTATTGCTAATTAACATTTTTAGTTTAAGTTTATTATTAATAACTTAATTACTTTTTTAAAGTTATAATATTTTTAATTAATTATTTTAATTTGTTTTATAAATATAAAAAATAATTTTAGCTTATTTTTTAGCTTTAACTAGGCTTTTTTTTAAGCTTTAAAAAGTTGTATGTTATAAAACAATTATATAAGTAAATTTTTTAAAACACTATTATTTAATAATAGTATATTTAATTTTTATATTTTTGCATATAAAAAGATTTTTACCTTTTAAGAATAATTTAGCTAAAATTTTTATATATATAAAATTTAATAAATATATATTAATTTTAATATTATATATATTTATTATATTTATAATTAATATATTTTTATTAAAAACAATAGTTAGTTATATTTTTTCTTGCTTTTTATTATACTTATTATTTGTTTTTTTTTTATAATTAAATTTTTTATAAGTTAAAGTTTTTTAAGTTAGTATTGCTTTTAAATTCTAAATTATTTTAGTAGTAATATACTTATAGTTTTATAAGTATTTAAACAAATAATTTTAAAAAAGAAATAGTTTATTATAATATTTATATATATATTAAATAAAATTAACTAATAAAAGTTTAAATATAGTTTTTAATATTAAGTCTTTTTTAAATAAATAATTATGTTTAATTTTGTTATTAATAGTAAGAAATTTTTTATTATAGCAAAAGTATACTATACTTATATTAATAATATAATAAGTATAATTGCTATTATTACTATTTTAATTATTATATAATTTTATATTAAAGAAATAATTATTGTTATTATTATTAATTTTATTAGATTTTTTAGTAAAATAAACTTAATTTAATTGGTTATTTTAAAAGTATTGGTTATAATTATATTTTTATTATTTTTTATTTTTATTATTATTTTATAGCTTATAATTATAATTGTTGTTGTAATTTTTAACTTAAGTATTTTAATTTTAAGTGCTATAGTTGCAACTTTAGTTTTAATTAGGTTTTGTTTGGTTATTATAATAAATATAATTGTTTAAGCGATTATTAAAACGGTTGTAATTATTAAAGCAATTATAATTATTAAAACAATTATAATTATTTAAGCAATTATAATTATTAAAGCGATTATAATTATATAATTGATTTTAGTTATTATATTAAAGGTTTTAATTTATGGATTAAAATTGTTAATTGTTTTATAAAGTATTTTATAATAATATAAAGTGGACTAAATTACTTTTAATTTACTTGTTTATATAATAACTTTTAGCGGGTTTTAATTAGGTAAAAAAAATATAATAAAATAGATTTTAATTTTTACCAACTTTTTATGCTATGTTATTAAAGTTACTTTACGCTTTTTTAATAAATAATATATATTTATTAAAAGTTTGGCTTTTTTAAAGTGGTTAAATAAATTGCTTAACTTTTAAAAATATATTGTTTTAAGTTTAAACTATTATTTTTTTTTAGTTAATATTATTTACTATAAGTATATTTATAGCTTAAGTATATTTTAGCTTTTATTAAATAAACTAAGGTAATTTATGTTAATTATATTATATGTTTTTAAAGGTAAAAGTAGTTTATTTAAACTGCTAAGTTATAATTTTAATATTAAGCGTAAAATGTTTTTATAAAGTTTATAATATTAAAATAATACTTTTTTTATATAATTTATGTTTTTTAGTTAAAGTAATTTTATTGTTTTATTATAAAATAATAGGTTTTATAAACAATATTTAAAATAAAGCTATAATTTGCTTTTTATTAAATACTTTAGTAAACTTATTTTTTAAAAATGATTTAATGCGATTAAAAAATGAGTAAATGTTGGTAAATATAAGGTTTTATCTTTTAGTAACTATATTTATATTATTAGGATTATTATACTTTAAATTAAATCAACTAATGTTTTTTTATTTAATTTTATGTAATTTATTAGTGGTATAAGCTAATGATTAAAGAGTTTTATTTTAATTATTAAGGTTAAAAAAGCTATTTTAATTTATATAACCTTTTTAGTTTTTAAAGTAAAAGCAATAATTATTATTGTGGTTATTATTATTATTATTATTATTATTATTATTATATAAGTTATTTTTATTAAAATTATATAATATAAGTATAATAAACGTTTTAATTAAATTAAAAGAAATTTTAATAAAGTTGGTAAAAGTTTTAGCAAGATTAAAAAATATTTTAGCAAAAATAAAAGAAGATTTATTATAATTTTTAGCTGTTTTTTTTAAAGTATGTTATTAAAACTTGGTAAATATATTTATATTAATAAAAATTTTGTTTTAAATTTTAAAAAACTTAAAAAAAACATTAAATTAATTTTGTTGTTTTTTTGCTTATTTTAATTAACAGGTTTAATTAATATTTATTTAGGTAAATTTTACCTAAATATTTTTAAAAAAACTTAAAAAGTTTTTAGCTAGCTATTTAAATATATTTTTATTATTTTTAAATTAAGCAAAAGCTAAAAAGGCAAATATTATTTAAGATTTAAATTTTTTAAACTTATTATTATTATTAAAAAGAGGTTATTTTTTTGCTTTACCTTTTATAAGTAAAAGAAATAAAAGTGCTTTATTAAGTAAACTTTTAAACAATTTTAATAAAGATATAGTATTTAATTGCTATAACTAAAAGCTTAAAAAAATATAAAAGGAATTTTTTATTATTTTAATTATATAATGTTTAATTAAATAATAATAATAAAAAAGTATTATTATTTAATAAAATAAATAGGTTATAATAATAAAGTGATTATAAAATAAGATATAAAAACTAAATAAAGTATAGTTATTAATTAAATAAGTTTAAAAGTATAAAATATTTAATTAAACTTAATTTTTTAATAAAAAAAATATAAGAAATATTAAATATATACTTAAAAGTATAAAGCTTTTAATTAAATATATTATGTAAAAAATAATAAGTAAATACTAAATAAGTAATTTAAAAGCGCAAAGTATTTAACTAAGTTAAATATTTTTGCTATGTTTTAATACTTATTATACTTTAATATTAATATAAATAATTATAATGTTTATATATTAAAGATATTAAAATATAACGGTATAATATAAAGCAAGCTTTTATAAGCTTTTATAGGTTAAGTAAAATACGTATAAAAGTATTTAATTAAGTATATAAGTTAAATAAAACTTGTTTTAATTAGTTTATAGTTATAT
Organism: Xylaria hypoxylon; assembly: GCA_902806585.1. NCBI lineage: Eukaryota > Fungi > Ascomycota > Sordariomycetes > Xylariales > Xylariaceae > Xylaria > Xylaria hypoxylon. The sequence continues at coordinate 4,858,302 of CADCXB010000001.1, forward strand.
TAATTATAAAAAGCTAATTAAACGCTAATATAAGTAAAAAAGCAGCAACATTAAAAAAATTAACAATTTAATAGCGTTATAAATATAATAGTAAAAAAATTAATATATAAAAAAATATAAAGCTTAATATATATTAGTTTTTATAATAAAATAAAATAAAAGCATTAATTTAAAAAGACTTTTAAAAGGTAGTGCTATAATTTAATATATTTTAAAGATGTAAAAAAAAGGAAAGAATTAGTAAAAGCTACGCTTTTTAATTCCTTATTTAGTTTATAAGGTGGAGATTTAGTCTCTACTTATTATTAGGTGCAGCATAAATTATCTTATGGGATTAATTATATAAACCACTTATAAAGGTTATTTGTTTAGTTTTTTATAAGGTCGTATTAATATTATTACATATAATTTATTAATATTTTATTTAGTAGCTAGGTTATTTTAAGCTTTTTTCTTTTTTTTTTTACGCTTTAATATAAAAGTTTTTTATTAAGCCATTAGTATATTTTTTACTAGTGCTATTATATTTAAAATTTTTTTTTAACTAATAAAAACTACTAAAAATTATATTTATTTTTTTATTTTATTTTTTTTTTACTTTGCTTTTTTACTTGCTTTGCTATTATTTTGCTATTAAAGCAACTTTTTAGTACTAAAGTTTGCAATTAAGTAATATAACGACTGCTTTACCTTTTTTGCGCCACTATTTAGCACTATTAAGTCCGCTATATCTTGCGCTATATCTTTAGGTTTAATATAACCGCGTTTTTAAGTGCTTTTACCTTTTAAAAAGCAGTATATTTAAATTATTTAATATAAAAAGCAAAGCCTAAAAAGTTATTAATATTTTAAAGCTAATAGTAATTAAAGCGTTTAAATTATAAATACTAAAAAGTTTTAATATAATAATAAATATAAATAAATATATTAAGTATTTAATAATAAAACTAATTAAAATAATAAATATAATAGCTTTAAAAAAAAAAAGCTATAATAAAAAAAGTAGCTTTATAATAGTTTTAAAAAGTTTAAAAAGCTATAAAAAAAGCTAAAAAAAAAAAGAAAAGTGCGATAAAATTATGTTTTAATATTAAAAAAAAAAGCAGCTAAAATAAAAGCAAAATAAAAACAAATTATTTATAAAAAATAATAAAAGTAATAACAATAAAGTATAATAAAAACTTTAAAAAATAATTTTAAACTTTAAACTTTAAAAAAGTAAGCGCGCTTTAAAAGCTAGGCCTTTTTAGCAAAAAAAAGTCTTTTAAATTTAAAAAAAAAAAAAAAGTAAATAATTACTTATATAAAAAAAATAAAAGTATTAGCAGCTAAATTTTTTTTTACTTTAAAAATTAACTTATTAAATTTAAAAAAGCAAAAAAAGCTTGCGAAATAGCTATTTAAAGTATAAAAAATAATTAAAATAAAAGAATTTAAAAAAATTTAAAAAAAAGCTAAACTTTAAAAAGCGTTAAAAAATAACTTTTTACTAATAAGATTTTTAAAAGCATATAAGCAAAAGGTTATAAAAATAATAATAATATTAGCTTAGTAAAATTTTATATATAAATATTATTTAAAACAGGTTTAAAATATAGCTATAATAATTTTAATAAAACTAAAAAAAACTTTAAAAAAACTTAAAAAAGTTAATAACTATAAACTAATTTTATTACTTAATATAATAAATAAAATAATTAAAAAAATAATAAAGATATATATTTTAGTTATAATAAAAAAGTTTATATTATTATTAAAAAAGTAAATAAAAAACAAATTATAAAAATTTATAAAACTAATAATTAAAGTTATAATAAAAGTAATTTATAATAATTAAAAGTATAATTTAATATTAATATTATTATAATTAAATATTTTAAAAGCTTTTAATATAATAAACTATATAAAGCTATTAAAAATACTATAAAAAAAAAGCTTTTTTTATTAAATATAAAACTAATTTTAAAGCTATTTTATAAAATAAATAGCAATATTATTATTTAATAATAAAAATATAATAAAAAAAGTGTTAATTATAAATATATTATAAGGTTTTTTATTATTACTAATATTATTTTTATTATATATAACTACTTTATATAAAAAATTAATAAAAAAAAAGCTAATTATAATAAAGTTTATAAATAATATAAATTTTATAATAATAAAGCTAAATATAAAAAAAAATTATAAATATTTAATATAAATATATATTAAATATAAAAGCTAAGCAATATAATATAAAATAAATTTTAATTTAATAAAAAACAAACTAATATATTTTATAAAATAATATAAAGCTAATTTTATTTTAATTTAGCTAAAAAATATATAAATTAATTTAAAAAAAAAGATATATTTTTTATAAATATAGCTAAACTATAAACTAAAATAATATTATTATTTAAAAAAACTTTAATAAAAATTTAAGCGCTAAAATTTTACTTTAATAAAATTAATTATTATTATATAAAAATATAATATACTTAAAGCCAAAAAAATTTATATAAAAGTAATTTAAAGTATAATTGCTTATAATTTATTTATATAATATAAATATAATAAAAGCTTAATAAAAAAAATTATAAAAAATTTAGTTAAAAAATAATTAAAATATTTAAAAGTAATTAAAAAAGTATAATTATAAAACAATTTTAATTTATTTATTAAAATTAAAATTAAGTTGCTTTTTTTTTATACTTATTTAAATATTAAGTTATATAATTTTAAAAGTAAGTTAGTAATTTTAAGCAAAAAAAAAACTATTTAAAAAAAGGTTAAATATTTAGTTTTAAAAAAAAATATATTTAAAAATAAAAGTAAAAAATAAGTAAAATAAAAGCAAATAAAGTTATTATTATAAAAAAGTTAGTAAAATATATAATAATTAGTTAAAAGTAGCACAAAAAAAAAAATAAGTAAAAAAGTAATAAAGTTAAAATATAATAAAAAAAGCTTTAAAAAAATATTAGCTTAAAAAATAAAACAAAGTAAATAATAAAGCAAAAAAAAGTTAAAATTTAGTAATATTAGCTTTAGCAGCAAAAAAACTATTACAAAAAACTAAAAATATTTACTTAATAAATATAATAAACTTTTATTATAAACTTTAAAAATATAAAGCTTTAATGCTATTATAAATTTATATAAAAACTTTAAGGTTAAAAGTTTTTTTTTTTTTTAAAAAAGTATTAAGTATAGCTATATTTTTTTGCGATTATATAAAAAGTAAAGAAATAGCGTTATATAAATTTTTATATTGCTTAAAATTTAAAAAAAAAAATTTAACTTAGCTATTTAATTTTATAGCCTTTTTATTACTAGCTTAAATTATAATTAAATTATAAGCAGCTTAAAAGCAATATATAAAATAATATGCTAGTTTTTAGCTTAAAGCTTATTATTTATATATAAAGTAGTTTAAACGCTAATAAAAAGCAAAAAAATATAATAAAAGCAAAGAAAATAAGTTTTAAAAATAATATAGTAGTAAATTATAGCAAATAATATATTAGTAGCAACTAATAAAATAAAAAAACATAAGGCTTAAAAAGTTGCATTTTTTTTTATTTTTCTTTTAATTAAAAAACTACTAAAGCGTAGTAAAGCCTTTAGTTAAAAATTTCTAGCAAAATTATAAACGCTTTAAAAGTATTTTAACTAAAAAATAAAAGGTTTTTACTTAAGTTTTTTAGTTTTATTTTTAATTATTAAAAAGCAAGCGTATTAAATATTTAATATATTTAAATTAAGGTTTAAATAGTATTATATAAGTATAATAAAATATAACTAATAATAATAATAATTAAATAATATTAAAGTATACTTTTTTAAATATAACTAGTTATTAATAATTTTATGTTTAATGTTTAAATAAATATTGCTTATTTTTAGTAATAAAAAATATATTATTAAAAAATAAAAAATAGTATTAATTAAGCAATTATTATTAATCAATTAAAAAACCTTTAAAAAAATTATTTTTAATTAAAATAAAAAGTTTACATTTAAGTTTTAAAAAAGTATATAAAAAGCTTTAAAAATATGTTTTTTTATAATAATTATATATTACTTTTAAGCTAATAAACTATTAAAATATAAAAACTAAATAATAAAAATTATTATTTAATATTATAACTTTATTAACTTTAAAAGTTGCTAGCTTAATATTATATTATTTTTATAATAAAACTTAAATATAATATATTTTAAAGCTATTTAAAGTACTTTATATAAATAATTATTTAAATTTAAACTTTTTAAAGTATTAAAAATATTAATAAAAGTACAAACTAATTTAAAACAATTTAAAAATATAAGATTTTTTTAAAATTATTTATAATATAATATTTATTTAGCTATAAATTTTATAATAATATATATTAAAAAGTATTATAATAAAAAGTACTAAGCATTAAAGTTTATACTTAAAAATAAAATCTACTTAAAATTATATTTTAAATATTATTTACTTAAAAAATTAAGTAAAAAATATTTTTAATAAATATTAAGACTTTTTACTATTAAGTAATATATTAGCGATTTAGCTTATAAATTAAACTTTTTAAATAATTTGTTAAATAGGCTATATACGATCGTACGTTATATGGTAAAATAAAATACAGTTAATTATATGCTATATCTATTTATGTAAAAGGAGAGAAAATAAATCCCTTATACGCAGCAAAATCTTTACCTAAGGTAAAGATTTTAACTAGCGTACAAAAATAACAAAAATAAGGAAACATAAGGGTAAATAAGTGTTTTATGCAATATTAGCTATTACACGCTAAAACTATTAAATGCAGCTAACACTAAAATTCCAACATAATTATTATATTTATTTAATAATTTTAATTGCTTACTTTTAATTTATTTTTAATAGTAATAATTTGTTTAAATAATTAATACTTATGTTTAAGTTTATTAAAGGTAACTAAAATTTTAAAAATAAAAAAGATATTTATAAAGTTAAAAATATAATTACTTTATTAAGTAAAAAAGTTAAAAATAATAATATAACTAGTAAAAAACTAAAAGTTTATTATATTATAACAATAAATTAATTAAAAAGTATTAGATTTAAATTAAAAAACAATTAATTTAGCTAAATATTAAATAAAGCAAAAGAAATTATTTATATAAAAGTTTTTAAAAAATTACAAAAATTTAATTATAAAATTAAAAATATAAAAATAAATAAATAAATTATTAAAGATAATAAAAAGCATTTTTATAGCTAGTAGTTTAATATAACCTTTTAAAAAACTAAATAAATAATTTTTATAAATGGTTTATATAGTTAATTTTATAAGGTAGTTTATATTACACTTAATAATAAGTAGAGATTAGGTTTTTACCTTATAAATTAAATAAAAAATTAAAAGGCGTAACCTTTATTAATTCCTTTTTTCTTTTTATATCTTTAAAATATATAAAATTATAGCACTACCTTTTAAAAGTCTTTTTATTATTATTATTTATATACGCTTTTTTAAACTTATTTTTTATTATTACTTTTAGCTAATTTTTTAATTTTTATAATAATTTAATAAAATTTAAGTTTTTAAAATAAAAGTTTAATAATAACTTTAATATATTTTTAAAGTTGCTAGTTAAATACTATTATTTATTAAAGTTTTATTTTTTTTAATTAATTTAATATTATAATTTTTTATAATATAATTAAAAAATATAAACTTGTTTAACTTTTTATTTTTGCTTTTTATTAAAAACAACTATTTTTTTTTTAAGTTGTTTAAAAACTTATTTTAATAATAAATTATTTAAATATTTATATAAGCAATTAATATAATATAAGTTAATTAATTATTAATTATTACAAGCTTTTAATTAAAATATAATAAAGCTTATTTTTTTAATTATTTTAAAATGTTATTAAGTTAATAAATAATTTAACTTATTAAATAAATTATTTATTGCTTAAAACTGTTTTTTTTTAATAATAAACACTTAATTATTTATATTAAAATTAGGTTTATATTAATGTTTATTTTTTTTTAATTAACCTTTTTTAAGTTTAATATAAAATCTTTTATATAGTTTTAACGTAATTATTAATTATTTTTATTATATTTTAAGCTTTTTATTAATTAAGTTATTTTTTTAAAAGTAAACTATTAAAGGTAGTTTTATATACTAGTATAAAATGTTAATATTTAAAAAAGCACTTAGGTTATAATAAAAATAAGCTTACTAATAATATTAAAAGTAAGGAATTTATAGTGGATAATATCTATTATAAATAAAGTAATATATAAAAGAAAGTAAAAGTATATTGCTTGCTTTTTTAAAATTTTATTTGTTAAATATAGCAAAAAGCGATATATATATAAACTATTTTTAGCATTTAAACTACTTAAAACCTTTAGCTTTATAGTAAATTATAATAAATTATAATAAAGTTAACTTTAGTTATATAAAACCTTTTTATAAAGCGGTAAACCTTTATATAAAAGGTAAACCTTTAAAACAGTTTAATTATAAAGTGTTACTTTAAACTAATTACTTTAGTAGGTCCTTTTTTTATTTAGCGTAATGCTAGTAAAAATATTTCTTTAAAAACAATTTACTTTAGGCTAAAAGGGTTTTTAACTTTATATTTGTTTTATTAAAGCGTTTTTAAAGGGTTTTTAGCTTTATATTTATATCACTTATAGCTACTATAAGCTACTTATAAGTGGCTTATATAAATGTGGCATATACGTTATTTATAATAACTATTAGCCTTATTAGCAAGGTTATAGCTAAAAGGTTACACCTTTTTTATAAGCACTTATAATTGCTAGTATATTTTAATATAAACTTATAATATTATTAGTTTAATTTATTTAATTATAATAACTAAGTATAAAAAATTTAAATAATATTTTATAAAGTTATATTTTAATAAATTTATATAATAATAAAATAATTATTAAGTTTATTATAAATAATATATGATTTTAATTAATTTATAATAACTTATAAAAAATAATTTTTAATTAATATATAAAATTTTCGCAAATTTTTTAATAAATAATAAAATAAATTATAGTTTTTTATTTAAGTTTATTTATTAAAGTAAGCTATAAATTTAAAATAAGCCTTTATAATATAATTTTATTATATTATAAACAATTATACTTTTATTTTTATTTTTATAAAGTATTAATTAAAACGCTTTATTTAATTAATTAATTATTTTAAATATAAACTTTTTTTTTTTTTGTTTATTATTATCTTTTTAAAATTAATAATTATATATTAAAATAATTATAATAATATAAAGATTAATTATAAAAAACTAAAAGTTTTATTATAAAGTACTTTAATTAAATAATATTTTAAATAGTTAACGATATAAATATTATAGTTTTTTATAAGTTTTAACTACTAATATTATATAAAAACTAATTTTTAAGTTTTATTTCTTTTAAAGTAAATAATGGTAATTTATTTATAAGTTTTTTTTAAAATATAAGTTAATAAATAATTTACTTTTAAAATTATTAATTGTTGTTTATATATTATAAAGCTTTTATTTATAACTTAATTATTATTTTAGCTTAATTACGCTTTAACTTAATATATTTTTAAATTTAATAATTTATAGTTTTATTATAAAACTTTATTTATTAATAACATTATTATAAATATCGCGTTAATTATTAAGTTTATTTTAAAATAAAACAAAGTTAAAAGCTTATTATTATTAGTTTTATTAACTAATTTAAAGAGTTTTATATATTTTTAATATTTTAGCTTGTTTTTTTAAATATATAAGTTTTTTTACTTTTATAATAATATATTTACAACTATATTTTTAATATTAAATTAATAAATAATAATAAAATTATATTAAGCAAAAAAGTTAACTTAATTAATTTATTGTTAATTTAACCTTTATTTAATATTAAAATATTTAAATGCTTTATAATTTATAATAATAATAAATAGTTAATCTTTTTAAAAACTTATTAACTTTAACCATTAATATTAAAAAGCTTTTATAATAGCTATTAATTTTTTATTATAAATAGCGTAATTTAATTTAACGCTATATATAGTTTTAAAATAATATCTTATTAAGTGCTAATGCTTATTATTTTTTTTTAAAACAAGTATTTTATAACCATATTATTTAAAGCGTTTGTTTTTATTTAAGGTTTTTTATTAAAGTAATAATATATTAAAACAAGTGCTAAAATTAATTAATTCTTTAATTTATTAAATATTTCTTAGTAGTTATTATTAAAGTTAAATAATATGTTTTTTTTAATAAAGTTATTTAAAGGTTTTATAATATAACTATATATAAAAATAAATTATTAGTAAAAGTTATAAAATCTTAAAAATAATTAAATTACCTTTATAATAAAGGGTTTATTTTAGTTTTAAATAACTAAAACTTTATTAAAATTAACTTTAAGTTTATTATATTTTATAATAAAGCTAAAATACTTGGTTTTTATTACATAAAACTTATATTTCTTTAAATTTACTTATAATTTATTAATTTTTAATATTTTTAAAATGTTAGCAACGTAAATTTTATATTTTTTTAAATCTTTTAAATAAATCAATATATTATTAAAATAAGCACTATAAAATGTGTTTAAATTACCACTTAATAAACTATTAATATAACGTTAAAATATAATTGGTTTATTAATTAGTTTAAAAAATATACCTTTATATTTAAATAACTTATATTATATTTTAAAAGTTATTAAGTTTTTATTATTAAAGTGTATATAAATTTAATAAAATATTTGTTATATATTTATTTTAATAAAAATATTAGCTTTTAAAATTTATAAAAGTGTTTTATTAATTAAAGGTAAAAAGTACTTGTTTTTTTTTATTAAAGCGTTAATTTTTTAATAGTTTATATATATTTAAAGTCTTTTATTAACTTTTAGTACTAATAATATAACGGTAATATAAAGTGCGCTTTTAAGCTTAATAAAAAAATTTTTAAGGTTATTTAATATATATTTATATATTACTTTTAATTTTTTAAGTAATATATAATATAAAAAGTTAATAGTTATATTTATAATATTTTTATTAAAAACAAATTTAATGTAATAATTAATTAAATAAAAACCTATTAATATATTAAAATTTACTTTGTTAAAAGGTTTAAGTAATAAGCGGTATTTTTTTAAAACTATATTTTATGCTTTATATTTTAGCTTTTTTTTTTTTTTAAAAAAAAAAAGCTTTAACTTTTATTTTATTGCAAATATAAAAGTTAATTTTATTAAAGCAAGTAATATAAGCTAAAGTTTTTTAGTTTATAATATATTAAAAAATATAATAGCGTTTATAATAGCAATATTAGCAATTAATTTATGTTTATATTAATTAATATTATTTTGCTTTAATTTATAAAAACTTTATATATTATGTTTTTATTTTATAACGCTTAGCGCTTTATATTTTTATATTGTTTTTTTGCCTAAAAATATTAAACGTGGTTTTTAAAGGTTAATTTTATTTGTTTTTAATAGCTTACGGTTTTTTTTTTATAAGTTTTTTAATTAATAATTAATATTAAAAGTTTATAAAAATATATAAAATAAAAAAATAAATAAGTTAATTTATTTAACCTTTTTTTTATTTATAGTAAAAATTATTAAGTTTTAAAATTAATTATATATATAATTAGCGATTTTAAAAGCTAAAGTGGTTAAAGTAGTGGTTATATTGCCTATATATTTTAAGTTTTTTATTAAGTTTTTTTTTTTTTTTTTTTAAAAACTATATTATAATTTATTAATAAGTTAAGTAAAAAAATATAATATTTACGTTATAAATTAAACAAAATATTATATCTTTTATAAAACTTTTTATTAATTAAAATATTATGTTTTATTTTTAATATAATTAAAAATACTTTTTTAAAGGTTTTACTTTAAAAGTAAAAGTTAATAATAATAACTTTATTAATATTTTATTAAAAGTTAATATTATATTTAAAAACTTTTTTTTTATAAAAGTTGTTTATAACGTTTAATTTTAATTTAAATATTATATATTTTATAAATTTATTATTTATAAAAAAGTATTTATTTACTTTTATATTAATAAAGTTATTAAATATAATAAGTTTTTATTTATTTAATTTTAACTTAATAGTTATAATAAATAAATTCTTTTTAAAATATAAACTTAAAAAATCTTTTTTAGCTATATTATTAATATTTGCTAGCATTTTTTTTTTAAAAAAGTTAATTGTTTTTAAAGTTAAACTTTTTTAATTTTAAAGTTGGTTTTTATTATATTTTTATTATTATTATTAATATTATTAAACTATTTAAATAAAATAATAAGTTTAGCTTTTTAGTTTTTTTTGTTTTTTACTTTATAAAAGTTAATAAAAAAGTAGTTATAAATATAGTGTTTTTTTTTTACGATAAATAAAACATTGTTTTTTTTATATTAAAACTTTTATTTTATTATAAGTTAAGCGAAAATATGCTTTACTTTTTACGTTAGCGTTAATATTATTTTTAGCATTAATGTTAGGTTTAATATTTTTATTACTAAAGTTTTTAAAAATATATAAGTATTTACCGCTATATTATTAGTTTTTAACGTTGCTACCATTAGCTTTAGCAGTAATAGCTTTAATATTAGCATTATTAGCGGTATTATTTTACTTTTGCTATTTAATAATAATATTAGTTTTAATAAAGTTATAAATAAATTATTTATAATAAAAAACAAATAAAATATAATTATAATTTTTATTAATAAAGTTATTAATAACCTAGTTTTTAATATAAAAGATAAGTTGTTAATAAAACTTTTTTTTTTAAAAAACTTATTTAATATACACTTTTTTACAAAATAAATAAACAAGTTTTTAAAAGTTTAAAATTAATTTAATAATATTATTTTTAAAGCTTTAAATTTAGTTTTAAACTTTTATTTTTTATTTAAATCGGTATATTATACTTTAAAATATTTTATTAAGTAAATAAATGTTTTAATTTATTTAAAATGTTTTTTATTAAAATAAAGTTATAAGTTATTAATAATAACGCTTTTAAAATATAATTTAATATTAGTTATTTATATTTTATTATTAATAAACTAATTATTATTAGTTTTAAAATAATTAATTTAAGTTTAATATTAAACTTTAAAGTTAACTTTATTTTTTATAAAATTATTATAAAATATATAAACTTTTATTTTTACTGATTTCTTTTTTTTAAAAAAGCTTAAGTTATTATTAGCACTAGTTAAGCTAGGTGTTTGTTTACGGATTTAATAAACTAAATTTATTACCGCTTAGTTTATATTATTTAATTTAGCTTTTTTTTTGTTAAGTTTTTTACGTACGCTATTAACTTAAAAGCTAATAATATTTATTTGCTTTATATTTTTATTATAAATTTTTTTTATGTAGTTAATAAAAACATTAATAAAAAAGTTTAATTTAGCTATAACTTACTAAATTTTTTAAGCTTTAATATTTTAAGCTTTAATTATTAAAGCTTATAATTTAACTTTATAAAATAAAATAAATTAATTAATTATATACGCTTTTTAAAAGGCTTTTTTTATTATTAATTTATTAAAGTTTTTAAATATAACTTAACTTATATTAATACCGGCTATAAAATAAAAAGCAAAATAAAAACTAATTTAAGTAGTTGTATTAAAATATACTAGCAACTATAAGTGCTTATAAAAAAAAGTATAGCTTTTTAGCTATAGCTTTATTAATAAAGCTAGTAGTTATTATAAGTAATATATATATTATACTTATATAAGCTACTTATAAATAGTTTATAATAGTTATAAGTAATATAAATATAAGGCTAAAAACCTTTTAAAAACCTTTTAATAAGGTTAATATAAAGCTATAAACCTTTTTAGCTTAAAATAAACCGTTTTTAAAGTAATAGTTTTATTAATATTATGTTAAATAAAAAAAAAACTTATTAAAATAATTAGTTTAAAGTAACACTTTATAATTAAATTATTTTAAAAGTTTATTTTTTATATAAAGGTTTATAATTATATAAAAAAGTTTTATATAACTAAAGTTAACTTTATTATAATTTATTATAATTTATTATAAAACTAAAAGTTTTAAATAATATAAGCATTAAAAATAATTTATATATATAATACTTTTTACTATATTTAATAAATAAAACTTTAATTAAATAAGTAATATATTTCTACCTTTTTTTTTATATTACTTTACTTATAATAAATTTATTTACTATAAATTTCTTACTTTTAGCACTATTAATAAGCTTATTTTTATTATAGCTTAAGTATTTTTTTAAATATTAATATTTTATACCAATATATAAAACTACTTTTAATAAGTTATAAGTTTAATATATTATTTTATTAAAACTAACTATTATTATTATTTACTTTTATAATATAAAGCATTTATTTTTTATTATAATAAATTTTTTTTTATACTACTTTTTATATTATTATTTATAATGCTTTTAATACTATAAATTATTATAATAGCTACCTTTTTAAACGCATTTAATATTTTTAATAATAAAAATAACTGTTTTATATTAAACTAAATATAAAAGCTTATAAAAAGCATATAAAACTTATAAAGCTTTTAAACTAGCTTATAATAATAATTATAAGCTTAAAATAATTAATTTAATACTATTATTTATGTTATTATTATTAATATTTAATGCTTAAAAACTTATTATAATATTAATAACTACTTTATATTTTTTAAAAATCGTTTTATAGCTTTTATTAAAAAGCTTATAATAACTTTTATAACTTTTTTTATAATATAAAAATAGTTAAATAAAAAGTTTACTAAAAAAATTAACAACTTTTTTAAATTTTAATATTTAAAAAGCTTTAAAAATTTTAATTAATAAACTTAAATACTTATTATAATTTTTAAAGCTATAAATATTTTAACGTTTATAAAAAACCTTATTATATTATAAGCTTTTAATAACTTTAATTAAATTATTATTTTATTATTATTATAAAATAACTTAAGCTTTATAATATAAACTAATATAATTTATATTTATAACCTTATAAAAATATTTTAAATACTTTTAACTTTTTATAAACTTAATAATAATAATATTAAAGATTTTCTTTATTAAATTTTTTATACTTTAAAATCTTTTTAAAGTATTAATTTTAATACTTTTAATGTTAAATTTAATAATATTATTACTTATTTAGAAAAAAAAAGTTTTATAATTAACTAAATTAATTAATATAATAATTACTTAAAAACTTTAAAAAACTTTTATATAATATAAATAAATTAAATATAATAAATTATTTAAACCTTTTAATTAATATTTATTTTTATTATAATTATAATAAAGTTTTTAATAGTAAATACTTTATAAAATTAATAAAATAATACTAAATTAATAAATCTTTACTTAAAACCTTTTAATAATATTATTAACTAAATAAATAAACTTTTTAAACACTTTTATAAACCTTTTTAAAGTAAAAGTAATAAAAAAATTAATAAACTACTTAAGTTTTTAATTAAACTTATTAAAAGCTTTACTAAAAACATTGCTAATATATTTTTTGTAATAAACTATAACACTACTTTTTTTATACCTTTAATAAATATAATATTATTTACTTTAAAAACTTTTAATTAATAAATTAATTTAATATAATTAATAAACTTAAAACTTTTTAATATACGCTATAAAATTTTTTAACTATATAATATAAATAATATAATATATATTTTTAATAACTTTTATTAATTTAATACTTATATTAAATTTATAAAAAAAAAAATTTTATAATAATAACTAATAAACTATTAAAATTATATAATAAAAGCATTATTTAATGAAAACCTTATTATTTTAATATTAAATATAATACTTTTAAGTTAAAAAATATATTATATATATTAAGATTTAATATTAATATTATTTTTAAAATATTATATTATTAATTAAAAAGGTTTTTTAAAAAACTTAACTTAATTAATAGTAAAAGCAACGCTTTAATAATATTAAAGTTTATAAATTTAAGCTTTTATTTTACTTTAAAAAATAATTTTTAATATTTACTATAATATTTATTTAAAAAGCAATATATTTTTTATATTATAAATATTATAAAGTATTATAACACTTAAAACTTTTAATATAATAAATAGTTTATTTTTTATAATTAAAAAAACAATAAATTTAAAGATTGTTAATATAATTAAAAGTAATTTTTTATAAAATAACAACTTAAAAAATAACATACCTTTAAAAGTACTTAAACCTTTTAAGCTTTAAAAATTAATTATGCTTTAATATTATAAATTAAAGTATATAAAGCTTTTATTGCTAAGAAAAACTATTTAAATTACTATAAAGCTTTTAAGCTTTAATTTTATTAATAAAAAATTTTTTTTTGTAAAAAATACGCTATAAATAAAGCTATTAAATACTTAACCTTTATTAAAGTTAACAATTTATTTATTGCTTTAAATATTATAATAAATAATTTATTTATTATAAAGCTAATATTATATTTTTAAACTTTTTATATTTTAATTTTAAGAAAATAAAAAATATATTACTATTAAATTTAATTATTAAAAAATAAATTAATAACTATTATTTACATTATTATAAAAAAAGTATTTAAAGGTTTAAAAAACTATTATAAGTACTATTTAGCTTACTTTTATTTTAATTTAAGCACTAAAATAAATAATAACTTTATTAATAATTAATTATAAGCTAAAAGTATTAATTTTAATACTTTTAGCTTTTATATATATAAATAAAATAGTTTAATAAAATAATTTATTAAAGTAATTTTTAATTGGTTATAAATTATTTTATAAGCTTTTAAGCTATTATTATACTTTTAATATTATATTATAATGCTTATAATAAATTTAATTAATTATATAAAAATTATTAATAAAAATTTAACTTTTTATTAACTATTATATATTAAGTTAAAACTTAATTTAATATTTTATATATTTTTTTTTACTTACTATAAAATTATAAGCTTTAAATACTTATTAATTATATTTTATAAATTATAAATTAAAGCTTACAAGCTTATTAAATATATTAAATATAATTAAATTTTAAGAATAATTAATATTAAAACTTATTTAATTTATATATTTAAATATTATTTAATTATTTACTTTATTATATTAAAACTATTAAAAACGCTAATTTTAATAAATAAAGCTTTTTTTAATAATAAAACTTTTTTATTAAAAGATTTATTTAATATAAACTTATTTAAAACTTATTTATTTTTTAATAAATTTACTTTTAATAATAATTTTTAGTTATATATATTATTTATTATAAAAGAGTTAAAAAATAGTTTATTTATTAAACCATTAAATTTAAAAAAAGTAATAATATTTATATTTTTTGTTTTTTTATTAAATTTAGTTATTTTAATAAAATTACTTTTTATTTTATTTAAATTTAAAATAAAATATAAAATAATAAATAATAATTTAAAAAGCAACTTAATAAACTTAAACTTTATTAAACTTTTTATAAATTTAAAAGTTTAAAATATTATTTATATTAATATAGCTAATTTAAAAAAGCGTAATATATTAAAACAAGCATTAAAAATATTTAAAAGTTTTTTATAATTATAAATAATAAGGTTTAAATTTTAATAGCTATTAAAATTTAAAGCTTTTTATTTTTTATTTGCTAAAGATTTTAAAAAATGCTTTATAAATAACTATTAAATATTAAAACATAAATTAAACTAATAAAAATTAATTATTAAATATAAAGCTAAATTTATTATTAAAAGTTTTAAATAAACTTTTAGTACTAATTTTATAAAAACTTTTATAATTATAGCTATTTTATTTATTTAATAAATTTTATTAGTTTTAATAGCTATTAAAACCTAAAAAATTAAATAAATTAATTTTATAAAAGCTTTTTTAAATAATAATTTTATTAAAACTTTTTATATTAAACTTTTTAAAAGCTTAAAAATTATTTTAAAAAACTTTAAAGTTTTAAAATTAGTAGTTTAATATAAGTATAAACTTAAATTATAATAGGTTTTTTAATTATTATAAACTTTATATAATTTAAAGTAAACTTTTAAATAATAGTAAAAAAAATTATTTTAGTTATTAAAAAGCTTAAATTTTAAGCTTTTAATTAATAATATTTTTATATATTATAAAATAACTTTAAATATTTTTATTATAACTTATATTAATAATTATTAATTAATTAACTTAAATATTTATTATATTTACAATTTATAAACTAAAATTAATATTATATATAATACTAAAAACTAAAGCTTTATAACTTAGTTTTTAAGTATTAAAATTAAATATAATAAGCTTAATTGTAAGCTATATTTATAATAGCTTTAATATATTAAATAAACTTTAAAAAAACTAAAATTAAAAAATATTAAATTTATTAAAATTTTATTATAACTTAAAATTATAAAGTTAAAAAAATATAAGTTTTTATTAGCACTTATTAAAGCTTATTATTATTTAATACTTATAAAAACTATAAATTATTTAATATAAATTATTAAGCTTAATATAGCGTTTATTTATTAATAGCTAATTATTTATATATAATACTTTTATAAACTATATTTTATAATAAGTATAAAATTATTTAAGCATTTAAAAAGCACTATAAAATTAGTTTTAATATTTAAAAATTTAAAAAGCTTTATTTTTTTTAGTAAAACTTTTAATTACTTACTTATAATTTTTAGTAATAATAATTATATTAAATATTTTAATACTATTAAATTTATTTAAAAATATGCTATTATAATAATTAAAGTTATTATAAGTTAAAAAGTTAAAAAAGCTAGTATAATAGCTTTTTTAATATTAAAAATTAAATATATAACATTTATAAAAGCTATAAAAAAAGCTTAGTAATTAAAAAATCTTTATAATAAAATCTAGCTATTAATTTTAAAGCTTATAATAATATATAATAATAATATAAAAGTTATAATAATTATTAAAAACTTTAAATATTATTAATATATTAAATATATTTTTATAAAATTTTAATTTATTAAAAATATTTATAAAGCTTAATTAATAAATATATATTATATTTTAATTATTAAAATAATAGCTAATAAGCTAATTAAAACTTTAATACTTATTAAATAAACTAATTTTTAATAAATATTAAGCTTATTAGCTAGTATTTTAATTAAAAAAGTATATTAAAATATATTAGTAATTATAAATGCTTATAAAAAAAAGTATAACTTTTTAGTTATAACTTTATTAATAAAACTAATAGTTATTATAAATAATATATATATTATATTTATATAAACTATTTATAAATAGCTTATAATAGCTATAAATAATATAAATATAAAATTAAAAACTTTTTAAAAACTTTTTAGTAAAGTTAATATAAAGTTAAAACCTTTTTTAGCTTAAAATAAACTATTTTTAAAATAATATTTTTATTAGCAATATATTAAATAAAAAAAAAACTTATTAAAATAATTAATTTAAAATAATACTTTATAATTAAATTATTTTAAAAGTTTACTGCTTTATAAAAAAGTTTTATATAATTAAAGTTAACTTTATTATAATTTATTATAATTTACTATAAAGTTAAAAGTTTTAAATAATTTAAACGCTAAAAATAGTTTATATATATAGCACTTTTTATTATATTTAACAAATAAAATTTTAGTTAAATAAATAATATACTTTTATTTTCTTTATTATATTACTTTATTTATAATAAATTTATTTATTATAAATTCTTTACTTTTAGCACTATTAATAAGCCTACTTTTATTATAGCCTAAGTGCTTTTTTAAATATTAACATTTTATATTAATATATAAAACCACCTTTAATAAATTAATTTAGCTAAAAATTATTAAAAGTGGTTTTATATATTAGTATATAATATTAATATTTAAAAAAGCACTTAGGTTATAATAAAAGTGGGCTTATTAATAGTATTAAAAATAAGAAATTTATAATAAATAAATTTATTATAAGTAAAGTAATATAAAAAACAAAATAAAAATATATTGCTTATTTAATTAAAATTTTATTTATTAAATATAATAAAAAGTGTTATATATATAAACTATTTTTAATGCTTAAACTATTTAAAACTTTTCACTTTATAATAAATTATAATAAATTATAATAAAGTTAACTTTAATTATATAAAACTTTTTTATAAAGTAATAAACCTTTATATAAAAAATAAACTTTTAAAATAATTTAATTATAAAGTATTATTTTAAATTAATTACTTTAATAGTTTTTTATTTTATTTAATATAATATTAATAAAAATATTACTTTAAAAATAGTTTATTTTAAGCTATAAAGGTTTTTAGCTTTATATTTATTTTGTTAAAAAGTTTTTAACAAGTTTTTAATTTTATATTTATATTATTTATAGCTATTATAAGTTATTTATAAATAGCTTATATAAGTATAATATAATATATTATTTATAATAATTATTAGTTTTATTAATAAAGCTATAATTTAAAAGCTATACCTTTTTTTATAAGTATTTATAATTACTAATATATTTTAATATGCTTTTTTAATTAAAGTATTAATTAATAAGCTTAATATTTATTAAAAATTAATTTGTTTAATAAGTAATAAACCTTTAATTAATTTATTAGCTATTATTTTAATAATTAAAATATAATATATATTTATTAATTAAGCTTTATAAATATTTTTAATAAATTAAAACTTTATAAAAGTATATTTAATATATTAGTAATATTTAAAGTTTTTAATAATTATTATAGCTTTTATATTATTATTATATATTATTATAAGCTTTAAAATTAATAGCTTAATTTTATTATAAAAGCTTTTTAATTATTAAGTTTATTTTATAGCTTTTATAAAAGTATATTTAATATATTAGTAATATTTAAAGTTTTTAATAATTATTATAGCTTTTATATTATTATTATATATTATTATAAGCTTTAAAATTAATAGCTTAATTTTATTATAAAAGCTTTTTAATTATTAAGTTTATTTTATAGCTTTTATAAATATTATATATTTAGTTTTTATTATTAAAAAAGTTATTATATTAACTTTTTTAACCTTTTAGCTTATAATAGCTTTAATTATTATAATAATATATTTTTAAATAAATTTAATAGTTTTAAAATCTTTAATATAATTATTATTATTAAAAATTATAAATAAGTAGTTAAAAGTATTATTAAAATAAATAAAGCTTTTTAAATTTTTAAATATTAAAGCTAATTTTATAATACTTTTTAAATATTTAAATAGCTTTATATTTATTATAAAATATACTTTATAAAGGTATTATATATAAATAACTAGCTATTAATAAATAAATATTATATTAAGCTTAATAATTTATATTAAATAGTTTATAATTTTTATAAGCATTAAATAATAATAAGCTTTAATAAATATTAATAAAAACTTATATTTTTTTAGCTTTATAATTTTAAGCTATAATAAAATTTAAATAAGCTTAATATTTTTTAATTTTAGCTTTTTTAAAGCTTGTTTAATATATTAAAGCTATTATAAATATAATATATAATTAAGTTTATTATATTTAATTTTAATACTTAAAAATTAAGCTATAAAGCTTTAGTTTTTAATATTATATATAATATTAATTTTAGCTTTTAAGCTTTAAATATAATAAATATTTAAGCTAATTAATAAGTAATTATTAATATAAATTATTATAAAAGTATTTAAAATTACTTTATAATATATAAAAGTATTATTAATTAAAAGTTTAAAATTTAAGCTTTTTAATAACTAAAATACTTTTTTTATTATTATTTAAAAGCTTGCTTTAAATTATATAAAGCTTATAATAACTAAAAAACTTATTATAATTTAAGTTTATATTTATATTAAACTATTAATTTTAAAATTTTATAGTTTTTAAAAATAATTTTTAAACTTTTTAAAAATTTAATATAAATAGTTTTAATAAAATTATTATTTAAAAAAACTTTTATAAAATTAATTTATTTAATTTTTTAGTTTTTAATAGTTATTAAAGCTAATAAAATTTATTAAATAAATAAAATAGCTATAGCTATAAAAGTTTTTATAAAATTAATGTTAAAAGCTTATTTAAAACCTTTAATAATAAATTATAGTTTTATATTTAATAATTAATTTTTATTAGTTTAACTTATATTTTAATACTTAATAGTTATTTATATAATATTTTTTAAAGTTTTTAATAAATAAAAAATAAAAAGCTTTAAATTTTAATAGCTATTAAAATTTAAATTTAATTACTTATAATTATAAAAGATTTTTAAGCGTTTTTAATGTTTGTTTTATTATATTAAACTTTTTTAAAGCAATTATAATAATATAAATAATATTTTAAATTATTAAATTTATAAAAAGTTTAATAAAGTTTAAGTTTATTAAGTTGCTTTTTAAATTATTATTTATTACTTTATATTTTGCTTTAGATTTAAATTAAATAAAAAGTAGTTTTATTAAAATAGCTAAATTTAATAAAAAAATAAAAAATATAAATATTATTACTTTTTTAAAATTTAGTGTTTTAATAAATAAAACGCTTTTTAAATATTTTTTAATAAGTAATATATATAATTAAAAGTTATTATTAAAAGTAAATTTATTAAAAAATAAATAGGTTTTAAATAAGTTTATATTAAATAAATCTTTTAATAAAAAAGTTTTATTATTAAAAAAAGTTTTATTTATTAAAATTAATATGTTTAATAGTTTTAACATAATAAACTAAATAATTAAATAATATTTAAATATATAAACTAAATAAATTTTAATATTAATTACTATTAAAATCTAGCTATATTTAATATATTTAATAAGCTTATAAGCTTTAACTTATAATTTATAAAATATAATTAATAAGTATTTAAAGCTTATAATTTTATAGTAAGTAAAAAAAAGTATATAAAGTATTAAATTAAGTTTTAGCTTATTATATAATAGTTAATAAACAGTTAAATATTTATTAATAATTTTTATATAATTAATTAAATTTATTATAAGCGTTATAATATAGCACTAAAAGTATAATAATAGCTTAAAAGCTTATAAAATAATTTATAAGCAATTAAAAATTACTTTAATAAATTATTTTATTAAACTATTTTATTTATATATATAAAAGTTAAAAGTTTTAAAACTAATGCTTTTAGCTTATAACTAATTATTAATAAAGCTATTATTTATTGTAGTGCTTAAATTAAACTAAAAATAAGCTAAATAGTAATTATAGCAATTTTTTAAACATTTAAATACCTTTTTTATAATAATATAAATAATAATTACTAATTTATTTTTTAACAGTTAAATTTAATAATAATATATTTTTTGTTTTATTAAAATTAAAATATAAAAGGTTTAAAAGTATAATATTACCTTTATAATAAATAAATTATTTATTATAATATTTAAAGCAATAAGTAAATTATTAACTTTAATAAAAGTTAAATATTTAGTAGCTTTATTTATAATATATTTTTTATAAAAAAACCTTTTTTTATTAATAAAATTAAAGCTTAAAAGCTTTATAATAATTTTAGCGGTTTCTTTTAATAATAAAAGCCTTATATACTTTAATTTATAATTTTAAAATATAGCTAATTTTAAAAGCTTAAAAAGTTTAAGTGGTTTTAAAAGTATGCTATTTTTTACGTTATTACTTTATAAAAAGTTGCTTTTAATTATATTAAAAATCTTTAAATTTATTGTTTTTTTAATTATAAAAAATAAACTACTTATTATAAAAAAAAGTTTAAATATTATAATGCTTTATAACACTTATAATTTAAAAAATATACTGCTTTTTAAGTAATTGCTTTATATTATATTATTATAAATAATAAGTAAATATTATAATAAATATTAAAAATTCCTTTTTAAAGTAAAATAAAAGCTTAAATTTATAAATTTTAATGTTATTAAAGTGCTACCTTTGCTATTAATTAACTTTAATCTTTTAAAAGACTTTTTTAATTAATAATATAACGCTTTAAAAATAATATTAATATTAAATTTTAGTATATATAATATATTTTTTATTTTAAAAGTATTAAAAGTAATATTAAAATAATAAGGTTTTAATTAAATAATGCTTTTATTATATAGTTTTAATAGTTTAATAGCTATTATTATAAAAAAAAAATCTTTATAAATTTAATATAAGTAATAAATTAATAAAAGCTATTATAAATATATATTATACTACTTATATTATATAGCTAAAAAATATTATAATATATATTAATAAGTTTTAAATTTATTAATTATATTAAATTAACTTATTAATTAAAGATTTTTAAAGCAAATAATATTATATATACTAATAATATAATAAAAATAGCTTTATAAATTATTAAAAAAAATATATTAGCAATTACTTTATTACAGTCTTTAATAAATTTAATTAAAAACTTAATTAATTTTTTTTTTAATTACTTTTAAGTTATAAAGGTTTAAAAAAAGTTTTAAAAAATTTATTTACTTACTAAATAGCGTTATAAAAAAGTTTTAAAAAAAATTTATTAATTTAATAATATTTTATTAATTTTATAAGGTATTTATTATTAAAAAATTTATTATAATTATAATAAACAACTTTATTATAGTTATAATAAATATAAATATTAATTAAAAAATTTAAAAAATTTATTATATTTAATTTATTTATATTATATAAAGTTTTTTAAAAGTTTTTAAGTAGTTATTATATTAATTAATTTAATTAATTATATTTAATTAACAAAAGTTTAAAATATTAATAATTTTTTAGGCTTTGCTTTTTATATTAAATAATTTAAATATACTACTTTTTAAAAGGTAAAAGCATTTAAAAACGCAGTTATATTAAACCTAAAAACATAGCGCAAAATATAATAAACTTAATAGTATTAAACAATAGCGCAAAAAGGTTAAAGTAGTTTTTGCACTACTTAATTGTAGGCTTTAGCACTAAAAGGTTGCTTTAATAGCAAAATAATAGCAAAGCAAATAAAAAAGCAAAGTAAAAAAAAAATAAAATAAAAAAATAAATATAATTTTTAGTAGTTTTTATTAGTTAAAAGAAATTTTTAAATATAAAAGCATTAATAAAAAATATATTAAAAGCTTAGTGAAAAACCTTTGCATTAAAGCGCAAAAAAAAAGAAAAAAAAGCTTAAAATAACTTAGCTATTAAATAAAATATTAATAAATTATATATAGTAATATATAAACTAAAAAAAGGTAGTGTATTTATTGCTAATTAAACTTAAGTAATTATAATATTAATTATAAGCTGTTTAATAATTAGTTTTTTAGCGCCTTTAAATTATATAATACTTTTTATTTAATATAACTATAAAGTTTTAATATAAGCTAAACTAAACCTAGTTTTTATAGCATATATAGCTAAAAAAATAATAAAAGCAATAAATATAGCAATTAAAACAGCAAAAGTAATTATAGTAAAAAAACTATTAAGTAAAAATATAGTAGTTATATTTAAAAAAAAAGCAATATAATATAAATAAGCTAACTTATAAATAAACTAAATATTTAATAAAAGTATAATAAAAATTAAAAAAGATTATATAATAATTATAAAAAATATTAATATAAAAATACTTTAAAATATATATATAAATTTAGCAAATTTTTTTTAAAATATTTATAAACAAAATAAAGCTAATATAAACAAAATATACTTAATTTTATTAGCTAACTTAAAAAGTTATTATATTAGCTTATTAATATATTATATTAATATAAAAACTATAAAAACTTTATATTAAAAAAAAGCTATATTAAAAGTAATAATATATAATTATAAGCTATTTTTAAAAAATATAAAAGTTATATAATACTTTAAATATTATAAGTTTAAATATATAAAAAAGTTTTATAAAAACAAAAGCAAATGTTTTTTATATAATAGTATAATATATAAAAGCAAAAAAAAAAAGTGTTTAATTTAAAAAAAATTTAAATTAAAAGCAATAAAATATTTAAACTATAAAAAAAGTTACTTAGTTTTTTTAAAAAAGTATAAAGTTTTTTAAAGCTAAATTATAATAATATAAAAAATATATTAATATTAGTTAATATAGTTTTATATTTAAAGTAAATATAAATTAATAAATTAAAACTAAAGTAATTAGTAAAAAGTTTAACTTTAAAAGTAATTAATATTTAGCTTATTTATAAAAAAATTAAAACTATATTAATTAATAGCACTAAAAATAATTTAGTTAGTAATATTAAAGCTTAATTGCTTTAAAGTAATAAATATAGCTTTAATAACTTTAAAAGCTAAAATATAAGTATTAAAATATATTAACAACTATAGGTGCTTATAAAAAAGGTGTAGCCTTTTAGCTACAGCTTTATTAGCAAGGCTAGTAGTTATTATAGGTGGCATATATGCCACACCTATATAAGCTATTTATAAGTGGCTTATAATGGCTATAAATAACATATATATAGGGTTAAAAACCCTTAGGGACCTTTTAAAAACCTTTAATAAGGTTAATATAAAGTTAAAAACCTTTTTAACCTATTAGCACTACACTAAGTAAAAAAAGGACTTATTAAAATAATTAGTTTAAAGTAATATTTTATAACTAATTTAATTTAAAAGTTATTTTTTATATAAAAGTTTATTGCTTTATAAAAAGGTTTTATATAATTAAAGTTAACTTTATTATAATTTATTATAATTTATTATAAAGCTAAAAGTTTTAAATAGTTTAAGCGCTAAAAATAGTTTATATATATAGTACTTTTTACTATATTTTATAAATAAAATTTTAGTTAAATAAGTAATATATTTTTACTTTTTTTTTTATATTATTTTATTTATAATAAATATTATTTACTATAAATTTTTTGCTTTTAACACTATTAATAAGCTTATTTTTACTATAGTTTAAATGCTTTTTTAAATATTAATATTTTATACTAATATATAAAACTACTTTTAATAAGTTATAAGCTTAATATAATATTTTGTTAAAATTAGCTATTATTACTATTTTATTTTATAATATAAAGCGTTTATTTTTTATTATAATAATTTCTTTTTTTTATATTATTTTTTATATTATTATTTATAGTGCTTTTAACATTATAAATTATTATAATAGCTACTTTTTTAAATATACTTAATATTTTTAATAATAAAAATAACTTTTTTATATTAAACTAAATATAAAAGCTTATTAAAAGCATTTAAAGCTTATAAAGCTTTTAAACTAGTTTATAATAATAATTATAAGCTTAAAATAATTAGTTTAATATTATTATTTATATTATTATTATTAATATTTAACGCTTTAAAACTTATTATAATATTAATAACCACTTTATACTTTTTAAAAATATTTTTATAGTTTTTATTAAAAAGCTTATAGCAACTTTTATTGCTTTTTTTATAATATAAAAGTAGTTAAGTAAAAAAATTGCTAAAAAAATTAATAACTTTTTTAAACTTTAGCGTTTAAAAAGCTTTAAAAATTTTAATTAATAAATTTAAATATTTATTATAGTTTTTAAAGCTATAAATATTTTAATGTTTATAAAAAACTTTATTATATTATAAGCTTTTAATAACTTTAATTAAGCTATTATTTTACTATTATTATAAAATAGCTTAAGCTTTATAATATAAGTTAATATAGCTTATATTTATAACTTTATAAAAGCGTTTTAAATACTTTTAACTTTTTATAAACTTAATAATAATAACACTAAAAATCTTTTTTATAAAGCTTTTTATACTTTAAAGTTGTTTTAAAGCATTAATTTTAGCACTTTTAATATTAAATTTAGTAGTATTATTATTTATTTAGCAAAAAAAAATATTATAATTAATTAAATTAATTAATATAATAATTATTTAAAAGGTTTAAAAGATTTTTATATAATATAAATAAATTAAATATAGCAAATTATTTAAACTTTTTAATTAGTATTTATATTTATTATAATTATAATAAAATTGCTTTTTATAATTATAATAAAGTTTTTAATAGCAAATACTTTATAAAATTAATAAAATAGCACTAAATTAATAAATTTTTACTTAAAACTTTTTAATAATATTATTTACTAAATAAATAAACTTTTTAAATACTTTTTTAAACCTTTTTAAAGTAAAAGTAGTAAAAAAATTAATAAATTACTTAAGTTATTAATTAAACTTATTAAAAACTTTATTAAAAATATGGTTAATATATTTTTTTTAATAAATTATAGCGCTTTTTTTTTTACGCTTTTAATAAATATAATATTGTTTACTTTAAAATCTTTTAATTAATAAGTTAATTTAGCGCAATTAATAAACTTAAAACTTTTTAATATATATTATAAGATTTTTTAACTATATAATATAAGTAATATAATATATATTTTTAATAGCTTTTATTAATTTAATACTTATGTTAAATTTTTAAAAGATATTTTTTTTATAATAATAATTAATAAACTATTAAAACTATATAATAAAAGCATTATTAAATTAAAACCTTATTGTTTTAGCATTAAATATAACATTTTTAAGCTATTAAATATACTATATATATTAAAATTTAATATTAATATTATTTTTAAAGCGTTATATTATTAATTAAAAAGGTTTTTTAAAGGACTTAAACTAGTTAATAATAAAAATAGCGCTTTAATAACGCTAAAGTTTATAAATTTAAGCTTTTATTTTACTTTAGAAAATAATTTTTAATAATTATTATAATATTTATTTACTATTTATAATAATATAATATAAAGCAATTACTTAAAAAGCAATATATTTTTTAAATTATAAATATTATAAAGTATTATAACGCTTAAAACTTTTAATATAATAAGTAGTTTATTTTTTATAATTAAAAAAACAATAAATTTAAAAATCTTTAATATAATTAAAAGCAACCTTTTATAAAGTAGCAATTTAAAAAGTAATATACTTTTAAAAATATTTAAACTTTTTAAGCTTTTAAAATTAGCTATGCTTTAGTACTATAAGCTAAAGCATATAAGGCTTTTATTATTAAAAAAAACTATTAAAATTATTATAAAGCTTTTAAACTTTAATTTTATTAATAAAAAAAACTTTTTTTATAAAAAGTATATTATAAATAAAACTATTAAATGTTTAACTTTTATTAAAATTAATAATTTACTTATTACCTTAAGTGTTATAATAAATGATTTATTTATTATAAAGCTAATACCGCACTTTTAAACCTTTTATATTTTAATTTTAATAAAATAAAAAATATATTACTACTAAATTTAATTATTAAAAAATAAATTAATAATTATTGTTTATATTACTATAAAAAAAGTATTTAAAAATTTAAAAAACTATTATAATTGCTATTTAGCTTACTTTTATTTTAATTTAAATATTAAAATAAATAATAGCTTTATTAATAATTAGTTATAAATTAAAAGCATTAATTTTAATACTTTTAGCTTTTATATATATAAATAAAATAGCTTAATAAAATAATTTATTAAAATAATTTTTAATTGCTTATAAATTACTTTATAAGCCTTTAAGCTATTATTATACCTTTAATATTATATTATAGCGCTTATAATAAATTTAATTAATTATATAAAAATTATTAATAAAAATTTAATTTTTTATTAGCTATTATATAATAAATTAAAACTTAATTTAATATTTTATATATTTTTTTTTATTTACTATAAAGTTATAAGCTTTAAGTGCTTATTAATTATATTTTATAAATTATAAGTTAAAGCTTATAAATTTGCTAAATATACTAAATATAGCTAGATTTTAACAGTAATTAATATTAAAACCTATTTAATTTATATACTTAAATATTATTTAATTATTTAGTTTATTATATTAAAGCTGCTAAAAATATTAATTTTAATAAATAAAGCCTTTTTTAATAGCAAAACTTTTTTATTAAAAGATTTACTTAATATAAACTTATTTAAAACTTATTTACTTTTTAATAAATTTACTTTTAATAATAATTTTTAGTTATATATATTACTTATTATAAAAAACTTAAAAGGCGTTATATTTACTAAAGCATTAAATTTAAAAAAAGTAATAACGCTTATACTTTTTATTTTTTTATTAAATTTAATTATTTTAATAAAATTGCTTTTTATTTTATTAAAATTTAAAGCAAAATATAAAATAATAAATAATAATTTAAAAAGCAATTTAATAAATTTAAATCTTATTAAACTTTTTATAAATTTAATAGTTTAAAGTATTATTTATACTATTATAACTACTTTAAAAAAGCTTACTATATTAAAACAAGTATTAAAAACACTTAAAAGTTTTTTATAATTATAAATAATTAAGTTTAAATTTTAATAGCTATTAAAATTTAAAGCTTTTTGTTTTTTATTTGCTAAAAACTTTAAAAAACACTTTATAAATAGCTATTAAATACTAAAATATAAATTAAACTAATAAAAATTAATTACTAAATATAAAGCTAAATTTATTATTAAAAACTTTAAATAAGCTTTTAGTACTAATTTTATAAAAACTTTTATTATTATAGCTATTTTATTTACTTAATAAATTTTATTAGCTTTAGTAGTTATTAAAAACTAAAAAATTAAGCAAATTAATTTTATAAAAGCTTTTTTAAATAATAACTTTATTAAAATTATTTATATTAAACTTTTAAAAGGCTTAAAGATTATTTTAAAAAACTTTAAAATTTTAAAATTAGCGGTTTAATATAAGTATAAGCTTAAATTATAGTAGGTTTTTTAGCTGCTATAAGCTTTATATAACTTAAAGTAAGCTTTTAAATAGTAGTAAAAAAAGCTATTTTAATTACTAAAAAGCTTAAATTTTAAGCTTTTAGTTAATAATGCCTTTATATATTATAAAGTAATTTTAAGTACTTTTATAATAACTTATATTAATAACTACTTGCTAATTAACTTAAATATTTATTATATTTAAAGCTTAAAAGCTAAAATTAATACTATATATAGCATTAAAAACTAAAGCTTTATAGCTTAGTTTTTAAGTGCTAAAATTAAGCGTAATAAGTTTAGTTATAAGCTATATTTATAATAGCTTTAATATATTAAATAAGCTTTAAAAAAACTAAAATTAAAAAATATTAAGCTTATTAAAATTTTGCTATAGCTTAAAATTATAAAGCTAAAAAAGTATAGGTTTTTATTAGTATTTATTAAAGCTTACTATTATTTAGTGCTTATAAAAACTATAAACTATTTAATATAAATTATTAAGCTTAATATAACATTTATTTACTAATAGCTAGCTACTTATATATAGCACTTTTATAAACTATACCTTATAGCAAGTATAAAGCTATTTAAATATTTAAAAGGCATTATAAAATTAACTTTAATATTTAGAAATTTAAAAAGCTTTATTTTTTTTAGTAGCACTTTTAGCTACTTACTTATAGTTTTTAATAATAATAATTATATTAAATGCTTTAAAACCATTAAATTTATTTAAAAATATACTATTATAATAGTTAAGGCTATTATAAGCTAAAAAGCTAAAAAAGCTAGCATAATAGCTTTTTTAACTTTAAAAGCTAAATATATAGCACTTATAAAGGCTATAAAAAAAGCTTAGTAATTAAAAGGCTTTTATAATAAGATTTAGCTATTAATTTTAAAGTTTATAATAATATATAATAATAATATAAAAGCTATAACAATTATTAAAAACTTTAAATATTATTAATACATTAAATATATTTTTATAAAATTTTAATTTATTAAAAATATTTATAAAGCTTAATTAATAAATATATATTATATTTTTATTACTAAAATAGTAGCTAATAAACTAACTAAGGCCTTAATATTTGCTAAATAAATTAATTTTTAATAAATATTAGGCTTATTAGCTAGTACTTTAGTTAAAAAGGTATATTAAAATATATTAGCAATTATAAGTGCTTATAAAAAAGGTATAGCTTTTTTAATTATAGCTTTATTAGCAAAACTAGCAATTATTATAAGTAATATATATGTTATACTTATATAAATTATTTATAAGTAGCTTATAATAGCTATAAGTAATATATATATAAAGCTAAAAACTTATAAAAACTTTTTAAAAACTTTTAATAAAGTTAATATAAAACTAAAAACCTTTTTAGCTTATTAATATTACACTAAGTAAAAAAAAAACTTATTAAAGTAATTAATTTAAAGTAACGCTTTATAACTAATTTATTTTAAAAGTTATTTTTTATATAAAAGTTTACTACTTTATAAAAAGGTTTTATATAATTAAAGTTAACTTTATTATAATTTATTATAATTTATTATAAAGCTAAAGGTTTTAAATAATTTAAACGCTAAAAATAATTTATATATATAACATTTTTTACTATATTTTACAAATAAAATTTTAATTAAGCAAGCAATATATTTTTACTTTTTTTTTTATATTACTTTATTTATAATAAATATTATTTACTATAAATTTTTTGCTTTTAACACTATTAGTAAGCTTATTTTTACTATAGCTTAGGTGCTTTTTAAATATTAGCATTTTATACTAGTATATAAAACCACTTTTAATAATAATATTATAAAAACTATTATTATAAAAAAAAAAAAAAGTAAAGCTTTTTTAACTATATTACTTAAAATTAAGTTAATATAATATAATATATATTAGTTTTAAATATATAATATTATATATTAATAAATAAATTATAAGTAATTTATAAATAAAAAAAGCTAAATATAATTAAGTAAAAGCAACTTTTTTTTTAGCAAATAAAAAAAAACTAAATATTATATAATTAATATATATAAAGCTAAATTTAAATAAAAATAAAGTAAGCTTAATAATTAAACTTAAAAAAAAAGTAAACAAAAAATAAAATATAATTATAAAAGATATAAATATATATTTGCTATTATAAAACAAAAAAAAAAAAACTTTAATATATTATAAAAAAATCTTAAGCTTAGTAAAAGCTTAAAAACTAACTTTTTAAATATTATATAGCAATATTATAAAAAGAAAAAAGCAAAAAATTATTAAAAAATAAAAGAAAAATAATATAATTAACTTAATATAAGCTAATAAAAAACTTTTAATAAAAATACTTAAAAGCTTAAAATAAATAAAATTTAATTATATTTTTTAAAGCTTTTAAATTTATAATAAAAAAAACCTAATATTAAGCTTTTAGTTATTTAAAAGCTAAAGCTAAAAAATATTAAATAAAGCGCTAGTAATAATTAAAGCATTTAAATTATAAATATTAAAAGGTTTTAATATAATAATAAATATAAATAAATATATTAAGTATTTAATAATAAAATTAATTAAAATAATAAATATAATAGCTTTAAAAAAAAAGCTATAATAAAAAAAATAGTTTTATAATAATTTTAAAAAGTTTAAAAAGCTAAAAAAAAAGCTAAAAAAAAAAAATAAAGTATTATAAAATTATGTTTTAATATTAAAAAAAAAAGAAATTAAAGCAAAAATAAAATAAAAGCAAATTATTTATAAAAAATAATAAAAGTAATAGTAATAAAGTATAATAAAAGCTTTAAAAAATAATTTAAAATTTTAAACTTTAAAAAAATAAGCGCGCTTTAAAAGCTAAGCTTTTTTAGAAAAAAATTTTTTTTTAAACTTTAAAAAAAAAAAAAAGTAAATAATTACTTATATAAAAAAAGCAAAAGTATTAATAGCTAGGTTTTTTTTACTTTAAAAATTAATTTATTAAATTTAAAAAAGTAAAAAAAGCTTATAAAATATTTATTTAAAATATAAAAAAAAATTAAAATAAAAAAGATTAAAAAAATCTTAAAAAAAGCTAAACTTTAAAAAGCGTTAAAAAATAACTTTTTATTAATAAAATTTTTAAAAATATATAAGTAAAAAGTTATAAAAATAATAATAATATTAATTTAATAAAGTTTTATATATAAATATTATTTAAAATAATTTTAAAATATAATTATAATAATTTTAATAAAACTAAAAAAAACTTTAAAAAAGCTTAAAAAAGTTAATAATTATAAGCTAATTTTATTATTTAATATAATAAACAAAATAATTAAAAAAGTAATAAGTATATATATTTTAGCTATAATAAAAAAGTTTATATTATTATTAAAAAAGCAAATAAAAAATAAATTATTAAAATTTATAAAATTAATAATTAAAATTATAATAAAAGTAATATATAATAATTAAAAGCATAATTTAATATTAATATTATTATAGCTAAATATTTTAAAAGCTTTTAATATAATAAACTATATAAAGCTATTAAAAATACTATAAAAAAAAAGCTTTTTTTAATAAATTTAAAACTAGCTTTAAAGTTACTTTATAAAATAAATAACAATATTATTATTTAATAGTAAAAGTATAACAAAAAAAGTTTTAATTATAAATATATTATAAAAATCTTTATTATTATTAATATTATGTTTATTATATATAATTACTTTATATAAAAAATTAATAAAAAAAAAGCTAATTATAATAAAGTGTATTAATAATATAAACCTTATAATAATAAAGCTAAATATAAAAAAAAATTATAAGCGTTTAATATAAATATATATAAAATATAAATATTAAATAATATAATATAAAATAAACTTTAATTTAGTAAAAAATAAATTAATATATTTTATAAAATAATATAAAGCTAATTTTATATTAATTTAGCTAAAAAACATATAAATTAATTTAAAAAAAAGTATACGCTTTTTAAAAGTATAGCTTAATTATAAACTAAAATAGTAATATTATTTAAAAAAACTTTAATAAAAACTTAAACGCTAAAATTTTGCTTTAATAAAATTAGCTGCTATTATATAAAAATATAGCACATTTAAAGTAAAAAAGATTTATATAAAAATAATTTAAAGCATAATTACTTATAATTTGTTTATATAGTATAAGTTTAATAAAAATATAGCAAAAAAAATTATAAAAAATTTAACTAAAAAACAATTAAAATATTTAAAAGTAATTAAAAAAGCATATAAAACAACTTTAATTTATTTTTTAAAATTAAAACTTAGTTTTTTTTTTTTTATATTTATTTAAATATTAAGTTATATAATTTTAAAAGTAAGTTAATAATTTTAAATAAAAAAAGAATTATTTAAAAAAAAGTTAAATAATTAGTTTTAAAAAAAAACTTAATTTAAAATAAAAGCAAAAAACAAATAAAATAAAAATAAATAAAGTTATTACTAAAAAAAACTTAGTAAAATATATAATAATTAGTTAAAAGTAGTATAAAAAAAAAAAGTAAGTAAAAAAATAATAAAGCTAAAATATAACAAAAAAAGCATTAAAAAAACACTAGCTTAAAAAATAAAACAAAGCAAATAATAAAGCAAAAAAAAGCTAAAGCTTAATAATATTAGCTTTAACAGTAAAAAAACTACTAAAAAAAACTAAAAAAATTTACTTAATAAATATAATAAATTTTTACTATAAACTTTAAAAATATAAAGCTTTAACGCTACTATAAATTTATATAAAAACTTTAAAGTTAAAAGCTTTTCTTTTTTAAAAAAAGGTGCTAAGTATAGTTATACCTTTTTATAATTATATAAAAAGTAAAAAAATAGCGCTATATAAATTTTTATATTACTTAAAATTTAAAAAAAAAAAAACCAACCTAGCTATTTAACTTTATAGCTTTTTTACTATTAGCTTAAATTATAATTAAATTATAAGCAGCTTAAAAATAACTTATAAAATAATGTAATAATTTTTAGCTTAAAGCTTACTACTAATATATAAAGTAGCTTAAATATTAATAAAAAGTAAAAAAGTATAATAAAAGCAAAAAAAGTAAATTTTAAAAATAATATAGTAATAAACTATAGTAAATAATATATTAATAGCAACTAATAAAACAAAAAAACGCAAAGCTTAAAAGGTTGCACTTTTTTTTTTTTTTTTTTTCTTTTTCTTTTATTTTCTTTTAACTAAAAAACTACTAAAGTATAGTAAGGCTTTTAGTTAAAAATCTACAATAAAACTACAAATGCTTTAAAAGCGTTTTAACTAAAAAACAAAAAGTTTTTGCTTAAGTTTTTTAGTTTTACCTTTAATTATTAAAAAGTAGGCGTATTAAATACTTAATATATTTAAATTAAAGTTTAAATAGTATTATATAAGTATAATAAAATATAACTAATAATAATAATAATTTAATTAATTATAATACTTTTGTTTATTAAATAAGTAATAATATTATTAAATTTAATATTAAAAATATTAAAATTAATACTTTAACAAAACTTTAATATATAAAAAGCTTTATAAATAAGATTTTTAATGCTATTATTATTAAGTTTATAAAAAATTAAAAGTATTTAAAATACTTTTATAAAATTATAAATATAAGCTATATTAGCTTATATTATAAAGTTTAAGCTA
The DNA here is from genome assembly GCA_902806585.1 of Xylaria hypoxylon. Lineage (NCBI taxonomy): Eukaryota > Fungi > Ascomycota > Sordariomycetes > Xylariales > Xylariaceae > Xylaria > Xylaria hypoxylon. Next base: position 4,892,812 of record CADCXB010000001.1, read on the forward strand.
TTTAATAAAAATAATAAAATAATAGCTTAATTATAATTATTAAAAGCTTATAATATAATAAAGTTTTTTATAAACATTAAAATATTTATAGCTTTAAAAATAATAATAAGTACTTAAGTTTATTAATTAAAGTTTTTAAAGCCTTTTAAATATTAAGGTTTAAAAAAGTTAGTAATTTTTTTAGCGATCTTTTTATTTAATTACTTTTATATTATAAAAAAAGTAATAAAAATTAATATAAGCTTTTTAATAAAAGTTATAAAAGTATTTTTAAAAAATATAAAATAGTTGCTAATAATATAATAAGTTTTTAAATATTAAATATTAATAATAATAATATAAATAATAATATTAAACTAATTATTTTATGTTTATAATTATTATTATAAACTAGTTTAAAAGCTTTATAAAGTTTATATATTTTTTATAAGCTTTTATATTTATTTTAAAGTGGGATAACGTAATGGTTATATATTTGGTGTTTATATAGTAAAATATAGGTTTAAATCTTACTTTTACTCACTTTTAACCTTTTTAATAAAAAGCTATTTTTTAGTTAATAGCTTTATATATATGTTATTAAAATTTAATAAGTTTATAATTATAAATTAATTATATGCTAATTTGCTTTTAATTAAAAAAATAAAAGCTTAAAAGTATAAATTTATTTATTATATTATTAAAATAAAGTATTAATAATATAAGGATTATATTATATTATAATATTAATAATTTTATAGCTAAATAATTAAAATTTAATTAAAATAATAATGTTAGTTTACTTTAATTAAAAAAAATATTGTTATATTAAAGTAATATAAAAATTAATAGGTATAACTAGCTTAAAATTTAGTTAGGCCTAATAAAGCTTACTTGCTACTTATTTTTTGTTTTTATTGCTATTATTTGCTTTTAATTTACTTTTGTTTTTATAAACGCTTATACGGTAAGGTATAAGTATAGCAAAGTAGTAAAAGCAATTAATTAAAGCTTGCTAAGGTATAGCGTGCTATTTTTAAATTTAAATTAATTAATTATTTGTTATAATATTTTGCTGATTTTATTTTTAAGATTTAAAAAAGTATAGCGCGAATATTATTTGCGTAATAATAGTGCCGTATAGTAAACTATAAAGAAAAAGGTTTTAATTTAAGGGTGTAATTTAGTTATACATTAGTATTTTTATAGTTTTCCCTTTTTTATAAACAAAAATGTTACACCGTTAGTATATTAAATGCTAAATATATATAGCACTATATAATATTAAATAATATAAACGAAATATAATTAATAATAATATTTATTTTAATATAAAAAAATAATTATTATTATTAAAAAAATTTAATATATTTAAAAGAAATAGCTATTATAATAGTTTATAATACTAAAAATATTATAAATAACTATATAAAAAATAGTATAAAAAAAAAATTTATTATAATAAAAAATAAATACTTTATATTATAAAGTAAATAATAATAATAGCTAATTTAAATAAAATATTATATTAAGCTTATAATTTATTAAAAATAGTTTTATATATTAATATATAATATTAATATTTAAAAAAAACACTTAAGTTATAATAAAAATAAGCTTATTAATAATATTAAAAGCAAAAAATTTATAGTAAATAAATTTACTATAAATAAAATAATATAAAAGAAAAAAGAAATATATTACTTATTTAATTAAAATTTTATTTGTTAAATATAGCAAAAAATATTATATATATAAATTATTTTTAACCTTTAAACTATTTAAAACCTTTAGCTTTATAATAAATTATAATAAATTATAATAAAATTAACTTTAATTATATAAAACTTTTTTATAAAGTAATAAACTTTTATATAAAAAATAAACCTTTAAAATAATTTAGTTATAAAGCGTTACTTTAAATTAATTACTTTAATAAGTTTTTATTTTATTTTATATAATGCTAATAAAAATATTACTTTAAAAATAGTTTACTTTAAATTAATAAGGTTTTTAGCTTTATATTTACTTTGCTAAAAAATCTTTACAAGGTTTTTAGCTTTATATCTACGTTATTTATAGCTATTATAAGCTACCTATAAGTAGCTTATATAAGTATAATATAATATGCCACCTATAATAACTACTAGCTTTATTAATAAAGTTGTAGCTAAAAGGTTCCACTTTTTTTATAAGCACTTATAATTGCTAGTATATTTTAATAAAAATAAAATAACTTTTAATATATTTTATTTAATATTGTTTATAATAAAGTTATATTAAAGGTTTTTAAATATCTTAGTAAATATTATAGTTTAAAATATTTTATACTTAATAATATAAGGTTTTATTTAAAGCATTATAAAAACCTTTATTATTTTTATTTTAATTATAATTAATAGTTTAAAATTTAATAACAAATATAAAAAAAAGCGACAATAATTTTTATAAGTAATAAATATTAAAATTTTATTAGCTTAAAAATAAAACTTTATTATAATTAACAAATTAAAAATAACTTTTTTTTAAAATTATTTTTAAGCTAATTTAATAGCTTGCTTTTAAGCTAACTTAATAGCTTACTTTTAAGCTAATTTTATAGCTTGCTTTTAAGCAACTTGTTTTTTAATAACACTTTTATTATTATTTTATATTATTATATAAATAAAATAAAAATAATAAAAAACAAAGTTTAAATAAAAATAAGGTTTTTAAAGCTAAAGGCTTATTAAATAAAGTTTATTAAATAAATAAAAATCTTAGTATAAATTAATTAATTAAGTTTTAAAATAATATATGTTAAATATAAACGATGTTATATAAGTTAATTTACTTAATATATTTATATATGTTATTATTATATATTATATATAATTATAACTACGTATTTAATATAAAACCTAAATATAACTAACTTAATAAGGTGTTTAAAGGTATACCTTTTTATTATTAGTAATTTAACTTAATATAATATTATTTTTTATATTTAATACACCTTTTTAAGAATTATTTCTTAAAAAAAGATTTTTATACTTAACTTTTAATTATTTATTAATTTGATTTTTTTTTAATTAAAAAGTTTTTTAATAAATTTTAATTGTTGTTATATATTTTTTAAGGTTTTTATTATTTTTAAGACTTTTTAATATTAATAAATCTTAATTATATTAAAAAAAAAGGGTTTTTTGTTTTTAAAAGTGCTTTAGTTAAATTATTTATAATTATATTATTTATAAAAATATATTTTATTTATAAGGTTTAATTTAAAACTTTTTAATATAATTAGTAATTATAAATATTAATATAATAAATTTTAATTTAAAAAACAATAATATTTTTAATTATTAAACTAATAGTTTGCTAGTTATTATATTAAATTTAAATTTATTTATTATTTAATATAACACTTAGTTTTTTAATTAATTAACTAATAAATATAGCTTTTTTAATAGCTTATATAAAATAAATAGCTTAGCTTTTATAATTAATATAATAATAATATTTTATTTATTAGGTTTTTATTTAATAACTTTATTAAATAATATTATTATATAAACTTAAAAGCTGTTTTAATTAATAATATTATTAGCAAATAAAAAGTTGCTAGCTATAATAAACTTATTTTTGTTTTTAAATTATAAAATATAATATTAAGTTTAAAGTAAATATTTAAAAAATTAATTAGTTATATTATAATATTTTAGTTTTTAATTAAAGTTAAATTTTAATAGTTTAAATATATTAAAAGCTATATTTAAATATATAATAATAGTAACATATATAATTAAATTTTTTTTTTCAATAGTTATAAATTATTTATTTTATTATTATTTTACTATAAGGTTTTAATTTTATAGTTTTTATAAAGGTATATACTAATATAAATAATTTAAAACTTTATAACTTAATAATTTTTTTAATATATAAAAATTATAACAATTAAATTAATTTTTTTTTATAATTTTAAATAATTTTAATATTAAAAAACTATTATAAGTTTTTTTTTTTAATTATTTAATAATAATATTTAAGCTTATAAATAACTTTTTAAGTAATAATTATATTTGTTTTTTAATAAGTAAAAATTATATTATTAATATATATAAAAATTAATATTTTTTATTTAAAGTAATAATAAAGTTTATAAAAAATAAGTTAATATTTTATATTTTTAAAAGTTTTAATTAGTTTTTTTTGCTATAATAAATGTAATTTTTAAAAATTATATAAAGCTTAAAGTAGTTTAAAAATTATTAAAAGTTTATAATAATTAAGTAGTATTTTTATATATATATTTTTATTAAATATTATATTAATAAAAGTATTAATTATATTATATTATTTAAATTTAAAATTAAACTTAATAGTAATAATTATAAATATTTTAAATAAATATTTTATAAATATAAAAATATAAATATTTTTTTTTATTTATAAATTATTAATTTTTTTTTATTATAAGCTTAGCTTTATTTTTTTAATAATAATTATATTTATTAAACTTATAAATATATACTTATATATAATTAAAAGTTAGTTTTTTTTAAATAATATATATATTAATTTTTTATTAAATATTTATTTTTTTATAATTTTATAAGTAAGATTTTTTAGCTTATTTAAAGTAGTTTTTTATAAAATAAACTTATAAATCTTTATGCTATTTAAAAAGTAAAAATAAATTTTAGTTATAAATTTTTTTTTTTATAAAGTAGTTATATTAAGCTTATTTTTAAAAAAATAAATATAGTTAATATATTAATTTAAAAGAAATAAAAATTATAAAAAAGTTTATAAAGATTTTTATTTAGCGTAAAAAATATTATTATATTAATTAAAAAAAAATTATAAAATTTAAGCTTTTAAAAAAAGTTTATTAGTTTATTACTTAAAAATATAATAAATATAAGTTTATTATTTTAATAAAATTTTAGTTTGCTATTAAAATAGCATTAAAATTTTTTTAAAAACTTAGTTTTATTAGTTTTGTTTACTAATATATTATATTATAACTTTATAATATATAAGTATTTTATATTAAATATAGCTTTTTAGCAACTTTTATATATTATAACTAGTGGGATAATATAATGGTTATATATTTAATGTTTATATAATAAAACGTAAGTTTAAATCCTACTCCTATTAACTTTTAACCTTTTTAATAAAAAGTTGTTTTTTAGTTAATAGCTTTATATATATATTGCTAAAATCTAATAAATTTATAATTATAAACTAATTATATGCTAATTTGCTTCTAATTAGCAAAATAAAAGCTTAAAAGCGTAAACTTACTTATTGCGTTATTAAAGCAAAATACTAACAATATAAAATTATACCGCACTATAATATTAATAATTTTATAACTAAATAATTAAAATTTAACTAAAATAATAAAGTCGCTTTGCTTTAATTAAAGAAAACACTATTATACTAAAGTAATATAAAAACTAGTAAATATAGCTAGCTTAAAATTTAATTAAGCTTAGTAAAGTTTATTTGTTATTTATTTTCTGCTTTTATTATTATTATTTGTTTTTAATTTACATTTGTTTTTATAAACGCTTATATAATAAAGTATAAGCATAACAAAGCAATAAAAGCAATTAATTAAAGCTTGCTAAAGTATAGCGCGCTATTTTTAAATTTAAATTAATTAACTATTTACTATAACACTTTATTAATTTTACTTTTAAAATTTAAAAAAGTATAACGCAAATATTATTTGCGTAATAATAATGCTATATAGTAAACTATAAAAAAAAAGGTTTTAATTTAAAGGCGTAGCTTAGCTACGCATTAGTATTCTTATGGTTTTTTTCCTTTTATAAACAAAAATGTTACACCGTTAGCGTACTAAATACTAAATATATATAGCACTATATAACATTAAATAGCATAAATAAAATATAACTAATAATAATAATAATTAATATAATGATATTTTTTATATATATTATATTATATAAATTAAAAAGTTAAAAGTTTAAAAACTTATTAATTTTATTAAAAATATATAATATAGTTTTTAAATTAAAAATAGCTAAATTTTTTAATTAATAAATAATTAAGCTTATTAACTTGTTTTTTATTATAAAAGTAATTTATATTATTTTTTTTTATAGTTAATTATTATAACTTAGTTTTTTTTTTTTAGGTTTTTTAATTTAAAGCTATTTAATTATTTTTGCTAATTTAACATTTTTTTTTATTTGCTTTTAAATAAAGCTTTAAATTATTTTATTAAAAATAAAGTTTTTAAAAGCTAATTTTAAAAATATATATTAATATTTCTTTAATAAATACGTTTATAAATAAAACTTATAGTTTATAGTTAATTTTATAATATTAATTTAATGTTTTTTAATAATACTTTTTTAATTATTTTTTTTTCTTTTTATATATATTTTTTTTTAAAAAATGTTTTATTTTTATTAATTAGTAATAGTTTTAATTTATTTACTTTTATTAAGTTTTTTACTTAATTATTTTTTTTAAATATATAAAATAATTTTTTATATGTTTTTTCGTTTATATTTTTAGCTTTATAAAATAAAAGGTATATACTTGCTTTTTTTTTTAAATTTACTATAATTTTAAAGTAATTTAATATATATTTTTTTATTTTTTACTTTTAAATTTAATAAAAAAATATTTTTTAATACTTTTTTTAAATTAGTTATAATATTATAAAGTTTTATTAAATTTATTACTTTATGCTTAATTATTATTATAAGCTTTTTTATTTATTTTATTATTTAAGATTTTAAATTTTTAAGTGGTTATTTTATAATATTATTTATAAAATTTTTATAATTAAGTTTAACTTAATATTTAAGTATTTTTTTAAAATATAAGCTAATAATATTAAATTTTTTATATTATATATTTAAAGTGTTTATTAGTTTAAGCTTAATATTTTTATAGTTTTTTAAAACTATTTTTAATATTTAGTTTTTAACTTAGTTTATTATTTTAGTTAGGTTTTAAAATTTTTATATTTAAGTATTATAATTATTTAAGTTAATATTAAAAGTAAATTATTTTATTTAAGTTATTTTAAATACTATTTATAAAGCTTTTAATAAATTAATTAAGTTATTATTTAATATTATTAATAATTAAGTTAATTAATTTAAAGTATTTATAACTTTTAAATAGTTATTAATTTTTAGTATAATAAGTTATTAAAGCTAAAAAAGTTGTTTATTTTTTTTTAAAGTAATATACACTTATTATTAGAACAATATATTACTAGTTAATTGTACGCGTTTAGCTAAGGGGTGAAGGTGACCGCGCGTCACCTTTAGCCACCTACCTAGCCACCCTTAGCCACCTAAGGGGCTAAGGCTACGCTAGTAGGGACCCTTCGTACGAGGGTATATCTCACCTCCCACCCCTTTAATTCCCTCACACTTTTTTTTTTTTATAGGCAAAGCAATTAAATATAGTGAATAAAACACTTTATTAGCCTTAAATAAACTTATACGTACGTATATAGCTATATTAACACTAATTAATGTTTACGGTAATTATTATATTTTATTATATAGTAGCTAAATAAATATAAATTAATAAGAATATAATAATAAAGGTTAATAAAGTGTTTTTTCTTTAGTAGTTTAAAGCAAAAAACACTTACTTTTATTTTATTTCCTAAGATTTTTATTATATAAATATATTTTTTTTAACAACTTAAAGCAAAAGATATTTATATAATATAAAAAAAAAAAAAATCTATTTTTTTTTATATAATTAATTATTATATAAAAAAAAAAGATAATAAGCTATTTTATACCTTTTAACTTTTTTTACTATATAATAACTAAGTAAACACCTTTTTTTTTTATTAGTAAAAACACTTATAATATAAACTAGGTTTTTATATTAAAAAGCTTTTATTTTTAAAATTAATAAAAAAAAACAAAAAATTACTTTTTTTTTTATATAAATAATTACTATATAAAAAAAAAAGCAATAATAAAGTTATTTTATACTTTTAACTTTTTTTGCTATATAATAACTAAGTAAAAACCTTTTAACTTTTTAACCCTTTTTTTATAATAATAATATATAATTATACTATTAAAAAAGCAGTAAAAATACTTAATTTAAATATTTTATTTATATAAACATATATAAATATTAAAGCATATAGCATTTAAAAATTAAATCTTAATCGTATAATTTTAAATAACCTTAATATATATATAATATATTAAACTTATAAGCTTAAAAACTATTAAAATATTAATATATTTTAAAAAATATATATAAATATATATATAAACTAAATTAAGTTATATTTTATAAAAACATATTATATATTATATTAGCAATTACTTTATCGCTTTACGCATAAAAATATATACTTAAGCAAAAAATTAATATAATCGTATAACTTTATATAAATTTTAACAAAAAAGTTTATATTTAAACCTTTTTATAAATAAAGGTTTTAAAAGCTAAAGCCTTTTATATACCTTATACCTATAAATTTTTCTGCTAAACTTATTATAAAAGCATTTTTAACTACTTATATAGCTTTACTAGCTATATAAGCACCCTTTTTAATTGTTTATATAGTATCACCAGCTATATAAGCACTATTTTTTATTACTTATACAACCTTTTTAGCTATATAAGCATTATTATTTTTTACTATTTATATAGTCTTTTTTTTACTTGCTATATAAACATTACCTCTTTTTTTTTTTACTTTAATATTTATATAAATAAACCTAGTTTTATTAAACCAGTTAAACTTTAAACTATTAAAGCTTATATCTTTATATAAAGCTAAGTTAAGCTTTATATAATTAACAACCGTACTTATTATACCTTTAATATTTTAAAGCTAAGCTTTAAAGCTTTAAAAAACTCTTAAAGCCTTTATATAATTAAGCTTTAGCTTAGCGCACAATAAAAAAAAAAGTATTTAAAAAAGTAAAGGTAAAAATAGCAAAAAAAATATTAAAAGTTATACTATATAGCGTATAACTAGGTGTTACTTAATTATATAAAATATTAAAAGTTATATTATATATAACTAAGTGTTACTTAAATATATAGCTAAAATAAAGCTAATATAAACAAAGGCTATATAATTAAAAGCTTTATAGCTAAAAATTATATAGTTAAAAATTATATAAATAAAAAAAGCAAGTTAAATTAAAATATATATAATTTACTATATAAAAGTTTAATTTCTTTGCTTATATAACATGTTTTACTATTATGTAACAAATATTATTATATAATAACACTTTTTAACTTTTTAACTTTTTATTTTTAAAACTTTAATTTTTTTACTTATAAAACTAAATAACGCGTTAAAAAAAACTAAACTATAAATTACTACTTATGCTTTTAAATAAGACCTTTTTTTTAGTATTTATAAGCTTGCAAAAATATATTACGTTTTTAATAAAACTTTTTGCTGCTAAATTACTAGTGTTGCGCTTAAGCGTAAAAGTAAAAATATATTAAATAAATTTATTAAAACTAAAAAATAATTGATTATTTTTTTTATTATTAATTTAAATTTGCAAGCGTTTTTTTTTAAGTTTATTATATTTAAAATATAGCTAACTAATTATTAGCAAAATAAAAAAGCAGCTTTGTTAGCATTAATTAAATTATATGCTTTATAAACTATATATTAGCTTTTAAAACATATTTAAATTATTAAATTAATTATAGCTAAATTTTTTATAAAGATTTTATTAAATATAATATATATTATAAATATATAAAAAAAACTATTAAGCGCAAAAATATTGCCAAAAAAAATATATATAATTTTAATAAAATAAGGTTTATAATAAATATAATTATAACTAATATAGTTATAATAAATATAAAAAAATAAAATAAGCGTAAATAAGCTTAATAAAGTAATTAAAATTAATTTATAATTATTTATGTAATTAATTTTTAAAGTTAAATAGTGTTGTTTTTTATTATTTTAAAAAAAAAAACCTATTTTATTTCTTAGTATTATAACAGCTTTTTATTACTTAATTAATTAATTATAGTTTTAAATAATAGCTAAGTTAATAATAAATTTAGTTTAAAATAAATTAAGTACTTTAATATATATATTTACTTATATTTAATAAGTATAAAATGCTTTTTTATTTTTAATAATTATAAAAGCTATTATTTAAAAATATTTAAGAATTATTGCTAAAAAAACAATATTTTTACTAAAATAATGCTTGCATACTTTTTTTATAAGCTTTAACTGTTAAATATTTTATGTTTTAGCTTATTAAAAAAAGCATATAGTATTAAAATTAGCGATATTATATAAATTAATATAACTTATATTTTAAAAAAAAACTTTTTACTTATGTTTTTTAAAGCTTATATTTAAATAATAATATTTAAAAATATTATATATAAGTTTAAAGCTATTAACTTTATTTTATTTAACTTAAATACTATTATTTTAAAACTTAAAAGTAAGCTAATTACTTTTATATTGTTGTTACCTTTTAAACTACTTTATATTATTATATTTTTAATAACGTTTACTAATATTAAACAAGTTATTATATAAATAATTTACTTAAAAAATTATATTTAAAAATATTAAAATAGCTTTTTAACTAAAATTTTTAATGCTATAGCCTTTTTATTTAAAGTTATATATTTATTAATATATAAGCAAACTTTAATTTTAAATAAAATTATTAAGCTTAAAAAAGCTAACTATATACTTAATAAACGCTATAAAATAAAAAATAAGCAATTATAAGCTAAAAAAATAAATCTTTAGGTTTTTAAAAAAAATAATAGTTTAATAAATTAAAAAAATAATAAAAGTAGTAATTATTAAGTAAAAGCAGTTAAGCGTGCGCGCTATTATAATATATATAGCAACACTAGTTATAATACGTAAATATATATAATAAAAGTAAAAACGTTTAATAAAAAAAATTCTAATTAATTTAAATTAATTTAGTTATATTGTAATTGTTTTTTTAATATATAATAAAAATAATTTTTAAAAGTTTTATTATATAGTGGTATTTATTATATAGTGGTAAAACACGTTATATATAATTAACTTAATAAAAGAAAAAGTATTTAGTATTAAATTAATATATTACTAGTTATTTATACACATTTAGCTAAAAGGTAAAAGTAACCGCGCGTTACTTTTAGCTACCTACTTTAGCCACCCTTAGCCACTTTAAGGGGCTAAGGCTACGCTAATAAGGACCCTTCGTATAAAGGTATATCTCACCTCCCACCCTTTTAATTCCCTTACACTTTTTTTCCTTTTAAAGGTAAAGCAATTAAACATAATAAATAAAACATTTTATTAGCCTTAAATAAACCTATATATATATACGTAGCTATACTAACATTATTATTATTATTATTATTATTATTATTATTATTATTATTATTAATTACTAATAAAATATTAAAATTATTATTAAATTAATATATTGCTAATTAATTATATATGTTTAACTAAAAGGTAAAAGTAACCACATGTCACCTTTAGCCACCTATTTAGCCACTTTTTATTAAATATAAGGGATAATATTATATTAGGTTAAATCACTAGCAATAAAAAGGTGTACTTTTAAACACTTTATTAAGTTAGTTATATTTAGGTTTTACACTAAATATATAGTTATAATTACATATAATATATAATAATAACATATATAAAATATATTAATTAAACCACTTTATATAATATCGCTTATATTTAATAATTAAAAGTTTTATTATATATTATACCTACTAAATTAAAAAAGTTATAGCTTAATTAAGCGATTATTATATTAAAATTAATTAATTAATAACAAAAAGTATTTTTAATAAAGCTAATAAACTTTAAATTATAAAACAAAAAGTTTTAAAGCAAAGCAATTAGCTTAAATATATAAGTATATATTACTTTAAAAAAAAAAAATAATTTTTTTAGCTTTAACGACTTATTATATTAAAGATTAATAATTATTTAAAAGTTATAAATATTTTAAATTAATTAACTTAATTATTAATAATATTAAATAGCAACTTAATTAATTTATTAAAAGCTTTATAAACAATATTTAAAATAACTTTAATAAAATAATTTGCTTTTAGTACTAACTTAAATAATTATAATACTTAAATACAAAAATTTTAAAACTTAATTAAAACAATAAACCAAATTAAAAACTAAATATTAAAAACGGTTTTAAAAAACTATAAAAATACCATGCTTAAATTAATAAACACTTTAAATATATAGTATAAAAAACTTAGTACTATTAGCTTATACCTTAAAAAAACACTTAAGTATTAAGTTAAACTTAATTATAAAAATTTTATAAACAACATTATAAAACAACCACCTAAAGATTTAAGATCTTAGGTAATAAAATAAAAAGAAAAGCTTATAATAGCAGTTAAACATAAAGTAATAAATTTAATAAAACCTTATAATATTATAACCGATTTAAAAAAAGCATTAAAACGTGCTTACTTAAATTAAACAATGTTTTTTTGTTAAATTTAAAAGCAAAAAATAAAAAAAAGTATACTAAATTACTTTAAGATTATAATAAATTTAAAAAAAAAAGCAAGCGTATACCTTTTATTTTATAAAACTAAAAGTATTAAAAAAAAAATATATAAAAAATTATTTTATATATTTAAAAAAACTAATTAAGTAAAAAACTTAATAAAGGTAAATAAATTAAAACTATTATTAATTAATAAAAATAAAGGATTTTTAAAGAAAATATGCGTAAAAAAAAAAAAGCAGTTAAAAAGTGCTTTTAAAAAACATTAAATTAATATTATAAAAGTAACTATAAACTATAAACTTTGCTTATAAATATATATACTAAAAAATACTAGTATATGTTTTTAAAACTAGCGTTTAAAAACTTTATTTTTAATAAAATAGTTTAAAAAATTGTTTAAAAGCAAATAAAAAAAAATGCTAAACTAGCAAAAAAAATTAAACAGCTTTAAATTAAAAAACCTAAAAAAAAAAAACTAAATTATAATAATTAACTATAAAAAAAAATAATATAAATTATTTTTATAATAAAAAATAAACTAATAAGCTTAATTACTTATTAATTAAAAAATTTAGCTATTTTTAATTTAAAAACCATATTATATATTTTTAACAAAATTAATAAGTTTTTAAACTTTTAACCTTTTAATTTAAATAATATAGTATATATAAAAAATAATATTATATTAATTAAAAAATTTAAAGAAATAAATATTAAAGTTTAAAGCTTTAAAAAACTAAAAGTATATAAGTTATATAATTTAATATACTATTTAATTATAGCTATAAACTTTATATCTTTTTAAGTGCTTAATTAATTAAAATATTAATAAAATAATAAATTACTTATTAATTACTTTAAAAAAAAAACAATTTAATTTTATGCTGTTTATAAAACAAATACAATTAATTTATAATAAAATATTTATTTATATTTTTTAATAAATTATTGTTTTATATTAAATAAAACAAATTAAACTTTTATATAAAAAAGCTATTATTAAAAAGTAACTTTTTTAAGTAGTACTTATAAATAAAATACTTAAAACTAAAAGCATTATAATATTTAGTGTTTTTATTTTAAAAAGTAAAAATTTGCTAAGCTTTTAATAAAAGTAATAAAATAAAAACTATTTAATATAAAGTATATATAATATTAAAAATTACTTGTTAAATTAATTAATTGCTAAAAAAAAAGCTTATATAAGTAAGTATAAAACTAGTTATTAACTTTTATAATTATAAAAACCTTTAAAAAAATAATAAAAATAAATAGTATATAATACTAGTTATAAATTATTACTTAAGATTTACCTTTAATTACTACTTTATAAATTAAAAAGCTTTTTTAATTATTATAGCTTTTAATTATTTAATTAAATACTTATAAAATTATTATAAAATAAAGGTATTAATTATAAAATATAATAATAAAATAATATTAAACTTTAATAAAACATTAAAACTTATATAACACTTTTAAAATACTAAAGAAATAATGTTTAAAGTATTACTACTTAATATTTAAAACTTAAATAAAAAAGCTATAAAAATAAAAAAAGTAATTAAGTAAAAAGTAAGATTAATAAAAAATAAATACAAATTATTTACTTACTTATAAATAAAAATAGTTAAAGCGGTTATTTATTTATATAATAAAGTACTTAAATATATTTTTAATTAAAAAACTTTATATAAAAAGTTTTACTTTTATTTTTAATTATAAAATAATATTATTAAAAAAAATAAAATATTTATTGTGTTTTATTTAAAAGTATATAAATATAAAGCTTATATTATAATATTTACTACTTAAAAAAAGCAAAAAAAATAAAAAAAGGTTAATTTTAAAGCTTAAATTAGCTATTTAATTAGCTACTAATTTTTTACTACTTATAAAATTTAGCTACTTAAAACTAATAAAGTTATTATTATTAAAAACGTTATATTTAATAAAAAAAGTATTTTTTTAAAAAACTTAAATAAATTAAAAGATAATTTTTTTTAAATTACTAATAAAAAATTTAAAGCTTTATTAGCTAAAATATTTTTACACCAAATATTTTTAAATATTATTAATAAGTTTATAACTAATTTTTATAAAAATTATAAAGTTTATAAACTTATTAATTTTATTAAAAAAGATATAAATAAAGTAAATATTAAAAAAAATAAAAATAAAGATATAAATAAGCTTAAAAAAATTAATTACTTTTATATTAAAGTAATTTTTACTTTTTATTTTATATCTTTTAAATCTTTAGTAAATTATGCTTTTTTTAACGCTATAATTAAAAACGCTAGCTAAAAAAAATTTTTTTTAAAAACTACTAAATTACTTAATTTAACTTTAAAGTTTAAAGCAAGCTTTAATACGATTTTTTTTAAAGTTATAGCATATAAAAGTTACTAAAAAGTTATATTTAATATAAAATATTTATATATTATAAAGTTATAATATAATATATTAGTAAATAAAGCTAATAAAGCTAGGTTTTTAAAAAAAATTTAATATTATTTTAGTAGCAAACTAAAATTTTATTAAAATAATAAACTTATTATTAAATAAGCTATATACCATTATATATTACGTGGTAAAATAAAATATAGTTAATTATATGCTATATTTATTTAAGTAAAAAAAAAGAAAATAAATCCTTTATATATAACAAAATCTTTATTTAAAGTAAAAATTTTAACTAGCGTATAAAAATAATAAAAATAAAAAAACATAAAAGTAAATAAATGTTTTATATAATACTAACTATTATATGCTAAAACTATTAAATGTAGCTAACACTAAGATTTTAATACTAGTTATCTTTTTTTTAGCTATAGTTTTTTACTTATGCGATATAAAAAAAAAACTAAAAAATAAATAAAATAACTATATATACTTTTTAACTTTTTACTTTTGCTTTTATATAAAATTAAAAGCATTAACTAATTTAAACATAACTTATATTATATTACTTAGTGTTATATATAATTAAAAAAGTAGTTTTATAATTAATTATAACGTAGTAAAATAGTTAAGCTAATTATATGTAATTAAAAACTATTTTAAAGCTATAATTAGTGCTTTACTTATATATTTACTTTATATAATTAATTAATTAATTATTAGCTATAGCTTTACTTATATTAAATAATTATTAATAAGTTAGTTAATTATATAAAAAGTATAACTATATATAGTTTAAGTTAATTATATAAAAAAAGTGCTAATATAAAAGCAGGTTTAAATATATAAAAAAATAAATTTTTTTAAGTACTTGTTTTTTCTTTTTTTTTTTTATACTTATATATATATATATATATATATATACTATATATAAAGTTTTTAAATTCTTATTAAAATTATATTAATAGTAATTTAAATAAATTATTAGTAATAATAACAACATTAATATATTTATTATTGCTTTTACTACACTTACTTGCTTATACTTTATGCTTTTGCTGCTTAGTAACATTACTTAGTTTAGTAATTTTATTTATATACTTAATAATAATATAATTAAAGTATATTGCTTTTTTATAAAAACTTTAACTTGCTAAGCTTTTATATAATTGCTTTATATAAACGTATATATGTTTTTATTTTTTATGTAAATAGTTTTATATATATTTTTTAACTAATTTAATTTTTTATTATATAACAGCAAAAAAAAAGCATTATTATTATTGCTTTTTTTATTAATATTATTTTTAAAGTATTATTTAACAACAACCTTACTAACGCTTAAGCTAAGCTTGTGCGCTAAAAAAGCTATTTTTAGGCTTTTTTAGTGTAAAGTTATAAGGCTATTATAATTAATGCATATATTAATAATTTATATAATAGCTACTATAGTTATAATAGGTTGTTTTTTAAAATATATTATTCGGTTTTTAGTTACTAAAATAATATATATAATGCTTATATTTAGCGCTTATATAAAGCACAATACTTTAACCGTAGTTAAAAAAAAAGGAAAAAAAAAGAAAGAAAAAAAAGAAAAAAGTTTTTAATTTTACGTGTTGCTTTTAGTTTTTAATTATTTTAAGTAAATATAAACTTTTATATAGTTGTTTTTAATACGTTGTTTTTTTTTTATATCTTTTTTTTTATAAATATAATTTAATAACATATAATTGCTTTTAACTCTTTTTTATAAATATTTTTATTTATATAACTAACTTGTTTATAAATATAAAATTTTTAAGTGCTTAATTAGGTGCTTTTTTTATAAAAGCGTTAATAAGGTTATTTTTATTGTTTATTTATTATATGTTAAAAATCTTTTTTTTTTTGTATAATTTTTATAATATTATAATATTAATTATAAGGTGTTTTTTTTGCATAATTTTTAGCTTTACTAAGTAGTTATATAATAATTTTAAGTTTATATATAATACTGCTAAAATTAATGTAATTTTTAGCGTAGTTATAATCTTTTAAATTATTATATATAAAGCAATAATATTATTTACTTTATTAATTATGTTATATAACTTATTAGCTAATATATTTTTAGTAACCTTTTTATATTTGCTTAAATTTTAATATATAATATTACTTTTAATTTTTAATTTATTTAGCTTTATATAATATTTAATAGCTAATATAATTATAAATTTAAGCTATAAATTTATGTTTATATTGTTTATAAAAGATTTATTTATAAAAATAAATAACTTTATACGACTTAAATTTAAAGGTATAAATTTTAAGCTATAATTATAATTATTTATTTACTATTTAATCTTTTTGTTTAAGGCTTATATGTTAGCTTTATTAAGTTTTATAGTTTAAATAGTAATAATTAGGTCGTATACTGCCTTTAATTAGTAAATATTGCTAATATATATGCCTTTTATACGTTAAGAAATATATTATTATATAAAATTTTTTATACGGTAGTTAACTTTAGCTAGTTAATTTACTTAGCCTTTTTAAGTTAAAGTGATATTTTTATTAGTTAATAAAGTAATTTAGCTTTTATTAAATTTTATAAGATAGTTTATTTATAAGGTTTTTTTAGGCTTTATATAAAGCTTTACTTTTTATAACTTTGTTTTTTTTTATATAAAAAAACTTAAAGTAATAAAGCTAAAAGTATTGTTTGTTTATAAACTAATAATCTTAAAATTATTTAGTAAACTAATTAATATAAGGAGGTATAAGTTGTATATTAAAATTGTTATTTTTAGCTAGTTATAATAATGTTTATAATAAGTTTTAAATTAATATAGCTTTAATTTTAAGACTTTATATAGCGGTTATATAACTTTTAAAATTATTTTTATAAAGTATTTATTTTTTAGTTTTATTAGCAGTTATATAATAATTATTTGTAATAGCTTATTTTTTAATTATATATATGTTTAAGTAATATTTTAAAGTTTGCTTTTAGCGTTGTAATTTTATATACAAAAAAAACTTAATATTAAGATTAATTTTTAATTTATTTATTATATTGTAAGTAATTATATAAAGATTTTTTTTTTTTTTTAATTGTTATAACTTTATATAACTAGTTTTAATTTTTTATATAATTAAGTTGTTTTGCTTTTTATTTTTTATATAAGCTTAAACTTAAATATATAAATATTATTATATTGTTTTAAGTTATATATTATAAATTTAAATATACTTTATATAATAAGTTTATTAATTTTAATAGCGTTTGCTTTTTTAAATAAAGTGTTAAAAGTATTAATTATATTATTTTTATATAACTTAATTGCTAAAGCATAATTTTTTTTTTTTTTTTTAGTTAAAAATATATATTATATAAAAGGTATATAAAAGTTAATAGCTTTATAAAAGCATTTTTTTTTTTTTTATATAGCTAATAGCAAAAGTATTTAAGTTTTATTTAATATTTTGTTTATATTTTTTAATATAATATTTTTTATTATATAGTAATATAGCTTTATTTATATAGCTTTAAACTATATAAAACTATTTATTAATTTAATTATTATATTTAACTTTTTAATTAATTAAATTTTATATAATTTATTTTAGCTTTACTTTTTTTATTATATAAAGATTTTGCTTTATAATAATAATAATAATATATTATATAAGTTAAGCTTGTTATATTTATTAACCGCTTAATTAATATTAGCTTTGGCTTTTTTTTTATATAATATTTTTATAGCTTTTTTAATTGCTTTAGCTTATTATATAATATTTAGCAAAAAAAAAAAGTTTAAGTTTACTTTAAAATAAGCTTTAAAAATAAAAAGTGTTAGTATTAAGCTATTTGGTTTTATAGTATTATTTAAGGCTTTAATTACTATTTACAAAATTAACTTTTATTTTATACGACTTTTAAGCTTAGCTTTAAATATATTATATATATAATATAGTAGCTTATATGCTTATTTAATTTTGCTTACTACTTAATATACCTTTATAAGCATTATATAATATTAAGTGCTTATAATTTTTGTTTAGTTTTAAAATTTTTTAAATAAAAAATTAGTTTTTAAGTTATATATAATATAGTTAAAAGGTTTTTAATATATATTAATTTAGTATTTATATAAAGCTTTTTAAATATATTATATAAATATAAAACTTAAAAAAATTGCCGCTTAAAAAAATATTATAATATTAATTATATATAATATTTGCTTATTATTTATTTATATAATATTAATAATTATTTTATAATTAAAGTTATACTTATTTTTAATTGTAAACTTAAAGCGTTTAAGTATTTAATTATATATTTAATAATAATAATAAAACTTTTAGATTTTTTTTAAAGTTAAATAATTAATATTATATTTTATATAACTAACTTTATTATATAGCCTTTTTATATAAAGGTAACTAAAATAATAATATAAGTAATATAGCTTTATTTTTATAAAGTAAATCTTAGTTTTATATAATAAAGTGTTAAAAAATAAGTAACTTTATTTATATATAACTAATATTTTTTTTTTGTTTATTTATATAATTTTATTTTATATATTATTAAAAAAAGCTTTTATATAATTTATATTTACTAATAAAAAAAAAAAAAAAGTTGGTATATTTAATATATAGTATATAATTGTACTAAAAAAGCTTTTAATTTATATAATGCTAATTAAAGTAATAATTTTATTGCTTTTAAATTTAATATAGGTGCTATTAAAAGTTTAGTTTACTTTTATATATAAGTAAAGTTATAAGTATATAACTAATTACGCCTTTTTTATTATAAAAAGTATAAAAGCCTTTATATTTTAAAATCTTTTTAGTATTTTATATAATACTAATTATTTAAAAAAAATTAGTTGCTTAAAATAATTATTTTATAATTTTTTATTTTTTTGCTAATTATATAGTATTTATTATTTTAAATATTTTTGCTAGTTATATAGTATATAAATATATTATTTATTAAAAATTATATTGCTTACGTATTATATTTTTTATTAGCGTTGTTTTTACTATTATTTAACTTAAGGTAACTTTTATACTTTATTAAGTATAAGGAAAATTTTTTGTTTATAAGCTATATAAAGTATAATATTTTATATAAGCTAAAATATTAGTTTTATATATAGGCTTTTTTAAAAAAAATGTGATTTATTAACTAATATTTTTTTTTTTAGTATATAAAGTACTTTTTTTTTATATAAAACTTTTAGCTAGCTTAACTAGTTTATTTATATAACTAAAAGTGATTTTAATATAAGTTGTTTTATTTTAAATAATTTAAATAAAACTTAAGCTTAAAGCTTTTTATATAATTATTTTAGTTATATTTTTTATTTATAAAATAAGCTTTGCTTTTTTTTTATATAAAGTACTTAAAGGTAATATTTGCTAAAATTTAAAGGTATATTTATAAGTTAATAAAAAAGCTTTTATATAATAGCTTTTAAAATATAAATGCTATATTAAATTTTAGCACTTTTTAATATACTTATATAATTATTATACTAAGCTAGATTTTACTTTAGTAGTTAGTACTTAATATATGTTATATTTTTGCTAGCGTATTAATTATAAGCTTTAATATATTATATAATATTAATTTTAAATTTTTTTGTTTTATTTATATATATATAATTATAGTTTAATTAGCTTAATAATAGCTGTAATTTATATTAGTATTAAAATATATATTTAATATATAGTAGATTTTATTTTAAGTACTTTTTATATTAATATAGTAAATATAATAGTTTTTTATGCAACTTTATAATATAAATAAAAATATAGCATAATATTAATCCTTTATAATTTTTAGTTTTTAGTAGGCGTTAATAAATAGCTTTGCTTTGTTATATAATAAGTCGTATAGCTTTTAAAAGTAGTTTTTTTTTTGTTTTTAAGCTTTTTAAAAAAGTGTATACTTATTTAGCAAAATCTTTTTATTTTATATATGTTTTATAAAAAGTAGGTTTATAATTATATTAATTATAGCTAGATTTAGTATTATATATATATATTTTTTTAGCTAAAAAGTTTAAAGGAAGTAATAAGTAATAATATATTTATATACTAGCTAAAAATTTAAATAATAGCTAGTAATAGCTAGGATAATAAATATTATAGTTTTTTTATACGGTTATATAAAGGTATTTTTTTTAATATTTTGTTATATAAAAGGTTTTTTAAATTATATAGTTTTTAAATAGGTTAAAAAAAAAGTAAATATAATATTTAATATTATACTTTTTAAAGGTTATTTAAAGGCTTAAAATAAAAGTTATATAGTAGCTTTTAATAATTTTGCTTAAAGTATTAATAATTTTATTAAGTATAAAGGTTTATAGTATATAATATTTTTTTATATAGCTTTATATATTTTTAATGCTATTATTAAATAATTTTTAACGTTTAATAAAATTTTTTTTACTTTTAAGATTTTTAAGATTTTTAATATTAGTATATAGTAGTATATAAAAAATTAAGCTATAATTTAATTTTTAAACTTTTTTTTATATATTTGCTAAAAGTTTTATTTTATTGCTTTTAAATATATATAATTATAAATTTAGTTAAATAAATAAGTATTTAATTTATTAGCATTAAGTTTATACATTAAATTAATAGTTTTACTTTATTTTTTTTTTAAAATTATGTTTTATATAAAAACTTTAGCTATTTTAATATTTTATACAATTTATTTATATAAAATATTATTTAAGTTAAAATATTTAAATAGTATATTTATTAAAAAAGCTATTAATTTTATAGCTATTTTATTAAAGTATTATTTAGCTATTATATAGCAATATAGTTTAATATTTTAATAAAATTGTTTATTATTTTTATTTTTTTATATATATATTTTTTGCTTTAAAAAGTGCTAAAAAAAAAATACTTATATAAAAAGATTTAAATTTTCTTTTTTTTATATCATATAAATATTTTTTGCTTTAAAAAGTGCTAAAAAAAAGGCATTTATATAATAAAAATCTTAAAGATTAATATAAAAGTAAATATTTTTTGCTTTAAGTTTTTAAAAAGGAAATATTTATATAGCTAAAATTTAAAGTCTTTTTAATTATTTTTTGTTTTTATTTTTTCTAATTTATAATGCTTTTATAACTATTAATTAATATTAAATAAGCTATATACGATTATATGTTATATAATAAAATAAAATATAATTAATTGTGTATTATATTTATTTAAATAAAAAAAAAAAAAGTAAATCCTTTATATATAGCAAAATCTTCATTTAAAGTAAAAATCTTAACTAGCATATAAAGATAATAAAGATAAAAAAACATAAAGGTAAATAAATGTTTTATATAATATTAACTATTACACGCTAAAACCATTAAATATAGCTAACACTAAGATTTTAACATTTATATTTATTATATTTTTAAGTAATAAATTAATAAGGATTTTTTAAAAGCTTAAATTTTATAAATTTTTTTTAGTTAATATAACGGTATTTTTTACGCTAAATAAAGATTTTTATAAACTTTTTTATAATTTTTATTTTTTTTAAGTTAATATATTAATTATGCTTATTTTTTTAAAAGTAAGCTTAAAATAGCTACTTTATAAAAAAACGAAAATTTATTACTAAGATTTACTTTTATTTTTTAAGTAGTATAAAGATTTATAAGCTTATTTTATAAAAAACTACTTTAAATAAAGTAAAAAATTTTATTTATAAGGTTATAAAAAAATAAATACTTAATAAAAAGTTAATATATATATTATTTAAAAAAAACTAACTTTTAATTATATATAAGTATATATTTATAAGTTTAATAAATATAATTATTATTAAAAAAGTAAAGTTAAGCTTATAATATAAAAAGATTAATAACTTATAAATAAAAAAAAAAATATTTATGCTTTTATATTTAAAATATTTATAGCTATTATTATTAAGTTTAACTTTAAACTTAAATAATATAATATAATTAATATTTTTATTAATATAATATTTAATAAAAAAATATATATAAAAATATTATTTAGCTATTATAAACTTTTAATAGTTTTTAAACTACTATAAACTTTATATAGTTTTTAAAAATTATTTTTATTATAGCAAAAAAAATTAATTAAAACTTTTAAAAATATAAAATATTAACTTGTTTTTTATAAACTTTATTACTATTTTAAGTAAAAAGTATTAATTTTTATATATATTAATAATATAGTTTTTATTTATTAAAAAGCAAATATAATTATTATTTAAAAAGTTATTTATAAGTTTAAATATTATTATTAAATAACTAAAAAAAAAGATTTATAATGGTTTTTTAATATTAAAGTTATTTAAAATTATAAAAAGGAATTAATTTAGTTGTTATAATTTTTATATATTAAAAAAATTATTAAATTATAAAGTTTTAAGTTATTTATTTTAGTATATACTTTTATAAAAACTAAAGAATTAAAACTTTATAATAAAATAGTAATAAAATAAAAGATTTATAGCTATTAAAAAAAAAAAATTAATTATATATGCTATTATTATTAGTTATTTAAATATAGCCTTTAATATATTTAAACTTTTAAGATTTAATTTTAATTTAAGATTAAAATATTATAATATAGCTAATTAACTTTTTAAATATTTACTTTAAACTTAATATTATGTTTTATAATTTAAAAATAAAAATAAGTTTATTATAATTAGTAACTTTTTATTTACTAATAATATTATTAATTAAAAAAGCTTTTAAGCTTATATAATAGTGCTATTTAGCGGAGTTATTAAATAAAAAGCTAATAAGTAAAATATTATTATTATTTTAATTATAAAAGCTAAGCTATTTGCTTTTGCGTAAGCTATTAAAAAAGTTATGTTTATTAATTAGTTAATTAAAAAACTAGGTGTTATATTAAATAATAAATAAATTTAAATTTAATGTGATAATTAGTAAACTATTAGTTTAGTAACTAAAAATACTGCTATTTTTTAAACTAAGCTTTATTATATTAATATTTATAATTATTAATTATATTAAAAAGTTTTAAATTAAACTTTATAAGTAAAATATATTTTTATAAATTATTAAATGGGTTATATATAATTATATGTTATATAATAAGATAAAATATAATTAATTGTGTGTTATATTTGTTTATATAAAAAAAGAAAAGGTAAATCTTTTATATGCAGCAAAATTTTTACTTAAGGTAAAGATTTTAATTAGCGTATAAAGATAATAAAGATAAAGAAATATAAAGGTAAATAAGTGTTTTATATAATATTAGCTATTGCATACTAAAATTATTAAATGTAGCTAATATTAAGATTTTAATACTAGCTATTTTTTTTTTAGCTATAGTTTTTTATTTATATAATATAAAAAAAAAACTAAAAAATAAATAAAATAATTATATATACTTTTTAACTTTTTTGCTTTTATTTCTATATAAAATTAAAAGCATTAATTAATTAAAATATAATTTATATTATATTATTTAGTACTATATGTAATTAAAAAAGTAGTTTTATAACTAATTATAATATAATAAAACAATTAGGTTAATTATATGTAATTAAAAACTATTTTAAAGTTATAATTAATATTTTGCTTATATATTTACTTTATATAGTTAATTAATTAGTTATTAGCTATAGCTTTACTTATATTAAGTAATTGTTAATAAGTTGGTTAATTATATAAAAAATATAACTATATATGGTTTAAGTTAATTATATAAAAAAAGTGCTAATATAAAGGCGGGTTTAAATATATAAAAAGATAAACTTTTTTAAGTGCTTATTTTTTCTTTTTTTTTTTTTTTATATTTATATATATATATATATATATATATATACTATATATAAAGTTTTTAAACTTTTATTAAGGTTATATTAATAATAGTTTAAATAAATTATTAGTAGTAGTAATAATATTAATATATTTGCTATTACTTTTACTATATTTATTTATTTACGCTTTATGTTTTTATTGCTTAATAATATTACTTAGTTTAATAATTTTATTTATATACTTAATAATAATGTAATTAAAATATACTGCTTTTTTATAAAAATTTTAGCTTGCTAGGCTTTTATATAATTATTTTATATAAATATATATATATTTTTATTTTTTATATAAATAGTTTTATATATATTTTTTAGCTAATTTAGTTTTTTATTATATAATAGCAAAAAAAAAGTATTATTGCTGCTATTTTTTTTATTAATATTATTTTTAAAATATTGTTTAGCAACAACTTTACTAACGTTTAAGCTAAGCTTATGCGCTAAAAGGGTTATTTTTAAGCTTTTTTAGTGTAAAGTTATAAGGCTATTACAGTTAATATATATGCTAATAGTTTATATAATAGCTATTATAATTATAATAGGTTGCTTTTTAAAGCATATTATTAAGTTTTTAATTATTAAAGTAGTATATATAGTGCTTATATTTAGCGCTTATATAAAATGCGATCTTTTAATTATGGTTAAAAAAAGGGAGAAAAAAAAAAAGAGAGAAAAAAGGAAAAAAAAAAAAAAGTTTTTAGTTTTATACGTTACTTTTAGTTTTTTTTTAGTTGTTTTAAGTAAATATAAACTTTTATGTAGTTATTTTTAATATATTGCTTTTTTTTTATATTTTTTTTTTTTATAAATATAATTTAGTAATATATAATTACTTTTAATTTTTTTTATAAATGCTTTTATTTATATAATTAACTTATTTATAAATATAAAATCTTTAAGTGTTTAATTAAGTGCTTTTTTTATAAAAGCATTAATAAGGTTATTTTTGCTATTTATTTATTATATATTAAAAAAAAAATTTTTTTGTATAATTTTTATAATGTTATAATATTAATTATAAGGCGTTTTTTTTACATAATTTTTAGCTTTATTAAGTAGTTATATAATAATTTTAAGTTTATATATAATATTATTAAAATTAATATAATTTTTAATATAACTATAATTTTTTAAATTATTATATATAAAGCGATAACATTGTTTACTTTATTAATTATATTATATAATTTATTAGCTAATATATTTTTAATAACTTTTTTATATTTATTTAAATTTTAATATATAATATTACTTTTAATTTTAAATTTATTTAGTTTTATATAATATTTAATAGCTAATATAATTATAAATTTAAGTTATAAACTTATATTTATATTATTTATAAAAGATTTGTTTATAAAAATAAATAGTTTTATATAATTTAAATTTAAAGGTATAAATTTTAAATTATAATTATAATTATTTATTTATTACTTAATTTTTTTGTTTAAAGTTTATATGTTAACTTTAATAGGTTTTATAATTTAAGTAGCAGTTATTAGGTTATATATTGCTTTTAATTAGTAAATATTACTAATATATATATTTTTTATATGTTAAAAAATATATTATTATATAAAATCTTTTATATAATAATTAACTTTAACTAGTTAATTTATTTGGCTTTTTTAGGTTAAAATGATATTTTTATTAGTTAATAAAGTGATTTAACTTTTATTAAATTTTATAAAATAGTTTATTTATAAAGTTTTTTTAAGTTTTATATAAAGCTTTATTTTTTATAACTTTATTTTTTTTTATATAAAAAAACTTAAAGTAATAAAGTTAAAAGTATTATTTATTTATAAACTAGTAATTTTAAAATTATTTAGCGAACTAATTAATATAAAAAAGTATAAGTTATATATTAAAATAGTTATTTTTAGCTAATTATAATAATATTTATAATAAGTTTTAAATTAGTATAGTTTTAATTTTAAGATTTTATATAATAGTTATATAACTTTTAAAACTATTTTTATAAAGTATTTATTATTTAATTTTTTTAGTAATTATATAATAATTATTTATAATAGTTTATTTTTTAATTGTATATATATTTAAGTAATATTTTAAAGTTTGCTTTTAGCGTTATAATCTTATATAAAAAAAAGACTTAATATTAAGATTAATCTTTAGCTTATTTATTATATTATAAGTAACTATATAAAAACTGTTTTTTTTTTTTAGTTGTTATAGCTTTATATAACTAGTTTTAATTTTTTATATAATTAAGTTATTTTGCTTTTTATTTTTTATATAAGTTTAAACTTAAATATATAAATATTATTATATTATTTTAAATTATATATTATAAATTTAAATATATTTTATATTATAAGTTTATTAATTTTAATAGCGTTTGTTTTTTTAAATAAGGTGTTAAAAGTATTAATTATATTATTTTTACGCAACTTAATTGTTAAAGCATAATTTTGCTTTTTTTTTTCGGTTAAAAATATATGTTGTATAAAAAGTATATAAAAGTTAATAGCTTTATAAAAGCGTTTTTTTTTTTTTTATATAGCTAGTAGTAAAAATACTTAGGTTTTATTTAATACTTTATTTATATTTTTTAATATAGTATTTTTTATTATATAATAGTATAGGTTTATTTATATAGCTTTAAATTATATAAAGTTATTTATTAATTTAATTATTATATTTAACCTTTTAATTAATTAGATTTTATATAGTTTATTTTAGCTTTATTTTTTTTGTTATATAAGGATTTTGCTTTATAGTAGTAATAATAATATATTATATAAGTTAAGCTTATTGTATTTATTAACTACTTAGTTAATATTAGCTTTAGCTTTTTTTTTATATAATATTTTTATAGCTTTTTTAATTGCTTTAGCTTATTATATAATATTTAGTAAAAAAAAAAAGTTTAAGTTTATTTTAAAATAAGCTTTAAAAATAAAAAGTATTAGTATTAAGTTATTTAGTTTTATAATATTATTTAAAGCTTTAATTGTTATTTATAAAATTAATTTTTATTTTATATAACTTTTAAGCTTAGTTTTAAGTATATTATATATATAGCATAATAGCTTATATATTTATTTAATTTTGTTTACTACTTAATATACTTTTATAAGTATTATATAATATTAAGTCCTTATAATTTTTACTTGGTTTTAAAATTTTTTAGATAAAAAGTTAGTTTTTAAGTTATATATAATATAATTAAAAGGTTTTTAGTATATATTAATTTAGCACTTATATAAAGCTTTTTAAATATATTATATAAATATAAAATTTAAAAAAGTTGTTGCTTAAAAAAATATTGCAATATTAATTATATATAATACTTACTTATTATTTATTTATATAATATTAATAATTACTTTATAATTAAAGTTATAATTATTTTTAATTATAAACTTAAAGTGTTTAAGTGCTTAATTATATATTTAATAATAATAATAAAATTTTTAAATCTTTTTTAAAGTTAAATAGTTAATATTATATTTTATATAACTAAGTATATTATATAGCTTTTTTATATAAAGGTAATTAAAATAATAATATAAGTAATATAGCTATATTTTTATAAAATAAATTTTAGTTTTATATAATAAAGTATTAAAAAATAAATAATTTTATTTATATATAACTAATATTCTTTATTTATTTATTTATATAATTTTATTTTATATATGATTAAAAAAAGCTTTTATATAATTTATATTTGCTAATAAAAAAAAGAAAAAAGTTAGTATATTTAATATATAATATATAATTATATTAAAAAGGCTTTTAATTTATATAATGCTAATTAAAATAATAATTTTACTGCTTTTAAATTTAATATAAGTATTATTAAGGGTTTAATTTATTTTTATACGTAGGTAAAATTATAAATATATAATTAACTGCGTTTTTTTTATTATAAAATATATAAAGGCTTTTATATTTTAAACTTTTTTTTAGTACTTTATATAATATTAATTATTTAAAAGAAATTAATTACTTAAAATAATTGTTTTATAATTTTTTATTTTTTTACTAATTATATAGTATTTATTATTTTAAATATTTTTATTAGTTATATAATATATAAATATATTATTTATTAAAAATTATATTGCTTATATATTATATTTTTTATTAATATTGTTTTTATTATTGTTTAACTTAAGGTAGCTTTTATATTTTATTAGGTATAAAAAAAACTTTTTATTTATAAGTTATATAAAGTATAATATTTTATATAAGCTAAAATATTAGTTTTATACGCGGGCTTTTTTTTAAAAAATATAGTTTATTAACTAATATTTTTTTTTTAATATATAAAGCACTTTTTTTTTATATAAAACTTTTAATTAGTTTAGCTAACTTATTTATATAATTAAAAATAATTTTAATATAAGCTATTTTGCTTTAAATAATTTAAATAAAACTTAAGCTTAAAGTTTTTTATATAGTTATTTTAGTTATATTTTTTATTTATAAAATAAGCTTTGCTTTTTTTTTTTATAAAGTGCTTAAAGGTAATATTTATTAAAACTTAAAGGTATATTTATAAGTTAATAAAAAAGCTTTTATATAATAGCTTTTAAAATATAAGTATTATATTAAATTTTAGTACTTTTTAATATATTTATATAATTATTATATTACGCTAAATTTTGCTTTAGTAGCTAGTATTTAATATATATTATGCTTTTGTTAGCTTATTAATTATAAGCTTTAGTGTATTATATAGTGCTAATTTTAAATTCTTTTATTTTATTTATATATATATAATTATAGTTTAATTAGCTTAATAGTAGTTATAATTTATATTAATATTAAAGTATATATTTAATATATAGTAAATTTTATTTTAAATGCTTTTTATATTAATATAATAAGTGTAATAATTTTTTATATAACTTTATAATATAAATAAAAATATAGCGTAGTATTAGTTTTTTATAATTTTTAGCTTTTAGTAAGCGTTAATAAATAGCTTTGCTTTATTATATAATAAGTTATATAGCTTTTTAAAGTAATTTCTTTTTTGTTTTTAAGTTTTTTAAAAAAGTGCGTATTTATTTAGCAAAATCTTTTTATTTTATATATATTTTATAAAAAGTAAGTTTATAATTATATTAATTATAATTAGATTTAATATTATATATATATATTTTTTTAGCTAAAAAGTTTAAAAAAGGTAGTAAATAATAATATATTTATAAATTAGTTAAAAGTTTAAATAATAACTAGTAATAACTAAAGTAATAAATATTATAGTTTTTTTATATAGTTATATAAAGGTATTTTCTTTAATATTTTATTATATAAAAAGTTTTTTAAATTATATAGTTTTTAAGTAGGTTAAAAAAGAAATAAGTATAATATTTAATGTTATATTTTTTAAAGGTTATTTAAAAGCTTAAAATAAAAATTATATAATAGCTTTTAATAATTTTACTTAAAGTATTAATAATTTTATTAAATATAAAGGTTTATAATATATAATATTTTTTTATATAATTTTAAGTATTTTTAATATTATTAGCAAATAATTTTTAATATTTAGTAAAATTTTTTTTATTTTTAAGATTTTTAATATTTTTAATATTAGCGTACGATGGTATATAAAAAATTAAGCATTAGTTTAGTTTTTAAAATCCTTTTTATATATTTGCTAAAAGTTTTGTTTTATTACTTTTAAATATATATATTTATATATTTAATTAAATAAATAAGTATTTAATTTATTAGCGTTTAGTTTATATATTAAGTTAATGTTTTAGCTTTATTTTTTTTTTTAAATTATTTTTTGTATAAGATTTTTAGGTATTTTAATATTTTATATAATTTATTTATATAAAATGTTATTTAAATTAAAATGCTTAAATAATATATTTATTAAAAAAGCTGTTAATTTTATAGCTATTTTATTAAAGTATTGCTTAGTTGTTATATAATAATATAATTTAGTGTTTTAGTAAAGTTGCTTGTTATTTTTATTTTTTTATATATATATTTTTTGTTTTAAGTTGCTAAAAAAAAGATATTTATATAAAGAGATTTAAATTTTCTTTTTTTTTATATTATGCGGATATTTTTTGCTTTAGGTTGCTAAAAAGAAAATATTTATACAATAAAAATTTTAAAGATTAATATAAAAGTAAATATTTTTTGCTTTAAGTTGCTAAAAAGAAAATATTTATATAGCTAAAATTTAAAGTTTTTTTAATTGTTTTTTATTTTTACTTTTGCTAATTTATAATGCTTTTACAACTATTAATTAGTATTAAATAAGCTATATATAATTGTATATTATATAGTAAAATAAAATATAGTTAATTATATGCTATATTTATTTATATAAAAAAAAAAAAAGTAAATCTTTTATATATAATAAAATCTTTATTTAAAGTAAAAATTTTAACTAGTATATAAAGATAATAAAAATAAGAAAACATAGGGGTAAATAAGTGTTTTATATAATATTAGCTATTATATATTAAAACCATTAAATATAGCTAACACTAAGATTTTAACATAAATAATATAATTATAAATGGTTTAATTAAAGCATTTTTAAAAAAAAAATAAAAGACTTTTTTAATATAATTAAGCTTTATTAATATTAAAAAGTCTTAAAAATAATAAAAACCTTAAAAAATATGTAATAATAATTAGGATTTATTAAAAGACTTTTTAATTAACAGAAAATTAAATTAATAAATAACTAAAGGTTAGGTGTAAAAATTCCTTTTTAAAGGGTAATTTTTAAAGGGGTGTATTAAATATAAAAAATAATATTATATTAGGTTAAATCACTAGCAATAAAAAGGTATACCTTTAAACACCTTATTAGGTTAGTTATATTTAGGTTTTACACTAAATACGCGGTTATAATTACATATAACACATAATAACAACATATATAAAATATATTAATTAAACCACCTTATATAATATCGCTTATATTTAACACCTTTAGCCACCTAAAGGGCTAAGGCTACGCTAGTAAAAACCTTTTATATAAAGGTATATTTTACACTTTTTACCCCTTTAATTCTCTTACTTTTTCTTTTTTTTTAAAAGCAATTAAATATAATAAATAAAACACTTTATTAGCTTTAAATAAACCTATATATATATATATAGCTATACTAATACTAATTAATATTTATAATAATTATTATACTTTATTATATAATAGTTAAATAAATATAAATTAGTAAAAATAATAATAAAAGTTAATAAAATACTTTTTTTTTAGTAGTTTAAAATAAAAAATATTTACTTTTATTTTGTTTTTTAAAATTTTTATTATATAAATACACTTTTTTTAGCAACTTAAAGCAAAAGATATTTATATAATATAAAAAAAAAAAAAAGATTTAAATTTTTTTATATAAGTATTTTTTTTTAATAACTTAAAGCAAAAGATATATATATAAAAAAACAAAAAAAGCAAGTAATTTTATTAAAACTTTTAATTATATTGTTATATAAAAGCTATATAATATATATACCTTTTAACCTTTTACTATATAAAAACTAAACAATATATACTTTTTAACTTTTTTTATTATATAATAACTAAGTAAAAACCTTTTAATTAATAAAAGCACTTATAATATAAACTAGGTTTTTATATTAAAACCTTTTATTTTTAAAATTAATTAAAAAAAAAATTAAACTTTTTTTTATATAAATAATTATTATATAAAAAAAAGTTTAACGTATTTTACTACTATGTAATAAATATTACTATATAATAAAACTTTTAAAAATTATTTTTATTATATATTAAAAAAACAACTATAATATAACTAAATTAATTTAAATTAATTAAAAGTTTTTTTATTAAATGTTTTTACTTTTATTATATATATTTATATATTATAACCGGTGTTACTATATATTTTATAATAGCGCGCACGCTTAGCTACTTTTACTTAATAACCACTACTTTTACCATTTTTTTAATTTATTAAACTACTACTTTTTTAAAAAACCTAAAGATTTATTCCTTTAATTAAAATAAGTATTTTTTTAGTTTATAATTACTTATTTTTTATTTTATAGCGTTTATTAAATATATAATTAGCTTTTTTAAGCTTAATAATCTTATTTAAAATTAAAGTTTACTTATATATTAATAAGTATATAACTTTAAATAAAAAAGTTATAATATTAAAAATTTTAATTAAAAAGTTATTTTAATATTTTTAAATATAATTTTTTAAATAAATTATTTATATAATAACTTTTTTAATATTAATAAATATTATTAAAAATATAATAATAAAAAACAGTTTAAAAAATAATAATAATATTAAAGTAATTAGCTTACTTTTAAACTTTAAAATAATAGTATTTAAATTAAATAAAATAAAGCTAGTAGTTTTAAACCTAAATATAATATTTTTAAGCGTTATTACTTAAATATAAGCTTTAAAAAACATAAGTAAAAAGTTTTTTTTTAAAATATAAGTTATATTAATTTATATAATATTACTAATTTTAATACTATATACTTTTTTTAATAAGCTAAAATATTATTATTAATTATATTTTATTATGCTTATATAATATTATTTAAATCTTAATTTAAATATATTAAGCATTTAATACGCTTACTTTTTAACAATTAAAAGTAAAACTAGGGAACTTAAACAAAAACCTTTTACTTATTAATTAAAATACCTTTAAGGCGTTTATGGTTTTGCTATAAATTTTTAATTAAAAGCTTTATTATATTTTAGTAGTTTTTTAGTTAAAAAAAAAAAAGAAAAATAAAATAAAATAAAATAAAATAAAAAAAAGTGTAGCCTTTTAAGCCTTATATTTTTTTATTTTACTAGTTGCTACTAATATATTATTTACTATAATTTATTATTATATTGTTTTTAAAACTTATTTTTTTTACTTTTATTATACCTTTTTACTTTTTGCTAATATTTAAGTTACTTTATATATAAGTAGTACGCTTTAAGTTAAAAACTAGCATATTATTTTATAAGCTATTTTTAAACTATTTATAATTTAATTATAATTTAAGCTAGTAATAAAAAGGTTATAAAATTAAATAATTAAGTTAGTTTTTTTTTTTTTTAATTTTAAATAATATAAAAATTTATATAACGCTATTTTTTTGTTTTTTATATAGTTATAAAAAAGTATAACTATATTTAACACTTTTTTTTAAAAAAAAAAAGCTTTTAACTTTAATATTTTTATGTAAATTTATAATAAAGCTAAAACTTTATATTTTTAAAGTTTATAATAAAAGTTTATTATATTTATTAAGTAAATTTTTTTAGTTTTTTTTAGTAGTTTTTTTGCTGCTAAAGCTAATATTGCTAAGCTTTAGCTTTTTTTTGCTTTATTATTAGCTTTATTTTACTTTTTAAGCTAATATTTTTTTAAAGCCTTTTTTATTATATTTTAGCCTTGCTATTTTTTTACTTACTTTTTTTTTTACGCTACTTTTAACTAACTATTATATATTTTACTAGGTTTTTTTTAGTAGTAACTTTATACGCTTTTACTTTACTTATTTTTTACCTTTATTTTTAAGTATATTTTTTTTTAAAACCAAATATTTAACCTTTTTTTAAATAGTTTTTTTTTTGCTTAAAATCGCTAATCTACCTTTAAAATCGCATAACTTAGCATTTAAGTAGGTATAAAAAGAGAAGCAACTTAGTTTTAACTTTAATAAATAAATTAAGGTTGCTTTATACGCTTTTTTAACTACTTTAAAGCACTTCGACTATTTTTTAATTAAGTCCTTTATTATCCCTTTTACTAAGCCTAAGCTAAAATATAAAATATTTAAAAGTTAAAGCTTATAAAAAAAATATACAAGTATTATTTTAATAAAAATATTATTTTTTTGGCAATAATTTTTAAATATTTTTAAATAATAGCTTTTATAACTATTAAAAATAAAAAAGTATTTTATATTTATTAAATATAAACAAATATATATATTAAAGTATTTAATTTATTTTAAATTAAGTTTATTATTAACTTAGCTATTATTTAAAACTATAATTTATTAATTAAATAATAAAAAGCTATTATAATACTAATAAGTAAAGTAGGTTTTTTTTTTTAAAATAATATAAAGTAGTATTATTTAACCTTAAAAATTAATTATATAAATAGCTATAAACTAATTTTAATTATTTTGTTAGGCTTATTTAAGTTTATTTTATTTTTTTATACTTATTATAATTATATTAATTATAATTATGCTTATTATAAACCTTATTTTATTAAAATTATATATATTTTTTTTATAATACTTTTATACTTAATAGTTTTTTTTATATGTTTATAATATATATTATATTTAGTAAAATCTTTATAAAAAACTTAGCTATAATTAATTTAATAGTTTAAATATATTTTAAAAGCTAATATATAGTTTATAAAGTATATAATTTAATTAATGTTAATAAAGCTGCTTTTTTACTTTATTAATAATTAGTTAGCTATATTTTAAATATAATAAACTTAAAAAAAAAACGCTTGCAAATTTAAATTAATAATAAAAAAACTAATTAATTACTTTTTAGTTTTAATAAGTTTATTTAATATATTTTTATTTTTACGCTTAAATATAACATTAGTAATTTAATAGCAAAAAATTTTATTAAAAACATAATATATTTTTACAAGCTTATAAATACTAAAAAAAAGGTTTTGTTTAAAAGCGTAAGTAGTAATTTATAATTTAGTTTTTTTTAATATATTATTTATTTTTATAAATAAAAAAATTAAAGTTTTAAAAATAAAAGGTTAAAAAGTTAAAAAGTTTTATTATTTAGTGGTATTTATTATATAATAATAAAACACATTAATAATAAAGTTATTTTATATTTTTAATTATATTATTATATAAAAGCTAAATAATATATATACTTTAACTTTTTTTACTATATAATAATTAAATAAAAACCTTTTTACTTTTTTTTTTTTTTTTTATAACAATAATATATAACTATATTATTATAAAAGTAGTAAAAAAAAAGTTTATATTTAAACTTTTTTATAAACAAAAGTTTTATAAACTAAAGCTTTTTATACGCTTTATACTTATAAATCTTTTTATTAAACTTATTATAAAAGCATTTTTAACTACTTATATAGCTTTTTTTTTACTAACTATATAAACATTATTTTTTACTACTTATATAGCTTTTTTAATTATATAAGCATTATTACTTTTTATTATTTATATAGCTTTTTTTTTTTTTATTATATAAACGTTATATTTTTTTTTTTACTTTAATAATTATATAAATAAACTTAGTTTTATTATATAAGATTTAATTAAACTTTAAACTATTAAAGCTTATATTTTTAATAATAGTTTTATATAAAACTAAATTAAGCTTTAAACATAAAATTAAATTAAACTTTATATAATTAATTATACTTACTACGCTTTTAAAATCTTACTTTTAAAAGCTTTTATATAACTAAGCTTTAGCTTAAAGTTATATAGCAAAAAAAAAAGTATTTAAAAAAATAAAAACAATAAAAAAAATATTAAAAGTTATATTATATATAACTAAATATAACTTAAACATATATTTAAAATAAAGCTAATATAAATAAAAGCTATATAATTAAAAGCTTTATAATTAAAAGCTATATAATTTAAAGCTTTATAATTAAAAACTATATAGCTAAAAATTATATAAATAAAAAAAGTAAGTTAAATTAAATATATATAGTTTATTATATAAAGGTTTTTTTAGCCTTTTTATTTATATATATATAATTAACTTAGTATAAAAAAAATTATTTAGTATTAAATTAATATATTATTAATTAATTATATGCGTTTAGCTAAAAGGTAAAAATAACCGCGCATTACTTTTAGCTACTTATTTAGCCACCTTTAGCCACTTAAAAGGCTAAAGCTGTTAAATATAAAGGATAATACCATATTAGGTTAAATCACTAGCGATAAAAGGTGTACCTTTAAACACCTTATTAAGTTAGTTATATCTAAGTTTTATACCAAATATACGGTTATAATTACATATAATATATAATAACAACAATATATATAAAATATATTAATTAAACGACTTTATATAACATTGCTTATATTTAATAATTAAAAGTTTTATTATATATTATACCTATTAAATTAAAAAAGCTATAACTTAATTAAGCGATTATTATATTAAAATTAATTAATTAATAACAAAAAATATTTTTAGCAACGCTAATAAACTTTAAATTATAAAATAAAAAGTTTTAAAGCAAAGTAGTTAGCTTAAATATATAAGTATATATTATTTTAGAAAAAAATAAATAAATTTTTTAGCTTTAACAACCTATTATACTAAAAATTAAGAATTATTTAAAAGCTATAAATATTTTAAATTAATTAATTTAATTATTAATAATACTAAATAACAACTTAATTAATTTATTAAAACTTTTATAAATAATATTTAAAATAACTTTAATAAAATAATTTGCTTTTAGTACTAATTTAAATAATTATAATACTTAAATACAAAAATTTTAAAACTTAATTAAAATAATAAACTAAATTAAAAACTAAATATTAAAAACGGTTTTAAAGAATTATAAAAATATTATACTTAAACTAATAAACACTTTAAATATATAATACAAAAAACTTAGTACTATTAGCTTATACTTTAAAAAAATATTTAAGTATTAAGTTAAACTTAATTATAAAAATTTTATAAATAATATTATAAAACAATTACTTAAGGATTTAAAATCTTAAGTAATAAAATAAAAAAAAAAGCTTATAATAATAGTTAAGCATAAAGTAATAAATTTAATAAAACCTTATAATATTATAACTAACTTAAAAAAAATATTAAAAAGTACTTATTTAAATTAAATAACGTTTTTTTATTAAATTTAAAAGCAAAAAATAAAAAAAAATATATTAAATTACTTTAAAATTATAATAGATTTAAAAAAAAAAGCAAGCGTATACCTTTTATTTTATAGAGCTAAAAGTATTAAAAAGAAAATATATAAAAAATCGTTTTATATATTTAAAGAAATTAATTAAGCGAAAGATTTAATAGAAGTAAATAAATTAAAATTACTACTAATTAATAGAAATAAAAAATCTTTTAAAAAAAAATATACGCAAAAAAAAAATTAAAAAAGCAGTTAAAAAAGTGCTTTTAAAAAACATTAAATTAATATTATAAAATTAATTATAAACTATACGCTTTGCTTGCAAATATATTTATTAAAAAAATGCTAATATATATTTTTAAAATTAGTTTTTAAAAACTTTACTTTTAATAAAATAATTTAAAAACTTATTTAAAAGCAAATAAAAAAAAATGCTAAACTAATAAAAAAGATTAAATAGCTTTAAATTAAAAAACTTAAAAAAAAAAAACTAAGTTATAATAATTAATTATATAAAAAAATAATATAAATTACTTTTATAATAAAAAACAAGCTAATAAGCTTAATTACCTACTAACTAAAAAATTTAGCTATTTTTAATTTAAAAACTATATTATATATTTTTAATAAAATTAATAGGTTTTTAAACTTTTAACCTTTTAATTTAAATAATATAATATATATAAAAAATAGCATTATATTAATTAAAGAATTTAAAAAAATAAACATTAAAATTTAAGGCCTTAAAAAACTAAAGGTATATAGGTTATATAATATAATATATTACTTAATTATAGCCGTAAACCTTATATTTTTTTAAGTGTTTAATTAACTAAAATATTAATAAAATAATAAACTACTTATTAATTATTTTAAAAAAAAAACAGTTTAACTTTATGCTGTTTATAAAATAAATATAATTAATTTATAATAAAATACTTATTTATATTTTTTAATAAATTATTATTTTATATTAAATAAAACAAACTAAACTTTTATATAAAAAAGCTATTATTAAAAAGTAACTTTTTTAAGTAGCATTTATAAATAAAATACTTAAAACTAAAAGTATTATAATATTTAATATTTTTATTTTAAAAGGTAAAAATTTACTAAGCTTTTAATAAAAGCAATAAAATAAAAACCACTTAATATAAAGTATATATAGTATTAAAAATTACTTATTAAATTAATTAATTGCTAAAAAAAAGCTTATATAAGTAGGTATAAAACTAGCTATTAATTTTTATAACTATAAAAACTTTTAAAGAAATAATAAAAATAAGTAGTATATAATATTAGCTATAAATTATTATTTAAGATTTACTTTTAATTATTACTTTATAAATTAAAAAGCTTTTTTAATTATTATAGCTTTTAATTATTTAATTAAATACTTATAAAATTATTATAAAACAAAAGTATTAATTATAAAATATAATAACAAAATAATATTAAACTTTAATAAAATATTAAAACTTATATAATATTTTTAAAATATTAAAGAAATAATGTTTAAAGTATTACTATTTAATACTTAAAACTTAAATAAAAAAGCTAAAAAAATAAAAAAAGTAATTAAGTAAAAAATAAAATTAATAAAAAACAAATATAAACTATTTATTTACTTATAAGTAAAAATAGTTAAAATAATTATTTATTTATATAATAAAGTACTTAAGTATATTTTTAACTAAAAAACTTTATATAAAAAGTTTTACTTTTATTTTTAATTATAAAATAATATTATTAAAAAATATAAAATATTTATTTTATTTTATTTAAAAGTATATAAATATAAAGCTTATGCTATAATATTTACTGCTTAAAAAAAGCAAAAAAAATAAAAAAAGCTTAATTTTAAAGCTTAAATTAATTATTTAATTAGCGATTAATTTTTTACTACTTATAAAATTTAGCTATTTAAAACTAATAAAGTTATTATTATTAAAAACGTTATATTTAATAAAAAAGGTATTTTTTTAAAAAATTTAAATAAATTAAAAAATAATTTTTTTTAAATTACTAATAAAAAATTTAAAGCTTTATTAACTAAAATATTTTTAAACTAAATATTTTTAAATATTATTAATAAGTTTATAATTAATTTTTATAAAAATTATAAAGTTTATAAACTTATTAATTTTATTAAAAAAAATATAAATAAAATAACTATTAAAAAAAATAAAAATAAAAATATAAGTAAGCTTAAAAAAATTAATTATTTTTATATTAAAATAATTTTTGCTTTTTATTTTATATTTTTTAAATCTTTAATAAACTATGTTTTTTTTAGTGTTATAATTAAAAATATTAGCTAAAAAAAAAAGTTTTAAAAATTATTAAATTATTTAATTTAATTTTAAGGTTTAAAGCAAACTTTAATATAACTTTTTTTAAAGTTATAATATATAAAAGTTATTAAAAAGCTATATTTAATATAAAACGCTTATATATTATAAAGTTATAATATAATATATTAATAAATAAAGCTAATAAAACTAAGTTTTTACAAAAATTTTAATATTATTTTAATAGCAAACTAAAATTTTATTAAAATAATAAACTTATATTTATTATATTTTTAAGTAATAAATTAATAAAGATTTATTAAAAGCTTAAATTTTATAAATTTTTTTTAATTAATATAATAATATTTTTTATATTAAGTAAAGATTTTTATAAATTTTTTTATAATTTTTATTTTTTTTAAATTAATATATTAATTATGTTTATTTTTTTAAAAGTAAGCTTAAAATAACTACTTTATAAAAAAAAGAAAATTTATTACTAAAATTTACTTTTATTTTTTAAATAATATAAAAATTTATAAGCTTATTTTATAAAAAATTATTTTAAATAAGCTAAAAAATTTTATTTATAAAGTTATAAAAAAATAAATATTTAATAAAAAGTTAATATATATATTATTTAAAAAAAATTAACTTTTAATTATATATAAATATATATTTATAAGTTTAATAAATATAATTATTATTAAAAAAATAAAATTAAGCTTATAGTATAAAAAAACTAATAATTTATAAACAAAAAAAAAATACTTATATATTTATATTTATAAAGCGATTATTTAAAATATTTATAACTATTATTGCTAAATTTAATTTTAAACTTAAATAATATAATATAATTAATATTTTTATTAATATAACACTTAATAAAAAAATATATATAAAAATACTACCTAATTATTATAAACTTTTAATAATTTTTAAATTACTTTAAACTTTATATAATTTTTAAAAATTACTTTTACTATAATAAAAAAAATTAATTAAAACTTTTAAAAATATAAAATATTAACTTATTTTTTATAAACTTTATTACTATTTTAAGCAAAAAGTATTAATTTTTATATATATTAATAATATAGTTTTTATTTATTAAAAAATAAATATAATTATTACTTAAAAAATTATTTATAAGCTTAAATATTATTATTAAATAACTAAAAAAAAAAACTTATAATAATTTTTTAATATTAAAGTTATTTAAAATTATAAAAAAAAATTAATTTAGTTATTATAATCTTTATATATTAAAAAAATTATTAAGTTATAAAGTTTTAAGTTATTTACTTTAGTATATACTTTTATAAAAACTAAAAAATTAAAACTTTATAATAAAATAGTAATAAAATAAAAGATTTATAGCTATTAAAAAAAAAAAAATTTAATTTTATATGCTACTATTATTATTTATTTAAATATAGCTTTTAGTATATTTAAACTTTTAAGATTTAATTTTAATTTAAAACTAAAATATTATAATATAACTAATTAATTTTTTAAGTATTTATTTTAAACTTAATATTATACTTTATAGTTTAAAAATAAAAATAAATTTATTATAGCTAACAACTTTTTGTTTGCTAATAATTTTATTAATTAAAAAAGCTTTTAAGTTTATATAATAGTGCTATTTAATAAAGTTATTAAATAAAAAGCTAATAAGTAAAATATTGTTATTATATTAATTATAAAAGCTAAGCTACTTACTTTTATATAAGCTACTAAAAAAGCTATATTTATTAATTAATCAATTAAAAAACTAAGTATTATA
The DNA here is from genome assembly GCA_902806585.1 of Xylaria hypoxylon. NCBI lineage: Eukaryota > Fungi > Ascomycota > Sordariomycetes > Xylariales > Xylariaceae > Xylaria > Xylaria hypoxylon. Next base: position 4,934,566 of record CADCXB010000001.1, read on the forward strand.
TTAAATAATAAATAAATTTAAATTTAATATAATAATTAGTAAATTATTAGTTTAATAATTAAAAATACTACTGTTTTTTAAATTTAACTTTATTATATTAATATTTATAATTATTAGTTACATTAAAAAGTTTTAAATTAAACTTTATAAGTAAAATATATTTTTATAAATAATATAATTGTAAATAGTTTAACTAAAGTACTTTTAAAAGAGAAATAAAAAACTTTTTTAATATAATTAAGCTTTGTTAATATTAAAGAGTTTTAAAAATAATAAAAACTTTAAAAAATATATAACAATAATTAAAATTTATTAAAAGATTTTTTAATTAAAAAAGAATTAAATTAATAAATAATTAAAGGTTAAGTATAAAAATCCTTTTTTAAGAGGTAATTTTTAAAAAAGTGTATTAAATATAAAAAATAATAATATATTAGGTTAAATCACTAGCAATAAAAGGTATACCTTTAAACACCTTATTAAGTTAATTATATTTAAGTTTTATACCAAATATGCGCTTATAATTACACGTAATATATAATAACAACAATATATATAAAATACATTAATTAAACAACCTTATATAACATCGCTTATATTTAACAAAAGCTACGCTAGTAGGGACCTTTTATACAAAGGTATATTTTACACTTTTTACCCTTTTAATTCCCTCACTTTTTCCTTTTTTTTAAAAGCAATTAAACATAATAAATAAAACACTTTATTAGCTTTAAACAAACCTATATATATATATATAACTATATTAACATTATTATTATAATATAATAGCTTATATTTAATAAGTGTGTTAATTAATTAACAACTTAATTTATTTTGTTTATAATATAAACAACTATCACGCATAGCTAGCCTATTAACCTTAAATTACTAGCTTAGGCCTAGCTAGCCTAACAACAACCCGATATGCAACAGAGAAAGGTATTTGTGACAGTTTGGTACACAATGCCACAACCCATTGGCCAAACCTCCCCAAAAGAGATGTCTATTGACCAAGTTACAAGCTTGGTCACTAGTTGTAGTATATGGCTACGATACCTAGTGGGTTCAATGGGGGTCTTGTGGACAGCCCAAGCCACCTATCGTAACTGTATTACACACAGCGTGCATAGGACTTTAAAATAGTGCCGAGCATAGCATGCTAGTGTTATAGCGATGAATGCTTAGATCTTGTTTTTTATTGATTTATTATCATCTAATCGATGTACACAAACTTTTGCTTCCTCTTCTGCACACGCCTTCATGGAGTAGACAACCTCGTTCGTCTCAAGCTTATACCTGCAGATCTAGATGGTAAGACCTAATGATTGAGTCTGTGTCGTCAATAGCCAGGGGGCGAATGTCCGCCATTTGCTTGATCTTGGCAGTCCTGCGCATAGTGTCAATATCGCCCGTGCAGTGAAACACCGTGGAGAATAGGGGAGATCCGTACACTTCTTTAATTTGATCATCAGAGAACCCCGAGCCCAGGCCTAGCTGCTCGATGCGGGCCTTGACAGCATTCCAGCCTGTAATTCTTGAATTAATGGAGACATAGCGTGTCACTAAAAGTAGACGTTAGCATAGAGGACTCGATAGAAAGGGTGGTGGGCGTGGACGCACTTCCAAAGTCGTGCGGATCGATGATCTCGTAGGTTGATGGGTTAGCAAGAATAGCTGTAACACAGTTAGCTCTGGAATAGGGGTGACTGCAACTTCCTCATCGTACCCTTAGCATGGATGCCAGCCTTGTGAGTGCTGGGTGCGAGTTAGTTAGAACAGAGTCAGGTAACCGTCATTGATCAATGAATAGCTTACAATGCCTATCTCAAGGTTAGCGGGAACAAGATAAGTATGCTTGGACACAGGGGCAAGAAGATAAGGTGAGGTCGTGATGCAAGGAAAGATGGGCAGAGGAGGTGGCAATGTGCATGAGTGTCGACTGGTGGAGGGGCGGAACGTACGCAGAAGCCCGTTATAGGATTGTTGAACTAGGAACGAGATTAGCTCAACATATTAGAGTTCAGAATGCTCTCCTTGTCCTTACTGGAATATTGACCTGGACAGCATCGGCAACCAGGATTTCTAAGCTCTTTAATGCCTTGAGATTATACTTCGACTTGACATAGTCCGGTGCTGTTACAACCATCCGGGCCATCAAAGCACCACTTCTCTTAGGGTCAGCGGTTTTGCTGTTCCTCAAGACGGACGGTTGTCCTACTTACAGCGGAGTGATGCCATTGCGTTCGCCGATTCCCAACACGCTGGTATCGACGTGCGTGGCCCCAGCTTCGAGCGCGGAGTGTGCATTTGCAACTGCGCAGCCAGTATCGTCGTGAAAATGTGTCTCTAGGGTTAGGGTTAGCTAAGGGTTTCATAAGTTGGGAGCTAGATGATGGCCAAGGTTACCTATGTCGCATCCCACACAGCCTATACATATGAGTTAGTTACAGGAGTCTGCAGGTGATATCGGAAGACGCGGGAACTCACCTCTCAGTGTCCTGATCAAGTCGTAGACCATCCTTGGCGTGGCTCCGCCAACGGTATCAGCGACACCTCTGGGATTCGTTAGCTAACCGAACGCATGCGACACGGTGGAAAACGATGTCCGTACACTCGGTCGACACCAGCCTTGTCACAAGCTTGGTAGAGGTGTAGGATATCGACGAGGTTGCTCCTGAAGGAGTCCTCACTTGAAAAGCGGACTTCAATACCCTTGCTGAACTTGAACTTAGCTCTCATTACGGCGGCATGGGTTAACTTCTCGGTGGCTAGCGAACCTCTTGACATAGGCAATGACCTCCAGGGCAGTGGATTTTATCATATCCATGCTCTTGCCGTGGGAATATTCCCGGAGGAAGCTTGATGTTCCAATAACCTAACATGGCATAAGCAGTTGAGCAATCGAAAGAGGATTAGAGCAGGCTACCAGGTCGACGCCATCCACGCCGCACTCGACTGCCTTCCTCGCATCTTCCATATTACAGCGGACGTGCGTAAGGATCTTGGCCTATAGGTGCATAGTGCTTAGTCATATGTCCCACTTCTTGAAAGCGACGACTGTCCCGCTATCAAACTGTAGCCATCCAGCGCGCCGATCGACACTGCAGTTGAGAACGAACCTTGAGACCAAGCTGACAGATGGCCTTGCAGTCATCATAAGAACCTTGACTAGCTACAGGGCTGGTCAGCTCGATGTAGTCTACACCGAAGTTATCGCTTTACCACCTGTGTTAGTATGTGATTCATTGTATATTGTGATGCTGTTTACTTACAGTGCTTTGGCGATCTTGATCTTAGTGTCGATATCGAAGAAGGCGTTCGCAAACTAGTAGCCGATGTGAATATCGTAGAAAAGAAAAAGAAGTCGGGTCGACGTAGGAATTGAGGATTCGTACCTGCTCTCCTTCTCTCAAAGTGCTCTCTAAGATACAGTGTCAGTCGCTGTGATGCACACGAGGAGGAGGGGAAATTGCTGTACCAATGATCTTGAACCTGCCAACATTTGAGATATAGTCCTGAACAAACTGGTAGGGAGAAGACGCCGGCTTGCCTTGGGCAGGATAGACGGTGTTGCTTGTCGATGCCGAGGGAGCAGCATTGTCCGTCGTCGAGTTCGCGGCGGGCGGGGCAGCGCCAGCTGCGTCTCCGTTGCAGGTACCGCACATGATATCGACTGTGCTGGCAAACGCACGCGGGTCTAAGTCGATGGTGTTATTGTTGGAAATGGTGTCTTCGGTCCGCGTCGAAAGATGCAGCTTGGGCAGGATAAGTAAGTGATGCTGGAGATCTAAAAAGCTGGAGATCCAAAAAGCTGGAGATCCAAAAAGCTGGACGTCCGTGACGTGACTCAAAAGCGATTCCGCTGTCGGCTAGGTTTTTGCGTACTAGTAGGTGGGGGCACAAAAAATCTACAGATTGAGTTCAATTGGCCAATCTCGTCCGTGACGCATTCGCACAAAGCAGCATCGATCTAATTCGATGCTCCCCAGGCGGCCCACATAAATGTAGGTTTTGGCTATGAAAAAAGTACCGGAATCTATTAGAGTTACAAGGAGCTACATTTTAGGGGAGAAATCCTAGCCGGTGTTTTGGTGTGGTTATGTGTAGCGATATGTATCCTTGTTAAGGAGGCTTGCACGGCCTACTTACTTTGGTAGCTAATGCAAAAAGTGGTGATAATTCCGGGCTTAATAGGATGATAGTACGGAACGCTTTGTGGTGAGGCCAAAGATATGGCAGACGTAGCTTTGCGTTATAGTGCGCTTGCGTGTTTAGTGTTGAATTAGCTATAACAAGATAAAAGCGCTTTTTTAACTTGTTTTACTTATATTAAGCGCTGCCTACATCTAGATGAAATCTACCGCAGCCAATAAACCAACCACCTGATTCAAAGCAGCGTTTAATATTAGCTCATGTTCGAAAAGCGCCTGTGGTAACACTGATATCTTGATCTTGCACTACACATGTATCTAGGCACTGAAGTAGTTGCCCACCACGCATGCAACCTTGGAGGCCGCAGTACCACCGCAACTCGCTCAAATCCCCCGAAGCCATGGCTAGGCTAACTGCAGCAGCGGGATTCCTATGTAGGTGTCTAACGCTATTAACGGGCCGTCGTCCTACTGTGAAGGTCAGAAGTCTCGGGTCGCGGTCTAGTATTGAGAGTTTCCCTATTCGGGTTTGGCGCGTGTCCTGTTAACTGTCCCATGTACAATACACACGGCATGTAGGGTGGGCTATCGACGCCGAGGGTGACAAGATGTATCAGTCGCTTAGTTGCATATATAGAACCAGCATATAATACAGAGGTTCATTTGTTTCAGATAGTCATGGCAGCTAGCTAGACTTGTTGATACGGGACACACCGTAAGACATGTAGAGGCTAGCTGGCAGTTACATACAACGCGAAACCATTCCGAGTCACTGCAATAACGATATAAAAGGACCGAGAGTATATTCACAGCTAAGCGAAGAGACGGACAATGATGGCCTGGGTATATACATGGAAATACTAAGGAAGTCGTACTTGTATATTTTAAAGGAAATCTTAGGCCCTTGTGGCCGTATGCGGCTCGGAACGGTGCATATCGAGATGATCATATTATAGATCTTAGTCCATCTAAGTTTATAATATTATTAGCGGTAGTTATATACCTAATAATATTATATGTATATAATATATCACTAACGTAATTTTTTAGGTCGACTAATAAAGGAAGTAAAATTAAAGAGAATAAATAGTAATATAATACTATTAATTACACCTATATATTTTAAAACATAATAATAATATTTAAATACCTTATATAATTAAACTACATTATTTTTAACAGTAAAATCAAATTAACACATTTAATTAAGTAGTTTACTTAGTGCTTATTGTTTTAAAAGGCCTTTAACTAAGTAATAACCTTACTTTATAATCTTTAATAATAAATGTATAGCTAATATAACCTTTTATAAACATATATTTATGTTTTTAATAGAGTTTTTAATGGAATTAGATAATGAAAAGCAATTAACTTTAAAGACTAAAGTTATAACATCCACTTACTGTCTAAACTAAATAGTGAGTTGGGGTTGATTCCTAACAGCGCTATTGGTGTTCGCTTTTAGCTCATTTCATCCATACTATACCTATCGATGGAGTCTCTTAGTCATGGCACCATATGGACATAAACTCAGCATGCAATTCCATAACACCAACTACATTAAGTAATGACAACCTAGCACGTCACCTAAAAGACAACAAGTGAGCCTATTTTATATCATTTAAAGCTGAGATTTCCGCATTCATTGATTATGGAACTATCAACATTACTATTTCAGTTTTAGTTTTTGCTAGCCTGTTTAGTAACCATACTCATCTCGCCTGACTCACCCACATCAAATCCAGCTTAAGAAGTGCAGCCAATGCCACAAATATCAAATAGAGCTGCCGAAATATCACGTATTTATGCCCTATGAATACTCGTTGTTACGCAAGGATCAGAATTCTCCCATGAGTGATTTCAACTAACAACATACAACACCTTTTTCTTCCAGACTGTTCTAGAGAAACATCCCATGGTGCAATTAGTGCATAAGTAGCCAAGGTGTACCCCTGAAATTAGTCGTCATACATTACAAGTGTATACTAAGATATATATGTGTAAAAAAAACTCTCAAATCCGCCAGATATCTACTGGAGGGCGCAACGGATATGGCGGGTGCACATTCTGCAGTGCTCCGCGACTGGCTCTTGATGGTACTGGGGTCTTCCGAATGATGGATCCCAAAGATCTTGATTATTTGGCACTTACAGACGCTCATACCTCAACCCAGATCTTACAAGATGATCCGAGTACTTCGCTATACATGCTTACCTCAAGATTCGCCAGCTTCAGACGTATGCATTTCTGAAGGAATACTCGAATAATGTAACATATTTCCCAAGCGCCGTGTTCCCTGCGAAAGGCCCCCATCTTCAAACACCAAACCAAGCTGTAATTTTTGCTGCTTCGCTGCTAAATAGACTGCGAAGTCGGATGACTCAGTTTAAATGCCCACATAAGTGGTACTAACAAAATCGGCGCCGCAGATTACTCCCCGCTCCTGTTCACTCAAGCTGGCTCCCCACGATCTCAATTCGTCCAACGTAAAATTGGACCGAGCCAAGAAAGATGGCAAGCCATCCATTGTACCGGGAGAGATGACTCCCGCACCGTTATTACCTCTCTCCTTGGATAACATTGTGAACCGCAGGACAACCTCGGTGACCGTGACTAGGATACTGACGATAATAAGAATGATGATGATCCATGTTATGGCACTCATTTTCGAGTCGGCAACTGAGTCGGAGAGTATCTCGGCGAGATCCAAGAAAACGCGGCATCGTTCGTTGAGCACCTTTGTGCGTGGGTCAATTTCAAGATAGTCACGAATGGCGACATACAGGGGATGGAGTGTGGGCTCGGAGTCCCAGAAGAAGTTGGGAACATCGAGGATATTGGACGCTACGAATGTGTTAGAGGACGTTGGATCGACCATGATCATCTCCAGAAATGGAGTTTTTTTCACTCACAGAGATTGATCTCAACGCGACTCTTAAACAGGCGGCCGAGTATCTTGACGATCTCTGTTCTCGTCATATTTAGTTGACCGGTTAAAGCGAGCCGCTTCGGCACATGCTGGGCGTCCGTCAGAGTCTCTGACATGCGCTCCTCGAAGAAGCACAGCTTTGTGCTCTGAGCTATGGCATGGCTTATAGTGAGTCGAACCATGTGATCGGATCTCGGCAACAGAGTGATCATGTCGTTGAATATGCGTGGACGCTTGACATCATCGTTGTATTCGAAGTGGAACTCCTCAGTTTCAAAGTCACTCTGCTCGAGTGGGCGTGTGACAAGAGATACCCCGGTCTCACTCTCGGCAAAAGTGATATCAGCCAGAATAGCCTTCTCTTGCTGCTCCGTAAAATTCCAAAAGACTACGACGCCATAAGAGAAGACGAACATCTCGGCAAATTGTTTGGCATCAGGAGCAAACCTATTAACAGGCCTAGCACGATCGCCATCCGGTTGGCTATTATCGGTAGTTTCTATTTCGTCTGAATATCGACGATGGTTATTGTTCCCGTTACTGGGACTTGTCTCTTGTTCGCCATACCCATATTCGTCGTAGTACCCCATATGCTCATCTCGCTGTTCGCTTCGCTCTATTTCGAGGTCGAGCACTGTCTTTCCCGTACCGGGGGTTTTGAGAATGGGCCGGCTCCGTACTCGGTAGCCGTCGACACCGGGAAGCAAAGGAGTGTGATAGACAGTATAGAGACAGTCGTCATAAAGTTTGGTCTTAGCGTCGTGCTTTTTGCGCAGGAATTCAGAGGTAGACTTTATCACGTATGACTGCGCCGTGCAGTAAGCGGTCAGCCGTGCAAGCTTTTGGGCCCGTTCGAACTTGGGAAGACGTTCGGCGTAGCTCTTTCCCCTAAGACCACCTCTTTTGCGTAGCACATCACGTTCTTCATCTTTCAAGGGTCTTCCCTCGTCTTCTGGTTTTATTCTCTCCCCATCCTCGTCGCTTTCGGGCTCGTCTGGGGTCTCGGGGAGCAGCACCAGTTTCTCGCTGATTCGCGTAGTTCTCGAAGGCATGTTCTGCTGCCCGGTGCGCGATGCAAGATTCGGCAAACCTCCTCCGCTCACGCGGCGAACTCCGGTAATACTTCGAGGCCCTCGCGGCGGGGGTATACGTGGTTGGCCTGAGGGAATCTCCGATGCGTACTGGAGAACATTATCGACGGATATAAAGCGCATGGGGGATCTTGTTGGCGGGCCTCGCGCCGAATCGCCTCTGGATGCCATATGGGAAGTTAGAGAGACTAGCGATAGATGTGAGCGATAGTAGATGACGATATGAGCCTCCTGGCGCAGGAGTGTGTAGCCGGCGAGAGTAATCGGTGTGGAATGGGGCGCTTCGGTACGTAGAGGTCTTTAAGCTTGCTTGCGTCGCGAAGTTCCTCCGTTCTTGCTAGAGACACGAACGAGCCCGTGGAGTTTCAGAGAGAAGAGGCCTATAGATATAGCCGCACATCTAGATAGCCCACGTTAAAAGATAGCGTGATGGTGTTGGTCTGTTGGTGGTTGATGGTCGGTTGTTGGTGGTTGATGGTTGGTGGTTGGTGGTTGGTGGTTGGTTTATGCTGAGATTGCAGCGCACTATGAAAACCCGCCACGGAGAGGCGAGGTATTACCTACTGACCGAATAATAAGTAGGTTGATCCAGACGTAGACTTTTGCGCTCAATTAAAGGAGAATTAGTTCATCGTAGCGTCACTGTATGTTGGGAGGTGTTGGGCATTCCAGCCATCTTCCAGTCCATTACGTCGATGGCGGAATCTTTATTCTACCGCCTAGAGCTAAAGCAGCTTTGCTCCCTGCAAGTACCCCTGTAATTGTGGGGTATCGCGAGGTGAAAATAGGTACCATAGGTAGCAGTCTGCTGTAGTGTTATTATACCTTGCGATGTTGGACCCGCTTCTAATGTTCTAGCAGTACCTACTCTAGGCTACCTTAGGAGGTAGTCAGGAGGTACATACCTAGGTTAAACAAAACACGTTCTTCTACAATTTGACATCTCAGAACTTTATCTATTACTTGATACTACTACATTACATGTATGTATATCCTCAGCTGCTGTTCAACTGCACCTGTGCCATTTGAACATTGAATTCATCGCATTTCATCCAAGCAAGACGTTAAACGGCCAACGGTAAATTCCCATTAGGTCGAATCGTCTCTGATCTATCATTCTGACTCATTGTCTGCTATACACATGCCCTTGCCTTCCTCCCGTGCTATCTCAAAGCCGGTTTCGGTATCTCACGTCGTCTTCCCATGTCAAGAATGATATTCGAGATCAAATGCGTAGCTGTACACCTTTTTGTAGGTTTGAAAGCCCCGTCCCGGAACTCCAATATGTACGGAAACATCGAATACTATGTGAAAGTTGGGGGATATGTCATGTGTAAACCAGCCTAATTGGTGGTATGGGGAGCCAACAAAGGAAAGGGGAAAAGGGAAAGAAAGGACCAATCGATTAACATGAAACCTGCCATCTGCGGAAAGCCAAGTCGTCAATGTACCATTGCTTCATGCAGTCAGTCGTCATCGGAGTTGATTTACGTCTGGAAAAAACGAGCATTTTGACAAACAACGACTTCACTTTCCGTGGAGCTTCTCCTTGAGATAAACTACTGCTGCGTATCCAGAACAGCAGTGGGTGGTCATGCCATGTGCACACCACGGGCACCTGACCATCGTGGTGATGGCCGCAGAAACCCCCAACGATTTGTCTTCCACAACTGAATCTGGCTTGGCCATGCACTCGTATACCCGCGACGGCATATCGTGAAAGAAATGACAGTTGCAGCACTCTACGAGCATCTTGGCAAGTGGCTCTGCCCGGTTTCCCACCGACACGGCACTTCTGATGCTCCCGGATGAATTTTTCTGCGAAAAGTGGGGTCGTAAGCCCCTAGATGAGGACACTGTAGCGACAGGGGCAGCTTTGCGTGCTTCTTGTAGATATGCTGCACCCATGGACATAGCGTTCGATGATTCGGAGCCGTTCGTGCTGTTATTTCGGGACATTTTCAACGCCGACTTCCGGGGCATCACTCCTTCCGTGAGATCTGCTGGTGGTGAACTAGGAAGACTGACTGAAGAGGTTCCCGCATTTGGCTTCAAATGTAGTCGCTGTGGTTTTGAGGATTGCGACATGAGATTCGTGGTAGAACGGAGATCTATGGCGGATTGCGCCCTTGGCGGCAATGTCGGGGGCGGATGTTGGCCAATGTCCTGTTCATCCTGTTCATCCAAGTCTTGCCTAAGAACGTCGGCGAAGTTCACTAACGTCGGTGTGGTACCTAGCGATGGACTCACTGCCATGCTCCCAGCTCTAGTCAGTGTAGGTAGTCGTTGTTGCTTAGGGTTTAATGCTGCAGCTGTTTCTTCAAATCGCTCATTGAACGGACCCCGGAAGGTTCTGCGAGATGGCCCGCTTTCGGCCTGTGGCAGGGATTCCAACAGCGTAGCTTGTGAATATTCCGGCTGAGACACTGCTACTCCTTTTCGTGACTGTGGTCGTGAACTGTCCGGTGTTGTGGCAGACGAGGGCGACGGCGGCGAATCGTCGCAAGTCGAAGAGGAAGATCTCTCTGAAGTCGTCCGGCTCGGGTCGGTTTGTTGCGAATGGGCTGTGGATGCGCTCGCCATCTCAGCTCCTACTAGGATCTTTGCAGCCTTAGAGGACAGGCCAAGGCGTTCAAAGGCAGGCACATCGCTATCGGAATACTGGGTTGATGTCGATGGGGAATTTTGGGCTTTGTTCATTCGACGTTTTAACACTTTCCTTTCGGCGCGAATCAATTACATGAGAAACCTTTTGCTCCCTGTCGTTTGCAATGGCTCTTTGTTTGGTGGGGCCATTTCGGAAGTGGTCATGGAGGATGTCATGTTCATCGTCTTCATCTGACTCATCGGGGGATGGAAGTCGTGGAGAAGGGAGTTTACTGTCATTGGGTGACCGCAAATTGAGCACTGGGGGTAGGTAGGAGTCGCTGAATGATGCAAAATAGTCCACCTCTCGATGTCGCTGGAATGGTTGCTGCAATGTATCTGGTACATCCCTCTCGAATGTGATGAGATCACCAACAGACTTTTCAGCAACCGTTTCCGGCCGCACTTCGAGTCTTCCAGTTGCCGTAGCATGAACGTGGGACTCTAAATCATCTAGGCAAGGGAAATTTTGATGGGATGCCGGGCGGATTGTGGATGCATATGTGTCGACAGAAATCTGATCATCCTCGGGAAAGTGCCCATTACTAATTTCCACTGTGTCGTTTCGGTTAGACTCCACGACCACCTTTCGGCCCCTTTCGTTCAACCGCTCTGTAGCAGATAGATTTACAGCATGGGTGCTTCGAGACTGGTTAATTTCGCCGTCCTGGGTTCGAAGGGCAGTGCGTTTTCCATCAAACTCTACTCCGCTTTGATGACCTTTCAAGTGATTCAGCACCAAGTTACCGCTGACAATATTTGATCTAGTCCGCTGAGACGCATATACTGCTTGAGACTGCTTCTCCTGAGCCTCGACCATAGCCATTACAGTATCCCGAGTCGATACCTGAGGGACCTCGATTTGAACGCGTCGACCACCAGAGGGCCTTAATACAGGGATCTCTTGCTCAAGGTCAGGTGATTGGATCTCAACTTTGCGGAGCCTAGGTTGACGCCCACGAGGAGCGATTTCTGGTCCCGGTTCTGTGTTCATTCGCTTAAGCCCAGGCGAGAAAGCAAAATCAAACGGTTGTTGTGGGTGTTCGGAATGATCGGCGCCTCTGTCCTCTGGTATCTTCCCAGTCTGATCGTTGGACACGTCGACGGGGCTGTCGGGGTGTTTCGGAGGCTCGCTGGCGGAGCCATCTCCAGAAGGTTGGTAATAAAGGTACGAAGGCCCTCTGAGCTTATTCAATGTTGATGACAGTAAAGATTGCGAGCGGCCATGGCCTGAGCCTGTAGATGTGCGTGCCCCCGAACTACGTTTCTCTTGGGAGGAGAGGGAGTGATCCGAGGTCGAGATTACTGATCTAATCGATGGTGACTTCTTCGGCCTTGAGGTGTTTTGATCATTCCAAAGTCGAGCCGCAGTGGTTTGCTGCACAGGGATTGTCTCATATTGGATACTGCGCAGAGGTTCGTCTTCGTCAGCGCCCTTCTCGGGGCCCTTCTCAGCACCTTTCCGCGCCTCCACAAGTTTCTGGACGGCCGCCACATTTCCGTGCTGTAACCTAAAACCAGAAAGAAACCCCTTGCTTTTTCTTTTATCCTTGGCTATTGGGGCCGGCCCATTTCTTGGTGTCTGATGCTTATTGAATGCGACTTGCGCTTCGGTCGCTAAAGAGGAGATATTCATTTTACTTAATTGAATGGAAGTGCCCAACTCAGGAGCTGAAATCGAGCGATCCGATGCTGTTAGCGGCCTTGCCGTGGGTGAATCGTTTGGGGAAGACTTGATTAAGCGATTGCTTCTCCTTGTGAGGGCCGTGTCTTCCTCCTCTTTTGCGCCTTTCTGATTAGTCCCCTTCTTCCGCTGCTTCTTCTTCTTCTTCTGGCCGTACTGCTCCCAGCTAGGGGACTGGCAGATAGAGGAGTCGTCTGAGAGTTCCTCGTCCTCGGGCTCTGAGAAGGTCACTGTCTTGGCACGCTCTTCTTTTGCGAGCGACAACTCTTCGACAGATCCCTCCGACCTCATCATCGCCTGGGTTGGCGACAGTGGGATGGACAGAGAAAGTGACGGCAGAGCAGCGCTCCGACGGACAGCTTTCATTATCTGGGTTTGGTGGGAGAGCGGTGGGTAATCACTCGCACGCCGAGACCTAGGGGCAGGGGGGGTGGCGGTAACTGAGGGGAAACTAGCCCTTGGCGTGTTGCTTGTTGAAGTCGAAGAGCCATGATCTCGCAGGATGCGCTTCATCTATATTATGTGGTAAAATAGGCCTTCGTCAGCGAAGGCGAATCCGGATGTTAAAAAGGGTAAGGGTAGGGGCAAGGTAGTTCTGGATCTGTAATGGATGGTCGAAATTAGGAAGCGGGGAGGAGGGTTACATGCCGGGCAAATATCATACCTTGCACATTTTCTCCAGCTCCAGCATTCGAACAAAGCTGTCCGACCGCGAGCGCGGTGCTGGTGGATCGGGATTCGGCTGGTGTGCTCTCCTCATATTTGCCGATTACGCGTCCAACGATGGTAGATGGATCCTTCAATATAATTGCGTGATACTATCCGTTTTTTCGTTTGTTACTGACGTTTTTGTTTCGGCTCATGGGTCGACAGCAGGCAAGTGGAGGAGCTGCAGTAACTGGCGGACACAGGGCCGGGTGACCGTTGGGCCAAGGCCGCCGAATTGGATCGGCGTGCAGGTAAGACCTTTCAGAAAATGTACCGTCGCATCTGACAACAACCAGGACGGCAACTTGCTCTAGACGTCGTGGTATGGAACAAAGAAAATAGCCCGATATACTACTCCAAATGTCTTGGCTCCGTATGGCCGGGTTGTAAATGTAGAGCTAGAAGCCGGGATAATGGGATGTTGGGATGTTGGCTATTCAGCGCTGGCCGAAGACGTCGTGTCGTGGTTGGATCTGAGCTGTCGAGCATGGGGTCCGTTGCCGCTACTCAATATTCCACCCTTGGAAACAAAGGTCCGAAAAGGCAATTGTCAGGAAGCTGAAGACAGGTAAAATATTATTCAGAGACGAGATGGGTGTGGTCAAGGGTGCACCCCGTCTTCTGCGTTAGTAAGAAAAGAGAATCCGAAGTTAAGCGAGCAAGCGAGTGCAGTGAGAGAAGATGTAGCGAATGGATTCGTCACAAACACTCGTAGGCTGCCGTTTATTACCTACCAAATGAGACGAATAGATGAAATACAGAACATAATAGAGAAGAGAGAATGACAGAGGGATGGACTGTGTTAGAGAAACGAGATTAAGCTACGGGAAAGAAAATCACAATAAGGAGTATGTAAGGTAGTGATAACCTGTCACACAATCCTAAGGTACCTACACGTAGGAAATACTACCTAGTAAAGGTTACTAATAGGTAGGCAGCGTAGGCAGCGTACCTAGGTAGGTAGGTATGTAGAGGTTAGGTAGGTAAGGTAGAGTACCTAAAGTACCTAAGAGCTGGAGATTCGGGTCAGGCTCCTGTCAGGTGGCAGACAACGGTGACGACAATGACAACAATAAATTCATCAACTGGGAAGTAGCGCTCCATGGGCTTCGTTCTCTCTCGGGGCGGTACAAACACCTAGCTTTCTGTCTAGCTAGGTACCTACGGTAAGATCTGTACTGCCGTGATTGGAGCATCTTTGCTGAGCTGGTCGTGTTGCGTTTAGTGGTTATTCTACGATGCGGGTGTTTATTCTAGCTAGCCAAGTAAAATAGTCGCCAATCAGCTACCCAAGAAACAGGGCGCGCACACCTGCACTGATCCTAATACGAGATGAGACGAGCCGAGGAAACGAGCGAGCAACGTGGCTGAGAGGCATGAAGGATGCAAGAGAACGCGGGGCGCGGGCGATACGCGAAATAGTATACAGTATACACAAAGTACCAACCATAGTACCTGAGTTTATAGGTAGCAATGAGGCTTAGTTGATTGTTCAATGCCGTTCTTATCAAGTACCTACTTCACATAATCTGGGGTACCAATTGGCACCTCGGCTAGCTGTCTATATGTAGGTAGACACCGTGAATAATCTGTACATGCACGGTCGAGAGCGAGGATGAGGATGAGGAGCAGGCGACGAACTGTGCGCAGTCAGCCACTCCGGAATTCGGTGAGAAGCTTTCAAGTTTTTTTTTTGTAAGGTACTATTTGCATCAATACATGATGCAAGAAGAAAGAGAAAATCCGGGTCCGGAATGGTGCGCTACATCTCTGTGCATGATTCACGACAGACACAGGAAAGCAAGATTAAAACCACACAGGTTCAGGGAGTCTAGTGTAACAACGTGCCATTGATTGGGATGGAAAGAAAAGATAATTGTTTAAAAGCTATTTTCAGAAACTACTTAGGTAGTTACACAATAAACGTGAGCTAAATTTACATAATAAGTTCGGTAAAGCTATGTCTACGGCGCTTTGCACTACCTACATAATCAATGTCGCAGAGAGTTCGGATAGGTAGGTAGGATCGAATAATAACTACCTATATGCAGACTAGATTCTACCTACTAGATAGTATGGCTACACTTTGGGTAGGCCCCCTGGTAAATTTAGCCGTAATGGGAAATGTTGGCGGCGATCATCTAAAACATCCAAATGGGCGTTGCGAGTCTACTAACACTGTGTATGCAGGCAGAGGCACTATTTATTACCTATACATGGGGTACTTAAGATATACATATATGTACCAACAATGTCTACATATGCCTAGCTACCTTAGATACCTGGTAGGTAGCCATAAGTACCTACCCAGTACTACCTCAGATCCCACTATGGTACATCTAGCATCTAATAGTACGTAACACAACGACTGCGGTTGCATGTATAGACCTTTTGAATCAATATCGGTTCCTCCAACCCTATCGGCTCCTCATTCCTACTTTAGATTTTCTGCTTTCTCAGCGTCTAGGCTAGTGTACTACTATGTAGGTACACTAGAATCCATCTGCTTGAAAAATTAGCCTGCACACCGCTAGGTTCATTACCGTTGGGTTAGTTTCTCGGCTCATCGTTCCCCGAACTTCTGCGCAAAACATATCTAGCCCAGTCAAAAGCGTGTTAGCTTGCCGCCATGAATAACGCTTGTCATCGGAGAATAAACTGCTCTAATTCATTGCGCCACAATATTAACCGTATTAGCCGCATGGAGGCTCCCTGTTTCTCTCCCCTTGTTCGGCTTGACCCGCCGCCACCCCTTTTACATTGCCATCTAGATCGGGTGAACGTGCTTGCGTGCCAGCCGTCCGCCAAGAATCTTGCCTGCACATCTCATGCAATGCAATGCGACGAGAAAAAAAGGCTGTACACTGATCTAGGCTTTCCTACTTGCCTACCGTCCTAGCGAGTAGAGGAGGCTGCTTAGCGAGACGCATTCTGAGAGGATGGAATATGACCTCTTGTGCAGCAGAAATGCGGCGAGATGAGCTCATCCCCGGGACAATTCCTAGATTAATTCGTTTCCAAGTAACCGATGCGCTAGCAAGGCATGATCCTATTTTCGTTCACTACGCCCGTATGTTAGGCCGGTGCCGGGGTATCGGTGCCCGGACGTCCAACAACAGTCAAGCCTGGAGATCAAATACGCGCTAGTCATGGTCCAGACAGCAAAAAGATGCACAAGTAAATCTACCGTTGTAGCCTTGCTCAGGTGCAACGGCTAGCAGGGTGAATGGTCATGGCAGCGCCAGTCAGAACTCAGAGTGACACCACTCTCACCATGCATGTCGTGCAGCTTTCGGGTCATTGATCTCGTCATCTTAGTTGCTGACTCTGCAGCCATCAGGGACTGTGCCGCCTTTCGTAATGTACGCATCAGGCACAACACAGTTAGTACTATGTATATACAGCACTTCAGTGTATGGCTAAAAATATATATCGCGGATCTTTCGATCAACCGCCCTACTCAGTAGGTACTAGTTCAATCCCAACTTGGAGCAAATGCTGATTGATAAATTCACACATTCTTTAAACTAATATCACATACCTGGTCTAGACCTTCACCGGGAAAAGGGAGAGAAACACCGAACATGTTTTGCAACCTCGAGCCGCATCTCGCTGTCACATAGCACCTCTGGCCAGATCGACATGCCTCCATCGGGCTAATTGTGCCCGGAGGTCTCGTTAAGAGGACCTGTTAGAGGAATACGAAAGATGCATGGGTGGCCAAATAAACTCGTCTAGAGGTTACGATGGTCCTCACCAATACGAACATTAGGGTGTGTGTAGAAATGCAAAATCTGATAATAACAAGTGTGTTAACTCCCCAGTGGCCAACGTCTGGCAAACAGCATTGTCACCCCTCGTCTTCTTTTTCAAACCTATTCAAGCTAACGCGTGAATACCCCAAAGTTGATGCTGATAGCAAGGATAGGTTTCCGGAGTGGCTCATGTATTGCCCCCCAAACATCGGTGCTGCTAGCCCTATGTGTATAGTAAGATGTCTCGACCAATCCAACGAAATCCATATTTCTAACAGTTGGCGGACCGCTAAGTGTATAGTCCATAGCTGTAATAATATGCAAGTACATTCTTCCTTCTAGCTAGCTTTCACTGCTCCTCTATTCACCTTCCAGAATTGTCATCATATATCAACAGAAGCAGGCCATATATCTCGTCGATCCTGGTCACATGTCTTCGCTCACTCCCAGGATTTATGTGGCGATATATCTTGGGTGTTGCCTTTAGGGAACATTCAACCAACCCAGTAAGAACGGGTTTGATCGGTTACACTTAGTTTCTTACTGTGTACGCTTTAGAGGAGTTTTCTCCTGTGACGGATACATTCACATAGGACTGGGCATTACGACTATCGTGATGATCTATTACAAGCACAACGAAACTGTTAACGGAAATATTACTACAGACGTCAGAGTAGCATGTCCGTCACCTACGAAGCTCATCGTACTTAGTAGTCAAACACGACAGAATCAGCGGCTCTAATACTAAGCCGTCTTAGCTTCCTGCAGGTACGGCAGTGTCGAGCTTAGCGCCCAGTTCTCAGCCCCTATGAGCCTCGCATTCCGAAGAGCTGGTAACCTTGTAAACATTGGCGATATATGCCGTTATGGGCAGGTCAGTTATGCGTGGTGTAGAAGCTTAGCGTCGCCATGGCATGTCGGTATTAGTATTGGCATTAGGCAACCATGTCGCATACGAGAGCTTGTTTCCCGTGAACGACAGCTCACCGGGATATTATACTAATAAAAAAGCATAGCGTCAAACCGTTTTCTTGTGTGCGAAAAGGTGTGCGACCCTCTAATAGGCATCTCTGTGTCATAGTACAAGCGCTATGGGGGGCTGAAAACTCGGGTAGCGAGGGGAATGAGTGCTAATGGAATGTCCTCAGCTGGCCTAAATTTGGCTGCCACTCATAGTGTACTGCCTTTTTGTCTTCTACATGGCGATACTCCGTGGCGATTTGAGTAATTGTAGCGCAGAATAATTCAAGTGAAAGAAGCATAGACATGGGTTAATATATTTCGTCGGGAGGGCAAACCAGAAAGGATTGATGAATACCTCAGTAAAGTAAAGGCACTAAAGATCCTTGGGGTCTACAGATTCCCTGTCCTATGACGTAGAAGATTCTAACTAGGTTAGGTAGTACTTAGTTAGGTCCGGGGGTACCAATTTACAAGCGTCGATTCTAGCGTATTATACCTACCTAGTACCTCCTCTAGGCTCACTTATAGTGTAGTGTATCCAGGTACGTAGTACTTACGGCAGACAGAGCCGGTGGGTGCCTCACGAATGCCGGTCCCACTGGTGTGGTACCTATAAAACGAACTAACCTACCTAGGTAGGTACTATAGCTTACCTACCTCTCTTACTACATAGTAGGTACCCAGTGCTGATGTGTTTTAACTTTTAAGCCAACTTTCTTCGGATGACGGAGAATATGTGAGCCAATTCCTCCATGTTCTTACTTCTATCAAGGCGAGAACCATGTACTTATGTACGACTAGGAACAAGCAAAAATAAGGTAGTGAGTAAGCCAACTTGTTCCAACCCCCTTGTTACCCGCCACGATGCCATCATACCGACCTTTTCCGACACGCATGGCTTAACTTGACCATCCTGACCATTGCCTACACTAGGTACCTCAGGTTAGTCATGAGACTCGCTCGCTCGCCCATGTTGGCACCTTACTCATATGAGTAGACCCAGCCATTGGTGATTATACCTCGCTAAATCCACCTTGCCATCCATGCACCTTTCGGAGCGCGCACCCATTTTAGCCAAGACGCCGGTCTGAGACTTGGCGGCTACCTGTACCACTGTCTCGGATCTGGCCAGATCGGACTCCAGCCAAGAGTCAAAACAATATTTGATTTACACCATCCACCTAAGAACAATATGTCCGAGTCTACGCTATGGCTATCATGTGGAGGCCTTCGAAATGTCCACTGTTGCTGCATGAGCAAGCAGTAGGCAGGAATCACCCCATCACCCCATTCTGAACGACCCGAAAGTGAAGAAAGTACAATTCAGCTCGACCTTGGCAGAGACCAGCAAAGCTTCGGTTCGCGTTTGACGCCATCCCGTAGCTTTCTGATGCACCTGCTAGTTTGATCTTAGAAGACCTTGCCTTGACACTGCATCTTTTCGCCCTGTAAAAACTGGGCAGACACACGATGCAGCATGCAAGTGGCACAGCGGTAAACAGTACGGAACCCTCGGCGGCATTGGGTTCAGTCATGTAGCGCTTCTTATTCGACGCTTACTAGCGAACTACCGATTCTACTGTGGTCTGCTGATATTCGGCTGGTCCCGAACAGAGACACTGCCGACTTAGTAGTACACTCTTATGCGAGAAAAATTCAGGCCAGTGGAGGTTAGCCGTCGACGAATACGCTCCGGGTAATTCTCTTCCCGTTCCCCAGACTTTGTAGTAGTCGACAAAAAGGGGGTGTAGTTCATATCTATGGCTTCTAGAAGGATTCCCAGCTGAAATGGTCCGATACCTTGCCAAGTGCTCTAGACACAGCACAACATATAATTATCGGAATCAAGATGCGTTTCCCGTCCAATCGCATTTTCTACTCGACGCCCGACTTTCCCGCGCCTAACTACTGGTGTCCAGGCCGCCACAATCAATATTGATGACACGAAGAAAGACATTTGTGACACGCAGCCCCTAGGGACGGCACATAGGTCAATAGACTTGCTAGAAGGCAATATCGCTCGCATTCTAGTGCTGCGTACGGCTTTAGCCGGTATTAACCAAGACAGGGCTACTAGTATAGGCCTGGGAGGTGTTGACGAGGGTTCCTCCCGCTTTGTCTAACATATCTAGCCTTAGGAAAATTGTTGAGTCATTGTTAATCAACACACAGGCCAAATATAGACCGAACACCGATCGAAACGAACATGGCGTAATTGACTTCAAAATGATACTAGGCACCCACATAGTATCATGCTGTTGCTAGCTTGGTTTGTATCTCCGATATACGTCGCCATCGTCACCTACCTTGAAGGAGATGGGCTTAACTATGCAATCCCTAGGTTTCACAGCATGAGTGAGATGTCCCAGCGGCTCGCATGCTTATTAGTGAAGTGCCCACCCCAATCGCCGCACTCGAGCGGACGTGCGTCGTTAGCCGGGTTTCCGCTCCTTTATTAAACGGACCCCAAGGATGAAATGAATTGATCGACAACGAGAGTTTCCATTACGTTTTTTTTTCTCATCGTGAGTTCGAGAAATTCCACTCTTGAGTGCCCTGATTCCAGCCTATGGTGGCGACGATACCGCCATCGTGCTCGCAGGGTTTTTGCATTCAGATCGATCGCGCTCTCGGAAACAGTTCCATTTCCGTCCATCCTCGAAGCCGTTTTCCCGCGTAGGGCGACATTGAAACAATATGGCAAAGGTCGTTATGGTTCGATGCTATCCATCTATTGTTCAACCACCCCCAGGCTCGACATTTAGAAGAAATGCCTAGAATCAAGCTTCACACTCTCAATAATACATAGTATGGGTTTCCGAAAGAGCGAGAAAATCCCTCGCCCCACACTCACAGAACACCTGCATCAATTCAATCCCCGTGAGTAAGCGCTGAATGTCTATTCATATCACCTCCATCGCGACAACGACCTCGCTCCATGAGTCCATCCATTGCATGCTTTTTGAACACATGGTCGCTCGCTTATTGATCCTCCAATCCATCAATCCATAACCGCATCTCGCTTACCGTGTAGATTGCCTAGAGTCCGTTCATCTTCTAGTTCAGCCGCGAATTCGCCCCCTTTGTCTCTTTTTGGGAAGTATCGTTCCTTTCCTCATCTCTTGCGAAAATAGCACAAGCTATTGCGACATCCCGGGTGTGGATGAGAATTTGGAGTTTCTCATTTGGAATCAAGCATCACCCCGAATGATCAGACCAGCCAACGCCAGACCGTGAGACACGCGTCTTCTGTGCACGGGGCCTTATTCCATATGACGTGCGTACTGTATGACTCCGTAGCGGACAGGTCAGATCGAACACTCCCGGATCTTGAGCCGATAGCATCGTGTTGCTCTTCTCTGCCTTGAGCGTACCACGTTTAGATCTAATAGGCATATTGCTTAGTTGGGTTCGAGGTAATCTTCGCCCGACATCAGCTTTAGTTCTGCTGTGAATTACTCACCGTAAATGTGTAATCCGAACAGCGTCCCTTCATAATGATATTGTAATTCTCAATGAAATCGTGCTCTTCGTCCTGTACTAGGATTTTAGATGAGTAGTAGTGAGAATAAGCTCACTCACGGTTGCGCTCGTTCACATATCTAAGTGTGTAGTCGGCGCAGGAACAGGAAGTGAACCAGATTACATCCCATACGTTATGACTGCTCACAGCACATATATCCCAAGACGGGTGAGCACGGCGCAAGGGGAGATAGTTCGAATACAGGATACAGGCGGATCACCAACTATCCGCTTCTGACGTGCATTGTCGACCAAATGTGAAGAGTTGTATCATCGCAATCCACGACTAGCTAAGAGGCTACTCGGCTTGAAAGTCGCGCGCTATCTATCGCTCATATGTCTAAACCTGTTATTTCTACAAAGTTGAGCGCTGCAAATGCGTAAAACGACGCGGGTCCCGTCTTATCTAAAACTTGTAAACTTGGTCTTCAGTATAACCCAGCTCCTTCAAGATACCCGACAGCTCGCCTTGGTCTTTAGGGCTGACCTTGGTTCCGGAGAGGGCCTTGTACAGGCCCGGAGGTCCGCACACGAAGACCTTGATATTTCCCTCCTTGGGCTCGGGGAGCACCGTTTTCAGCAAATCCTTGGTGATGTAGCCTTTGTTGCCGGCCCATTCCTTGGGCGGGTTGTCGAGGACGTAGAAGGCACGGAACCGCTGCGGGTATGTGTTTTCAATGTGTGCAAGCTCGCGCTTCAACAAGATATCCTCCTCGGACACGTTACCGAATACGAGTGTCACCTTAGTCTTATCATCAGGATTGTTGAAAATAGCCCGAATTAGCTGGTACATTGGGGTGATGCCAGTGCCGCCGGCTACCAGAGCAATGTGCTCGTGCTTGTTGGGAGTCCATGAGTACTTTGGCAGAGGGCCCTTGAAATCAAGACGCTGGCCAGGAACCATGTCGTGTAGGTAGGTTGACATGGGGCCGCCGGGGTATTTTTTCACGATCAGTTCAATATAACCTTTTGACTCTATTTGTAACACCCAGTTCGTTAGCTAGTCGAAACTCCGTCATATTATACGGCTCAAGGCGAATCGCTTCGAGAGCGAGTGGTGCAGAGGAGCTCACAACATACCCTCATCGCTAGTTGGGGTATATGGCCGTAGGACAGGCTTCTGGCCCTCAGGCACGAACTTGGTAAGGAGTGCGCTGGCGACGTGCAGACCCGAGACCATGTCATCCTCGGGCAGGTGGAAGATGAACTTCTTGGTGTTGCTGTTGATAGTCTCGACATCCTTAAGCAGTAGTGAGACGAAGCCTTGCTCGCCACCTGTGAAAGCCGACTTCGGTGGTCCTGTAACCTTGTTCAGTTCTTCTTTCGCCTTCTTTTCGACCTTAGCTCCCGATGGCGAGTTCAGAAAGTAATAGCCGACGCCGCCAACACCGAGCGCACCTGCAGCGGCGTACGCGACGGCATTGGAGCCTCCCTTGGCGGGTTCGGTCGCGTATGAGCGTGTCAATAAGAGGCCCTGCAGATGAAATTGAATGAGTTAGCTATGAGGTGTTCAATTGATTGTATCAGGTCATTGATCGGGCGGTCCGGCGGTGCAAGCCCGGATCGGAGAGTGTGAAGCCCGAAGGCCTCGGATGTGAGAAACCTACACGCTTCAGGGGCTGGGCTACCCGGAATGCTGATCTAGCGAACATGCTGCGTGTTTCTGGCGAATAAAGGCGGAAACTAAGAGGCAATTAGGTAAGGAAGAATGTTTGTTGAATGTTAAACTTAAAAGAGGCGTCGAAGTTCCGCAGAGCTCATCGGATGCGAAAATACAGCCCCACTAAAGCGGTTATGCCACAACGTCATCAAGGTACAGAATTGGTTGAAACTGAATATGTTATACCGCTTTAGCCTAGCTCGCTTACAAATACACGTGTTTCATGCATGTATCGATGTTAGCTTGAACTATCAGGGTACCTACTCAGGTACCTAAGAATCTTGAATGTGCATCATCTCATTTCCATTCTCTGTTGCGCAAGTACCTAACTCAAGACGTATCCTATCTGCTGAATAAATTCTACCTGACACCGAAAATGTCATCATGGTATCCTCAATATATCGTCCACATTCACGACCTGGCCCGTCGCTATAGACCTGTTCGCCGCTATTCCTGTTAGAATTGACAATGCGCCGTCGATGTGGCTGGCCGCACGCATGAACTCATCGGAGACGGGCTCGCCGAAGAGATCGTTCAATAGCACTGTATCGCCGCCGCCATGGGCTCCGCTCCCGTCTTCAATCTCAATCTCGCGTGGCTTCTCGAACAGAGGCCGGAGGAGCAGCGTGCGTTTCTCGAGTGAGCCCTCAGCCGCCTGGTCGCCGCCCGAATTGACGTAGCTGTTTTCCACTACTTCCATCTCAAGTCGCCCGCCCGTGCCGTTGAAGTTGACTCGGAAGCCCTCCCAAGGCGCGTATGCCGTCAGCGAATACGTCATGACAGCCCCATTTCTGTACCGCACTAGTAAGTTCATCGTGTCCTCTATGCTGATGCCGTCGCCGAATACGCTCTGGTCGCGATAGTATGCATCCTCGTGCTCGGCGTCGAGGTACATAGCCTTCAATTGGGGGGTCTCGTCCATATGGAGCGCAAAGGGGTCGGCCTTGGCCACTTCGCTCCCATGTGCTCGGGTGTAGAATTTGGTCTCCCCGCGACGCTCCGCGTTTTCACGCCCGTAGAACTTGAGGTCACCTTGCGCATATACTGTCGCTGGCCGCGTCTGTAGCCAGAAGTTGACAAGGTCGAAGTGGTGCGTGCTTTTATGTACTAGCAGACCGCCAGCGTTGCGTTTGTCGCGGTGCCAGCGACGGAAATAGTCCGCGCCGTGGGAGGTGTTGAGCATCCATTCGAAGTGTACACTAGTCACTGTACCGATGGCCCCCGATTGGATCAGCTCAAATACTTTTGTGTTATGAGGCGCATATCGGTAGTTGAAAGTAACGCGCACGCTGTTGCCCGTCCTTTCCACTGCATCGAAGATCTCACGACAGCGCGGCGCGTCAATGGTCATTGGCTTTTCCGTGACGACATTGCATCCCAGCTCCAGCGCCTTCACGATATATATGTTATGAGTCCGATCAATCGTTGTCACGATGACTTCGTCCGGCTTAGTCTCCTTGATCATTTTCTCGAATTCGGAAGCGAGAAATGTTGGAACGGCACCATGGCCCATAGCCTCGAGCTTGGAGTTGGCATAGTTCATGCGGGTCTGGTTAGTATCGCAGATGCTGACTATAGAGGACGTCTTCGCGTAGTCTTGAGCAATTGCCGTATAGAAAAAGATGGCTCGCCCCCCGGTGCCTACTATGGCGTATCGTTTCTTCACTTGAAGAACAGCAATCTCGGCCATCTTGTCAATCTGTTTGAAAGCTTTGATGAATATATTGGGTACTTTGATGGTTTCTGCGTCTTCGTAGGCTCCCTCTGAGGTTGGGGAACTTGGAGATTGTGTTGATTCCCTATCTTTTCTCCAACCCCTGAATTTATCAGTGGCAGCGAAGACTATAGTATTATTACCCCTCAGTGGGACAAGTTATTTTCGGATTCGCAATAGCCCGATACTCTCTAGGTCTTGTCGTGCCATCGGTGGGAAAACCTCGCTATCCATTATTTCGATACAGTCACCTATCCCCAAAATCCGGGGTTTCTCTGCTTCAAGCACAGACTCTGCGGGGAAGCTGGGGGTTGACACATTTACCCGAAGTCTATATTAACCGTACCCAATGAGAATGAGGGTCAGTTCTTAAGACTGCAACCCAGATACTAGTCTAGACTCTAGAGGAATACAGTACGAACTGATCATACTCACGCTTCTTCACAACCATGACCTACTGTATGTTGTCGGTTAATATCCACCGAATTCGGCTGCTAATTACCAATCAGTTTAGCGAAAATACCACTCACCGACGAAGCAAGCCCGTCCTCTTGCACAAATGTTCGGGTGACCTTACCTTCAACGTTTTGAAGATCGCTCTTAGCTTGATCGTGGGTCGGTCTAAATGAAATAGCGAAGTGAAAACACATGCTTCTTACTAAGTAATGGCACATCGGATAGAGATTTCAACGCTGTCCTTCAACAATTATTACAAACTTCCTATCTTCAGAGGCGAGAGGCCGGCGGCCAGTTGTAGAAGGGTCTTTATTTTTATTCTTCCGAGAAAGCTAGCATGGGTAAGGTAAGATAACGAATGCAAGGAGAACTAAATACGGCCAGAGTGCTATGACCCAGGCACTCGTGGTGTATGCAAGTTTGTCGGGTCAAGTCATCCCAGCGTACTGGATACTCGGCGCGCAGGGATCTCCGCATTTGTTCTTTGCAATCTATGAGACGATCAATATAAAGGTCATGAGTGTCATCTCACATCACCGAGAACGTTACTTCCGCACCCACACGATTCCCAGAGCACATTTTTACCTTGCTTGCTTCATAGCTAGATATTTTGATTCTGTTACAAAGGTTTGAAATGGCGAGTGAGTCCCCAAAACCCGGCCCCGCTAGTACGGCAGAGAACGTGGACGCCATCGCACCAGCGAGCAGGGCCTTTATCGCCGCGCCCCCAGAGAAAGTTCTTGGGGACAAAGCAGCCAAGTTCATTGCTGAGCACGGCGAGATTGTGTTCGACTATGAAGATGAACGTGCTGTTTTGAAGCGCGTCGACATACGGATCTTGCCTCTCCTCCTCGGGGCATACTTCTTCCAGCAGCTTGACAAATCGTCATTGTCGTATGTATCTATATTCGGTATCATTCAAGATGCAAACTTGACCTCACGTAAGATATTTCAAGTTTCCTTGATACTCCTTAATATCATGTTCTTTTGTTTAGCTTAAGGCTCTGGTATTTTCCTTCTCCAAAACTACCCTACATTTCAATCATTATGATATTCCCCTTACTACAAACCCGACAGTAAAAAGGATTTCTGTATACTTTGAATTGGCACTTATCCGCGCGCATAGAACAGTACTCGTGGTTGAGTTCGATCTTATACTTTGGTCAGCTAGCATTTCAACCCTTGGCTGCCTTTCTCCTTGTTCGACTACCGACGGGAAAAGTAATTGGCACCGCGATTGTCCTTTGGGTATGTCGACGCTTCTTTATCCGTCCTATTAACCGATAGTATGAGGTGCTAATCTACACACAGGGGGCCACCCAAGCGTTGTTAGCAGCTTGCACGGGATTTAAATCGCTGATAGCTTTACGGTTCTTGTTGGGAGCATTCGAATCGTTGATCGCCCCAAGTTGCATCGCGATAACGCAGATGTGGTGGCGTCGTTCCGAGCAGACGCTTCGTACATCTTACTGGAACGCAATGAATGGCGTGACGCAAATCGTCGGCAGTCTTTTGACGTACGGCCTCGGTCACAGTAAGCAATTTTCGAGGTCCTTATCTTCTTGTTTTGGGCATTTCTAGACTATACCCTAGAAGTGGTCCAGAGCTTCGAAACTCTCACACGTCACTCTGAAAATTGTGATAACTGACTCCGAGTGCTGTAGTCATGAGTCACAATATCTACCGGTACCAAGTGATCTTCATCTTCTGTGGCGTTTCGACCTTTATCTACGGCATTACGTTTCTCATACTCATGCCGGACTCCCCGATGGAAGCAAAGTACTTGTCTGAGCGCGAACAGCTCATTGCTGTGGAACGACTGCGCGCCAACCAAATGGGGGTTGCGAGTCGAAAATGGAGATGGGACCATGCACTAGAAACCCTCTTAGATATCAAGACATGGTTGTGGTTCCTCATAATGACCTCAATATCGTGAGTTTGCTTGATCAAATCAACTGTGGGCGGGGAAAGCTAACAGATATAACAAGAATCGCGAGTGGTGGTATCGGCACTTTTGGAAATCTCATCGTTAAGGATTTTGGTTATTCCAATTTTACTTCTATCCTCTTTAACATCCCGTTCGGTGTGATCCAATTCGGTTGTATTGTAGGCTCAGCCGCGCTAGCCACTAAGATTCGCCGGAAAGGCCTTGTCATTACCCTTGTTAGCTTGCTACCGATCACCGGTACTATCCTCATGCTTACGGTGCCTCGGAACGGGCACACTAAAGGCGCACTACTCTTCGGCTACTATCTCGTGTCATGCTTGGGCGCCGTTACCCCGATGATATTCACGTGGCAGGGTCAGAACACGGGCGGAGACACGAAGAAGAAAACCACAACAGGAGTGGTAATCGTTGGGATGTGTGCGGGAAATATCATCGGGCCGCAGGTGTTCAACACCAAAGACGCACCCCTATACCGCCCGGGACTCATTTCGGCCCTCGTGCAGTTTGTGTTTGTAGGTGCGCTTGGACTGTAAGTCTCAGCCCTACTAATACCTATTTAGACCTCTGAAACCTGACATTAACAATGACTGTTCTAGGTTAATTCCAATGTACCTCATGTTCCTCAACAAGATGCATGAGAGGAAGCGAGTGGAACTCGGTAAGCGGGCAGATATTGTGGACGAGTCCATGTTTAATAAGACGGAAATGCAACGGCCACAGGACAGCGAGTTGGATCAGAAAGAGCAAGTGACGAGTATCGAGGATGACAATGGTCTTCAAGATCGTTCGGATCTCAAGAACGAAGACTTCATCTATGTCTACTAAACAGGGGTATAAGACTAAACCGCCGAAGAGGAACATGTATCGAGATTGCAACCTGATAGATCTACACGTACATTTCCCCAATCCAGACTCAACTCAAACACAGCCTATCCGCTTACTTAAGTCCGGCACTAAAGCTTTAAATTGTATGTTGAATGGCAAGCCTCTATCACCCGCTAACATCATGGTGGCCACATATCGCGGAGGTAAAAACGACACCGTTAATATCTCGCAAGTATTAACGGTATATGGAGCCTCTACACCAGCGCGACACCACGTCAGCTTTTACTTCCAAGAGACCGAGGCTTCCACGGTTTTGTTTCACCTTCTATAACTTTGCTATAGGTATCACGAACCGCCTTCGTGTTTGGTAACCTCATAATGGAGACTACCACATATGTCTCAAAACATCCCGGGCGTCCCGGGATCTCAATTGACTCCCGCTCCTCGCACCCATAGTGCTTCCAAACCGGCAATCCTCTCATACTCGCGTCGCCGTACAACTCAAAGCCTACTAGGTCAGCTTGACGGCAACCCCAATCGAACAAAGTCATCGCCAAGCCCGTCCGTTGATAGGCCTGATCTATCAGTATAAATTCGCCCACTGTGTCGTACGATCAGCAATCATTATTCCACTAGCGGAAAAGCAAATATGCGAGCTTGGTATGCTCAGAATCATCGCAGGGAATGTTTTGACTCACTCCAGTGTGGTCTTTTGCCCATTACGCTGGCTCTCATTCGAGCCATGCCACCCCATAAGGTCTGAAATCTCCGGGTCCCAACTCGCGGGAATTGGCGGCATAGGTATATCTTGGTTTCCATCTTCTTGTGGAACATGCCATCTTGACCCGTTCTAGTTAAATAATGCATACTAGTGTACCGAATACATAAGCTTTTGGGTTATGGTTTACGTTGAAGGTAATGTAACGTCGTTAGCGCCGAGCTGAGATTTGCCCTCCTGCGAACCAGAATGAATTATAAGTTTCATTTCAGCCTAACACGTCTGCGCAAGGCGCACGCTAGGATATGCAGCTCGGGACAAATTCGTAGGGTCGGAGACGGCGAGAGCGAGACACCCTGGCCCTTCGGGGCTGATATATCAGTAAATAAGCCTCTTAGTAACAAACCTTTCCATAACGTCCACTTCAGCTCCTCCGCGTTAGGGGCCATCGGCCGCTGGGTTAGGGGAGTATCTCATGCTACTAGGTTTACACGTGTCTAACTAGTCTTTGTAAGTAGTAAGCAGCGACTAAAGGAGTAAAGACAAAGTGATTGGTGAACGACCTGTTCACTGTCTGGAATAACAATAGTATCCTTGGGGCGGGGGGTTTCCTAAGATATCTAGTGAAAATGAATAAATAAATAATTGATTAATTAATTAAATATGTATATGGGTGGTCCTTTGCTCGTGCATTGGCGCAACTACTTAAGTAACCAGCAACCGATTAGCTCAGAAGCATCGCGACTTCGAATGGTACTAGGTAATTGAATCATATTCTACAGTCGAAATTTTGTGCATAAGGCGCTTATATTCCACTGCCAGCTTCCTCCTTGGTTTTTCTGTATATCTATACGTCAGCAGGAAGTCATATTCCGTGTAGTAAAATCATGGAGCATTCGGCAATTCTGGAGTACAACAGGGAAGACCCTCTCAAGGCATCAACTACCTTTTACCAGAGCAGTTGTCTAGCTATAAAAAGTAGGTTGAGCGCGATAGCTTTCTACCTGCTTCCTTCAACTTTATAAAGTTAGCTAAAACGCAAGTGTAGATGATCTCTCCAAGACGAATGTCACTTCTATTAAGAAATCCGATATCTCAGATCAGGGTTCAAACAGTGACATTGCATTTGAGTCTGAAGGCATTAGCATAGCCTCATCTGTGGATAATGGTGTTATCCAGAAGACTTTCGAGGGGTCAAAGTCCCGATGGATCAAGGACCCGGTCATCAGCCAATGGTGTAACCCCGAGCATAGAATTCACGAGGTCCTGTCAGAAGTGAACGATTTATACAATGATTGGAGAATAGTTGAGCCTGGCCCATTTGCACTTTCACCGAATTCTCTCTGGCTTGATACTGGCCGGGCGATTGCCGACGTTGGGTTACCATGGCACAACAACCAAGTGAACTTGCCAAATGAGATCGACACTAGCTGGCCATTTCACTTCAAGGAATTCGAGCTTCAAATTCTTCAAGCTAAAGGAGCCCGCGTAGGCGACCCTAACCCGTCAGGATATGTAACTAGCTACGATGAAGCCAACCTCTATTGCATTCGAGCTTTGCAACAAGAGCTCAGAGAACAATTCCGAACCCAGAAGCCTTTACTCGTTTATGATCACTTTGATACTGAGTTGATTTCCGCAGCTGGGAAACTTTTCGGGCTTGAAGTACACCACATGAGCCTATCTAATGCTATGGAAAGCCTCAGACAAGAACTTCTCAGCGTCACGTCCAACGTAACTAGACCCATCATCTTCGCTGCAACTTTATGTAACTCTACTGTAGAGTATGACGATCTGAGTGTTGTTGACCAACTCTCTCGCATGTTCCTACTTATACTTCATGTTGATGCTTTTCGAAGCTTTGATTATATCACGGGGGTTTCGAGCATCGGCAAACGGCGGTCCGGCGAGAAACTCAAGTTGGCAGTCAGGAACTTCAAACAATCTCTTCCAGATGATGATTCATCAATCCTAGCAAGCACAATCGTTGCCGGTGGCTTGAATTCCTCGCGTCACGATCCTGCAATTGCACTGAAGCCTGCTTCACTTGGCGGGAAACCCACAAGAGTGTCTTACATCAGAGCCTTCGACTCGACTCTATCAGGCTCTCGAGATGCTATAG
This sequence comes from Xylaria hypoxylon, assembly GCA_902806585.1. NCBI lineage: Eukaryota > Fungi > Ascomycota > Sordariomycetes > Xylariales > Xylariaceae > Xylaria > Xylaria hypoxylon. The sequence goes on from CADCXB010000001.1 coordinate 4,965,458, forward strand.
CACCATTATGGATGGCACTATATGAGAGGAGACTCGGTGACCGTAGTCTCAGAGATACCTGTCAATATCTCGAATCACTACGATCATATGTCTTGCGGATGCTCAAGCATCAAAATATATCCGCGACTACGTCTCCGTATTCCACCGATATTATTGTTCAATCTTGCACAGAGACCCAGCGAGAACTGCTCTTGGGACTGGGCGGTACCATCACGGCGAAGGAAAATATCATTTTGTCAATAAATCCTTGCTTTTCTGCGATTAGGCTGCATTCTCTCCTTCATGCGGAGTTGCCACTACGTTACGATAATCGTATGGATGAAACAACCCTACGCTATAAAGACTTCGTGTCCCTCTACCCGATACCCCAGGATGTTTTGAATCAGCTTCAAACCACAATACAATCATGGCAAATCACGACACGGTCGATAGCAGGCTATCCCGTTCATATGGGCTCTCTCTCAGCCTTAGGGCCTATTATTGGGCTATTTTGGGATCTCAATATACCAAGGGACTGGATAGAAAGTAAATCGGGTGAAATCATATCCTCTCGCATGAAAGCATTCGGTCTAGCCTCTCCTGAAAGCAGAAAGAATTTTAAAGGTATTTTCACGAATGGTAGCACTATGGGCAACCGATGTGGCATAATGACAGCCCTGGAGCACTTCCCCGACGCCTTTATATACTTTTCGGCTGAGACACACTACAGCGTCATCAAGACGCTTCGGGATTGCGATACTCTGGCAAACCGCTGGACCAGGAAGGGAACCCGCTACTCCCAAATAAGTTGTGCTAGCAATGGGAGTATTCTCGTCGAAGCTCTTGTGCAACAAGCTATTGCTGATCAGAAACGGTGCATCGGGAGTGGTGTTAAGTATCACATGATCCTCTTAGTGAACATGGGAACCACATTTGTAGGAGCTAGGGACGATATTGTAGGTATCTACCAGAATCTATCGAAAGCCGGGATCCAAATCTCATACATCCATGTCGATGGAGCTTTGGATTTCGGATTTGAGACTTGCGGCATTGAATTAGGGCCATGTGGCGCCGCAAGCAACGACGGTAAGCCACTAGTGCAAGGGGTTACCATAAGTCATCACAAGGCACTTGGCCAAATGGTTTCCGGCGAGGTTCTGTGTTTCAGCCCCGAAAATCAACTACCAAGTTCACTCTCTAACCTTGTTCCGCGGGCCATTTTCGAGACTTGGCTCTTTAACCGAGTTTATGAGCCTAGCGACATGTCCCTAATGTTGAACACCTGCCGCAAGAATGCGTCACACTTGGAAACAAGTCTTAGAAGACTCAGCATAGCGACCAAAAGAAACAATAACAGCATCATCGTAGTCTTGGAGAGGCCCCCTTCTTGGGTTATTGAAGAATTTTCTTTGAGGCCCGAAGGCGATTGGGTACATCTCATTACCATGCCTTTCGTTTCCAAAGAAACTATCGACCGGTTCGTTGAGCAGCTTTCGTATATCGAAAAGCAGTTTTCCTTCGCTTTCGGTCATATTGGTTAGTGCGCTGAAGTCTCTTGTTCGCCCCTTTGACGTGTCTCGGGGGCATAAGTTGCCTATTAATAAGGAGTTTTCTACATCTATTACTCCTACAATTTCCTGAAACCCTTTCCAATTTTTACCATACACGGTGAATACTGACTCCAGATTCTTAAATAAGTACTCCTCCTGAGCGAAATGCTCAAACCAGGAATCAAACTCCGGCGCGTTCGGTGTTGTAGCGCTCTTGCCGAGCGAGTGTCGAAGCTAACACAGTCTCTTGTAACTTTAAATGGTATCCGCTGTTATGGCATAGATTCGGCCGTCGGTATCAAGTCAAGACTCCGCGGTGCTATTTCAGTCGTTGCGGTGGACGAACAAGACGAAATTCAAGTTGTCTTCTTAGCAGGGTCAAATCGCTACCAGTCGATCCATGTTGGCCCTCTGCTGGTTAGGAATGAGTTTGTTCACAATAAAAGAGGAATTGTTGATATATCCAAACTCCTGATGGGTCTCTTAGGAAGGCATTTGAAGGCAAATATTAACGTAGATAGTTCGAGTCATAAGATTTACATATTTTAAGGGCAAATTTTACTACCGGCTCAAAACATCCTAGTCTAGGTTAAATGTGCCTCATGATATTCTTTCCGAAAGCTAGAACTTCCAATCTAGGCTCAAGTGCACCTACGCGTAAGGTGCTGACCATCCAAATTCATCATCAGGCTCTTACTTGGATCTTCTGGATAAACTAACCGCTTGGTTGAGACTTTTATATTAGGTATCTGAAATATGACATATTTCTATTTAATAATAGTGTGCTTGTATTTAGTGCAACACCAAAACCCGTTGACTCGCCTTGAACGTTTCTGGAGGTAGGAAGCCGTGCGGTTCTAACTTGGCCTGCTTTTATTATCCTAATCAGTCGTTATGGTGGCTTTTGGTAGTCCGGAACCAGTGTCGAATTATTTGTTTAATCTGTAATGCTTTGTAGTGTCGATCTATTCATTAAAGGAGCAAGAAATATCTCGTACTTCCGCATCCGGTGTTATATGTGAAACAAAGCTACCACTTGTAGCAAATAGACCATTGTCACAACCACTTATTAAATTACCATGAGGCAGATTTGATGGTGTAAGTGCATGCATCATAATCCATTTTTGATGAGACACAGAAAATAATTCTAAGCTTATTTCAAAGAATACACGCAGCACCAGAAAGACGTCAAGATGGCAGGAAACGAAAGGACTGTGATGAACCGGACGAATGTCTTAGAAACCACTAATGGTACTATACGGATAACAGGCCGATGGCCACGCAAAGACAAAAATAGGGGCCCACCGGATCTGCCGGCCAATTTTCGGATTTCAACTAGAGTTGAAAAATGTCTCGACTCACTAAATGTTCTCCAGTCAAGGCGAACCCAATACCTCCTCGACGAGACGCTCGCAGTACCTCTGCAGTTTCTGCATGATTCGATTCCATATATGGTACAGCAGGACGTAAATATATTCCAGCCAGTCCAAGAAGACATTTGGTCCCTTTCACTCGACAACGACGCAGATCAAATCAATGCGGATCTGGAAGAGTTTATAAGCAGACATGATGATGCTTTGACCAGTAGGAGATACCACCTCTGGCCAATCGATATCAGTCCAAGAGCGAATGAAGATGAGCCTCCTCACTGGGCACTTATCGTTTTACATCTCGTACACCGCCGGGTAGAGGAGGACAATCCCGACGTGCCCAACGATTCATTGATCGGTCCTTACAATGCCCTGGAATCTTATGCTGTCATCGACCCTAACCATGGCAATGCGGCTCGTGAATTGGAAAATGAGACAGCTGAGTTACTCGCGGTTATATTGCCCGAAATGGGCATCACTATCGACGATTCCTCTGTTCGGGAGAATCCCTGGGTGACTCCAAGGTATGTGAAAACGTTTGCGTCCTATCTATTCATTCATAATTGTTCCCTGTCCTTAACGAACCATTACTAACTGAAGAAAGTATGTATTTTATTTTATTTCCGCAGCACAATGGCCTATAACCGGTATCCAATTACTACGTGATCCGAAACCATAATTGGCTCCGGTTAAGGGCAATTCAGCCGTTCCACATGACCGCAGAAACTGACTTGAAGCAGTGAATTCTCCCCAAGTCACGCCCAACGGTGAAAGAGAGAACTGGAGCTCAGGCATACGGATCTTCGAGATAATTAGAGTCTGGCTAGATCGACTCACAGAGCTCTATTGCTTTAACCCACATAGCCATAACCGGGCCAGGTTTTGGGATGCTCATCCCGGCTGGATTAATTTGGATGCCGTACGTTCGAACATGATCGGCAGTAAGTTAAATTTCCTTGATTTTCAATACGCATTTTCTCTCTAATACGAAATACCGCATTTTCTATTCTTCCATGGCTCCGCACTGGAGGATTGTGTATACTTATCTAATCACCCCGTTGTGTAGTGGCGGCGACGATGGTGAATAGGGCTATGAACAGCACGACGCGAATTGCTATCGAGCCAATCCTAGATGGCGCGATACGACTCATTCCTTACGACAAAGGGATTCGAACACAGACCATGATGCCGAACCGCCGGCAGTTGGGCTCGTTCATTCCCGGTCTAGACCGGAAGCACCCTGCGTGGCTCCAGGATACTCCTGCGGATGACACCCAGGGCAAGAAAAAGCCAAAGCACAATGGGGGGGACGATGAAAACAACGCCATTAGTATTGACAGTGACCCTGCCAGCGATTAGGTAGCCTGCAGACTAGACATAATCTCAGGGCAGTGTAAAGCCGATGTACACAGAGTTTTTCAAGTTAGGATACCGTATCGTTAAGGCTTCTGGAGTGGTTGGCTGGAGTTAGAAACAAAACCCATCGTGTACGTTATGACGATGGACTTAAAACATATATTGTAAGCTTCTTATTCCGTAGTTAGCTTAGTTAAAAAAACATTATTTCACTAGTTATATTGTGAATCTTTTATTGCTTGCGGCTTAGGGCAGATGCTTGATGGAGAGTATTATATCAAACCTGTTCACAATCTGGCATATACTTACGATGCGAGTGGCTCCTAATGAACGTGTCCAATAAACACTCTCTTGTTCTATGAGTTATTCCGCAAGCTGCACTGATTATTTTGATACATACAAGTCTCCTACCTATACATAAACACAAAGGTTAGACAACAAGTAACAAGTCACCTCAATTTACCAGCTGTAAACAGAAACAAAAGGTAGAATTTTATTATATAAGTTTGATGTTCTCGATATGAACCTCGTCAACCAGTGCCTCACACACTAGGTTATACTGAGATTTGTAGCCAACCGTAGAGAGGCGCTACCGGCTTCTTGCCTGATAGAACACCTAACCTAAATACAATTCACCTAAACATCTATATTTAATATCCTCCACGATCACCATTTTGCAAGTGCTGATGTATGGTGAATCGAAGCACGTGTTTTAATGCGCCGCACTGTTGCTCGGCACCTTCAACAGGCGGGAGTGGCTAGGTTGTATACCTCATCTCTTTATCGCGAGGCTACACCATAGCTTTTAAGTCGGTTGTCAGGTGACAACAAGACTTGATTGTCCACACAATTGCGTCAATTGCTCACAATTGTTACTCGACACGGGTTTTGTAAAAAATTCTGTTATGTGGTCAGTTTCATCACTTGCGAATTATTATTCTTAAGATTGAAATAGCGAACTTACGTTGGCCGCGTGTGAGAGTGTTGTATCTCGATTCTTCATGATATGGATTCATGATAAATGTAGTTGAGTGTTTGATGTTATGTGACGTTGATTCGTGATAAATGGGGAATGAATCCCATCTATCCAGTAAGCCGACCACGCGTAGCAAGCCGCATTACGGTCTCGAGCGTCGCACCGTCAATCTCTTGAGTTGAAACAGCGGGAGCCGGCGGTGGCGGTGGGCGGTCAATGATCATGAGGTCGGGGTCGGAATTGCCTCTAGTTGCAGCACCATCGGCTTCATCTTCTTCCATGTCATCATCGTCATCCTCATACTCGTCATCGAAGCTACGCTGGAGGCCCGTTCGGACGTGCTCGATGCCAAATTCGTGTTCCTCGGTAGTAAACGAGTCACTTTCCTCATTCATGACGTATTCAGCGATGCGCACTTGGCATGAGTTGCGTGTGGTGCCCCAGATATCCCCAAACGCGTTTTCTTTATCTTTTTCCTGGTTGGTGGTGGTTCCAGACCGGGTTTGACCAAGCCAAGGCATACTGGCGAGAGTGTTCCTTCCTTCGTCCATAGCGGCCTCGACGTCTGGTTCAGGCTTCTTACGAAGTAGCTGTAGGAGGATATTCTCTTGCGTGCGGCCGGGGAAGTTTGTGGATGGGTGAACAGCGACGCGACCGAAGAGGGTATTGTTTTGAGCTAGAATCTCGAGGATCGCGTGGACATTGTGGTTTAGGATGTCCGCAGATGCTTGGAGGGAGTCTCTGAGAAGCTCTCAATTAGTATGATGCCTGAGATCACGGCAGAAGAGGACCACGCACAGGTTGGGCAGCGGGTTGCTGATGAAGACGTCATTTTTGAGGCTGTTGAGACTGCTTGAGAGTTGCGAGAGGCGTTGACGCGTCTGCTCAACAGCCTTCAGCTCTTCCGGGCTCAGTCCAAGTGAAGACATGGCTAGTGATTAAAGGTATCGCGAGAAGAGAGCTGCGGGTTGTGGAATATAGTGCGAAGACTGTGTTCCAATGGAATACGGTTGTTTTGGTGGAATATGAGGCTTCTGAAGTGTCTCGTTGTGTGTATTGTGGCAGATCTCGATGATGAGTGTGATGTGGAAGAAGTTGTAAGAAAGATTGGTGTTGCAATTTCGAAGGTCGGTTTGAAGAGAAGAAGATATCGACGAGGATGGGAGAGATACGGGCTAATCCTAAAAAGGCCTAGTTTACGCTCGTCACAGCAACCAGAAACTTGGTCCTAAACTAAGTATACGCACTGTACGTGCCTAGTTGCCTAGCAGCATGAAGGGCGCAGGGATTAAAGGTGGCTATGCCCAATACGGTCGAGAGAACGAGGGGGAGGGGCTGATCGTCACATGCAAGACCGGAGAGGCACATTTCACCAATACCCTGCCCATACCCTTCCACTATTGGTGTAGCCAATCTTAAACTTCAACGTCGCTGCGTGTGAGAGGTGCTCTCCTACCCAAGTATTGTTTTCAAGGTCTTATATTGCTATCTTTTCTCCAATATACTTGCAAATTTGTAACTAGCTAGTTTAGTGTTAAACGCCATCGCCATTAACCATGGGCTACTGCGACTACGCGTAGATATATAGGACAGGTGGTATCTTCTTATAAAAAAAAAAGCGGCTTCCAACAACAAGCCTTTGGTGGGTGTCTGATAATTCCGTAACTCGCCTCGCTAAAGTCGCTTCAATAGAGGCCATGTAAATGCAAAAAGTTTGCCATATAAAGCATGGCAAGTAGGTGTCCGCTTTTGAACATATTGTCGATCAGACCATATTCGAATGGGTAATGGCTGACAACCGTAGGAGAGAGAGCTTATTGGTTGTGTGATCCCGCCTGGTCAATTACAATATCTCGCGTTTCTCGCCCGTGCTTGTCGACGGGGGGATAACGAGCCCGCCTCTCAAGGTCATCGAGTGGCAAGAAAGAGCGGATGTACTTGTTGGTACCGTTGTCGTCCGGGTTGTAGTCCCAAGGATCAAACTTGCCGACCCTGAGGGCATCCCACACAAGCCGCCGAGTTCTCTGAGATAGAAGGACGGATTGTGTGATAGCCTTAAAATCCCACCGCGCTTTAGCCTCGGTTTCAAATTTTTCAAGCTTGGCCTTGGCTTCCTCCTCTTCAGCCGTCAGTCCCTCGGTTTTGTTTGCTAATTCCGCCAGATTGACTATCTCGAGTGGGTCTCGCTCGAGGTTGAAGAGCTGCGGTGCATCCGTCGGACACGTGATGTACTTCCAAGGACCGCGTCGGATCATCATGAGAGGGCTGATGGTGCCCTCACCTGTGTACTCGGCAATGACAGTGTCATGGCCTGGTCTACCTTCGAGATGAGGCAATAAAGAGGTGCCATCCATCGGTAATCCCGGTATCAATGGGGTGCCAACAATGTCACAGAGAGTGGGGAGGATGTCTAACGTCGAAACGTTCTCCTTGACGCGGTGGGGTGTGAACCGGCTAGGGTCCGAGACCAAGAGAGGCACACGAACAGACGACTCAAAATAGCTCATTTTATACCTACAGCTCTGTTAGCGGCGAAATAGACCATGTTCTCGAGGTTAAAACTGTACCAAAGGCCACGTTCTCCAAGCATATCACCGTGGTCACCGCTGAAGACAACAATAGTGTTCTGGTCGAGGCGGCATTGCTTCAGCGTGGTTAGAATGCGTCCGATACAGTCATCCACGTAGCTGACAGCGCCATAGTATGCCCGCCGTGCGCGTTTGATCTGGTCCTCGCTGAATTCCTGACCCCACAGGTCGCACACCTTCAAGAGCCTCTTGCTATGTGCATCCTGCTGCTCTTGCGGAATCTTGACCTTAGGCAAAGTGATATCAACACCCTCATATAGGTCCCAATACTTCTCTTCAATTGTGTAAGGGTCATGAGGGTGAGTAAGAGAGAGCTGTTTGTGAATGCCATCGGTTAGTATATATTTACTTAACTCAAACCCATACGCTTGCAACAGCTATATCATAATTTGGACAGTCTATCATGCAGGTCGGAGAGAACATACCGTAAGGCAGAATGGGCGATTATCCGGGCCTTCGCGAACTTGGTCGTACAGAAATTGAGTAGATCTATACATGACCTCTTCATCATAGTCCAATTGGTTGCTTCGCACACAGGGCCCGGCCTGGAGGATGGAGCTTGCATTGTGATACCACTCGAGTCGCCTATCAGGGGCATCCCAGTTGACGGCCCAGCCAAAGTCACCAGGGTAGATATCACTGGTCAAGCGAGTCTCGTACCCATGCAGCTGGTCTCCAACGAAATGCATTTTGCCAGCCAATGCTGTGTGGTAGCCTTTGAGCCTCAGGTAGTGAGCGTATGTGGGCACATCGCTCCCAATTTGGGACGCATTGTCAAAAGCCCCAATCTTCATTGGTAATTGCCCTGAAATAAGACTCATGCGAGAGGGCGCACAAAGGGGAGAGGGGCAGTAGGCAGAGTCGAACTGGACCGACTTGGCTGCTAGTGCGTCCAGGTTTGGTGTGAGGATCTGAGATTCAGGGTTGTACATCTTGAGCTGGGGAGCAGCCAACTGGTCTGCCATGATGAAGAGAATGTTTGGCATCTTATCGCCGCCATTAAGCTTGGCGGGCGATGGGCCATTGCCGTTGGTCCCGTGCGAGATAGAATCGATATCTGGAGCCATACTAGGCAGAAGGAAAAGATAAGAGACTCGACAAGAGTGAAAAGAAAGTCAAGAGGTAGAATAAGAAGATGGGTGGATTTTAATAAGTATAATTCGAGCTGTGGTAGCGTCGAGTTAAGGCAGAGGGAAAAAGGGTGAAGTGTTTGACTCAAGAGTTTGGAGGGCTGGACTTGTTGGTAAGGGAAGAGTAGGGAAAGATGGTGGGCTTGTCCAACTTATACCTAGGTACCTAGTTTAGATAGATAGTGCGCAATAGACTAAGAGTTGAACTAGGCAGAGTAACTACTCTATCCACTTGCCAAATAAAGATGGAGAGAGTCAGTCTAGTTGAAGAGAGAGTCGTAGATAATCAGTAGAGCTCCCTTTTTATTTTTGGACAAGAAGCGGAGGGAAGGATTATTCATCAATTCATTTATTCTCGGCGATACGGGAGACAAATACGAAATACAGAACTTCCACTCAAGGAGACACTTGTCTAACTGAAACGTAGCATTATTCACTTTACCTTCTGTTGTGTTGTGGTATGTTGTGCTGTGCTGTGGAGAGCGGGTGTCGGGCTGTCGTGCGATTGCGACATGATTTATACTAAATATGCCAAATACACAGTACAGGTAGGCAATGAATGATACAGTAGAATCTAGATTGACGGTGGCAAGGGAAGGAATGACAAGAGGAATCGAGCCCCAGCAAATACCCCGCGCTAATATAAAAATGGAAACATCTTCTTGAGCCCCATCCGCCAATCATAAGCAAGCTACAAACTGATGTTTCCCGGATTGGGATCATCGTCACGAGTCCTGTAGCATGAAGATCCATTCCTGTCCGCCAGATTCATTACCTACCTATGTAGGTAGGTAGAACAACTACTTAGTAACGATAAGTGAGGTCAAGCTCCGGTCATGTGACCGGACAGTTTCCCCGAAGACTAGTGGTGCCACAGGTTACATGTATGCATGCAAGACCCTAGAGTTTCCACTCTATTGCCGTCGTGTAGTTCAGGGTCTCGCCCCGCATGTTGTTTCGATAAATGCACGGTATTAGAGAGACTCGAAAGCAGTGTTACATTGGGGATTGGCTAGGCTAGTTTCAATCCCGGTGTCGGGTAAACCCTAATCAATTACAACTCTAGTCCTATAAATGTATGTAATATTCTGAACTACGGTATCTATATCATGATAATGCACCCCAGAGCAAATGCGGTTCAGGTGATCACATAATGAACTGCATCATGGATGACACAAGCACCGCCTGTCAAACACATCACTACCGAGCATTTCTAATCTGAGAAAACTGGGGTACCTATACGTGTAACGTATCCATTAAACTTTGTTGATGTTTAACTAGAGTAAGACATGCAATTATCGTTCTGAGCACGCAATAGACGGGGAAACTAGTGCAATCGATAAAGTTTACATCATGAGAAAGCAAGGAGGAATCGAAACTGGGCCAAGCGGTGACATATCATTTTTTGGATAATACAGGTGGCTAGATCAATAGATAACTATCTACCCTAAGTAGCTAACTGGATCGTTAATCAATCTAATCAATACAATCTGATGTAGGGTTAGCAAGTCTTTGGCTTTGTTTGAATTTGGTTCTATTTGATTGGCACCCTAATCAAAGAGTGATACGCGGGCTACCAATCAGCATACAAGTGACGTGTCTACCATGCTGCTTATTACTACTACGACTATCTTTTTTTGCCGAGGAAAAGGATTGGTGGGTATCCGATGCAGATGCAGATAAGTTGAGGGCAATTCGTCGGCTCCGGCACAGGATCGCTATCACTACATCTAGTTTCTTGAAACTCGGAATGAGTCATTAATTGCACATTACATAATGAATTCAGAGTGACAAGGGAGTTCTATCGATGATTGAATCTACCTGTGAATTTGATAAGTTTCCAAGTAACTTTACCTCCTGTTTACGACGCAAGTGTGGTCTTCCTAAAACTAGGCATAATGCATATATATAACCGTAACTATGTAGAAAACATACCGACAGGTCTAGCATGTCTGGAAACTTCTATTAATTAGTGCAGACGGCAGTTACATAGTATATCGCTCGATTGTTCAGGCCTCACCGCATGCAGTCTTATAAGATAGGGCTTTCGCCAAGTCCTGGTAGGTAAGCACGTGCGATCGCCGACGGGTAGCGCAATTTAGTTCAAGTATGGCAACACTGAACGATGAAAGACTTGTCTCTATTAGGTAGGTCATTATTACAGCAACAGTCGGTCAAAATGCAATGCCAAGTAAAGAGCCAGGATTAATAGAACACGAGTTATCTAGAAAACAACGACAATAATACATTAAATATTGTAGATAGTAAAAAGCCCAGCTATCTTCACAATGGCGCTAGTTTTGCATAATATGAAAATAACTACTTAACCTCTACGGCGCGTTGTAGGCCCTTGATGCCCTCGATTACTTCTGGGTGACGCGGAGGAAGTCACACCCGAACTCGTGGCTGGAGTAGATATAGGTACCTCCTTCATCTTCCCCTTGGCCTTGGCCGAGGGCGCGTTCCAGTAGTACACCATTTGTGCCGCCAAGACGCAGTTCAACGTGAACCCCGCAATGAAGCCGTATAGGATCAACTTGTCATCCACCTCCTGCAGCGTTGTAAAGATGCGCGAGAGCGAGCCGGCGAGATAGTTAAAGACCTGCAAAACATGGTTGTTAGCAAACTCGCGATAGCAAAATGCCGACCCGGACAGGAATTTCAAGGCCGAGTTGATCGTACGTACCGTGAAAGCGCTAAGTTGGCCTGTTCCGCCCTCCTGAAGGATGGCAGTAATCTGGGGTATCTTGCTCGCTACACCTAGCACGCCAGCGCCGGCCTGCAGGTAGCCCAGGGTTTGCATATCCAGGATGTTGCTGCTGAAGAGCGTGACAAGACTCGCGGCAAGGGCGGCGACGAACAATGCAGCCATACTGGTGCGACCGCTATAGTTGAGAACGAGGACAGTGATGACAACATTTTGACCGAGGATCAGGACAGTCTCGCCGAAGGTACTGAAAGGGAAACCATTTCGAATGTTGTAGGCGAGGGTGATGAGGTACGAAGTGGTTTCCAGGAGGTAGGACAGAAAGCTGATACCCGAGGCCGACTTGGACTGCACGAGCTTGATGATCTGCGGGACCTTGACGATGGAGGAGGCGCCGATGATGCCGATGCCCAGCCCCTTTGAGATGGCCAGTTTGAGGCATTCGGAGTCGGTCGGATCGAGATCGAGAAGCAGGGTCTTGTAGCAGGTTTCGCCAATGATGGACACGCCGAGATCGCGAATCGGCGCAGGCAGATTGTGGGTGAGCGGCTGCAGTGGCTGCAGAGCGGATCGAAGGGCCTCCATGACGGGAGAAAGATGGTACGCGCAGTACGCCGAAAGAGAAGAACGATGGTCTAAGTGTGAATATGAATGACAGTGCAATCTATTATTATTAAGGTGATACTGGTAAACCCCAGGTGGCCAATTCTGATGGAAACGAAAGGTGTCTTTGTCTATGCTGACCAGGCATTGGCGGGCGAGGCTGATGCACAGAAATTAGGTATTGGCCTCTTTCATTGGTGTGCTCTGTATTTTGTACCGTATTGCACTGTGCCATAGTGGCCCGAAGCCTCTTGATACCTAGCTGTCAGTAAGCCCAGTGTAGGTAAATTCAATGTGGGGTAGGAAGTAGGTAGGTACTCCGCCTACCTGTCCAGGTATCTAGGTAGATAAGTATACCTAGCCTCTAGGTACCTTGGTATTCCCCTTCACAACAACCTACAGTACACTGCAGCCTCAGGACAGAGTTCTAACCAAAACTTACAAGATAGATTTGTTGAAAACATGACGGAGTTAAAATTCATGACTTAGTAAAGATACTCGAAACCATTACGCGTGGAAATAAGTTCACCTTGCCCTATCGACTATAGCCTATTCTAGTCTAGAACTTGCGGTGGCATCTGATCAGCATTACAATAGTGTAGCTGTCATATCGCACTGTGCTAGGCAAACTCTGGCTGCAATGAGAGACCAATGAGGATTAAACCAATCACTACCTTTGTTCCTGAATTCTAAGTCCTTGAGGGAAGTATCAAACTACTCATCCATCATCACTTCCCTGCAATCAATCTCACCCCGGCGTTCGCGATGACTTTAGGTGGCTATGGTCTCATCGCTTTGCAGAGCGGAACTCCTTAAGTGCCTGGGTACAATGAGTCAAGTTCGCAGCAGGTTCCCAGGAGTTGTGAGTCACATGCCAGCCTTTCCATTTGACCAGATACTCGGTAGTGCCAGATTTCGTACGCGTGTCAAGGATGAGCTCGACCTCATACTCAGTCTTGGCCGGTCTCATAGGGAGTGCTTTAGTAATTGCCTTGCTGGTTGACCTTGTAGTAGCTTTTGTTGGACCCAGAGTGGGTGGCGTTGCTGTGGCTCTAGGCGATTTCTTCCCAGACACCTATGTTAGCTCTTTGCCCCTTTCAAATCATAATAAAAAACATACGATTTGCTGCGTGATTTGCTGCGTGGCAGACTTAGCTGCGGCCCTGGTCGACCTCCTTTGACAGTGTTTTTGATAGGCCTCTTTTGCCGCGGCTCTCTTTTTCTTGGGCCCGGACCCAGAAGAGGTTGAAGAGTAAGCCCTGTTTACAACAATACCTTTCAATCGGCGACCGGGTCTACGGGTAGTTGAGCCTCGTAGGCCCCCGATAGGTCTTTGCTGTTTGGTAGGCATCACGAGGCGGGTAGAAGACTTGAGGGGCTGTGCTCGCGCGAATCTGCTTCTGCCACGTTCAGGGACGTTGCTATCGTGAGCCTGACCTTGTTTGTTATCTTGGTTGTTGTCGCGCGTATCCTCGTCATCGAAAGCGACAGTGTTGCCACCTTTCTTAGGCTTAGTCTTCAAGACGGGCTTCAGGGCATCATCTTCTTCGGCTCCATCGTTGGCATCATCAGCGCCTTGGTTCTCTTCTTTGCGATCTGGTTCACCTTCACCATTCTGAATTCTAAGAGAACTTTTGTTTTTCAGTAAGATAGTAGCAGCCTACAATTGAGTAGAGATGAGAGTTTATAATCAAGTATGAAAGGCGGAAGGATATGGGGGAAGGAGGCCAAAAACAGGGAACGGGATGCAAAGACAATGCAACAGACAACTCACTCTGATTGGATATTAGCAATGGGGTTGCTGCCATGGGCGCCATCATTGCCGTCGCTATCGAGGTTGTGGCGAGTGCGTACGGCGGCGGACGAAGATGCCATATCCATACTATTTGCAGCACGTGAGTTATATCTAATCGGCCTAGTATTGGGTTTGTGAGTTTCTCGTGCACCTGCGTTGAAACCAATTGTGTGCCTCGCACTAGCAGTGGATTTGTGGTGTTTGGTTGTATGGTGGTGGGAGACTTAAGGGGGAAAGTGATGAGTTGTAAGGCAGACGTTACCATGCCGCGATTAGCTAATTGCTGACGATGTCTCCCGGTTAATCTGAACACGTGGAGGCTCTAACGCACTAGAGTTCGGATAGAAATGCAGGCTGGGGGGAAGATAGTTGGGTACCTAATTGATGTGAGATGGTTTGATGGCTTGCCCCTAGTAGTAGTACTGATTTCATAAGTATTTGTGTGTGGTAGAGGATTGGGAGGCTGGGTACAAGGCAGGTATACATACCAAAGGCTCGGTTGATTGTTTACTTGTCGTAGCTGCCTACTGCCGTTGCTACATGTTTTTGTGCCTTTCTACCGCCTGGAGTTAATTAGGATGGTTAGTAGTAGGTAGGTAGTGGGAGGTACGTACCTAGTTGCGGGTGTTGTAGTGCCTAAGGGGGAGACATCTATCTATGGGTTAAGCTGGCAAGAGGCAATTGTATTTTGCTGGAACTTCAGAATCCAAGTCGACAGCAACATGGGAAGGAGCCGAATTAGTTTACTAGGTACATACATACATGTATGTATGCATAGACTACCTAGGTACCTAGGTACTTACTTACCTACATGTACCTAAGTAACCAAACGCGAGCTAGGAACGTTTCTTTTGATTTTCCTTTTTCAAATGACGATTTCTGATTGTTGATGTAACGTTTACTATGTGGGAGTTTGATTCCTCCTCTATTAGTTGACGAGCTCAGCAGAGGTTGGGTACTATTATACCCTCTTCATCTCCTTGCGAAATTCCCCTATAGCTCAGATTATTACTACGCTATTGGGGAGCTAGATGTACACATTTACTCGCAACAAAGCTAGAATAGGAGTTCTCAGAAGAGTTCTCAGAAGAGTTCTCATGTCTAACTAACAGCGATAGGGATCATGGCCTAGCAGGCCTATATCGGGTGTAAGTGTTTAAAGTCAGGACGGCTAATCACCCCAAATTGATGCCTTGGCAACGATATTGTAGTTTTGTCCTAACAGAACTTGCGAAATGAAACCGTATTTATATGTGCCCGAGTGATCGATTTACCATTAATGTACCACCCTTCTATCATCTATGCTAATCGACATCTTCCTTGTAGTCATCCGGTAATTCTTCAAACCGTCCCTCCTCTACCGCTGTCCGAAGTGGGTTTTCGACTGAAATTATGCCGTTCGCCTGCAGCCTATATCAAAATTAGATACCTTCCCGTATGTGCGCATGTAAGGCAAGGGAGCTTTACCTTTGGAAAAGTACGAATAGCTTCTCAGCTTCTCTTTCCTTCTCAGCGTCAGTCATCTCAGGTGCATCAGAGTATTTTTCCAAATCCAGGAACTGTCCGGTCACTGGATTGACCGGCCGACTGGAACTGCCTGTATCGTTACTGAAAGCTTCAGAGGCATTCTGGGGTATAGATATATTTTTGTTGTAGAGGAATCCCGATGCGAACCCGTACCCGACGTTCTCAACAAACCTGGAGGCGTTCTTGTCTGAGAGGTCAAACAGTACATCGGAGATCATCTCGCGTAACTTTGGTGCCACGGCGTTCGTCGAGTTGTTGAGAAGCCAGGAAGGTAACGAGCCACTCTGTCCCAGCACTTCTTTTCTATCGGCCTCTGTGGGCAAGAGCTTTTGCCGCATCGAAATTTTCACATCCTGTGAAGCATGCCCGTGAACCCCCTGTATTACTCCAAGAAGTGGTGTTACGGTACTGTCAAGCTCCTCGTCCTGATATCTTGCCCTGGACTGATCGAGAAGACTGATTAAACGATCTGATAAAGCGGTGGGCTTAGCTGGAGGGTACAGAGACGACTGGACTTCCTTCGCGCCTAGGTCCAGATTTAAAAGGGAGTTGACTAAAGGACCTATTGGTTGGTCTAATGGCTTGTCGACTTGGAAGGAACCTTTACACAATATGGTAACGATATGCGGAACCGCCTGGGTGAACGATGAAGCCTTCTGTTTGCAGTGGTGCGTGATATTGAATAGTAGTTTCAGAGTCTCTGTCAAAGCCGTTTCTTGCATAGGATCTGTAGTTGACCTTCCATCATCACTGTGGTGCTTTGCGTGGCGTTCCAAATTCTTAATCATGGAGTCGGCAAGATGATACTTGTCAATGAGTTGCTCTAGCTTCGTATCGGTATCATATGTCGTGAGGAATACTATTCTCGAGGCAAGGAATTCATCGTCGCGACTGTCATTCCTGAGTTTATTGCAGACTTTGGCCTCATAACCTAAGTCCACGAAAATTTGGCGACACTCCTTCTTAAGCAAGAGTGCATTGCACAAACAGCGTAGGGCATTCCTTGATGTCGTGCTGGAAGGGCTGTCGAATGCATGTCTGGTGAGCATCTCAATTCCCTTTAGCTTGTTAATAGAGTATCTCTCGCCCTCCAATAGGGCCTCGACCTACCTCTCTTGTGAATATCGGGTCTGCATTATGAGGATCCCGACCATATATCTTCAACTCTTCTAAAGCCGCATCTCTCTCTAATAGGTCAAAGATTAGACGTGTTTAAGCGAAAGTTTGTGCGTGCATGTCTTACGATGTGGGAGTAGGTTGACCGAGGCCAGGTCTTGGGTTAGCTTGTCGACAAGGCTAGTTGTAGCAGCTAGTTTTGCTGTACCCATGTTCGTCAATAAGCTTGTCTCCTTCAAGACTGCGATATGACTCACCTGGTCCTGACAGCATAGCTGCTTGAGATAAGTGAGAATTGCTAGTCATAGAGGGGATTTTGGTTTCTACAGGGTGGCTCTGTTGGGCTTTGGAGGATGAGAATACACGCCAAAGACCTCCTGGGCGGGGTTGGTCAAACTGTTTCATCGTCGTGAGCAGGATTTCTGAAGATGGAGCAGATATCAAATGATGAGGAGCGACGACGGGAGAAATTTTGATTAGGCGAGTCCGAAAGAGGGAGCAGAGAAGGGAAAATGTAGGCTTTTACACAGTGGTGTGCGTAAGTATTGAAGACGACTGTGAAAGGAATTTTGGGGATCGCTCTTTATAGAACAAACCAACGGCCTGCAATACGAGCAAAGAGAAAGTGGAGGTTGGTGTATATTGACTCGGGAGGCAACGAGATTCTGTGAATAAGTGATGAATAACTAGTGAGACGAACATTACGATTAAAGAAAGTTGACTATGCGCGATAGAACCCGACGTAAAGCTGGCCGGACGAAATATAAGGTGGTCAACCGACGCTTTAGTACCAGTTCCAAACTGGATGTTCGGGAAACCCTTGACCGAATATTCCAATGGTATTCGAATGGGCGATGGAGGGTAGCACCTAGCAGACGTGTAGATACCTAAGTGCGTGTGTTGGTGGGACAGCTATATAGTCGGCACGTACAACTTCGGATGGCATGTAAGGTGGGTGGGTATATTCGGCGTACTGCTCGGTGCCGTATATTTAGAATGAAAGAGTAGAGGGAAATTCCCATTTAAGTAGCACAATTGTTCAAGATATGGCATCAATCGAACACAGTTTGTAAGGAACTTGGGAGATCTGCAAATATCAAACCTGTGAGGTTCAGGTTTGTCTTCGTGTATCTATTCTAAGATATGTGTATCCGTCGTCATCCTTCACGAGAGCAACCCGGCTCCACGTAGGTACTGAGAAAGCGCACGGACCACTAATATCTTGGTGCACCCATCCAAAAAACCACTTAAGCTACCTAGACATATAGACCCCACTAAAGCGCGTCGCCAGCACTTTCTACCCATTATACCGCGTTTACAGGGGTCTATTATCGCGCCCTCCCCCCAGTTTTCTCATATATCGTGTTTGCAGGGGGGGGAGGGTCCAAGTCAATTAGATCTCTTACTACCTACTACCTACTAGTCTAGTTAGACAGGGTACTGTCTAGATCAAACTCTCACTATCATATCCAAGCCAACTCGTCTCGCCGTCTTCTTTCTTTGAGATTGCGGAAGCGAGTCATTATACTTCGGCCCTTCGCCTGTATTTTTGATTTGTTCCTGATTTGTTTTCACTTTCATTTGAATCGTTTAAGTACCATGTTCCATACCTAGATACCTAGCGTCTGCATCATCACCAGCTTCATCTTTTGTCGACGCACCAGTACTTACTTTAACCCATGAAATCTGAGCTGTCGGGTCAGTCTTCGCGTGGTGGGTAGGCAGGTCTTCAAGCGGTCGACGTGCAGTCATGGTATCACCAGTAGCGGCGCCATCAGCAGGCCTAGACGCATTACCGGCAAGACCGCCAACACCACCTCGAGAACGTCAAAACGACGTCGATCCAAAGTTGTTTTTAAATCGACACCCTCTCGCCTCCCGCCTCACCCTTCAAACACCTCCGAACCACTCACCAGAGTCGGTGCTCTCGACCAACGCCAGCTCGAGGCGATCTAGGAAACGGGTCGAGTTCACAGTTCAAGCCCCCCAATATCGCGATCCTCCTAAAGACACCGGCAAGGAGAATGAACATAAGCAATCTACGCCAATTTCCGCCCCTTCGTCGATGCGCCTCTCGAAACCGCTGAAGTCGATCCTCAAGCCTACATCGAGTCCGAACCTTCCCAATCCTCTTGACCCGTCCGCTGGTCGCGGCGAGACAGGTAGCACTACTACCTTGGCCGCTATGCTCGAATCTACCATCAAGCACCTGGCCGGCAATGACCGTGACTCCAAGGTTGACTCCTACACCATGCTGGTGCGCGCTTTGAAGACGTCGACAAATCTCCCAGACCGCATCGCCCTACAGAGCAAGATGGGTTTGTTCATGCAATTCATACAGCGCGATATTACTGCCAAGGGTGGAAACGGAGCCATTGATTCATCACTAATCAACCACTCTCTCACTTTGCTGAGCACCTTCCTTCATTTCCCTGCTATCGCAACAGCGGTGACTCCCGATTTTGGAGTTTTTATTATAGATCACTGTATCAGATCATTCGAGGATCATACAATACCCAAGGACGTTGTTCGACATCTGATGCAAGTAGTTGTATATCAGGACTTTCCCCCAAAGGTCATGACAGCCGATCGCGTTGGTCGCCTTGTTGCTTCGCTCCACAGTATTGATGACCGCATAAAAGGGAAGAGCATTATTATGTCGCGCATTCTCATATATCGAAGACTGATTCAGCAATCCACAATCCACATGGTTTCCCACACCTACTGGCTCCTAGACCTGTTCACGGATATGCTGAGTAGCTTGAAAGAGATACGTTCTGCCGCGATAGCCCTCGGATTAGAAGCCAGCTTCACCGTTGCAAAAGAGAAACAACTACCCAAAAAGGTGATGGAGATTCTTCAAATGTCGATCGACGAAACCCGCTATATCGAGTTCTATATCCAGAGACTTACTGCCATGTCCAAAGAGAAGTCAGAGATGGCGGCTGTGCCTCAGATCTGGAGTGTGGTCATTCTGCTGTTGAGGTGCCCAATCGATCGCTGGGAATTCTTTGACCGATGGCTGGAGATAATACAGCGGTGCTTCAACAGCGGTGATAATCAAACTAAACTGGAGGCAAACTACGCATGGAATCGTCTAGTCTACGTCCTACATCTGCACGAATCATCCTTCTCCAAGACTATTAGTACTCTATGTCAGCCATTCAACCAATTGAGACGAAGAGGTAAACAGACCGACGAGCTCCGAAAAGTTGTCATTGGTGGACTCTGTAACCTTTACTACTATGCTTTCAAGCCCAATTCTAGCTCTGCTCATGTCGACCATTATTGGGACGCATGTGTTCGAACACTGATCCGAACACTGGCATTTCCCGAAGCTGAGGGAAAGCTCGCGGAAAAGCAACAGGCCCCTGCTGACAGTTTGTCCCAAGCTGCCAACGTCTTAACCGGCCTGTTTGACTCTTCTAGCGTGCGACTATGGAAAGAAGATCGCATTGCAGAGAATACATTGGCGAAACCTACCGAGTTGCCTCCGTTAGACCCCAAATGGATTAGACGAAATACCACTCGGGTCTTTTCAATCGTGGAGCCTATTCTCAGTAAAGTGTTCTTGGAGCTTGCTGACCCAGAGTCTAGCCCATCCAAGCTTTGGAGGTCTCTCATCGGTGCTGTTTCCGCTGCCGCGTCCAAAGAAGTAAAAGTATCAATAGACACGGCGGCTTTTCTGGGGAATGCGCTAAGCTTGTTGATGAAAATTTGGGCTGCTGGTCTTGGCAAGGCGACAGCTTCTACGGACATGCAACGGTCATTCTTAAAAGCAGCGGAGGCTTATCTTACCACCATGGTTCTCTCAATCGGTCATCTGCCCTTCACAGAGAAGCTTCTTTCAATGAATGAGCAAAACACTTTAATCCCAATCGCCACACCCTCACGACGCTCTGGGAAGGGCCATGGTCCTACACGATCACCACTTCATCACCTCTTCTCAATACTTTCATCCTTACCACCGGGCATTTCTGATGGCGAAGACATCTCTAATTTGTTCAAGGCTATTTTTGAACCGTTTGTGCTCACTAGATCACTTCGAGGTAAAATCGACTTAGCTCACGAATTAATGCAAATCCTACCACTGGATGGCCCTGCCAACTGCGGTCCATGGATCTTCATTGCAGAAGTCCTATCAACACCAAGGGACAACAGACAGTCTAGTTATTCATCCTCTGATTCTACTAGTCAATCTCCGATTGGACAAGATTTCCGCGACATAGTCAAGCATCTTGGAAAAGGAATTAGTCGTAAGCCGAATCTACCATGGCCTCAATGGTTTTCACTCTTCCAGTTCGTGGTCGGGCAAGCCACGGACCTTAGCGGTGAAGCTGGTTGCTCCATTGCAATAATAGAGCCGCTGGCCAAAACTATCTTGGAGAGTCTATCTGTAGAGGCAAATTCTATAAGCTCTAATGTGTATAAGTGCGGTGCACAGTTAATATGCAACGCAAAGCAACCTCGGGATCGACAGGCGCTTGATGCCGCTAAGCGGCGTCTGTGGGGGACAACTGTAGCTGGTGTTAGGTCAGCTTCGTTTGATCCATTCGATAACCTTTACCGACTTGCCTCCCGTCTCCTTGAGATATCCTACACAACGGTGGATAGCTTGGACGAAGGTATCCTTGTAACGCTCATTACGGAAATAGCTCATTTTTTGTCAAGAACTAACCAAGTTCTCGTCTTCAAATCTCTCGTGCAATTACAGAATGGTCTAGCGCCGTGGATTCAAGACGCAGATGAGCGGTACGGCAGCAAGCAACGCTCGGCAGTAGCTGAAGCCGTACGTATTGAAATAGTCCTTTTCACATATCTATTTGGTTGCCATTACTAACGGGAGCAGGTGAAAACATTATGGGATCGGATTTGCAATCTTTTCTCAGATACCACGCTTGAGCATTTTCAGCTTGATGCTATTGAGCAGCTGCTATGCTGCGCATTTAAGTCGAAGCACGGGCACATTGTCAATAAAGCTGTACTTCTGTGGAATCGAGGCTTTGACAACGCCAGCGAGATTCATTATCCAGCGGCATTAAAAGATGTACTACTTTCCCTCCGCCCATATGTTGACATTGCACTACCCGGTTTGGACAATTCGACCTGTGATACCAACTACTTGGTGCCTCCATTTGTAGATTCGCAAGATGACTTGGATATCACGATTTCGTCGACCAAGTCTATTCAGGCAATGAACTCTGCTTCGAACCTCCCATCATCGTCTGGGCGTCTAGAGACCCCTAAAGCCAAGCAGACCTCGAAATCTGCTCATAATAAATCCGAAGATCTACAGAGTCGCTCGCGTTCTAGGTCAGCCAGATCGACTAGATCGACTCGATCAATTACACGTAGCAGAACACCGAAGCCACGCCACGACGATTCGCAAATTCAATTTACTACTATCGAGGAATCTTCACCGTCGAATCGAACTGTCGAATCGCAAGTCCTAACGGACCGACAGAAGGAGGTTCGCGAACGACAATTAGAGAATGCAGCACTATTCCCGTCCATCCGGTCTGGCTCTGAGAAGGATAAAGAGATATCTATTCCCGGCTCTCATCAAGCCTCACCAAAGCAGGCTAGTCTGATTCAATCACTCGAAGTTGATCAATCTGCGACTCCTAAAGCCACTCGTAGCTATGACTACGGGTCTTTAACCCCCACACCCCGACGTGGTCAGCACTTAATGATCGACGAAGATCATGAAATGACTGACGATCTTCCTTCATCGCCACCCGAGCCGAGACGGAATCTACTTCCTGAGATGAAGTCACATTCACGAGACACGCGTATGTTAGATGACATACCAATATCGTCATCGCCAATCTCTGGATCCCCGGTCTCGAAAATCCCCCTGAGACCCCAAAGCGAGCATCCAGAACCGCAGGGGGGTATCATTCACATTAATGTGGAACCCGAGTTAAGCCAGCATATTAGTCCTAGCACGCACGACCCTGTGGTAGCCATACCTTACGTTCCCTTCATAGACTCCAAACAGGAAGCAGCCCATGACGAACTTGTAGGCGGACCGATGGTTCAACGGTCAGAAACTCCAGCCAATCCGAACCCTTCAAAAGGCCAAGGCACGCCAAAGTCGGATGGCGAGGTGTTTGTTGATGCATTGACGAGTCCTGCAGCCCAGGAACTTCCGACTGACGGTAACGTTGAAAAATCGGAAAAGCTTATCCGGGCGGATGAATGTGAATTTAAAGATCGTTCATTTGAAATGAGCGACGGCGAAGAGCGCAGCATGGCCCGTCTTGTCATTGAGCTTGACTCTAGAAAGTGCGATCCTCTCCCTAGTTACAATACAGCTTCGCCCGAAAAGGCGCTCAAAGATGAGGAGACAATGGAGTGCATCACTGTCCACACCAAATCCGAGCCTGGGGAAGAACGCCTAGGCAAGAGTCAAATAAGCGAGCCAGCGTCACTCATCCCGTCAACCCCTACCAAATCTGATGATTCTCAGTCATCAGAAGAGAGGTTCAGGAAGCGAAAACGCGTCTCTGACAGGAAACAAAACAGTGGTGGCAAGAGACGCAAGCATATACAAGTGGATGGAGAGGATGCTAATATGATAATGGATAGCCAAGTGCCACTGGATAATCATGAACAGCCACCTCTAGTGTCAGATGCGGAGCCACTTGGCGCTGGTGGAACTATTGAGGGAGGGGAGCCTAGTGATGAAGCTCCTCTTACATATGCACATGGTTCGCCGGATCTCTCTTATAACCCGGGTCACCAATCATCCATGGAGCCTTTGAATCTAGATGAGGATGGAACGGATTCAGATACCGCGGCAGTGAATCTTCAGTTGATCACAGAAGCCTCGCAACAATCCGAGGCAGATGGCCATACACACTTCATTGACGACGATTCTGCTGAATCCCTTATTTCTAGTGAGGATGAAGTCAGGGTCCAGCGTGATGAAAGAATGGAGGACGACGGACTGGAGTCCAAACCGCTAGACGACGTAGAGAATAGTACATCGCTGCAGATGGGACAGTCGATGGTGGAGAGGATTGCGGCTTCACTGAGAGATGGTCTTGAAGGACTACGAAGAGCGACATTGTCTCGGGAAGATGTGTACAAGATTGAGGACATGTTTATGGACATAAAGAAAGAGTTGTATGAAGCAGAGAGGAGGAGTAGGCGATAGCGTGCATTGAGCATCAGTATATATAGAAGAATCATGACAACGGGCTACGGAAAGGATGGACAAATTCGCAGGGTCTTGAGCCACTGTATTATATAGCCTGTTAGGAATGGCGAGCATTGGCGAGGAGTTAAAGGGATACGACAACGAAAAGGAATGTTTTTTTCTGGTACCTACATCTTCCTGTGTTTCTAATTGTCACGAACAAAGTCTCGGTGAATGTATACAGACTCTTATATTGGAACAGCGTAGGATGATTTTCTTTGTTCCACCTCGGCAGTATCTTTCTGGGGGTTGACGGTAGGTAGTCCGTAGAGCCATGGGGAGCATTAGGTACTTCGCTTTCATTTATATGCATTAACTATCAAAAGGGGGTGCGGGTTGGGGTTTGTTTATATACAGTCATATTTAGCCAAGTACCGGATTCCACACGTGTGAAAAATGAATTGACAATAGGTGTGTCAAGAGATTTCTTTCAAGATTTACACCTGCCTATTCAGCCAACCTGTTTACATAACGGCATCACCTGTGAACATGAAGATATCTTCTTTCTTGTTCTCTCATTTAATCCTTAGACGTATGTGCAGGTGACGGAGCTGGTGCCCGATGTGCTACAGTCGGTCAAGATAGAGCTGCCCTGCTTGATGTCGAGGATGCTAGCCCCGGTGACGCCGACGGTGGCGCCGCTCTTGACGGCCGAGGCGCTGGTGAAGGTGACGGAGTCGAAGTTGGCGAAGGTCACGAGCGCGCCGCCCGACTCGTAGTCCTCGACGATCCACTCAGCGTCGTACTGGCACAGCTTGTTCGTCTCGCTGCTGAACGAGTGCGAGACGCTCTTGCCCGTCGTCAGGTTCTGGAGAGTGGCTACGCCGGCGGCCTTAGATGAGGCGGTCTGTTACGGCGTTTTAGTAGACGGTTCTCGATGGTTTAAATTGGACTTTATGCTGGGAAAGGAGTTGTGCTGGATGACATACCACTGTGATCTTCACCGAGTCGCCACCCTTGACGGGGAATCCGGAAAAATCATAGGCATAGTCTGGATACCATTCATACCAAGCGTCATAGGATACGGCGCCACTGGCTGAGATGGTGAAGTCTAGACCGGTCTGGAGAATTGCGGTTCCGCACGTGTCGCCGTCAATACCGACCCATGCAGAGGCAGAGGCACTCTTGCCGGTGCTCTTGGGCGTCGGCACGGTGATGGTGCCGACAACGGAAGTAAAACCAGTGCTGCTTAGCACGGCGCCCGCCCAGTTGCTCGAATACTCGACGTTCTTGGATGTCCCGTTGGTCTCGGCGACGATGCCGTTCTCTTCGGCAGGAAGCCTGAAGCCTGATCGGCGCCCTGCTCGGCGTGCGGCACTGTATCACTCTGAGTTAGTTATCCATATTGAGCATCATTCGGTACGTATGTTTGGAATGTTCTTGGGTATGATCTAGCGCGAAAGGAGGCTTGATCGTCTGAAAGTTGCCAAAACATGAAGAAGTCGACGCAGAGGATTACTTACTGGTTGGCCCAGCGGGCAGCAGTGCCAGGGGCAGCGAGGGCACTGGTGGCGAGGAGAGCGCCGGTGGCTAGGATAGCGGTCTTCATGATGAGCTAGGGCTGATGTAGCAAAGTGTGAGGTGATCAGGGGAGCGTCGGTATGATTTCTAGCGAGTAGACTGAGGATGCGGAAGGGATCAACATCGTTGGGCTGCGGAATAGACTCTTTATAGACGACGTGATGATCGCGAAGATCGAGGCTCCACGAACGAGCGCCCGGCTAGCCGATTCTTGAGCCGTGATGGCGATATGCCCTTGCTTGGGCGCCTTGAGCGGCATCCTCGCAAGGTTGGGCGATCGACGCCAAGCACGCGGAGGTTGGATTATCATCACCTTCCAAGAAGATATATTCGATCCGTTCGGCTGATGATGTGTCGATTGTCACCGGGATTGGAGAGTGGGATATCCCTAACCACTTGCAGTAGGAGGCCCGGTCAAGGAGTTAGGGCCATGACCTGAGTTGTTGCGCTGCGATGTTGGCATAACGGCATCTGATATGCACGACATCCCTGATGGATTGATCGCAGGGAGTCCACCAGGCTTTACACTAGATGACCCAAGCGAAAAGGGAAGGTCGTATCGAAGGATAGTCTTATCAGTACTGAGAGAGAGTCAACCCCGAGCAAGGTCGTTGGAGGGAATGTTGCATCCAGATACCCGCCTTTCCCCCCAGACCAGGGCAGTCCCAGGGGAAGAGCCGCGGCCAAGAATACCAAGGAGAAGCCCAAGAAACACCAAGAATACCAAGCAACGCCTCCAGTCGCTAAAGCTCTGGTGGCGGTTGAAATAAGCTTTGAGAGATCTCTGCCAAGAGAGAATAGTCTGGGGAAGCTCCTTACTACACGCTGCAGTGTTATATTCTACTCAAATAGTTTCTAGTTAGGTCCTAAGAAGAAATACACCTCTTGACCGAGAACTTGTTTGGGGTAACACTCACATGTGATTCACTATATCCCTCAGATATAATATGCCCACCCTGCCCACCACTACCTTTTGCCGGCATTCGAGGGACCCTGGGCAGACTGCCTGGGCTCCAATAAAATCTTATCTCTATCTCTAACCTGGTAAGTCCACATCACGCCAACGGACTCGCATAAACTACAGTAGTGTAAACAAGGAAGACAAACAAGGTATTGAGCAAAAGATGCCAGACATTGGTGGGAAATGGCGATGGCGCCGCTTCCCGAAGCTCTTATCGCCCAATAGAGAGTTGAGTTGGAACAAGACAATGGAGAACTCAAGAGGAGCGGAGTTGCGATCAACTACCTAACGGGGACCGCCGAAACAAGACCGGCGCATGTCTGTGGATAGTAGGTAGTTACTTAGTAGGCACGGTTAAGTAGCCGTTGGTGGGTTAGGTAGTCGACGAGCTGCCGGGATGTGGGCTTACACTTCCGCTTTCTCTCTAGCCGACATGACAACCAACAGCTTGGAGGCGTTCACCAATATTCAACTACCCAACACTCCGCACTCGCCAGTATGTCTAACTCATATGACTAAATATTCTATAACGCCCCGGGTCACAGGCTTGTGAACCCTTGTGAACCCTCGGCATCCACTCAGCGTCACCAACTGCACTCCTTCCTCGTAGGCCCTACCCTAGAGATCCCCCGAGAGATATTCAAAGATCAGACTACATGTTTGGATTATGGCACAGTTAATAACCCACTCTGTAACTATACTCCATCTTCCCTCCCCCGCCTTCAGGAACTGCCATTGACTTGGTGTTCAGAATATCCTAGAAAATCCGATATTGAAATCGTTTAACCTAGCTAAGTGGCGTGATGGAAAATGTTCAATATAACTGGTAAATACATATTATGTAACAAATACTATACTGGAAGAACTTATTTACACATTAGATATTACCCTTACGGGATTTCTTTATCAAGAACAAGCCGAAATACTTGAATGAACATAGGCTCACGCGTCGTGTTACACTTTTCCGCCCAAATAGAGAATGTTTTCGCGCATGGCAGTGGTCAGCTCACCCTGGCGTGTGTAGGCATACAGAATAGTCTGTGGCCAAGACTCGGCATGAGGTACCGGAAGATAGATGATATCGCCACCGTGAACATGGCCAGAGGTGAGCAATACAGCGAGTGCAGGAAGAGCAGAGATTGCGTAATATATGTCTAATGTAAGAGGTCAGCTTTCGCAGTCTTATATCAGAGATATCTATGAGGTCCTTGAGAAACAGAAAATAGGAGGTTAGGGGCTTGTGGACGTGTACATGAAGCAATCAGAAGAGAGAGCAGCCATAAACTGTCTGAAATGAATAGTTAAAGACCACACGGATACATTAAAAAAAAAGTGTACTTACGAATGGGAACAGTTTTGGGGTCGCGGATCAATTTCTCATAGTCCGTAGAATGCGACATGATCTTCGAGGGACGTTCAGCTTGTGACGGGGATAACCCCTAAGAATCCATGTGTTAGAGATTATCACTTGTAGTAATGATGAATTCTTTCTTGGGGATTTCAGAAGCATGTAGAAGCAAAAGAATTTCTAAAACAAGTAGTAGAAGACCCAAGGAATGCGTACCGTACTCGGACGTTTGCTATTTGATGACCACTTTGCAGGGACTGGCAAGGGTTTGCGGCTAACTCTGGATGGCGATGTACTTTGATGAGATTTCTCTAGAGTACTTTCAGAGGCCGTCGCCCGTAGCTCGTCGATATCAAGGTTCCGTTGCATCAAAAAAGTTTGTCTTCCCGGGGACTTCGGCCGAATGATGGCTCGGAGTGTCAGGCGATGTGGTGACTCTGGCATTTGTGATGCACTCTCCCAGAACTGGCGCGAAGTCTTAGTGGTAGGGTTGCTATTTCGGCGTATCGAGCGTGCGATAACAAAGACATCACCTGTCCGTATGTTACCGTAGTTTTCCTGGGGTCGGAATTTCTGGTATTCCTTCGCCTCCGACAAATTTCCTAGCGTAGCTAGGGGAGACTTGGGCGAATCGGATTTTTCAGCATCCGTGAGTTGCATACTGGCTTTTTCAAGCTTCGAAACTAGTAGTGACTGTCCTTCAATGGACGCAAGTGACCTAGGACTGGATACACTCAAGGGGCTGATTCTGTGACTGAGACTATTAATCAAAGCTCGGTCCTTTTTTCGCATAGATTCATTAAAAGAGGCCGGATACATGGGACTCGGAAGACTGGTTGCGGACATGGGAGATGGCGATAGCAATGGGGCTTGGGCAGCGCGAAAAGCCGTCGTCGGCCGTTTGCCGAGGCTCTGGTGGCTCGTCCATAGGGGCGCGAGGGTAGGTCGTCCCGACGCGTTCACATGAGTTGTCATCGGGATAGAAGGGGGAAACTGAAGAGTGCCTTGTCCAAAGTAAGTGTGCTTGTTCTGGTCCAAGTAAATGTCCGAATGTTACTACCATGTATGTGGTTACAGGATCTCAGAGATTGATCTACTGGACAACGTTGGGTCTTATGATATTAAAGGCCTGGAAAGCCAATGCAAACGCAATGAGGACATCTTGAGCGTTCTTATCACACGGTGGTGAAAGAAAAGGGAGTACCGATTCAGTCAAAGAATATCAAGGCATCTCAATGTCCAAATGTCGCGGCGGCAAAACGTCTCGACTGAATCGGCGCCCATATCCGCAGAAAGCGTGGAAGAGTGTGGAGATCTGACGAACTCGCGCAAGACACGCAAGGGACAAAGACAAAGAGGTTATCTGCCATGACTTTGGTGTGCCAGATTGAGTGAAAGAATCGAGGGTTCAGCCGGGCATGGAAGACAATCAAGTGGCTCGGGATTCCAATTCATCTCCTCGACAGGCGGCGGGTGTTCCGACAAAGATTTTGGGATTGCCACGCCTCGGATTGTGTTTAGCATGGTTGGTCTAAGAGTGTTTCTGCCCTGGGAAGTCTTGTCTTTGTCAGATTTGACCAGTCCATGTTGTTGATGCACTTTGTACAGTCAGTCAGGCTTCTTCTGTTCGCATGTGAAAGTCGACAGGTGATGGAGAAACTTGGATTGCTACGATGGTAAGGTGGGAAAAGTGATATAATAGCCCATTTAGAACAACGAAGCCATATGAATGGATGGATAGTTAGATTACTAGGCGTTTAGGTAGGAAATCATAAAAAATATTTCGCTGTGCTATGTGCTATGTGCTATGATATATGATTGAAGAAAAGAAATGATGCGCATGGTAAAGTCGATGGTAGGTGTAGGTGTAACCATCTGACTTGCTTAGGTACTGCCCGGTTTCCAGTACCATGGGCGTTGATTCAGGGGTCTAGTCCCCTAGTACAGCCTACAGCCCCCGGGGCCAAGGCAGCCATTAAAGAAGCCCCACCACTTCCGCAGCTGGGTATGAGCTTAGGTATCCTTGCCTCCAATGCTGAGGTACCGTCTGGGCACTTCAACAACATACATCAGATCTCGTAATTGAGATCTGGCCAGATATAACCCTGCCCATACCCTACGCGTTTCGCTTCAAATCTGGCTTTGTCGTTCTGGTCGCAATGCTCCCTTCTCATCAATTGTAGGGTCACCCTTAATTTTGCACGACCGCGTTCGCAATGGCCGCCGATGCCACGAGCTACAAACAGTTGAAAGAGGACTTCGTGTCCAACCTCTCAGGAGGCTCAATCTCCGAGATCAACTATGTCACAGCTGTCGGAACGGTATGTTATGGCTCTCGTGTGCGTGATCGCGGTTATCCATTGAGCTAATTCGCAAGAACTGCAGGTCGCACTCATCCTATGGTCCGTCCTCCAATCTCGACAGTCCTTCTTCAAACCATACAAGCCCCTTAGCTTCCTTGTCGACCTCTTCCTCAACGTTCTCGGCCCTTTACTCGCTATAACCCTTTATTCGAATACGCCACTACTGCTCTGTGGTCTCGTCCTTGTGCCTGCCATCTTTGTCTATGCCCTCCCTCCGAACCCTGTCGGGGCGAAAAAGAAGAAGCCCAAGCTTCCACCAGCCGCGCAAGCCCAGAACAAATCCTCGAGTGCTCTAAGCATCTTGTCTACGAAGCCATTCTTGACTACCTACCGGGGCTCGTTAATGGTCTTAACATGTCTCGCTATACTGGCCGTTGATTTCAGGATATTTCCTCGCCGTTTTGCCAAGGTTGAGACATGGGGGACCTCTTTGATGGACTTGGGTGTGGGATCGTTTGTCTTCTCAGCTGGTATTGTGGCTGCTCGGCCATTGCTGAAAGACAGAGCCGAAGGGCGAACCGCCCCCCTATTCCAACGCCTTCTCTACTCTATGCGACACTCCTTCCCGCTCCTTATCCTAGGTGTTGTGCGCCTCATCAGCGTCAAGGGGCTCGACTATGCTGAACATGTGACTGAGTATGGCGTTCACTGGAACTTCTTCTTTACTCTTGGCTTCCTGCCTCCTTTTGTCGCTATTTGCCAATCTATCCTTGAGGTGATACCGTCTTACGCCTTCCTGGCGGTTGTTTTAGGCATTGCGCACCAGGCCATACTAGAGACTACATCCCTTAAAGCCTTTATCCTTACAGCCCCCCGGACAGACCTATTCTCTATGAACAGAGAGGGTATTTGTAGCTTTGTTGGCTACCTGGCCATATTTTTAGCCGGGCAAGATATGGGCATGTTCGTTTTGCCAAGAAATATCAAACCAACCCAAAATTCCAACAATGCTTCCCAGCGAACTACTCTTTTAATAAGGATGAGTGCCTGGACTGGCGCATGTACAGTACTCTACTTCTTTGCGACCAACTTTAAATTTGGCCCTGGCTTGGATGTTTCTCGCCGCTTGGCCAATTTCCCTTATGTTTTATGGGTTGCTGCCTTCAATTCGGCACAGTTATTGATCTTTTGTTTCGTAGAAACAAGATTCTTCCCGGCCTTTTATAATTCCACCGACTCCAAAACTGAACAGGAAGCGTACAGTGCTGCTACGAGCACAGTCCTCCGAGCTTACAACCGGAATGGGCTGGCCCTCTTCCTTCTTGCTAACTTGATGACTGGATTGGTTAATATGACCGTGCCTACGTTGGATGTAGGACCAGTAGTTGGCATGGGAATACTAGTTGGATACGCTACTATTCTCACAGCTATTGCTGTCGCGTTAGATGCGTGGAATCTATCTATTAAACTATAGCTTTAACGAGTCTATCGAAATGACTAATCGCTTACTCCATGCTCACATTTTCGCCACTGTATTTTGCGTTTTGCCGGATCACTTGTGCAATCAATAGTAATACTACTACACATTGAATAGGAGGGGTCCTTACGTCTCGTGGATTACCAGGGACTTCGCGATCTGCACTAAAGGGTCCCAGGCGTCCGTCAGCAGACGTGTAGATAGATGAGAGCGGACACCTCATGGCTTGCCGCACCTTATCGCTCACACTCCGGGATGTACAGCGTTTGGCATATTCTAGTAGCACAGTCACGCCACATCCACTTCAGCTGTGTATAGAAACGGGCACCGTTGCATTCGTGAGCGTAAATCTTCATACCGCGAGGGAGCTTCCGCGGCATTACGGTGCGGATATGCTTACATAGTCGGTATTCCTCACGTGCGCAAACTCCGCGCACGTAGAAAGTTGTGCAGTATGTCCGCCTACCTGTGGAGGTCGTGCCGATGGTACGCAGACATACAGGGCAGTATACTTCGTGGTAGTGCTCGATGCACATCTCCCTTTCCCCGGGCCTCACTAGGCTAATATACGGGCTTTTGTCAATAAACGGTTTGGCTTTTCCCTCGTCTGGACTGTGCTGTTAGACGATCAACAAGGGCTTTTTGCGGGTTGGTTAGGCGAGAGTTCTGCGCTGTCCAGCTGTTCGAGTTCTCTATCGCGATGAAAGGGAACGTGGGATGGCAATTTAGTCTACCTATCTCGTCTGGGGGGTGGTGTCGGCAACATGGGTTTAAATACTCTTGCCAAGGGACGAAGACTAAACAATCCCTTTATTTCGCATCTTCCTCTTTGTGTGTTGACTGGCGTCCACAAAGAGCTTGTTGAAGCCATTGTCACCGTCTTCTTCTCTGGCGTCTCTGGGTAAGGACCCAGCTGTTAATCCAAGGTTTAAGCTCACTCATACGGTACGTGGGCGACTGACTTGGCCTCGGGTAGTTGTTAAACCTGAAAGCTTTGCTACTAGGTACTGTTAAAGATGCTACCTAATAGTGTTTTCAACACCCTTTTGATACTAAGGAATGGTTAGCTCGCTGTTGCAGAAGAGCAGTTGAAGTTGATGCCCCCCACACCAGCTGAAATAGCAGTGCGGGAATGCAGGCTTCCTTTCACAGCGGCGATGCGACTAGTTCTCAGCTCCAAGCTTTCCCGAATACTTAGCCACACTTAGCCTAAGGCATTCACAGCTTCCGCATGAATATACTTCTATAAATGCTATACCTTTGCATTATCTACATCGCATTGTTGACTCATCCTCAAGGTACTTTCATATGTAGAAGTAGCTCAGTACCTATCAGTACCCAGGTACTCTGGTCCGCCTCACTCCTCTCTCTGCCTTGGCAGCGCCTACGTGTCAGCGCTATCAACGTCTAGGACACCGAGACACCAAGAGGGCAAGTAGGATAGCCAAAGGTAATGCGGGGTGCGCATGTCGATTGTAAATATAAAATAAGACTAGCTGTATCCAATTATATCTCTCTGTCTCCAAGTCCAGCATCGCCTGGGCCGCAGCTGTGTTGTATATTGGGTGACGGTTCGACGTTGTCAAAACTGAGAGCGAGCTGGTGCGTTACTTCTGCTCTACCTACCTGTCTCAAATATAGCACGAGTAAGGATAAGAGTCATGCATCTTTTCCGCCGGCGCATCGGCGCCAGGAACGAAACGCCAGTCGACGACACCAAGAACGTCGACAGCAGCCTGCCACCATCATACGAAGACAGTCAAGATGCTTCGTTGCGGGAAGTGTTACAAGGAGCCAGGGCGGTTCTACCGCTCTTATGGCCTTCTTCGTCTTCTACAATGGCCTCATCCTCCAAGCCAGAAAAGAACATAACCCTAGGCACGGACCCAGCAACAGGCAAAAGCGGACGACATGGCGAAACCATAAACCCAAGTCCAAGCGCACAAGAGGATGCTATCATGGAAGTCCTCTCAAATCTAGCCATGGCGCCGTGCGGAGGCTATCCATTTCTCGACCGTATACGGCAGTTCTCGGATTTCTACTTCACGCCATATATGGCAAGCGAGGGTACCCCCCTGCAAGAGCAGCAACGCATAGCTCTCCAGAAAATCAACGCCCCCCGCGAGAGTGCAGCCCTCCTGCTATGTGCACGTGTCCTAGAGGGGTATTACGCCGGGCTGGGACACGTAGACTCAGCAGCAGATGCCAATATCGCGCAGAATCCATCTACGCTCTACCCCAAGCGTCCGAAAGAGAAGAATACCAGTGACTGGGACGCGGAAAAGAAGAGGGGGGGAGGGGAGATACCAACATCAACATCAGAGATAGCAATGAAAACAAAATTAACACAAATCGCTGCATGCGGGGAAGAGGGCTGCGTTTGCTGCGACTTTGACGACGCAATCTCAAACTCAAGCCCAGGAACCCAACCAAAAGACTTAGGCTTACCCGCACGTTGCAGCTGCGGCCATCCGTGGACATCTCACTCATCACCGCCAGGCGGCATATCCCGCCTTCTCCGGCGCTACACAAACTGGAACAGCGCATCTTACATCGCCCTGGGCCACCGCACGCCCACAGGACTAGAGAAACGGGGGTTCGCCGAAATTAGAGTCTGTGGTGCCCCTGGAACGAACTGCCCTTGCCGGGATTACGACAAGGGGAGACACACGGCGCGGTGTGGGCGGTGCGGGCATTACGACAGTGTACATTTCCCTATCAATGTTGCACGGGAAGTACAGAAGTCGGAAAAACGGCATAAGGGAAAAGGGAAAAGAGGTGGACTAAATACGACAGGAACTGACCCAGCTCGGAAAAAGGCGGAGTGGGAATTAAGCTGGATTTTGGTCGAGAATGCATATCGACTCCTCAACCAAATGGCATAGTTCTCACTGGATGAGAACTAATGATTCCGTCTAATGATACATCATTTCATGCATTCCCCGAGAGATTAATTGGGCAGCACAGATGGTAGCAGATCCGTGCATACAGAGATATCCTAACTAACAGACTTGCTTGTTTGCTCGTAATTGCTCTATAAAATCATCGTGAGATGTTTTCCGCAGACAAAAAAAGAAATGTAAGTAAACCTTCATCTTTGGCTTTAAATATACTTACACAAGGACAGTGATTTTCGTTATAGACTTTGGTCTTTTTTGGCCTCGGGAAAACCATCCACGTTCGTCCGCTCTTCTCAACTCTTCTTATAACTTGTCCACTCTCTTTAGGCGAGTAGATATGTCATGTAGCTAATACGAAATTGTCTGAGCACCGTCGAGAGCATCTCCAGGCTCAAGAGCCGTCCATCCCTGCACAGAGCCAGCTTCAATACAGATCATGTTTTTGAAGCCCTCCTTGGGTTCAAAATCGCCCATGCCAGCTGCCTTCTCCGTCCAGGGGTTCCACACCACAATATCCTTAAGGTTGTCGCGTACTACACTGAAAGCCGTTGAGCCCCCTTCAGTCACGACGATGGGGGACGACGGACCCTTGGCGGGAGTATAGACACGGTCAGTCTCGCCAGTGATAGTGACGGCGCCGGACTGCGACTTAGTCTTAGCGCCGTCTACCTTATCAATATACTCCGAGTCTTCGAGGCCGGTGACTTCGACTTTGGTGATGTCCTGAACAAACCGAGAATCGTCATATTAGCAATCAATGAACTTCAGTGGCTCTCCACCCCAGCCTAACCCCCTAATGCCTTGAACTTACCTTGATTCGGAGATATGTGTGCAGCAAGACCTGGCATTCAAAGGGCTCTTTCCCATCATTCGTAATGACAATACCAGTGCTCAAGCCGTCGGAAGTCAGAGTGACGCTGTAGATGGCAGAGAAGATATAGGGCCAGAGTGCCTTGGATTTCTCGTCGACAGTGGTGGACGAGAGGCCGAAGTCAAGTTTTATGGAGGCGTCGGAGGGGCTTGTAGACGAGGTCGATTCGGAAGACGACTTGCCAAGGAACTCCCACTTTGAGTTGCGAGCAAAGCCGTGTTGGGGAAGCTTGCTGGCGGCCGCATGGTCGGGTGCTGTGCCGAAGACCTATCTCGCATACAGAAGGTATTGATTAGCTGAGGGTTTTTTGTGCATAAGCCTCCTCCTCCTTCACCTCCAACCCCCTGTTTACTTACGGGAAAGACGAGAGGAATACCACCTCTCACGGCCTTGGATCCGTCAAGCTTAGCGGCATCGGAAACCCAGAGTTTCTCGTTTCCGGCACGGTCCTTCCAGCTGATGACAGTAGCCCCGAAAAGGAGAACTTCAACGCTTTCGCCGGTGGGGAGAACCGCGGAGACGCGCGAGTTATCATGTGAGATATTGACCTGTGGTTGGGGTGGTAGGCCAGGAGTGCTAGCTAGCGCTGCGGGCTTGTTGGGTCTGTCTACCATGATTGGCGATCGGCTGCAGGTAGTGGAGGAAGAATGGATGGGGAATAGATGGAGATATCAAACACAAGAAACAAGGGAGAAGTAAGATAGTAATGTAATGGTTGGGTGGTCACAGAGATATCAGGTTGAAGATGCGTCCTTTTCAGAGCCCCTGGTCAGAAAGTAAGATTAACAGGAGTAGCGCGAGGCTATTCCAACAAGCAATCGGTCACCGGTATGCAGATTTCAATGGAGGGAGTGCTGTAGGGTGGAATGCTACAGGATACCTAGGTATAGGAATGATGGAGATGGAGGCGGGATAGAGGGGAAAACGGAGGGGGAATCTGGAGTTAATAGCAAGATGGCGGGGTAACTTGCACTAACACCTCACCAACTATACCTACCAGTAGATCTGTAACAGCCGCTATGGGGCGCGGGGCTTGTTTCATCTGTTGTGCTTACTTACTTAAGTAATTATACATCGCGTAGCTACCTAAGTAAGTACATGGAGGTACTGAGCAACACTTGCTTGTATCATGCATGTCATACAACATTAGGTACTAGATACATGTACAATGTGCATTACTCTAGGTACCTTAGGTAGTTAGGAGGCACTCACTGTTGGCGATCTTACTACAGATTTTCACAGTGCATGTATTTTCAGTGATTGGGCTTTGTCTCAGTCAGCACAATTGATACTAATTAACAACCCATTCAATTTTATAGATTCTAATTAAAGAGTTAAATACCCGGTAGCTTGCTAGATGTTTACCATGTGGTATGACATCATTTTACGTCGCTAATATTTTACAACAGATCTAATAAACAAACCATAGGTACTTCCAAACTAAGAGAGTGAAGTTGTTCCCTGTCTACACTAGTAGTACAGGACTATCAGTCAAAGCTCTAAAGCCTCAACTAGAGTCAGACTTCTAAACTATGCATGCCTACAAGTACCTACTTCAGCTGTCACTCTCATCAATTGCAGAACATCCGCTACCTACCATTCATTTTACATACATCTTGAACCGGTGCTACTTATGCGCGAGCTGCACAGTGGCTTATTACATATTCCTATATATGCAGTGCCACTACCTCATGTATTTCATTGCGCCATCTTGTTTGCATTCAAGACAGCAATTGCTCTGAAAGCTGAGAAATTTTTAGCTAGAACTCTATTAATATAGCCTATAGGTACAAGAGTTGCACTGATGCCCAAAAAAACGGTTGGCGTATTTGTCGGACGTGTCATTTCCACTACCATTCTAGCCTACTTCTTTGAATACCCGTGAGCACAAATCTAAAGACTCAATTCTTGAACTGCATTTTATAAATGAGTAGTATTGTGAGTTTTATATCTTAAGTGCTACGTCGCTTTTTAATTAAATAAATAGATGAAGCTTAAAGCTATAAGTTAAACAATGGCGGGTTTTATATTGCCAATCTTACCAGATTGTTGTTTCATTATATAGGTCTTTAA
Organism: Xylaria hypoxylon; assembly: GCA_902806585.1. Lineage (NCBI taxonomy): Eukaryota > Fungi > Ascomycota > Sordariomycetes > Xylariales > Xylariaceae > Xylaria > Xylaria hypoxylon. The sequence continues at coordinate 5,002,813 of CADCXB010000001.1, forward strand.
AAAGACACTTAAGAGAAACAATGGCATAATTTAAACTAATTTAAACTATGATAATCAAAATGATTTATGTTCTCAAATAAGCGTTACATCACTCTTTTAATGTAGACATTAAAAGTCAAGATCATAAAGAAGCTTATAAATGGGCTTCATTAACAAACTATAGGAAAAGGAATCAAATAACAAACTTAAAGTAAATATATGGAAAAAGGAGACATCTCTATTTAAACGGGAGAACAGGTGTGTTAAAATTTGACGTTGTTATAGGAATTGAGAATTAATAAATTAGGTAACTAAGTGAAATCGAAACGCATGTTCGCTGGTAGGAATCTAATATACCGTCCGTTCTTCACCTCTTCCAAATATTTTCTTATTTGGATTCGGTAGTATCACGCGCTGTGGATTTGATCTACTTAACGGTGCGTTCTACTTGCTTCCTCTCACAAGTTCAGCCGATCTAAACAGCACATAAAATCAACTACTATTACCGTGTAATGAATCGCCTGTGTGGAATAATTTCTTTCGTTGGAATACTATAGCCATATGACACCGTATTTAACCAGTCAGTTCATTAGTCAATTCACATTATCCACACTTAAGTCTTCTATTATGTAAAATGTTCCTGTGAAATCATATTTCTGGAAAGCCTTGCCTGCCCGTAATACGGCGATTGGAACCTTGAATTACATACGTAGCATTGTTATACCCGATTGCTTATAAACATAGCGCCTAAGCAAGTCTTCATAGGCCACTGACAGGAGAGACAGTACTGTTTGAAGCAAACAAGGATGTGATTTGGGTGAGGAGTTCTCATTTCCTATCGGGACTATTTACGACTCTCGCATTGGTTTAGATATAAAATATTTTATGTAGTTTGCGCCTATAACGGTAGGTTACACACTCTAGTTGAGAGCAGCTGTGAGGAGCGAGAGTTTGATACAAACTCGTAGCTTATCTAGTCTAGATAATCGGAAGATGTCTACACGTAAAAGTTCTAATACAGTCCCTTGTAAGCGAATATAGTAAACGAATGCTCCCGGATGATCCAGATGCTCTAATTTTCAGATATTAATGACAACTTGTGACACGAAAATAGGACTGGCTCGCTAAGCCCAAGAAAGTGGATATCTAAGTTACCGTAGTATAATAATAACTGGGCAGTTCGTATTCAGGAATTGAGATGCATAGCCGAGCTGCACTTGATGAGGCAATCTCTAGGGGCATATTATGTGAGATTTGAATCGGAGAGGTATGCGAGTAAGGAGCTGTCTCACTTTCTAAATAAAAGATTCAATTCTATTTTCTGTATGCGTATAATCCCTTGAATTATTAATTATCTCCATAGAAAATCTCCATAACCGAAAACTGATGTGATAGGTAGGCTCACGTTGCCAGCCCAGTTAAGATAAATTGCCTTCCTGTTTGGGGCAATTAACTGCGCTCTTCTCTATGGTTCGTAATTTGGGTCTTGCATGAGGTCAATTCTACTCTGATATATACTTGTAAATTGACATTGCAACCCGTCCATTCAAAAGTGTTAATTCCGGCTGTAGGCCAGAGTAACAATGGCGCCTGATTCCGTACTGGTCTTGAATGCCGTGTCTACAGCTTTTGCGACGATCTTCATTGTGACTGTCCCCTCCAGATTGTGGAAGCTTCGCCATTCCCGCCTCACAAGCACGCCAGGCTACCGAGGGCCTTTCAAATCTGTTAGTATTTTCTGTAGCCCGCTAAGACATCGAGCTATATTCTAATACCAGTAACGAATGCAGGCACTTGGGGTCCTACTGGCTGTCATCTTGTCAGTATTCTGGACGAGATGCCTGGGCATAGACTTCCCACACAAGGTCTATTTCCTGCTCTCATTGTTTACCTCTATGCTTGCTGCTTTGGGATTGAGTGCCCTTCTTTTCCAGGAGCAATACAAAATCCACACGGCTTCCGACCAGGTCAAACTATATCTTCTCTGTTCTATAGTGTGCGATGGTATCTACCTCACTATGCCCTCCGGGCTCGGGACCCGATCCAATACTTTACGTGCTATACTGTTTCGTTGTTTCACCCACTTGCTACTTTTTGTGTTCGAGTGCTGGCCCAAGAATTCATCATTGAGCATTCTCAATGAGCAGACATCTCCCGGCGAACATTACGGTCTACTGGACAGGGTATTTTTTACCTGGATCATCCCGATACTTAATCGGGGGTATAAGAATCTCCTCATTAACCAAGACTTACCACTTCTGGACCGGCACATGAAGCCAGAACTTACAAGAATGGAAATCATTGAAGTCTGGTCCCAGCGAGGTTAGTGAAGAGCGCTTGTGCACCTTAATATCTTCATGGTTCTGACTAGAACAGCCAAACCTCCCACAAAAACAACTCTCCCTTTATCTTTAATGAAATGTCTTAAAAGACCATTTCTTGCTGCTATTATTCCGCGACTATTTTTGATCGTCTTTCAATATTCTCAACCTACACTGATTAAACAATCAATCAGATACGTTATGGCGTATCCTTCAGACGCGAAGTAAGCAGTTATTAAAATTTCTTCCCTTCTTGTTCTTGGCCATTTATGGGAACCAAAGACTCCTTTCCTGTTAAAACTATGTTTCACGGACACCCATGCTTCTAGAGCAACTCTAAACCACACGTAGATGGGGATAACTGACCGTAAGTGTTGCAGTGATGACTATGGATTTTGGCTTGTCTTTTCAGCCGTAGCTATCTATGTCGGCATTGCTGTAAGATAGCATTGTTTTGATTTTTTCTTCGGACCCTAACGCTGTCGTCCAGTTATCAACTGCTATATACCAGAACAGCTTGAACACCTTGAAGCTTATGACTAGGAGTGCTCTCATAGGGCTAATTCATGAGAAAATCATGGAGTCTCCTAGCATTTCTTATGACAACGGCGAGGCTTCTACACTTATGAGTACTGACGCAGATACCCTCGACGGTATTGCCGAAATGTTCCACGAAACGTGGGCTCAAGTCATCGAGGTCGTGATTGGTATAACTCTTTTAGCCCATGAAGTTGGATGGATTTGGCCACTTCCACTTTTCTTGATTTACTGTAAGTATCGCCATTGATATACCATTATTAGGCACTAAGAGGGATAGTATGTTCACACATGAGTCGATTTGTTGCTAAACACCTGCAACCTCGCCAGAAGGCTTGGAGCATCGCAACACAAAATCGGATAGCTGTTGTAAGTTCTATGATAAGCTCGATGAAGGTCGTTAAAATGCTAGGACTTCAGCTTAACCTCACCGATCGTATTCAACAATTACGAGAAGCAGAACTTTGGGAAGCCTCGAAATTGAGATGGATCAGATTATATTATGTTGCCTCGGGTTTGTCAAGAATCAGTTGAATCCGACTCACACTTCAAAAATTAACTTGAAAGTAGCCAATGCTCTTGGAATATTCTCGCCAGCTATAACCCTCATCATATTTGCCGTTATATCAAGCTCCCAAGGCCGCGACCTAGATACAGAAACCGCTTTTACAACCGTAGCTATTTTAAGCATGATCACCCATCCAGCAAATATGATAATGACAATTGTCCCACGAGTAGTTTCGGCACTCGCTGGGTTTGAAAGGATCCAATCTTTCTTAGTCCGGCCATGTTTAGAAACTCGCAGTACAGTGCCACCCGAAAGGACTATAAATAGGTTGTCCCGAAACGTACGTCAAGCTACACCATCTAATACTGCCATTCGGATAGAGCAGCTTGGAATTGGCCATGAACACCTCGTCTTAGAAGGCGTAAATATCGAGATAGCAGCTGGATCATTTGCTATAGTCTCTGGCCCTACCGGCAGCGGTAAAACGACACTACTACGGGCAATTCTAGGAGAAATTGTTCCCACTCATGGTTCAATCAGCCTAGCAACAGGACCTATAGCATATGTGAGTATTTTGACTTCGAGGCCGTAGTAACTGCTTTCCAGTTAGATACTTTATCCCTGAAGCTTCCCATCGCTTCAAAACGCTCAAAAAGGTAATAACTGATTCCGAGTATTGTAGTCTGCTCAGAGGCCATGGCTACCCAGTGGTACGATTAGAGACATTATCTGCGGTGCTCCCAATACCGCCATAGCCCTTGACGAGAGTCGTGAAAGATGGTATCACGAGGTTACCGAGATTTGTTGCCTCACGCATGACTTCGAATCCCTTCCCGACGCAGATCAGACCCAAGTTGGTAGTAGAGGACTCAACCTGTCCGGGGGACAACGACAGCGAGTGGTATATTCCCTAATCTCGTCACTTATAGACCTCGTTAACATACTAACCCTAGACACTTGCACGTGCTTTGTTTGCGAGATACGACATACTTTTGCTAGATGATATCCTTAGTGGAGTTGATGGTGAGACTGAAGAGACTGTTTTTGGTAATCTTTTCGGGCCCACGGGGCTCATTCGGCGGCTAAAGACTACGGTAGTCTTGGTGTCAAATTCATGTAAGTCCCTTTACTCTGTTCCTCGTTTCTTGGCTTACCCTGGGGCAGCTCAATACTTTGAGATGGCGGATCATATTGTGGTTCTCGGTGAACACGGGGTATCGGAGCAAGGGAAATGGGAAAATATTAAAGTCAAAGCTGGATCGATATCTAAATTTTCTAGAAGTCACGACTCCAAGGGCAACGACAACCCCATTCTTTCAGCAAATTTCGATAAGCTTAACACACAGGCTCAAGTAAGAATGGAGACTGAAGCAGACCTTGCAAGGCGAACTGGAGATCCGGCTCTGTATGGTAAGTTCCCTTTGAAGCTAGATAAGTAAATATGGCAATATAGCTAATACAAGTATAGCTTATTATTTTCGTTCTGTTGGACTTACCAACCTCGTGTTCTTAACCATCACTCCCACACTCTATGCATTCTTCATCACCTTTCCACAATACTGGCTTCAATTATGGACCGAAGCAGGTGGGAGCACTTGGTTTTACACTACTGGATACATTTTTATATCGATAATGTCGTGGGCCTCAACCTGCGCACAGATCTGGTAAGTTACTTGACAACTTGTGCCAATTGGTGTTAACAGGAAACAGGTGCCTTCTTATCCGACTTGCCCCTCAATCTGGATGGCGGTTACATGAACGTCTCCTCCACATTGTCACAAGGTTTGTCAACATGATGCTTCTGCCCCTAAGCGTAATTAATCATACTTAGTGCACCTTTATCCTATTTCTCGCAAACTGAGAATGGCTCGATCTTGAACAGGTAAGAATGCCGTTTCATATATGAAATTAACACTAATATCATATAGATTCAGCCAGGACATACAACTCATTGACAATCAGCTACCGTCAGCCCTTCAGACTGTTGTGGTTCGTACGTATGCATGTAATCAATAGGGCTGGTCTATTAACTAATTGCACTAGAAATCCTAAAACTTGTCATGCAAGTCATTCTTTTGTGCGTCGCTCAAAAGTGGCTCGCAGTATCTTTACCAGCTTGCATCTTTGTGCTCTACGTCATCCAAAGGGTATATCTTCGAACGTCAAGACAACTTCGGTTCCTAGAGCTTCAAACCCGAGCGGGTGTTTTCTCGAGCTTCCTAGATTCCGTAAGTGCTCAGCATCGAAATATGTAACTTAGTTAAACTAAACTTGGCAGATTGAGGGACTAGAGACAATACGAGCTTTTGGCTGGTCCGAGGCCGTAAGACGGGACAACATTCGATGCGTAGACGATGCCCAACGTCCTGAGTTCCTGCTTCTCTGTCTCCAAAGGTGGCTGAATATTGTGCTAGACCTGTTGGCTGCGGCTATTGCCGCTAGCGTACTGGCTATTGCTGTAGCACTACGAGGACACGTTAGTGGTGGGCAAATTGGTGTTGCGCTTAACATTATGCTTGTTGTCAACACAACACTATTGAAACTAGTAGTAAGTTGGACTACATTAGAGAATTCGCTGGGCGCAATTTCTCGCATTAAATTGCTTGAGACTACGACTCCATCAGAAGGTGAAACGCTTTCGAACTTGGATCCGCCCGAAAATTGGCCTTCCAGGGGACAAATCGATATCAAAAACATCAGCGCATCCTATCAGTAAGCATCTTTCCAAAAGAGAAAAAAAAAAACACTATCAATGCAAACTTCTGACAAATGAAACACAAGGGCTAATTCTGTTGTCCTGAAAAATGTGAGCTTAGATATCACTGCAGGTCAGAAGCTTATCGTTTGTGGGCGTACGGGCAGGTGAGTATTTACACACAATGTGGTCAAACAAGTCGCTTACTATTGATTTAGTGGTAAAAGCACGTTATTATCCGTTCTCTTGCGACTTTTAGAGCTGAGATCTGGCACAATTGAGCTAGATGGGATTGATATTAAACAAGTGAAACTTGACGTACTGCGTCGAAGGTGCTTCGTCACAATGACCCAAGATCCTTTGCTCATGCCTAATGAAACGCTACGTTTCAATTTAGACCCTGATTTATCTATGTCAGATGACCTAATCACTAATGCTATATCGAAGGCTGGGCTGGCATCACATTTTGTCCCTGGGAACACACAATTATCGGGAGAGGCGGCTAACTTTGCCGAGCACCCAATACTCGACCAAAAGTTGTCTCTGTTCAAGGAGCTGTCAGTTGGTCAATGTCAGTTATTCGGCCTTTGCCGAGCACTTGTCAAAGTGCTCTCGCTACGGGGTTCAGGGGTGAATCCCATGATTCTCTTAGATGAGATCACTTCGTCCTTGGATACCTTGACGGAATCGATAGTTCACCGCGTCATCGACGAGTTCACCCATAATGGTCACACTGTAATCATTGTTGCTCATAGGCTTGGCGCACTGGAGGTCAAGCCCGGAAGGGATACCGTGGTATTGATGGCGGATGGCAGGGTGCAGGAGGTCATCAGAGACTTGGGACCGGATACTTTTCAAAACCTTGCGAAAATAGCATAGCATCCGCACCTATAATAATACCGCTGCTTAGAATGTACCATCATCCAGCTTTCCAACATCAAAAACCGAGTAGCCGGTATATTTGCGATGATACAGACGTGCCACAATACTACACTAGATATCGTCAAAACTTAGCCATCAAAGAGAGCTTAAAGCCCCTGTGCAACAAAATCATTTATTACCCTACCCTACCTACAACTAGCTATCCTGACAACGCGTTGTTAATTTTCTTTTTCTTTCAGATCAAGACCATATGATTAGTGTATTGCATATGCCGGCTAAATATCAAACAGTAATGCGAACCACCAGAGCATACCTAGCTGACTCCGATTGCATGTGCAGCACATAGCAGCAAAAGCAACCATGCGGCCTCGACTATCTGGCATGTGACGTTGAAAACACATTACGCCTTTACCGGTTCAATGAGGGGCTAATGCAACATCGGTAGCTTACGCAATTCGCTGAAACCAGCTCCTCAATCCCAAAGGATACCATGGCGTACATAAATGCACAGTACTAGTAGTTGTGGCTAAGGTGTTCATCGGGACAGAAGCAACCAACTCGCAGGGTGCCTATATCAAACCCAAGCTATTGGGCTCCAGATCGTCGCGGCCGCAGATGCAATGCAATGCATGAACCTAGTAGGGTTACGGTGACTGGGATGTCTGTACTCGTGCTACGTTGACAGCCTAACAACCTGGCTTCCGGTCGGGTTCACTGGAATGAGGGGGTCATGATAAAAGAGAAATATGTTGAAGATATTACGCTAAGTCCATGAAGCGAAAGCTCATACTGCTGGTGGAGAGGAATTCTGAGACCGCCGACCTCGCCACTAGCCAGAATACAAGCTGCAGGTCAAGGTAGGAAACGTCTTTCATCTTTGCCAATATATCATAGTAGAAGTAATGCAAGTTAATTCAGAGAATACCTAATTCCTACTCATAACAAATTGAATAAATGAGACAGTGTAATTAACGCCTGACTTTACATATATACATTTCAACTAAACATATTTCACTAAGCGTTTTGGGCAGCTTCAATGATAACCTCCGCGGTAAGATCCGGTTGACTCAGAAATGGACTATGTCCCGCTGTGCAACGCCGCGTTTTCATTCCTGGTATATCTGCTACCATCTGCTCTTGGCTCTGGACCGGTACCGCTTTGTCACCCTCACATAATAGATACGTCATAGGAATTTGAATGTCGTTGGCGCAAAATCCCAAGGGCTCCTCGAATGAACGTTGCGATTGATACCTATGTTTCAATTCTGCACGCCACTCTTTAGCCTCATCAGCAGGCAAGTCACTGTAATATAGCTCCCCAGCGCCTGGTATGATTCCCATGGAGCAGGGTACCTAAGTGTATCGAGTCAGCGATAGCACATAAGTAGATTGTAGTAAAGACGGACTTTCTTTGACGGTTCAGTCTTAATCGTCCACTCGCTGTAATCCCCTCCTTTGGTCGAGAGGAGAGAGAATCCACGTTGCGCAATGGGAAATGCGCAAATATATACAACTGCATTAAAGCCTCCGCGAAGCCCGCGAGATTGTCGATCGGCGATGCTCTGGCCCTCAACCGATGCGGTGGCTACGACGCCACCATATGAGTGGCCGACGATGACGACCTTGCGGCCTTGGTCGAAAAGGGGAAGGACGAGGTCGTGAATCACCGCGACATCGACACGCCATGAATAATCCACAGGCTCTGGTCCAACCACTGTGAGCAACCTTGGTGCGTAAACTTCGTACCCCGCCTCCTCCAGCCGTTTCTTGACCTTCTTCCAGACATCAGGGAGATGCCACGCACCGTGGATCAAAATGATCACGGGTTTTGACGTACGTTGTGGTGCCTCAATCTGGGAATGGTGAGATGAATGAGGTAGTTGGGGCAGTTTGTGGTTGCCCTTTAGCAGCCCGCTGAAGGACCAGGCCGTAGAATATTTGAACAAACCATGGATTCTCATCGTGTCAAGATATAGATATGATAATGTTGATAGAAGAATTAGGTATGGTTCTCCTCCGGATGCTACTTATATAATCATAGTAGACCGGCCACACCCATCACCCAGACGCCTCCCCAAAGCCATGTAGGTCAATAATATTATAATACGGTAGACTAGCGTATGATTAAACACCTTGCGTTCCAATGGTACTCTGTATCTACGTTCAACCAGATTTGGAACTCATATGCGGGCGCGCTGCATCACGCCACGTCAATCCCCAAAAGGATTCTTGGGAGCGCCGTCGGTGTATGTGACATTGATCGAATACGGCAAGCGCACCGCCAGAACCGCCAATGATCTGTCCCCAACCCACGTAGATGCTCCCACTTTGTGGTTGTGGTGGCTCACATCAGAAGTGGTACCATATCAGCTCTTATCGCCATGACATAATCCTACACCAATAACGGCATAGAAAATAAAACATGTTAGTCCCTCGTAATCCAAGCCTCCCTCTCAAACCCATCACGAGGATACGTTCGGCTACGGTGATGATCCAAGAACGGTCGTCATGGATCACCATAAGACAGACCTGCCAGTGGTTTTGTTCTGCTGTTATTGAAGACTGTCTTTCATCTCAATTACATGGAGGATTTAATCATTAGATCACCTCTATTAGGTTTGCCATGCCGCTTGTTTTTAGCTACTGGGATATCCTCGTGGGTGCTAACTTTACCGGTACCCCAACTCGTTTCTCTTCATTACTTCTATCATGTGGAGCGGCGCAGATGTCTTCGTCAACGAAAATAGAATAGATAGTTTCGGACACTAGGGCTAGGCAACACTTTTCTTTGGTCCCCATCACTACTTCCATAATCATATAGCTCCGTTGCCATATGTATTATATGTACTATTATTCTAGGCATAGCAATAGCGTGTCAACTTGTCATATATCTCAAGCAGTTAACGCAGAATAGGTGATTTCCTTAAGTTTTTCCTGCACAGCTTCAATACCTGCAGTGAATCTCTCTATATTAATTCTGTACTAGTGCTTTTTCAACAGTTCTTACAGCAGCTGCTACGTAGCGACTGGTCGGTCGCTTTCTTGGTCTTATATAAGAGGTAAGACAATACAATACACGGAACCTGCTCAGATCCGGAACAATCCCGTGGGGCTTACACCGAGACAGCCTCAGTATCAGAAGGACATTCCTCACGAGGGAAAGTATCATTATCCTCTCATAAACTGACGCGTAATCTGACAACATTCACATTAAAGTACACCGAAAGACATAGACATACACCGATGATGCCTGCTTACCTAACATGATACATTGAATAGAGACATCATATTTCCAAGACACTAACAAAAATGCAGTTAGTTAGGCGGTCTAATATAGGGAACACTATTTTCTTTCGTCTTCCCAGCCCTTCTCTACTCTAGGTGACCACAAAGTATTATATTAGGAGTCTCTAAACTACTTCGATATGTAACCTTCATAGAATTGATAGCTGAGAAGATAGCTATTATCGTGTGAAAGCAGAAATGGGTTAAAATCTTCCGTCCTTCAACCCCCGGCCGCGGGATCCGGATAACCAACAATATGATCATTCTCTTCACAAACTGCCAGTTTATGTATTTGTGGCTTCTCTCAAGCTAGCTATAAATGTGCTAGTCATAAGTGCCACCGTATGTTAGACTGCAGCCTCTTCGACGCCGCGCCACTCAGCTTCGATTAAGGCCAATCACATACCGCCGACGCATCCGGATATGTCCAAATGCTCCAATGAGGCATATCACAGATCGGAACTGGCCTCATTGGACGAGTTATTGCGCTATAAGTACATAATCAGCACTAGACCAAGACATCAGCAGCAAGTTCACTAGTGTCATCACCATCACAAGTGCGGGGGGAAGATAGTGTAATGGCGCTTTCACCGCAAGACAGGGTAGAGAGTACCAAAAAGAGAAGGTAGGATGGCGTCATACCGCTGTTAAGATGACCAAAAGCCATTGGGTGCGATAGTCTTTCATAGTGTCGCGTTCGTTTCCTTCGGCGCTCGGCAAGAAACCATGTCTCGAATTATCTTAGATAATTGTTACCAATGTATCTTGTGAAATAGAGCGCCGAGAGTCTACGTGGCCAAGCTCGCCACATTACGCGCACATTTGATCTTGAGAAGGCGTCAAGTATTGCGTATGCGGCTTGTGCTGGCCATTCATGCAAGAACGTGACAAACCCGAAGGTGGCAAAATAATTCAATCATTAGAATATACAGCCTAATCGTTTTAACTAATTGGATGAACCGCCTTCTGAATTTGCTAGGCAAGAATTTCATGTGTCAAAGGGGATCATGAAACAGACTAAAGATAAAAAATAGCTACAGATTAGCCCAGTTTGGAAGAGTTGTCTTTTGCATGTAACTTCCGTATGAGTATAAACTTTTTTTCCAAGACGACAATATCTTTGAGCATAGCAATAGAATCAGGGATTTTGCATGGCGCGTAGCAAATGTAGCCCACGCTTTGATATTAAAGGGGCGAAATTCGAAGGATCTCAAATAATAGTTGTGCTTTCATACAAGATTCTGTCTGCCTTGAATATGAGTTTGCTTGACATATTTAGGATTAAAGGGGGGGTTATGATCCAGGGGTGATCCAGCATTTGTCCGTATAATATTAAATAATGCGGCCATTAGCCAACACATCTAAACTGAAATCATCCGTTATTATCCATTTCTCCCCCATACCGCGCGCCATAGTCACTTACATAGTATTCGTTTTTCTTCCACTTTAAAGGTATTCTGTATAGAGATATTGGTATTAATAACATTGACTTGGTCACATCATTTGGAATCGGACATCTATTAGGTCAATTATGTGGTGTATGCTGCAAGAATGGTCTCAATCAATTATCTCGTCCAAATGTCGTGGGGTGAGGTTCAAGTGAACGTCTCCGCCCTGTAGGGCAAACGTGGTATGGGGGACTCCAGTTTCGGATGCCACAACCTCCAGTCTTGGAGGCCTCCATACCAACACTTCAACATTTTTATGCAACAAGCTGTTGACCCAGGGGTATGGCCGAGATATACGCCGTGAGCGTGGGACCACGACGAACTGGCCATACCACTCTCCTCTTCAAGATGTCTAATGAGACCTCTAAGACTACTGCAATTGCTTTAGGCCGCAGTAGTCTTGTGATAATATCTAGGACATGAAGGGAACGGTGGCTCTGGTAACTTGATCCCGGACACATGCTACAATTAGAGTATTTATAGTTTGTATAGACGGCCATAGAAGTTTAAATAGCTTTATATGATCCCGCTAGAACTGCTTAATTCCTTGCGCTTTAGGCACCTAGGATCAAGACAGCCTGGGCTCTTTTGCAGTCATATTTATAACTAACTTTTCTTGTTTGTCTGACTCTTCAAGATTTGAAGATGTTTTTTCCTAAAGCCTATGTGGCAGCTGCATTGCTGTCGGCCTTATCTTCCTATGCCCAAGATATTGGCGATACTTTCATAGTGAACTTCAGCCCACTGAGCACCTAACGCCGTGACCCTATTCTTAGCTTTGGCAAAGATACATCCGACCATGTGTATTCGGTAATAGGCGGTACTGCTTTTAAAGGCGACACTACAAACGAGGATGCCTGTCGCTTGAAGGTTACTATATGTGATAAGATATTAGACCGCTTTATCTATTGGACACCTTCGCTATATTACATTAATGATGACGGCACATTTGAACTCGTTAAACACAAAGGAAGCCTAAGCCCTCTAGTTATGAGCTTCTATAGATAGACTGTGACTTAACATTCTATAGGCCGTGTATTATCAGAACCGTGCTTGTGACTACCAAGAGGGTCGTACCAGCTGCCCGAATATCAAGGAGTCATACCCCTTTTACAATAATCCAGGGTAGCGCTCCTTAGTCGTAGTAACAAGTAGCCTACGTAGCATATTACCTATTCGTAAAAGGTATCACAATCGTGCAACATGATATTCCTCTATGCATAAGTAAGAGTCCCAATGTTTATACATAGGTCGCTAGCCTTTAGCTATTTTGATAGGCCTAATAAGTATTATTATAGAACGGATGTCCCTAATAGAGATTACGAATGATATTAAAAAGGGAACGGTCTCTTCGATCTCAGGTTCCCCCCGAACCCTGGGAAAGCCCCGCGAGTATATCCCGGACAGATTGACCCTTCCGCGTCTTGATCCTCGGGAAACCCGCCTCAGTCTCGGCGATCTTGTCCGCCACTGCCTAATCGTCTCCATCGCCGCCAATCCTGGCCCCCGGGCCGCGTGACGAGTCCGCCCCGACATACTAAGTAACGCACCCGTAGTCCTCGCTGTCCTCGACAACGCCGCCGCCGAATGCGCGTCCGCCTTCGCCCTCTCGTTCAAAATCGCAGGAAATCAGGATCGCCTCGATCGTTCCATAGCACCAGTCGTCGAGTGGGACGTTGGCCTTGGGGCTGCATCCGCCTTGATCCTGAGCCCAGGTCACGGACTGGATCATGTAGCCGGGGCCCCGGAATACGAGCCCGCGGACGTCATCGGGCTCGAGCGCATCTTTAGAATAGCACATTGTGTCTGCCACTTCCTCGGCCTCGTCGCTGGTGAACATCTCCCACCGACCGCTGTCGTTATGGTCGCGGAAACAGTATGGCAGGTGGTCTGGATCGAGAGGTCCAGTCGGAAGTGGCGGCTGCTCGGTGTCGGTCGGGTGAGATATAGTGGTGGTTGGAGGTGTAGTCGTAGGGGGAGACGTCGTCGTCGTGGGCGGCTGGCTGCCAGAGCCCTGGCACGCGTAGATCGACCCGTCGTCGTCGATGCAGCCCGTACCGGACCCGTCGATGCCGCCCAGGCCCATGTTGCCACCCGAGTTGCTGTCAGCTCCGGTATAGCCTGAGACACCCATGCCATCCTCATCGGCAGTATCGACATTAGGAATCAGATCTTCGTTCAGTGTGCAGAATTCCGGATCTTCGTCGTCATCATCATCGTCGTCATCACCAGGATCGCAGTCTTCTCCTTCGCACCCGCCGGTGTCACAGTTTGGTCCTGTGCATCCTCCGGTATTACAGCCTGTGCCTGTACACGGCTCAGTGCCGCACGCGGGTCCCACGCAGTCTCCGGGGCCGCAGAGAGGTCCCTCACAGCCTCCGGAGCGATGGCAGAACAGGCCGATACAGCCGCCGCCGTGCTTGCAGAAGAGCCCTATGCAATCGCCGCCGTGGTCGCAGTTGTCGCCGTTGCAGTCGCCGCCGTGATCACATTTATCACCTTGACACCCTCCGCCCTTCTTACACCTGCGTCCTTTGCATGAGCCACCCCGGTGCAGTTCGGCCCAACACAGTCGCCACCCTGCACGCAGTCGTCATCTTCGCAGTCTTCGCCTTTGATGCAGTCTGATCCGGCGCAGGTGGTAGGGCATGTTTCCGGCATGCAATCGGGATCGTCATCGTCGTCATCTCCGCCGCCGTCCGAACCGTCGTCATCATCCTGCTGAGGTGGTGGGGGTCCGGGGGCTGGTCCTGGGCCGATCACAACGGGGGGATGCATCGGATCAATGCCGTCACAGAACACCCAGCAGGGGGGATCGGTTGGCATGGGCACCGGGAGCGATATGGGCGGGAATGTTATTACTGTGCCGCCACATGCGTCACCGCATGACCACGGGGGCACCGGAATCACCGTCTGGTTCGAACTAGGCGTGACGGTCGTGATGGCATCGTCCTCAGGGTCGTAGGTGACGGAGTCCCAGCCATACGTAGCGTTGGTCACGACTGGCGGGGTGACCGTTACGACGCCTATGCCTGGTACATCGGTCACGAGAGGCGGCGGCTGGAGCCGTCTTCATGATTACCACGTGCAACCCAAATCTAGAAAAACCCACGTGCCAGGGACCAATATTGAAATTTCGGCCCTACCCCTGAAAGCCTGCCTTAAGGCACCAGCGGCTTCGGTTAGATAAGTCGGAAAATGACATGAGCCCACAAGAAGAAGGAGTTATAATACGACGTGCAGGTATAGAATGCACCAACCATCAGACCATAACTGGAAGTCATGCTAGTTTTTTTATCCTTCTTGTGGCACAGTAGGATCTCTCCGTTGTAACCTGCATTAAAACACTGAGCCGAAAACGGTCGCCAAGAAAGGTCTCACCGTAGCATCACAATCCTGTTGTAAATAGTTACGAACCCAGACTTCCGAAATGTAACTTCTTTCATCCTCCGTTCGGATTATCAACAGTGAAGTCATATAATTATATGGGGGTGCAGGTCCTATTGGTAAGCAGAATGCTGGCTTATGCATTCCTACACGGGATTAAGGACTTTATTCGGATTCCTTACATGCTTATATATCGATACCATCTTATTGTGCACTCTCCGCTATAGATCGACTTAAGATACTCGCATTTGCAAGGATGCCAGAAAGCAGATAGAAAAGGGGGGATTAGTTGCTTAAAGAGATATTAGTGGCCGGTACCTATAAAAGCGTTTGAAATATTAGGTACCTAAAGAGAAAAACGCTAAGAGGTGGCAAGAGAATCGCAAGGCATTATAAAGTGGTGTTTATAATACAATAAAGGCTAAAATCAAGGCTTAAAAATATCTTTAAATTATAATAGTTATAGCTTTTAGCTATATAATAACATATATATATAGGTTTAAAAGTTAAATATTAATGTTAACATTATTAAAAATAACTTAATAAAAGCTAAGGCTTTAAAATAACCCTTAACTTTTTCACTTTATAATTAATATAATTTTTTTTTATAACTTTATTTAGTTTTTTATAAACTAAATCGAAGAGAAAGGTTTAAACATAGTAATATCTTGAACTACATGGTTAGCAAGGTAAGAAAACTGTGTTTCTATACGGTCGGCTTTGTTTTTAAAGGGCCTTGCGAATTTGTGACCTGGGCGCCACTCTAGAAATGAAAATTGGCGTGTGGAATATGTTGAATTTGTTTCTAACTGAGATACTGCACATGCTACTATTACATTTGTGTAGTCCTCTAACTCTTCGGAAAGGTATCATTCAACAAGATATTTCTAACTCCTGGTGGAATGGCTATTGAGCTGTACATGGAGACGGTTGTATTCGTGTTGGGGGAGTCCGCCTTTCTAACTCGTGTAGCTCGGGACGTGGCCTATGTAGTACAAGCCCCAGAGGCCGGATCTTGGATCTTTAATATGAATCACTACGGACTTGCAGATGCAGATGCAGAGGACTGTGCCGGGGGGTTGCTCATATAATTGAAGTTTGATATCATTGAATATAACGGGTTGAAACCATAGCCGCCTTTTATGACGCCTTAACACCGGAATATGCAGTCTTATACACCACTTCCTCTATAGACTTAACTTTAATGGCTTTTCTTGGATTTTTTGGCCTTCTTATGTGGCTTCTCCCCAAATTCTTCTTCATAGACCTCGGCGGCTGTAGCGCCGCCGACTTTTCTCTTTACCTTGCTAGATTTGATACTAACGACCGGGTTGGCTTGGCCTCGCTTGGTCGCACTTCGCACTTGCTTCTCAGCATCATCCCATGCAGGAGCGTTACCTTCTACCTCGAACCTAGCTTCTAATCAGTATTACAGCCCTAGCGTTGATAAAACGGGGATTGAAAACCTACTGATCTAGCGGTAAGGAGTCGATCAACTCCCGTTGCTTTTGTCGTATTTCTTTTAACGCTTCATCACCACCTTCTTCTAGTTCTTCCTCCAGCGACGTTTCGAGAGGGTTGAAACGTGTATCGATGATCTCGTCATCATGTACTCCACTCGCGTTAGCAACGCTGACACCGATGGTGTCTTTCGGCAGAGAAGCTTCATGGGCACCTGAAACTAGTCCTTCGAAGTATACAACAAATTTCTTCACAATCTTGATAAACATAGCCAATGTCTGGGAGCTAGGTAATGAATGTTCGGCTGCAAAACCATCCAGGTCTTTTCGTTGCATTGATACCGCCAGAAGCATAGCTTTCTGGAGGCCGCTCAACTTAACGTCGTTTAAACGGCCTCGAAAGTAAGGTTCCGCCACACGGGGCATCAAATCCACTATATTAAAGTCAGCAATTCGTCTTGCTAGCAACATCCGTACGCGTCTTGAGGACTTGTAGAAATTGTAAAACATATCGGATTGAGGCAAGAGACCTAGATCCGTAGAGAGGTTGGCGAAAGAAATGATGTGTCATTACTTACATATGACATGGTAATCTAAAAGATTGTTGGCATATGATGCCAAACGCTTCAAATCGAAAGGTGTTAGGATTTGATCTAAAGACTCTTTCGTGAGCGGTGTAGGGCTATATGATGGGTCAAGTCGAGCCCCGGCGCTAGCGCTGTCGTTAATGCTAAGTGCCGTTACTGAATCGAAAGTTCGAAATCGGTAGGACAAGAGTGAGAGGAACCGGGTGTGGAAATCATTGGCGTATGATCCTAGCCAAGTTTTGTCGGTTGATTCAAGGGGTCGCAGCATGACGCATGTATGTTCACCAGTAACTAAAGCAGAAGTTAGTGGTTGCTATTCTAGGCAAGAGTTCAATGAGTTTCTAAAGAGCATGCAGAGGACTCTAAACTGAAACTCTCGAAAGCAGTGCTATCTAGAAAATTCCCGCATTCATCTTCTTTGGAGGATTTATGGGAGAAAGGTAAATTTGGAAGATTACTCACGGTCATTTGGTGTTTGTCTCAGGTAGACTGGTGAAAATCCATCTATGAGGAAGCAGCAGTTAGTAAGATTGTTGCTGATGGGAATCCCCATGACTTTGAGCGTATGTACGAGAAAAAGGAAGCCGACTGTCCCTTGTGCATTTATTGCTTCCGAAAGCCGTCATGTAAGATGCATATATGCTAGAACGGTAAAAAAAAACTTACTTTTCCGCCAAAACTTGTGTAAAGGCTGTGTGAGGCCGTAACTAACACCAACATATTCTAAAGCACTTGGTCGACACTCCGAGAGCTTGGAGAAGAGGGGTGGGAGAGTAGCAATGTCGCGAATACTAATCTCGTCTTTCAAGGTACCATTCTCCAATTCTGTATCAGTCACTCGGACTATGTTGGTTTCATTCTCGGGTTCACGTTCGGACAGGCTGGCAAATTTTCCTTCGTAAAATGAGATCAGGTCCGAGAGGGCCTTCGCTCCATATCCCATCGACGTGAAGTCCGGGGAAGTTGCGATTCGAACAACACGAGCGCCGCTCAACGAGGCAAATTCATCGTCCTGAAATTGTTGGCTCACCAGCCAGGGTATTAAATCACCTGCAGGCCTGGAACCACGGCTGAGGCTATTGAGAACACTCTGGCGGGAGATCTGTCCTTCGAGAGCTACCTGTATCGCACAGAGGGGCTCCGGGAGACGATTTGAGTTAGGGTCAAGAGGTGCACATAGAACGTAAAGTTCATGTGAAGGGGCATCGCTCAGTAACTGCAAGTCATCAGGTGTATTCTTGTAGTGACTTGCAACGAAAAGTTGCACAAGCTGCTGAAGAAACTTCTCCGCGACTGGATGGAAACTGAAAAGTGTGTCTCGGTTGATTTTCAAAAGATGACAACTTGCTGGATCAGGGCAACCTTTGGATAGCGATCTAACTTGAGTTGCATCCAACACAAGGAGGTTGTTAAGCCACTTCTCAACGGCGTCGCCTTGGGAGTACCTGATAGGTTCTTCGAGTACGATCTCCCGCAGAGAACGTGTACCAGGGAGATGACCGTCGGTTGAGTTTTTGGAAGCCTTGCCAGTTGAGCGGTCAACCGTTTCAGTATCGGTTACAGCGGCGCCTGCTCTTGATTGCTCTCTCAACTGTTTTATGAGTTTCAAGGAGAGTGATCTGCCAGTACCCTCATACCCATTCACTGTCGAAGCCATGAAAACGAGATAGCTACCGATGAGCTTCTTCACTAGTGGGAGCGGGATCGCTGCAGCTTCGTCAATGACCAGCAACTCGCATTGTCCTAAGACATGGGCATCTTCCGGCCGGATATACTGGATGGTCTGACGGTGGGTCCTAGTTACATTGACTCTGACGATAGCCTTCTGGAAATCAGGATTGGTTGACTGGACAATTTGGTAATCCGCGTGATCTTGATATCCAACAGCATCAAAACCCTTGAATACGAATTGGAATAGTGTTTTCAAGTTCTCACTTGGGCGTTAAAGGTCAGCAATATCCCCTTGAGTAGTTTAAAATGGGTTGCAAGCTGGCAGAGCTCTTAGGGCACGTGAAATGGGCTCTTGCCGACTGATAGCAACGAAAGGTGACGAAAACAGTACTCACGGCGAGGGAGAGGTAACGAAAATATTAGAGTAGCCGAGAGCAATAGCCGCTGCAATGGCGAGTCCGAGACAAGCCGACTTTCCGCGACCACGAGCAGCCGTTAACGTAGCCGTCCCTCTCAGCGTTTTCTCCGTAATCGCGTCGATAAATGTCAAAATGGCTTTCGCCTGGTCGACGGTGCGTGCGACGCCGACCAGTGATCCGACAATTTCGGTCTCCTGCAGGGAATCTTTGATCGAAGCTAGTTCCTTTTGCGCCTCGGTCTTCGGCTCGTTCAAATCCAGAGGGGGCAGTGGCGTTACGCCTTTAGCACCACTAATGGGGAGCACATTCAGCTCATCGTCAATCACAAGGCAGTTTTGGCAGCCTCCGAGAGACAGAAGAAAACGTTCGTTGAACCGGGCGACGACGTCTTGGTGCGCCTCGGTGCGGAACCTCGAGTGGACGCTCATGGATAGCGTGTACAGTTGTTTCAGGCTTCGGATTCCCCTGAGGAGGAGGATACATAGTCCACCGCCTTGGACGGTCTCCATGGTTCTCGCCAGTACATTGGGCGTGATTCCCTCGAAGTCCTGCAGAATTGCCATTCCATACGTGTTACCCAGAATCTTGTCCGTCTCCTTATAATAAGTGTAGCGTATGTCGGACACCGAAACGAATAGCTCGAAGGGGTCCTCGGTGTTCGGTTCGCGAATGCCTCTCTTGATTTCCTTCTGGATTCTCTTCTCTCTCTTCGCCCGATGGCTAGTAAAGCCTATATTTAATGCCGGTGTCAGTAAGTCTCGAGACATGCCGATATGCAATTGGATACCTACCTATGAGCTTCTTTGAATACGCCCATAGCACGCTTTTGTTGCTTTTCAGATTGAGCTGGGTCAAGACATAGTATAGCTTGGCGATAACATCTTTGCTCTCATCGCCAACGAGGAGAAATAGTCCGCGCTGGTTCGTTTGAATGCAGTTGCTGATCAAGGTCGGAATGCGCGAGTCCCTAAATAAGCAAGAGGTCAGAGAATTGCTATAATCGACTGTATGCGTCGACTTACACCTCTTTTTGGGGCATTGTGGCGGTAGTGTCTCCTGTCGGAGCGTCGCAAATTGGTGTAACTGTAATAGGGACTTTGCTGCTTTATAACAAAAGTTCAAATGACAATAATTAACAAACAGCAATAACTAATGGGATATTAAGTGAGCACGCGACAACTGTACCACACAACTCTAAAGCTCACGCGAGAACTCAAGCTACAGTTCCTAGGTAGCTCCAACCAAAATTTTGGTGGTGAGCGTTTTCTGCCGGGCGGTGGAAGTGGGCTAAATTCTTAGATTGGTTAGTATCCTAACTAGTATATCTTATCAATGGTGGGGCGGTCTGCAGCTTGCATAGCCCATCAGCCTCCGACTTACATTGTACAACATTAGGTACGACTGCCTACCTACCTAGCGGAGAAACTAACCCCGCTAAGCCTAAGTCCTCCCTTGACAGCTCCCAAGGTTATTTTAGTGAATTCTTCGCAGTGAGAATACCCAGGTAGGTAGAATAACAAGTTCAGTTTAAAGTCGAGCTGTATGTGGTTCCGAGCTCTCTACCTGTCAAACTACTTGACTTCCTTATGGAGCCTCTGCCTTCCTAGTTAGTACCCCGAAAGCTCCCTGTATGGCTGGATAGCACCTAGAGCTAATGCCTAGAGGTTACCGAGAATATTTCGTCACTTCACCCGATCACTGACCCGATCTGCATTTTCGCTGGGTTACCCCAGATTGTCCATTGTCACTGCGTCCAATCATTGTCGCCTTGATTACCATTCCCCACCCACCCACCTTGAACTTGTCCGCCAATAGAGTAGCCTATGACGTAATGCCCCTGGGCTAGATCATGCAATGATGGGGATACTTCTTAACTATGTACCTACCTGGAGTCACTTCTTTGTTGCTAATATGGCCGAACACAGACAAGGTATGAGGTAAAGCAGGCAATACGCTGCCAAGACCTAAACTTACATGTAGGTAAAGACAAACAGAGTTCTTTATTCCAAGCTCATATCTACCCCGGAGTTAGGTTGTCTCACCTCGTCACCCTCCCTCATCATTACATATATCTATACTTTAGTTAGTCTGGTATAGATAGTGCTTTCATCTCCCCTCATTCCAAAACAGCATACCATTCAACACCAAACGTATTGCAATAAACATAACTATCGATCTAGTTGATCACCATCCTTACCATCGCTTCCTACACACAAGATACGCCTACTCTACGATACAAGTAAAATCACAAAGCTATATCACCATCTATCGGTACAACATTGTCCTTTTAAACATGTCGTCCACCCAAGCCTGTCCCGTTGTTGGCACTACCAACAGCACCCTGCCTCCTTCTCATCCCGACATCGACCTATCTCGGCCCGGTCAGACCTGTCCTGTCGTAGGGGCCAAGACGGAGCATCACGGAAATCTACACAAACATCCCTCTGTCCCCAATAACCCTGCAACCCAGTCGACGGGCTCATCCGACGCCCAAGCTTGCCCGGCTCTGAAGAGCGTTGTCAACCAGCCGAAGAGCAAAGAGATGGACGATGTGGTCTGCCCTGTTGCGGGACCCGTGACAGCTGTTCTCCCACCCGATCATCCCAGTATTATGCAGGGCAAATCGGACGAAGCTGAATGCCCCGTCACTAAAGCCAAAATCGGCCACCACAAGGACAAAGTATTCGTTCATCCCAATATGAGCGTCGCCTCGGGCGTGTGCCCTGTCACTGGTGTTAAGCAGGCGTAAGCAGCAACGGCATGGAATACACTGTACATTCTGTAAACTAGTATCGACATGGGTCGGTGTCTGGCTCTGGATGGCCAAGGGTTAGCTGTCATGCTGTTGCTTGGAAGTATGGATTCATTACTCGTTTAGCTTGTATGTGTAGGTTATGATCATAGGCATTTCTCACTTTTCTCCGGCTATGAACTGTATGTGGGCATTTTCGTGGTATATGTATGTGTGCATGCCTACCTAACTACGCCCGCGTGCGCGTGTGAGTGGGGTAACTGCTTTAGAAAGACTTCGCAAATGAAAACACTCGACACTAAATACTAAATACTCACGATGCAAGTTCTAGCATACGATGGCATAGCCACTGTGTAATATTAAAGTAACCCGTAAAATGCATTCGATTCATTTGTCTTGCCGTACCTCCCTCCCTCCCTTATATAACCTCTGTTCACGCCAATACCATAGAGTATAGAAATTGAAGGGAAATAATCGTACTGATACTACGCCGCTTAGTAGCTTACTTTGATGACGAACATGTGTCAGCTCAGACGGCTCGTAGTTCCAGAGCCCAGCCGGCTGCCCGAGCAACGTTGTATATTCAATACAGGCAAACGAAAGGAGATAAAACGTGTTAGAAGTGCTAGCCCTACACGATAGTAATATATTTTCTTAGCTATATGTTATTATATTTCTGAACATTCGGGATGCAGCTACGTACTACAAATCTTCTGGTCAAAAGAACTAAATGCCAGAACCACTGTCATTCTTAAAGTGGTGGTACATAGTATGTACTACCTATCACAGACTAGCTAAGATATAGGCTGTCACAGAGAAGACATGGTTACTGGGCTGAAGGCGAACGAAGGCGCGGATCAAGAAGCTAGAGGTGAAGAGTGCGAAAAGGACGATGTATATAACGTCCGGTGGCCTAGCGGATATATACTGCTAAGCCGGCATCTTTTGTAACGGCTAACAAGCTCGTTCATCTTAAGGAAGGAGGATGGTCTATATGAGAAGGCAGTTGTAAAACGTTTGGTTGACGATATATTCTCGAGCAGATATAATACTGAGACTAAAACCGGTTTTCAGCATTAGGTTAATTAACTGCTAAGTGGCCAAAGTGCCTTTTTGGTTAGTTAGTCGCAGTTTTATCTAGGGGAGAGCGGATGGGATCCCGGGTTTTCCAAAGGGTATGGTCGTACATGAAGATTCATCTCCTCATCTCAGACTAGGGTTAGGTTCACCCAATCACCCCTGTGGCTTTTTAGATATAGCAAATATATTGGAGATCGAGGTGGTAACTCACGATGGTCAGTCCTTTCTAATCGTTCTCGAACCGGACACTACCCATTATAATCACCGAAGGACCCTTCCAATCAAGGGCATAGATATTCAAGAACGTCTGTTATGCCAACGTGTCTTGATCCTGTCGTCCGCCAGGGGGTCATGATCTAGCAGTGCAACATCTAAGAAAGCACACGCGGGAGATCCACTGTTAAGATATTTGGACAACTGACCGCGACTCTACGTTTCAAAACCGGAGAAACGACAGAGCCCGTTCACTTAAATACATCCTATGCGGGTATCTAAGACTGCAGCAAAATATCATACTGGTCCGTAGTGTCCCACCCCAGGAAGAAAATAGCTTTCTTCGCCGGGGTTTCACGAATTACTACATTTTTTGGTATTGATCTCTCCCACACCTGCAGACCCCCAGAGCTCGATCGAAAGGATGTGGGAGCCGTTGTCGGGTTGGGTACACGGATGTATGACAAAACCTTTAATCAATTAAAAAGAAACCGCGTCGGTTGATAACGGCTGAGACTGCCCAATTATGTGTACTATCTTAAGCCCCTGGTAGCCATCAACGCACAGACTTGCTGTAGTCAAGATGCTATTTTCCTCTACAGAGAAGAACTCACCAGTAATGTACCATTTGCCTCATAATTTGCAATTTAATGACGGGAAAAATTCGTGGTCCTCCTTTGATCCTCCTCATCGTGTTGGCAGGAAGTTTTTCGAATCGCTCTCCTGTTGCGCAAAGGATTGAGGAAAAGCGGCAATGCCAGCGATAATACCCGCAGCTAAAAACAGGATGGAAATTATTGACCAGATGACGCCCCAGCACTGCGAGGAGCCACCGTAGCGTTTTGCGAAAACGCTGGCGTCGGAACTGTTCACTTTGCGAAGGATCAGATCGTCACACTGCTCGTATTAGTGACCAACAAGTACACAGTCTTAATATCTGGGGAAGGGGCCATACAATGTCCCAAACGCTATACAGTGAGCTCATGACGCCGATGAATAAGACAACAAATCGTAAGCCTTCGGCATGGACAATGAACCAGCTGGCGACGAGAAGTCCGACGGCGAGGAGGATTGTGGTAATAGTCAGCCAATCCCTTTTGCCCCACCATAGCGTAAGCAAGAAGCACACGCCGAGGACGATACTGGCAATCTTGCTTGCTACAATATTGAAACCGGTAAAGATGAGAATCGCGCCGATGAGAGAGGATCCCAAGTAACCAGCTGGCAAGGTGATGGCGCTCTTGCCGCCGACCATATGGGTGACACCGCCTTCGTGGGGGTCAAGCGAAATAGACTTGACTCGGCCACCGGTCAGAACGGCCGCAAAGGCATGACTAAACTCGTGAAAGGCAATGACAAGCATCTATAAGTGGGTTAGATATATTCTCCTAGCGCACTTGCTTACACGCAGTCTCAACAGTCTGAGTATATAAGAATGTGGAAAAAGGAATGTTGGCAGGGGGTGCGCAGACCTTAAAGGGCCACAAGGACCACTTCACGTAGGGGACATTCCACAAAATGGCAATGACGACGACATAGAGGGCGATGATGCCCAGCGTCACTTTCTGGGAATCGCTGGTGACAGAAAGATCACGGCGTGATACAACATCTCGAGAAGCAACTCTAGCTGCCTCGGCGCCGGCGACTACGACGGCAGCTTTGGTCCCCCGGATGAGGTACTCGGTAAAGTGGGTTTCCGAAACGGGTGCCATTAACTGCTATGTACTAATTTATGAAAAAGATTTAAACGGTTCGGCTTATTAAACGGAGATATCAAACGGAAACGAGCGATGAGTGTCGAGTAACTCGAGCGAAGGATTATGTTCAATGACAATCGAACTCTAGCATAAAACAAACATACGGGCATTTCACTACTTACTTCATGTCGGCAGTTTCAGGTTCATATAGGACCCTTAGGATGATAATATTTTCGTCAGCCATGGGGGTCTTGGGCGGCTGACGACGCGACCAGCGAACGCAAGATGACGTGGACACGCAGGCGTGCCGTGTTTCCGCTCATGCTTTCCTCCTGAGGCTTCGCTGCTGCTAATTTTCAGGCTCTATTAGTCTAGGCTAGGGCGTCTGAGCCAAGAGAAGGAACTCTAGTGTAGTTACTGGAGTGGCCTAGGTAGACTACCCAAAGGCTAGAGATGCCACCTCTGATGGCTGGAGTGCTACCCCCTCCACATAGTTCAATGCCCTTATGTTTACACAAAGTCTACAGGATCTACAGGAACAGGGACTGGTGGTTACTTGGCGGGACTGCTGGGGTATGGGTACAACGTACCTTGTTATAAGTTGGTATACTATTTCCTTATACAGGTATTACTATCTAGAGAAAAGTTATCAAGTGCACTTATTAAATGGAGTTATCATGTAATATTTACCTACTACCTACCTACCTAACAGGCCTACGTTAACTTATCCATGGTGTTAGAAGTGTACCACTGGGGGAAAGAAAACCTTGGTTAGATTGAAGTGAGTATGGGGCGATCACTAAATTACCCCTGGTAGGAGGGAGATGGTTCCTCTCTAGAAGTTAGAGGTGGCATGTCTAGGTGGACAACTCTGTAGAGCTAAACTGAGTTTATTCATTTCCACTTCTTACCTACCTAGGTAGTGTCTAATTACCGAAAGAGGCAGTCAGATCTACCGAGCAGTTTCAACGCTTAAAACTCATTGCTGATCTAACAAACCTGTAACTTAGCTTGATTTAAAAATAGCTGAACACCTTATAACTTAGTACACTGCCTACTACAGACTATAAGATCTAGAACCTCACAACTGGATACTAAAGCATATTCCACATACTTAGGTAGTTGGGCGGTCATAGTGCGTTAGAGTCTCATGAGCCAGTAGCAACCCTACAGTGTCTATTCCGGTAGCTTCAGCACAGCCTCTCTAGCTACTAGTAGGAGGTATACGACGTCTATCCTCGTCCCCTTCAATACCGTACTACTACTACCTCTCTAAGGTATTCATTGGGGTACGTCGCCTGTCTATGATATTTGAAGCCGTAATTACGTGTGCAATATACTCGGACAAACACCCGCTTGTTTTTGTTCTTTCTTACATACCCAGTATTCATATAGCACTCTTGAACCCCAAGTACTACATATCATGTGATCTTATAGTGGTGAGACAAAGGCTCCTTCTTCA
The DNA here is from genome assembly GCA_902806585.1 of Xylaria hypoxylon. Lineage (NCBI taxonomy): Eukaryota > Fungi > Ascomycota > Sordariomycetes > Xylariales > Xylariaceae > Xylaria > Xylaria hypoxylon. Next base: position 5,029,196 of record CADCXB010000001.1, read on the forward strand.
GTTCAAAATCAAAGGCAAGAATACACCTAGGTCTAGGTTGGGATAATGGCCATATTCAGGAGGAGTACTGTAGCGGAGCGACCGCAGGTACCGCGTCACACCTGTTAATGCAAAACTGGTACACTCAAAAGGCTTTCGAGTCATACGAGCGTCGTGCACCCGGGATTAACCTGCCACATTAAATAGGCAGAGACGACATTGACATACCTACGAGGAGTGTCAGTAGAATACTAATTGCTACAAATTACCGAGAAATATTAGACAACGTTCCCGAAACAATTGGCAGTGATAATAGGTGAGTAGGGCAGTCACTGCCGTTTTGCGTGTCGGAAAACGAGAAGATACTGGAAGCCTAAGAGTAACATTATATAGCTAACTTCCGAGCCAGTAAAATGAGAAGCAATAAATTGTCACATGAGAGAAGATAGTACGTATAGGTGACCTGAAGATAGACAATTCGTATCTCATCTTATTGGACAGTTCGGCATACTATTATTCTTCTTATAATCTATGCCTAAGTCTGTCTTAACAATTAATTGTCAATTAAACTAAAGTATGCACTCGAATTCTAGGTAATTCATGATAATTGCCCAAAGCATTTATCTATTCTAAGTAGCTTTTAATATTACGAGCAAAAGGATGCTATGAGCAAAAGCTCTCTGCATTCTTCTTGATTGGATGAGTGGGGTTGTCGGGTGGTTTTTTATCCTGCCAATAGGTAGCTATCTAGTACCCTACCTATCATTGATCAGTGCCTACCTACCTCTACTGTAGATATATCCCCGTTACATGCGGGAGAGCTAGGTACCTCCTAGGATTAGGAGGCAACCTCCCGGGCAATGTCTTACAACTTACAAGGGTACTTATTGCCACCATCCACCGCCTAAATTTCCATCCATTAGCTACATAGTAGACACCTAGAGTTACACTCCACTAGCAGGTACCTGCTATCTGTGTAAGGTATCCAGCCAGTCACCAACAATACCATTGACAAAACAATCAACCCAAGCCATCCAACAATTTTTCCACTTCAACGAGATACGACACGAGATACGACACGAGAAAGACGCTCCCCATCAACAATTACAGCTAGAAAAGAAAAAGAAAAAAAGAAGCGGAAGCAGAAGCAGAAGCAGAAAGAAAAGCAAAACGATAACAAACAATATAACAGGGATAGAAGAACAGGGGATTAATATTGCGACCTCCACCCATGCCGTCTTTTATATTCGATTAAGGATTAAGGATTAAGAAGCCCTGCCCTCGTATCGCCATATCGTTTCTGCTAGGTAACGTTGTTGGCCGCGATGGTCTTCGAGCTATCGGCATGGCCTCATCGTCGTCCACAGCAGTCGCATCGACACTCACCCGCCATAGGATAGCGATTGCCTTGACCTCGGCTGCCGCCATAGTATCTTTGGGCTACTACTATTATCATCATCACTACTCGGCCGAGCAACTAGATCTGGACGTCCGTAGTCCAAATCCAAGTTCGGGTCCACGCCTACAACGTCGTAACGCGCTACGACGCCCACGACGCCCCGATCAGCAACAAGACGACTCGTCAGGCTCCGAATCCCACGGTGATGACCATGTCGACGCCTCCGCCTTCCCCTTTGATGGCTCCCCGAACGAGACCGCCGCCGACACCGGTGCTGCCGACCCGAGCGCCACGTCTACCTCTGACCCTATCCCTATGCCTACTATTCCTGACCCTGGCCGATGGTACATTCAAGAACCCTCCCTCCTACACCTCAGCGCACCGGCGAGAACATAGTGACCCTGCTGTTCAGGGTGTCCGAAGACAATGCGCGCCGTAATGCTTACGTCCACCGTGGCTGTCTGTGTAATGGATGTGGCATGTTGCCCATTCGCGGCATCCGTTATCGTTGTGCCAACTGCCCCGACTTTGATCTTTGCGAGATGTGCGAGTCCCAAGGCTCCCACAACAAAGCCCATGTCTTCTACAAAGTCAAGATCCCTGTGCCATCCTCGGCTGCGAGGCATGTACAACCCCCGTGGTACCCCGGAGACCCTAACAATGTCCCGCAAAACCTACCGAGGGACCTACTTGCCAAGTGGTCCCACGAGACTGGCTTCGAACGTGTCGAGCTAGATGCTCTCTGGGAGCAGTGGACATTCATGGCAAATACCGAGTGGAGGGAGGACCCAAATCATCTCTGCCTTGCTATGGATCGCAAGACCTTCGAGCGCTGCCTGGTGCCCTCTGCCGGCTATCGTCACCCTACGCCGAATCTAATTCATGAGCGCATGTTTGCATTCTACGATACCAACCACGACGATCTTATCGGCTTCGAGGAGTATCTGCATGGTGTTTCATACAAGAGACGGAAGGATAAACTGAAGAGGACTTTTGACGGCTACGATGTCGATGACGATGGTTATGTTAACCGTCGCGACTTCTTGCGCATGTTCCGAGCCTATTACGTGTCCTACAAGCAGATGCACCGAGATACAGTCGAAGGCTTGGACGATTACATGATGACCAATGTTGAGGTCCAGCAACTTGTGAATGGTAGACAACCTATCAGTAGTTTATTCGGAAGAGATCAAAGAATTCCTGACGCCGAGGGCGGCCGGCCCATGGAGGGCAAAGTCATCCGATCTGGAGGCGAAGTTGACGTCCCAGACGGCAAAGGCGCCGTGAGCGAAGACAAACCCGATGCAGCTAGCCGTGAAGATATACTTCGGGAGCTATTCACTCGAAATAGTAACCAGAGCCTTTTTACCGAGTCATTTGGGTCGTCATCTCGCAGGCCCCAGTCTCCCGCGAGAGATACTCACTACTGGTCGGGCATACTGAACCCACCTCGTAATACTGTTGATCTCGCTTCATTGCTCTCTGGTGGTAACGCTCAGATCGATGAAATCCTCGATTCGATCCGTCAGCAAGATCCGAGAGTCTTTTTGGCTGATGATGGCGAGGGTGGCTCTTCTGATGATGAAGACTATGAAAGTAGCCCCGACGATCGAATGGACGACGAGGGCGAAATGAACCACCCCTCGATCGATGACGATGGAAATCGCGTCGCATCTCCGGGGTTGCCTGATGCTCGGGAGTTTGTCAACGCGTTGCCGAGCGAGATACAACTCCAACCCCAACACGAGACGTTTGCCAATCATTTTGACAAGCGGAAACGAGTAATTGCACGGAAGCAGCTTTACGAGCGATGGAAGCGACGCCAATTTTATTTGGACGAGGAAGAAGGGGGCATGGCTCCTCAAGGTTGGCGTGACGAGCAAGACATACTAACCAACGTCAACGATATTGCAGAGCCCTCAAAGTCAGCTCCGCCCCTTCTATCTCCTAGGTCGCGATCATCATCCAAAGTGCGCTTTGCCGAGGATACCGATGACTTCGAAACCAGGTCAAACCCTTCTACATCCTCGCGCAGCGTGCCAGAGCGCTGGGGCGGCATGGAAATTCCAGACGCTGAGCGAGATGCTGGGAAAGAAATCCTTTATCAGATAACTCAACAGGCATTTAATGAGTTGTTAGATGCACTATTCAAGAAGAAGGAAGATCTCGCGGTACTCGCAGCCGAGAGCAAGGAGCAGCGAGAGAAATACCGCGAACTTCTCGATACTTTCGAACCACAGGACGAGGATGAGAAGTCTACGAAAGAGTCTCCAGAATCGCCCGCGTTACGACCTGTATTCGATGGACGACCAATCCAGCAACAAAACCTGCAAGAGTTACTATCCGCCAGCGGCTATACCCTTGCAAGCGTGCGTATTGAAGGCGACGAACGCCCACACCAGGCAACTAACCATCAAAGTGAAAATGTCGAGCGAGCTTTGGAGAATGATCAAATTGAAAGCATGCCGTCGGCAGCAACATCTTCGCCAAACTATTCTGCTTCAGGCTCACCCGAATACCGCGATCCCACAATGCCACAATTCATGCCCAACAGTGTGCCACAAACAGTTCACGCCATCTCTACACAAATACCGGGCAGTAATGACCAGTATGAGAGTTCAGCATCAGTATCCAAGACATCGAGGGTATCTACAGGCGATCAGGGAAGACCACCTGTCTTAGAAGTGCACCTCGAAAGCGTAGACACGACGGATCATATTTCACGTTCAACATTAGCAATGTGGAGGGAGCTTGACCAAGCTGAGCAAGAGGCAAGGGAGCGCGGCGGATGGGGGCGCCTCAGCTATGCGGAATTTGAAGAAATATATAGAGAACACGAATTCCAGGAGGGCATGAAAAACCGACTAGCTTACCTGGGTAGCTGGATCGACTTCTGTATTCCATCATAGGAGAGGAATATGTCCATTCGCATGAATGAATGGCGCACAAGGTTCATAGCTAGTGGCGATGGGCTGGTTTTATAAAATCAGAGGGGTGCACTTCCTAGGCATGGGTGGGTGAGCGGCTTATGTATTTGTACAACAACATGTATACGCCTCTAACGAGCATTCTGAAGTAATTTCACGTATAACGTAACGAGACGGTAATATCTGAATATTGGAGCTCTCGGTTGTTCCCAAGACAACTCAGTGGCAGTATTATTAATTGTACATGATGGATGTGAAGTTGACCGGGTGGTTAACCACACGTGATATATATCTATACTAACGGCACATCATCGCAGTAGCTGTGTATCCACAACCCATGTGTCAAGCATTGGCGATGGAAGAAATGCGACGACGGCATGACGGGCCAGAGCCCCGCACGTCGCAATGACGCGAGGATGGAAACATTTGGAAGTGCCGTGTTAGCTCCCGCTCGGCTAGATAGTGATGATCAATCCCTCCAGGGTAAGTAATCAAGCAAATTACGTGACCAAAGTTATGCTCCCATAATCCGACAGTAAAGCTTCACCCATGCCCTCCCATTTACGGAGTGTATATATAAGTAGCTAGACGGCCCAGTTCCATCTTCATATTTTCTCTCGCTACTTACGCACACCGTGCTCCGAAGCCATAATGAAAGAAGCGATTGTCAGCAAAGGTAAATCCACACTATCGCCAAGGACATAATGGATTCGACCAGGCTAATACCATTCTAGGGCCTGAGGTCAAGATTATCGACTCGCCGATCCCCAAGCCGGGGGCCGAGCAGGTCGTTATCAAGGTCGTTATAAGTGGCTCCAATCCCAAAGACTGGAAGGTCCCCCTTTGGATGGACCGCACGGCGAATGAAGGAGATGACATCGCCGGTATCGTCCACGAAGTTGGCGAGAATGTCTATGAGTTCAAGCCAGGCGACCGCGTGGCTGCCTTCCACGAGATGATAACGCCAAACGGCTCCTACGCTGAGTATGCTGTAGCTTGGCAGCATACAACGTTTCATATCCCAAAGCACACTAGTTTCGAAGGTGAGAGAGACACAGCTACCTAGGAAGAGAAGAGCAGTGCCCCTTTTTGTAGAGGAGCCATGGTTCACCCCCCTATGTCGGCTTGACTGGCTGATACATTAGTAGAGGCTGCTGCTATCCCCTTAGCTGCGATGACGTCGGCTATTGGCCTGTACCTCCGGCTCGGTCTGCCGCAGCCCTGGGTGCCGGCCACCGAACCTATACCGGTTGTTATCTACGGCGCCGCCACCGCCGTGGGGTCGTACGCTATCCAGCTTGCTCGGCAGAGCAACATTCACCCCCTAATATGCGTCGCGGGGCGCTCGACCGCGCACGTCGAAAAGCTCATCGACCGCAGCAAAGGCGACGTGATCCTAGACTACCGCGAAGGCGACGACGCGCTCGTGGCGAATCTGCGGAAAGCAGCGAATGGCAAGCCTTTGCTTCACGCTTTCGATGCTGTCTCTGAGAACGGCAGCTATGTTAACCTCGGCAAGGTCCTTGCCGAGGGCGCCAAGATCACCCTCGTTCTGCCGGGAAACGATTACAGCGAGGTGCCGGCGTATGTCGAACGCTCTTTGACTAATGTAGGGGCCGCGCATAAGGATGCGAAGGATTTCGCGCACGTTTACTTCCGCTACGTCTCCCGCGGACTGCTCGAGGGTTGGTTTAAACCGCAGCCCCAGGAGCTTGTGCCCGGTGGCTTGGGCGGTATTCAACTGGCCTTGGAGAACTTGAGGGACGGCAAGGCGAATGCTGTGAAATACATCTTTAGAATATCGGATACAGAGGGTGTCAACTAGGTCCCGTAGCGAGCTTACTGGCTATAACTCGTGAGCTTGATTGATTGGAGCTTGGTGATTCAGGGAGATGTTGTGTGACCTTCGGCAATGTTTATTACTTAGGTAATGATACTTAGTTTATTACGAAGCTACAGATATAGTTTGCGAATAGGACAGTGAAGGCCATAAGCTCAGAAAACACTACGACATCTAATTTCTTTGCAAGCGCTCATTAAGTAAATCATTGTTGATTTACATCACCATCTTTGGAGGTAACTATGGAAACGTTAGACGAGCGTCCTGGTTACCTACCTAAGCGCATGTGATACAAGCTACATATCATATCATAAATTTATAGCATCTTGTAGCGGTGACCTCAAGGTTAGCCGAATGTTTGTCCCATGTTCGGATTTTCTTGCAACTGATATTGTAAATACTATATAAGAACGACGCATGTACGGATTGTCGTGGTACTATAATAACAAAGATGGTACATTGAATAATACGTAGCAGTGCAGTCAAAGGCAAAGTTGAGGCACTCGCATCAACGTCGGAAAAGGCATCAGTCATCTCGAACTAGTACCGGGGCGTCCTGTCTCTTTGTGTTATCCGGAGCCAGAAGTCGTCTACCACCCAGAATATAGCACTCCAAGCTTTGATGGGGTTCTGAGGATTCACAATAGTGAACTCATATCGTCGCAATAACTCCACGAAAATCTTGTTCAGCTCCATCATGGCGATAGGCTTTCCAAGGCATTGGTACTTGCCGAAGCCGAAGTCAAGATCTACCACCATGTTCATCCTTCTCGCCCGGCCTGGATCAGCCTCGATCCATCGCTCGGGCCGAAATAAATCGGCGTCCGGACCCCAAATCTCTTTAGAACGCATGAGGCCAAAGAAGTTCATGCCGATCTGTGCCCCTTCGGGTACGTAATGGTCGTTGATGACGTCGCCGCCTTTGGGGACTTGCTTGCTCCCTAGTCCGAGCACGGGAGGGTAGAAGCGGAGGCCCTCTTTGATCACGGCCTGCAGGTACGGCATGCCCTTTGATTCAGAGTCGGCGACTGGACTACTGAGTTTCCCTGCGGAGAGCGCGTCGTCTATCTCTCGTTGTAGTGCCGAGTAAGCTGAGGGATTGGTAAGGAGGCAGAGCAAGGTCATGCAAACTGCCGATGTCGTTGATACAGAGCCAGCAATGCTAATATCATTGCGTGTTTAGCTCCGTGAAAGTGTCATCTGGATCATCAACGGGGTTTCTTACATCTGAACAAACACCTGCTGTGTTAACTCGCCCCGTGTCATACCACTGTTGATGAACGCTTGCATCATGTCCTTTTGTGGTTTTGCGCCGGGCGCTAGTCGCCCGTCAACTACGGATTTCACGAGTCTATAAAGGGTGAGCTAACGAGCTTGCTGTGATAAGTTTGCATTTCTAAAGTGAAGAAATCCTAGTTCTCACCCCATCAACCGGCCAAAGCCTACCCTGTCTCCTTCGGTAGGTAGCATCATATTGAACGGCCACTTATGGAGAATGTTAGCTAGCCACGGCATTGTCGAAATAATATTCATCAAGGGTAACGACTCGTCGTTGATCTGATGGTATTGGTATAAATCGGTATCTTGGCTTAGATAGCCAAAAGCTCCGCCAAATGAAATGTCACCAATAACATCCAGCGCAAAGAACGACACCTTCTGGAAGAACTGCACGGGGCGGTACTCAGTTGAGCTGGATATATATTTGGCGTCAATCAGATTAACGAGTGCTAAGATTTGGCGGTCGATGCCCGCGCCGAATCCAAACCCTTCATTCTCCTTACCGCCGAACTTCAAGTTTTTTTTGGCAATTAGCATCGGCTAGAAACACATCAGTTTCATGAAAGGCGGAGAGTAAACCCACTGCGGTTCCCATCTTAGCTCTCAGAGCCCGGTGCTCGGTATCGTCGCGAAGCGAGACGACTGTGTCCTCTTCAGGTGTAATGCGGCCCGTTTCGTAAAAGACACCCTTCGTATAGGGTGAACGAACGGCAGACATCATTCGCAGCACATCGGGGTCGGTTGACAGAAGTTCATTAGGGCCGATACGAGCAAGCGGGCCTACCAACGAGGGTCAGCCATCATTTTCCTTTTGCCTCTGTACTGACAGGTTGAAGCAGCTGTACCGTAGACTTCGGCGACATGGTGTAAGTGTTGATGAAATGTCCCGCTTAGGGATTTCTTCACCATCCAGAGTGACGAAATAGAGGCTAGAAATGGGCCTGGTATATGCCGCAGGCGCTGCCATGACCAGAAACCATGAGCAATAGCAGCGAGTAGACACAACCCAATACTGTATAGAAGCAGTGTTATAGGTGTGAGCGCATACGAAGTTGCTGCAAGATCTTCTATTGCTCCCATACCGTAGGTGATGAGTGACTTGTGGCTTGGTGGCTGGCTTGTTATTAGTGGTTGAAATCGCGACCCGACAGGACGGTAACAGTTAAGAATGATACCTAACAGGTTATAATGGACAAACTGCTGGATTAAAGAAACAAGACAGCAAGAGATATCGAATATACCACGGTTATGAGAACAGCAGGTATTCACAGTACCGACAGGTGATGTTTTATAACTCTCACGTCGATTAAGGGTAAGTTTTGCTTCGCTAATAAGATTGCTGAGAGGAAAAATTAGAATTTTACTCAAGCACAGCTTTTACGGGCTACTAAGTTACCAGCTGAGGACGTAGTTTATCCGGATCCTTGAACATCTAGTGCGCAATATTTAAGTACCTTGGTGCTGCCACTGGCTTTGTAGCCTCATTCACGGCGCACATCGTTTACTAGAGGGCGGCGAGAACTGGTGTAGTGTAGGTATCATGCTCCACGATATGAAGCCCGGGGATGGTTGAGATCTTTTATCAGCTTACCAGGGGTGCTCCACACACCCTGTGCTGTAACGTTCAGGGGGCGATATAGATAATTGCTACCACTCTGCTAAGTAGGATAGATATTCTCGTTGCAACTTAGTAACTCAACTCTTGGAGTTGCTATATCTTCACTATCGAGTATCTTGATGGTGCAACACTGGAACGAGATTATATAACAACAGCGTATAACAGGTAGGGGCTACGAGAAAGTGGTATAGTAAGCATATATTGTGGCGGAGGTGGCGTTACCTAGACCTTACACTACGTAGTACATATGACTGATACAGGTGATCATGGTACTTATACACTCACTACACTACGGATAAACGGCTCGATAAATAATATCCGAGAGTCGATAGCAGACCGATAGTAATAGGTGTCCAACGAATGAGTGGTTGAGATCTAGACTACGCCTTCAGCTGACCTGCCAGGTGAGACAAGCATTATCTAGACTATTTAGACTAGCTGGTGGTAATGTGGCGGTGATTCGAGCTTGAACAGTTCTTGGCATTGGGGCATTAAGTCAATGACGTATGGCCCCCAAAGGACGAGAGGTGCGTCTTTATTGTAGACAGTGCATTCAGATACCTATATGCGCCTATCGGTGGCTATATATAGCGGATTCGGTATACATAGATGGCATAGATGCCGGATCGGCAGTGGTTCTGCATATGCAAGGGATTCGCATCGTTGTCACTTAGGTAGTGATTAGTATTACGAAATAAACTCGCTTCCGGGACTTTAAAAATTATGGTTCTGATGTCGAGATCAGCCAGCCATCCTGGAATCTAGACTAGAGAATAGGCCCCGCAACCCAAAATCAAAAGCAAAGATATACAGAAGAAAATAAAGACTCTCCATGACGACGATGGATCGTACGCTACTGTGTCTTACAGAGAGTGGGAGGGGTAGGGTTAGGTTAGGCACGTCTGTACATGATGAGACCAGTAATCCATGCAGGCTATGTTGAGACAGTTGTCCAAGCACTTTTACAACGTGATCTACGAACAGAATCTACCAGCTTAATAAGAAATGAATCTGTATGATTCACACTAGCATTGAACAATTTCATACACTCTGCGTACCCAGTAATCGGCCTATCCGAACATACAACCTGATATTTCACTACTATTCTGTTCCGCAAACCCCTCTTCCGCCTATAAACACGCATAACGCGGCAAAGCACACGCGTGTTTATTCACCGACAATTTCGATTACGAGGAAGACTTAATAAGTTATTGGGGCGAGTGATATCGTTCCATGCTGGTGAGAGACCTAGCATCATGGAGGGTGAAAATCCTGGTGAGACCAGATAGCCCCCAGATCCAAATGTCAATTTCCACGGTGAAGGAACACACCCTGATAGAGTTCTGCGAGCGCAGATTTAGGTTATAGCATCTCGGACAATGCGTTGGACACGAACCGCATGACGGCCGGCCCATCCACCAGTATGGACGTTGATATGAGCTCGGAACATGTTGCGGCCCTCATCGAAGCCGGCGGCACAGAGGATGAGGGCGAGTTCACTCCCAGCGACTATGACGAAGGGTCAATCGCCGATTCGGCTTCTAGTATTGGCTCAAGCATCTATCAACACAGTTTCCATAATGGACGACGGTACCACAAGTTTAGGTATATCGCAGCCTTGGCGTGAATAATAATCGCACAGCACGTCTATAAACGTATTCGGTGATATTAGCTGATCAGATAATGCAGACACGGTCGATATCCTATCCCGAATGATGAGCGCGAACAAAACAGAGAGGACATGCTGCATGCCATGATGCTTGAGGCTACCAATGGACAGCTATTCTTTGCCCCTATCTCAAATCATCCGTTGAAGATACTCGATATGGGAACAGGAACGGGTATTTGGGCGATCGAGATTGCTGATAAGTACCCGTCGGCCGAGGTTGTAGGCGTAGGTATGTGCTCCCTCCGATCGACAGCCTCCCCCCTTTCTGTTGTTAGATGTGGTACTCATTTGTATTCCATCATAGACCTAAGCCCAATACAACCAGTCTGTAAGTGGTAATGTTTCAGGAGTCATTTTCTTCCTGTTCTAGCAGATATAACTTGAACACAATTCCAGGAGCGTCGTGTGCCCCTAAAACCATCGCGGTTATCTTAACAAGGACTTTACTAACTTGTGGTGTTGGAGGGATCCCCTCGAACTGCAAATTTTTGATTGACGATGTAAGCAAGTAACTTTTCGCGAGTAGCTGTACTGAGTAAGGACCTGAGATTTCTGGATTAGCACTGACACTGAATTGCAGGTGGAAGATACTTGGGAGAATGGTCGGGATTGGGACTTTATCCACGCTCGCAATATGATTCCAATCCTTAGGTATTGACCACGAAGCCTGGATATTGTTGTTCACGATTCTTAAGCTGACTAGAAGTTCCTTCTACAGAGACCCCGTCAAGCTTCTAAAAAACGCTTATGAGTAATAAATGATCTGTGTTTGTGCTAGCAATATGAACTATGATGCTAACCTATACCCCATTAGGAACATGAGGCCAGGCGCTTGGATTGAGTTGCAAGATGTCGATGGCATGGTTCACTGTGATGATGGCACCCTCCCGCCGGATTGGCCAATTCTCGTGTTCACTAATATCATGGTTGAAGCATTCGCTAAGTTCGGTACGAAATCACATGCAGCTGTATTCGGCGGGCAATACTTAGTCGAGTCTGGTTTCGTAAACATTCAGCACCACACTATCAAGCTTCCATATGGAACATGGCCCAGAGATAGGTATGTGTGGTCGCCGCTTGGTGTATCCCGAGAACCTACATATACGCCAAAGGGTTTTGGTCCCAATGCGCTCATTTCAACTTATGTTATGAATGAGGACTGATAAGAAATATAGGACAATGAGGCTCATCGGACTATACTACCGAACTGCTGCAGAACAGTTCTTGCCAGCCAGTCAGTATTTTCCCGGTGTTAACGTCCGCTCTGCAAACCATGGGCCAGGTTAATTGACAACAATAACGTAGTGGGTGCTCTACAAATGCCGTCAATGGGTTGGCAACCTGAGGAGATCGAGGCATTCTTTGCGAGCTGCCGCAACGCGATGAGAGACCCTGATGTGCATGCATAGTATGTATAGTTGTTATTTATTTGCCTTCGCGTCGCAACGGCCCGTGCTGTTTGAAAAAAGAAAACAAAAACAATGTTTATAAGGCGCTTACTAACCGAGCTGTAACCTAGCGGAATGATGCATTTCTGGTCTGGTCAAAAGCCCCTGAGCACTTCATAAGTGCGCTTCGCAACGCATGAGTGGCACTTCTATTTTCCCACGGACACTGGGTCGGTCTCAATTAGACTAGTTCAGCGGTTGCATCGGCGCATTATTCCAAACGCTGTCACTGTTCCCCACAGCAACGGCAAAACTTGCCAAAATCCAAGTGGCTGAAAGTCGAATCATGGCGCGCGAAATTCCCAGTTAGGCAACCCTGATGCGGGTCGAAACGATGACGAGCGGATTAATGGTCACATCGGGTCTCGAGTATGGGTAGATGATGTGACTTATAATGTTAGAAAACTTATAGTTAGTGAAACTCGTAGCTGGTTTCTTAATGCTACCGGGGTCAAAGAACAGTAGCGCTTCGCAAAACCCTGACAGCCCACAATTTAAGTGTTTTAGTAGAGCTTGGTACTAAGATTCGTTGCCTTGTAAGTTGTGGGAGATCAGCAAGATCATGAGGATCATGTTTATTCAGTCGCTGATCACTTGAGTTGCGAATGCTCTTGAAATATGTTCCTTGCGATAACATAGCTGTCGGCTTACAACACTTCTACTGTTAGGATATCGCAAAGTCACACCCTAACCTAGATAAACAACCCTTTACTGTTTACGAGTTTCATAATGAGGTACTTTATCACCAATCATCAAATGTCTACGCCGCTTAATTCGTCTTAAATATCGTCTCACTATTTCATCATGGACCTCGAGAAATGCCTAGTACATAATATCTGCCCATAATTGCCCCTACCTAGTCCTGGCATCGACCCATTTCCCAGCACCGAAACAATTAGACAGATAGGGGTGAGTGCGCGGTAGTTATCCACTGGTCTTCTTGGCAGATTCAGATTTCTCAGTCTCCAATCCACCCTCACAGTCTACCCAACCTCAAGTAAACCGATTGTAGCGAGCGGCAATTGACACCACAACCAAATCTTGGCTTACTGCTACTGCCTACCATACAGTTCGTGATGTAGAGAATGTAGATAATGTAGAGAATGTAGATATCTAACTAGGCGCCGACACAAGGATGACCGGCCCAACAAGATAGTGATCAAATATTTGTTGACTCCTATGTGGAACGGCGAGGATGGCCGTCTAGTAAATTTCATAGAACCCACCTCCATGACACGAGCTTCGTTAGAGAGTTTTATGCGGACCCAACAACCTTTTCTCCGTTTGTCCACTACATTCTCCATAAATCACAAACGTAGTGGCCCACAGCGCCGTACTGAGACGGAAAGATGTCCGGTCGTGGCCGTTATAAGACATGTATATCTCACGATGAATCCTAACCTCCAAAACCATTTCGTTTCCAGCGTCTCATCTCTCTCTATTTCCTTCAACACCTTGTTTCTGTTCATTTCTAGCGGTCCTGTGGATCTGTTACCTCTTTTCGCTTTCTAACTTTCACTTACACATACTTTTACTTACCCAGCCCGGTGCTGTTCAAATTTATTTTTAGCCAATATGCATTCTTTTTCTACCCTCCTCTCCTTAACGGCCCTTTTGGCGTTGGCGAATGCACATGGAGTCATATTAGGTGCTCAGGGTCTCTCAGGGTCCCCGGCCAGTGTTGGCTTCAAAGGTGAGTAACCGATATAACTTTACTACCAACAAGTACTAACAAACTCTTCGCAGTCAACGATCTGCTCCCAAGAAATTGTACATCAATCAGCCCGTGTCAACAAGACACCACCATCATCCGAGACGCCGAGATCAGTGCGAACATTGTGAATGAGTGTGGCCGCACCGAGCTTGATGGAAACATCGACATCGGCGAGAACACAGAGAATGCCCTGGCCGCGAAAGCCGTTACGCAAGTAAAGGCGGGCTCTACGATAGACGTGACAATCCGTAAGCAACCTCCTCAAGTTAGACACGCCGGGTTTCGATCTAACAAGAAGTAGACCAAGTCAACGCTGATGGTGCCGGTCCTTACACCTGCGATGTGGTAGGTTTCTCTTTGCTTGACCGTTTACTTGTCCTGTCTAACACCAGAAACAGATCGCACAAGGAAACAACGGAGTCATTACCTTTCCTAATGTTGACGTTGCGGACAACGTCCCAGGTGTAAATGGTTTCAGCCAGGCCAAGGAACAAGACTTCACCATTAAAGTGACAATGCCAACCGGCCTCAATTGCACTGGCTGTGAGTAATTTCTTCCTATAGATGCCGAGATTTCAGTCTTACTGACTTCAAAATCCATCAGCCTCTGCTGGTAATGTCTGCACAGTCCGCTGCAGAAACAATGCCCTGGCCGGTCCCTTCGGTGGTTGTTTCCCCGTCCAGCAAATTGATACGGAAGCCGTCGCGCTCAAGCCATCCGACGTCGACACCATCCTAAGCCTTGAGAAGGTCCAGAAACAGGTCGCGCAGGACATCAAGGATTTGCCCGTAGCCCTCGCGGCGAATCAGGCTGACGGTACTGACGAAGGATTGAAGAACGCCGCTATTGTTTCCAAGCTGCTTCAAATCTCCATTGTGAGCTCCGCGGCCCCGACTCAGACTTTAGTCGATTCAGCTACGACGACGGCTGCTGATGCTGTTGCTACAACGACGTCCGCTGAAGCTGTCGCTACGACGACGTCCGCGGAGGCTGCTGCTACGTCTGATGCCGCCGCCGGCGACAATTCCCGGGGACACAGAAATGGTAACAACAACAATAACAACAACAATAGCAACAGCAACAGCAATAACAACCGCCACAACAACAACAATAATAAGAGGACCGCGAGAGTATTTCGGGCATAGCGGCCTCTAAGAGCTATCCCATATGACTGGACCTGGCATTGAGGTATAATCAGTGAGAGGAAAGTGTCAGTGGCGTATTTCAACCAAGGAGTTCAACTCTAGACCTAAGCACATTTCTGTATATGTTTTCTTTGGAGCAGTCCGTAGAAAAAAGTAAATAAATCAAATCTTCGATAGGCATCAATTATTTTTCACCCTAGCAGTTCTTGAAGGAGGAGGTTAATTTTATTGTTGATGCATTCCCGTGATGAGATCGAATACTGGACTCAGCTTGGTCTTCTTCTCTATTTGCTTCGCTAACATGATACGTTATAGGCAGTACCGTCCGTAGCAGGTCCCCGGCAGTTGTCGAGCAGATTTCGCAGTCTGTGCTCTTTTCCGCCTCTCTCGCTACTCTCTTGGCGACTTCTCTAACCGATGTACACCTCATCACCCGACGCGTGGCGGATTTTTGGAGTAGATTTAGGGGCTAATATAATCTCGTACTTTATCGAGAATGGCGTCCAACGGATGGACACACGGTATATCCACAGACGTTCTCCCGTCAACCATAGTAGGGCGGGCGATCTTCCACCCCTATCGAGGGAGCAAAGATGGCTTAGTTATAGTATTAGGAGATCTCCTCTACTTGATCCAGGGACCAGGGTGGTCGAACCGTAAAGGCAGTCGTACTCTGACAGGGATCTGAGAAGATGGGGCCGGGCATGGCGTGGCGTCGCACGGGCTGAGGCAGGATCCTCTGGATACGGCTTGGCGTGCTTCTTTCATTCACTCCGCACTTTGCGAAGCGATATGGGATTCCAAAACCTTGCTGAACCGCTTGATAGAGCCCGCTTCGCTTAATCGATCAGTGTCTTCCAATGCTACTATTTGAGCCCACGTCTCCTTCGATGATTCGCTCGCATGATTTTTATCAAGCCCGGCCGGAGATAACGACACGCTCCAATCTCCAGAGTTCACATCAGCTGGCTGTGAGTCGGATAATAAGATGGCAATGTTTTCGGAGTCTAGAGCAAGCTGAATGACCTCTATATTGAAGTGGAAGAGCTCTGCGTGGGTAAGGAACTCCGAGAAATGCGAGTTCAACTCTTTGCGGGATTCGTCGGCATCTGGGCCCCCGTCACTATGGTATACCATTATGACCAGGAGATCCGGCTCGTCGCTACATTGGAATACAGCGTGGTGTTCTCCACGCTCCGTCGCGTGCAAAGCGGCAGCCGCCAGACCCTTGTTCCAGGCGCTTGAGAAAGCAGCTTCGACTATGCTGTGGCCTTCCTTAAGCCTGGCTAACCAAAACTTGGCAACAAGTTCCATGACGGCAATGATGGCAAGCGACGATAGCCGAAAGACGATAGACCGGGAGTATACGACGGAGATAGATCAAAGGTTGGAGGAGGGACGAAGGAGTGAAGGGTATTTACATCCATTCATAATCTCCAAATGGTGTAACTACCTGGGCAGCGAAAGACCTACACTAGACTGGTAACGGACAAACGCCTCTACAGTACTCAGTAGGTATG
The DNA here is from genome assembly GCA_902806585.1 of Xylaria hypoxylon. NCBI lineage: Eukaryota > Fungi > Ascomycota > Sordariomycetes > Xylariales > Xylariaceae > Xylaria > Xylaria hypoxylon. The sequence continues at coordinate 5,045,734 of CADCXB010000001.1, forward strand.
TGTGTACACTAAGTCCTGCATTACTAGTTCCATGGCGCTGGATTCGTCTCCGTGGTTCCGTCCCTGGTCACTGCCCGAGCGCTCTATTTACACTGGATGGGGATATGCCGTTGGATTCGTACTACCAAGAGCGGCTCCATCCCATCGGACACCTTACCATTTATACTACATTGACCCCTGTATTTTCTTTTAGGGCCGCCTGGATAGGGAGATGGAAAGTCACTCGATTGGCAGAGAGATGATCTGAAAAGGAGCAAATACGAATCGCTCCCAATAGTGTAGATGCCAATCCAGACCAGGTGCGGCTCATCCGCTTAGCAGCGAGGAAGCTTCCGGACCAGGGCTCTACTTGCACTATTGCCTACCTGATAAGGCACCCAGTATACCACCTAACCTAGGTAGATAGCCTTAACTACTTACATATGCCTTTCTGTGTGTACTGCGGGAAAGCCGAGAACGGCCGAAAACGACTTACCAGGGGGGTTCAGATCTGTCTTTATAAAATGTATAGATAATTATTCAGCACAGTCCCTCTATGCTAAGCCACGTAGACCACGATCTACTTGGTCTGCGGGGTACCAACTTCGGATATTCATCCTACTCTACGTACGTCAGCTTGGTCAATGAGATTCTGATATCAAATCTAATAGGCCGCCTTCGGGAACAAAAGCCTCACACAACAGACCATTTCTGTCACACAGACACTATACAGCGCATTTTATTGCTCTCGTTCACGCCTCCAAATAGGGTATTTGAGCCGAAGAATACGTGTACTCGATCTAGAGTTAATAATCTCACTATTTAGAGTCTATAGATGTAGTGTACTTTAGTGTACACTACTTGCGTTTCCCGCTAACCTTATTATTATCTAGGTACACTAGATGGTAGATATACCTATGCTAGTCTAGATTCTAGTCCAGATTCTAGTCTGCGTATCTATGTAGGAGATCAACTGTTACTATGAATCTAGATATGCCTCTAAACTTATTCTAGCAGCTGATCCACTACATCTTCCAACGGGCCAAGTACTAACTAAATTCACATTGGAGGAGGCGCAGCAGTTTACGGCATCTAACGACATATCTGTACACTGCATTACCTACTACACATGTATTCAAATAAATGAGCTACACTAGGAGTGAGTTGTCTGAAATATATATGGCCGACATCGCAATTTAGAGTTATTTCTACCTGTTCACACACAGGAGTCCTAGATACTCAGCATACGGTACAGAATTCAAGGTGTGCAAAGGCAGCTAGGTTGGCATGTTTGACAGTGGTATGCATGGCAGTAAATTGTTTGATATTTCAGTATCTAATTCGTTGTTCTTACGCATCACGGCACAGTATGCGCCTGTGAGGCGTTGCAGTGTAGCTGCTAGTTCCTATCCAGTCAATTGGCAGAAACAGGATCCCCGCTAACAGCACCCAACAACCCATTCTCGGTAAATAACTCGGGGTAAAAGCGACTGGATGGTATACGGTGCTATGTTCGCTTACAGACTGCGGCATAGAATTCCTGTGACTAGATATCTTGACTATTTCAGCTCCAGGTTCAGGCTCGAAGCTAACTTCCAACCCCACCACAGCATCGCGCCAATAGTGAAGAGGTTGATGTGAATGCTCATAGCGTGGTTGTGCGAGAAGGACCGGCGTATGCGCTGCATCTCAGGACTAGGGGTCTCGACGACGTCGTCGTCATCATCTGTGGTCTGTTTCTGAAGTCCATCACGTGTTTCTGTTGTGTGAAACCAACAATCAATCAGCACTACTACCCTAGACGACCATAGCATACTATACGCGCACAAAGTATGAGGTAAGATAGAACCTCGACGCACCTTGATGGATCCTTTCGATCATGATTTGTCGAGTCCGTGGGCCGTAAACCCACCAGTTTAAGCCCGCTGTCACGCCGGCAACAGCGAAGGGGATCCAGGCGGCCTTGTTTGCGATCAGTGTAAGCGGGCCCTGCGATGGGATCGTGGCGGCCGTCAAGATGATCAGCAGGGACTGGCTGCGGAAGTAGGCGGGGAACAGGCGCTTTTGGAGAGTGGTGAAGGCGCTCCGCGGCAGGCTGACGTAGCAGATCTTGGTGACAAGGAAAGTTTGGTAGAGTTGCGTGCCCAGTAAGGTTGAGAAGGAGAGGAGATGAAGGGGTGCGAGAAGACTCCGAGGGTCCATCGAGAAAGGCATGGCGATAGTTGCGGTTACACTCTGTGCTGATGGTGGTGAGATGTACATTTAGTAGAGCTGAGAATTCTTGGTGTCTTTAGAATACGCTTTCACTCGTTAACTATCCCAGACAAGTGGTGCATTATTTGATTGTATATATATCCCACAGTTAAGCCTAGCCCGGCCGAACATGGTCGGAGGATAAATGAAGTCCTAGGACGCCGTATCCACGAAAGCCCAGAAAGCTCCGAGACCCATCGGAGCTCGACACCGTCAGCGCCCATATTAACCGGAAGGCCGTTCACAAAAAGCCCGCCTTCTACTGTGGAATCCGACGGCCTCGTACGACGCTGACGTGTGCTTTGATTTCATCATCGCTATGAGTCAGAAGGTGTCATGTTACATGTTGTCTTCTGAAACCTCCTTATGCTGCTCGTTGCTAGTCAGTCTACAAAGCGTGTGCTGGTACAGTAGGTACAGGATACTAGGCACGGTCATCGAATACCTATTCCCCACCTAAGAAATAAAGCCCCGATTAAGCAATGTCATCTCTTCTTGACACGTTAGCTTGCATCGTTAGCTTGCATAGATAACTCTCATATACCTGTACAGTACATTTCAACTAATGTACCGAGGCAATTGGTCAGTCAACACTACACTTATTATGGACGGTGTTGAATGTGCGACAACGTTGACATAGAAGAACAACTACCGTGAGATATTCGAATATCTAATTACAGTAGAAATTTATCATAGACACGGGTATTGCAACTTATCCCAACTTTACTCCAACATGTCAGTGCCTCACCTATCTGCTTTACTCCAACTTGCAAGACCTTAAAGAGCACCATTGATGAGATGGACTAATCACATCGATTGTAACTAACAACCTCCGATAGGGCTACCGTAGCTACTTTCCCATCTGTCGATGAGGTCGTCAAAACCGACGCGTTCTCCACGGCGATATGGCAGCTTGAACCACACCGGGAGGGGATGTTGCCTGTTGCAACTGGGAGAGGCGGCCCGTTCAATGTCCACTGGGAGATCCACGGCGATGGCCCCATGAAGCTTGTCGTACGTTCATTCCATGGATACTCTGCGACCCTTTTCTCTCCTATTCTTGATAATGGGAAGGAAATAAGGCAAAGCCCTGCCTCTACGGAAACTGTCCTCGTCTGTCCTCTGTTTTGTCTGGGTCGCAACCTATAACATTACAGTATCAGCGAAGGGATGAAATGAAGAGATAGAAGCTGACAAAGGAGTCGAATTGCTAGCTTATTCAAGGCATGGGGGTCCTCAAATCATCATGGCAAAGACAGACTCTGCATTTCGGACACGTGAACGGTGACCAGTACTCGGTGCTCACTATCGACAACAGAGGCATGGGCCGCTCTGATAAGCCGATGATGCGGTACAGCACGTCGGCTATGGCGGCTGACCTCCTGGAAGTTCTGGATCACCTGTCCTGGACCGACGAGCGCCAATTACACATTTGTGGTATCAGCAGTACGTTCTACTCGTCCGTATTTGCATGTCATGTTTAGGATACAGCCAGTCAGAATCGGCTTAATATTAGCGGAGATTGGGGCAGCACCCATCCTCAACGTCCTACCTCAAATGACTGTCATTGGAAACCGCTAACTCATATCTACACTTTAGTGGGAGGCAGTGAGTAATATCCGAGCTTATTATTTCCCTCTTCGACGGCGCAAACCCTCGAATACATAGTTCTAGGATACCTTTGATGAGGACTTTTGAGAGGACAATGGCTAACTGCAGGACATCATGAAGTGATCGCACAGGAACTTGCCTACGTAGCGCCAAATCGAATAGCCAGTCTGAACCTAATCTGCACGGCAGCCGCCATCGAGAACACGACGAGTTTTTCAGAGAACATGGTAAACCGCATCACGATGCTTCTTCCCAAGAGGTCAGTTTGCCCATAGCCCCTTCCAATCCTCAGCATTTTCGACCCCGAGCAGAGCGTCTTGTCTTACAAGAATTGCTCTCCGTGTATATTGGATGTTCCTCCTAACACAAAAAATACGGAAACAGTCTCGACCGCACAGTCACGTACACCGCAAGCAACATCTTTCCCGCAGAATGGCTCGCAAAACCGGACGACGCCATCTTGCCCGACGAGACGGTGCCGCGGTGCCGCACACCCGTAGGCGGGTGGCCGTACCGCCGCTTCGAGAGCAATTACGCGCGGTTCGCGGCGCAGGAGGTCACGAAGCAGCGAGACCGCGAGGGTTTCACGAAGCCCGGCTTCCTACTGCAAGTCATCGCCGCGGGCTGGCACCACAAGTCGGCGGCGCAGCTGCGTGAAATTGGCGATAAAGTCGGCCGCGAGAGGATCCTTGTGATTCATGGCACCGAGGATAGGATCATCTCTGTCCCTCATGGGAGGAAGCTGATCGAGTATCTGCAGCCTGGTAAAAGCGTGGTGGTGGATGGGATGGGTCGTAAGTACCTCGGCCCCGGAGTCGCAGTCATCGCCTCTCTTGCATTCTATCTCTCAAAACGCCGCACCCCTTCACCTGAAGAGCAAATACTAACTCCAGTGTTCCAGATGCCCCGATAGTGGAAAGGACTGAGTGGTTTAACGAGTTACTTGCTGAGATGTGCATCAGGTGGGAGATTAGATGAGCAATAGACAACACCGGTCATTCATGATCGTGTCTTAGTCGCGATGTTGAGTTGATTAATAATGACAACGTAAAAAATCATCTCGATTCATCACTTCAAGCATCTCTATGCTTTCGTGAGCGACAACGCCAAAGCTCCTGGTGGTATCTAATTTTACAGAACCGTCCCAAGCCAAACATACCTAAGTCAAACACAAGCCATTTCTAACCGCCCTAGACCCCGGATAATTCGCGTAATATTGTTGCCCTATAAACTCGTTCAACCCAACGCCGAGGCACTCTCACAAGGCAGGGGATAGTACAGCATGACCTAATGGCTATTGACTGATGGACGCAATAAAATTTTGATACTGCTCATCCTCGCCAGTGGGCTTTCCCGAGGTGGGTTTCGTCGACGCAGGTCTTGAAGATGCCGCCGCCCTGCTATCCCACAATACACCTGGCAACTGTGAAGGTTGAGATGCTTCAGAGGCTTTAGGTGTATCCGAACGCTCATCTGCCGGGTCCTCCCTTTCTGACCTGGGGAGGCGCATGGCGAGCAAAACGTATTCGGCTCGAGTCATATTCTCCATAACATCATCCATGTACCGCTGCACCTCATCCTGAGGTGCCACCACCCGGGCTAGGTTCTCCAAGACTTTCGGGGAGTGTGAATGAAGTCGAAGCGTGACAGGCTGATAGTAGTCCAATGTCCGATCTCCCCCGTATTCTAATTTGCTACCCCGGCGGACGATCAGAAAGGAAGCAACCACCTGAGTACCCTCTGTAGAAAACTCGAGAATGCTATACTTGGGGAAAAGGTACCTATCTCCTGTTCCACCAGCAAACTCTAGGACAATAGCGGCAATGTCAGGTTTCGTCGAAGGCGGTGGGCCCTTTGACCGCAAGGCTTGTTGTGCTGCAGGGGCGCTCTGGGACTGGGTTGGGGTAGGAGCGGGCGATTTTTTTGAAGGATCTTCTCCCTTTGGTTGCGTAGGTGTACTTTGGGGTGTGGCCTGGGGATTGGTGGCGACTGGTAGAGGAGCTTTCAGTTCTTGCCTTACTATTGTATTCAACCTGTCTAGGTGAGTCTTCAGTTCAATAGCATCCGTGTATCTAGACTTTCCATCCGCAATTCGCTGAACCAAGGTCTTGACCGCCGGCTTGTCCAATGTTTCTTTGACTAAAAGTATGATCAAGGGGTCAATTCCGGGAGGCGGCCGTAAGTCACCAGATCGCTGAGCCGGATTAGATGCCAAGACAATATCCACGATGGCTCGTACTTCGTCTGCAAAGTATTTCACGGTTTTGCCATCGACGACGAGTCGGTCAGGAGATGGGCCCTGTAGGCCCCCCTTCTTCTTGTAGTCGAGGGTAATTTGGTCAATAATTCTCTGGAAATGTGCCAGTTCATGGGCCGCGGCCTCTCCAACAGCAACTCGTTTCATAAGATCCCGCAGGTGAGGATCTTCGGATGCTCTCTCGGCAAGTGTTACTATGATAGGATCTGCACCCGACGCAGGAGGTTGCGCGGGTTTGGATGCAGCGGGGGTCACCTTTGCGGCACCCACTGAGCTAATTGGTAGACTTGTGCCGGTACCAAGGGGGGTTGGCGATGCAGTTGGAGCATGGAGTAGATGGCCCGAAGGCGTAGACGGCTGAGAAAGGGGAGGCTGTGGCGGTCGAGGATGTGCAGGTCCCGGCACAGGTGCATGCGCAGGCTGCGGCGCCGCCAGTACGGATTCGAGGCCTCGAGGAGATACAACAGAACTAGGGTTGTCGATAGAAGCTGGCAGCTGGGGCCGATGTAAATCAATGTGTCGAGACAATGGCGATGCTGAGGGCGGGGCCGCAGGTATAGATGGATGCTGTTGTGTGGCTGGCTTGTTGTCCTCCTTGGGCGGCGGTACTGGCTGGGTTGGGAGGGCGGCTTGGACAGACGTTTGCGCCTTAGAAGGGGGAGCTATAGTAGCTGGTGAGGGCGAAGCTGCAGTCGCAGATGTAGTGGTGGGTTTCGGCGGAGGAGGCATGGCACCGTTGGGAGGGCCGTACTGGATGACAGGTCGGAAGGACGAATTGCTTGTCGGCGCGGGCTTCGGGTCTTTTACGGCATACATTGTGGCTTCTAACACATGCGGCTCGACGGTGATAGTGACCTGGCCGATTTTGGCCATGGTATCTTTGGCTGGGTTATTCGAATCCTCCTTCACCACGCCTTTTCGCTTGGTGGGCTTCGTCCAGTACTTTTCAAACACGCCATCGTTTATCCACTTCTGGCGCGATCTCGAAAGTGACTCGGCCATCACACCGCTAGACAGATGCTGGTCAGAACTACATGTAGCAGACAAGGTACGGGTAAGTAGGCAAAGAGTACCTTTCTTGTATAGACTGGTACTCTTTTTGGGAGAGGTCATCGGGCTGCGGCTTCTCGACGGTCGGCAAGGGTTGACCGGGTTGGAGCGACTTGGGTAACGGGGTAGATGTCGGCGGCGGCGGCGGCGGCGGCGGCGGTTGCTCTTGAGCGATGGGGTCGGCGGGCTGAGGTGAGTTTAAGGCGGATGGTGGTGTAGATGTTGAAGAAGCGTCGGGAGGCGTCGAATTTCGTTTCTTGGAAACATGTTCCACTCGGGCGGCAGCCCTCGCAGGCAGCTTTCGTTTCCTCTCCATGGCTACGTAAATCGCTATGGAATCAAGACATGCGAGATAGGACAATCGAATCGCGCGATGCCACAGGTTAGGCGCGTGCTCGTGCTTGCTGGCTTGCGTGAGCCAGAGATCCAAACAAGTGCTAATCGTCTCTATCTGTGTATACGGTATGGAAGTAAAAACAGCATTGGTACGCGTGAGGAGTTTGTGAATTATGGTAAGACAGACAACTACCTAAGGTGTTATATGGGATGCTGAAATACTCAGTTGGTTGAGGGTGAGGTGAGGAGATGGGGTGTAGCTTTGAGGGTGCTGACAAAGTACCTAAAGCCTTAGAAGGTAAATGCGAGTGCGTTTGTGAAAGAGCTAGGTTAGATAGGTACCTGTAGATAGGTAGTAGATAGAGTGCTGTAGGTATGGTGTTGTGGGTTTGGTTGAGCCAAGAAGGGGCGCGTGCATGCAGAAAAGACAAGCTAGACAGACTCCAATTATGTAAGATAAAGGAAGATGTATTATAGATTCACATGGACTACGACAACCTTGGTTGTTAACATAGGTAGGCAACTATTTAAATCACCTACTTTAAGGGAATTGATTTCCTAATTTCTTAAAATTCCAAGAAGTTTAATATCATTCGCATGCTCCCTCGATAAATATTGCGGATTTAGAAGATTAATCACATGTACTAACCCAACCCCCCCCTAGGCAGCTGTCTTACTATATAACAAAACCGCCTCGAAGTTACACTACAGCTACCTGTCTAGTAACCTTTATACATCTTCACCTTTAAACTTGCCACGGCCTTTCTCGAGCAATATGGCCCCGCGGCCTTCTCAGTGGGCTATCCCTTTAGGTATTAGCCTCGGTGTTCCCATCGGTCTTTATGTAACTTTCCTATTTCTTGGTGGTTTTTCCTTTTTTCAACGACAGTGGGTTTCCTTCGTCCTCTCCTTTGCACATATCATTTCAGCTGACTATTAGTCAGTTTCTTTTATGCTCACCGTCTGAATACTTTGTTCTGGCATGATCTCGATGAGCCGCAATACTGGGGGTTTGCAAGTGAGCTGGCAATTCCAATCCTCATTCTCACCACTATATCTAACACGCGATCTTTTCACAGGGAATCAGGTCACGCCGTTTACTCTTACATCCGGCAACGAGTCTATTTACGCGTGGCATGTTCTGCCTTTAACATCTGTTCTGAAGCACGAAGATAGACTCCAAGCTGCACCAGTTGGATATTCCGACAACATCGTCGCAACAGAGTCCTTCAAGATACTCAGAGATGACCCCAATGCTCAGCTCGTAATTTCATGTAAGCTATATACCATTGGTGCTCGAGATCGAGTGCCCTGCGTCATTTGAAGCCTAATTTAATTGAATTCCCCCTAGTCCATGGCGTAAGTTATCCGCGATGCGGGATCATCCAGGCTCATCAAATCGGCCGCAGCTAACTAGCGGATGCAGAATGCGGGACATATCGCCCAAGGCCTGAGAACTGACCATTTCCATACTCTCACGGATACCTCGAGTTTCCATGTCCTCAGCATTGACTACCGGGGTTTCGGGAAGTCTACAGTACGCCCCGAAGACCCCCTTTTCATTTCCCTTTTTTCTCATCTCAGCAAGTCTTTGGGCTCGTTCTGCTCGGGGAAACAGCTGACTCTATTTCGGACAGGGCATTCCATCTGAGGCCGGCCTAATCCAAGATGGCATTGCCACAGTAGACTGGGCGATGAACGTAGCCGGTGTGCCGCCTAATCGCATTGTTGTAATGGGCCACAGTTTGGGGACTGCTGTAACGAGTGGCGTTGTCGAACAGTTTACGATAAGAGGGATCGAGTTTGCTGGTGTTCTCTTGGTTGCCGGCTTCTCGAGTGCGCCTACTCTACTCAGTAGTTACAGTGGCGCGGGTTTCATCCCGGTTCTCTCTCCCCTGCGGCCGATACCGCCGTTGCTACGCCTTTTCCAAAGTTTCATTGTAGACAAGTGGGATTCCTCCAGTCGACTTGCCGAAATAGTTCGCTCGACGCGGACAAGGCTGCGTCTGACCTTGATCCACGCCAAAAACGACCTGGAAATTCCGTGCCACGAAAGCGACGCACTTTTCAAATCGGCCGCCAGCGCGACAATTAACCAAGTCTTGGATGACGAAGCGTGGCTGTCGTGGAAAAAACAAAAGAGCACCCGATTTGATGACGGCATATTCATCTCCATTGTCACGGCTGGGCCAGATATTATCATCCGACAAGACTTGGTACCATACGGAGGTATGTCAACTTGCCAACATACACGCACACATGAAATATTTTGGCTGACTTGAGCAATATAGGACACAACGGCATCCTGCTATCCTCTGCTGTCGCACTCGCAGTCATGAGAGCATTTTCATCAGATTCGAATACATTAATATGATAGTCAACTGAAATTATTATATTGCGTGTTCAAACATGATTCTATATATATTTAGTATACATTCTATTGGGAGGAGTGTACATGAAGACCACAGCCTCAACGTCTTTTATGCCGTGCACACACAACGCTTTTAGCAGGGACTAAGAAGCAGTTTCCTCGATATTGTTAAGTCGACCATAGATGGGCACACGAAGAGTATATGCGTAGGATGGATCTGCGTTATGAGTACAAATGTACCTAATGTATTACCTAGGAGGTAGAGAATATTGGCGATACACTTTAAGCCGTTTATAGCGCACTCGTTACTATGATATGCATATATTGGTTCATTACCTAAATGCCCCCGTGCCTGTTTAAAAGCAGTGGACCCGGGTAGGTCCAGGCACCTCTCTCTGTACAAGCTGTATCCATGATAGGTATATCTGTTTGAGATCGTCCCAGCCAGGTCACAGGTGCTACTACCTACCTAACCTAGGTACTTACGATTACCCCACCAAGGCGAGCACATGTACTGGGATCAACCCCCGCCATCTAGCCAAATTTCCAAACTAATGTAGGTACTGACTGACATTGTCTTGTAACCGCGTTTTCAACAACTCCGTCTACTACCTACGTAGTAGCTTCCTCCGCAGCGCACTCGCTGCCGCACGAGTACCTTGGAGCTGTCTGCCGTAGTGCTATTCTCGACTTCTCGCCAACTTTGTCCCACTGATCCGTTACCATGGCTGAAGAGTCTAAACCATCGAATCGCAAGGGCAAGGAGAAGGAGAAGGCAGCTAAGAAGCTCCATAAGGCTATCGATGGCCTTTCTAACGAGCAGGTCACTCAGCTTCTTGATCTGAACCCCGCTCTAGCTACCGAGCTGGCTAACAGTTCCGATGACACTCCTGATGCTGCCGCCGAAGCTCTCCGTCGGCTCAATCTGCAAGACATCATGACCGGTCTCGCCTCGAGCGGGAAGAACGTCAAGGATATGGGTGCTTACAAGTTCTGGGCCACTCAGCCTGTGCCCAAATTCGGCGACGAACAAACCCCCAATGAGCCCTTTGAGGAGGGTCCCATCAAGATACAAACCGTCGACGAGATCTCAAAGGAACCCCCGCCCCTAGTTGACGGCTTCGAGTGGGCTACCCTTGACCTACTCGACGCCGCCCAGCTAAAGGAGGTCTGGGAGCTGTTGAACGGCCACTACGTTGAGGATGACGAGGCAATGTTCCGCTTCAACTATTCTGCCAGTATCCTGAAATGGTGAGTCCTGTGCTTTGAAATACCAAGCAAACGAGTGATGAGCTGACACGTTCCAATCGCCAGGGCTATGATGCCGCCAGGCTGGAAGAAGGAGTGGCATAGAGGAGTCAGAGCGTCACAATCCAAGAAACTTGTTGCCTTCATCGCCGCCATCCCTGTAGAACTACGCATTCGAGACAAAGTCCTCCACGCCTCCGAGGTTAATTTCCTTTGCATACACAAGAAACTCCGCTCCAAGCGTCTCGCGCCTGTCCTCATCAAGGAGATCACACGTCTGTGTAATCTTGAAGGCGTTTTCCAGGCTATTTACACTGGCGGTATTGTCCTTCCCAAACCTGTCAGCACCTGTCGATACTACCACCGTGCAATTAATTGGCAAAAGCTGTACGATGTCGGGTTCAGTCCATTACCGTCCAATAGCAAACCTCAGTTCCAGATAAGGAAGTACGCTGTGCCGGAGCGAACCTCGACGAGGGGCTTGAGGGAGATGCAAAAGAAAGACATTGCAGCTGTACAGGACCTGCTTACGCGGTACGTTGCCAAATATGACATGGCTGCAACTTTCGACAAGCACGAGGTTGAACACTGGCTGTTACACAACAAGAAAGACGCACCTGAGGAACAGGTTGTATGGACCTATGTGGTTGAAGTAAGTTGCCCATCTTCTTTTCTGACTAGTGTGCTAACTCTCCTCGAAGGACGATCATAAGAAGATAACGGACTTTGTCTCATTCTATTGCCTCGAGTCGTCGGTGATCAATAATCCAAAGCACACAAATATCAGAGCAGCATACTTATTCTACTATGCAACCGAGGTTGGCCTAACCAACCCTGTAGACAGAGATGCGCTCAAGATACGGCTCAATGCGCTGGTATCGGATTCCTTGGTATACTGCAAGCAATATAAGTTCGACGTGTATAATGCCTTGTCGTTGATGGATAACGGTTTGTTTCTCGAGGACCAGAAGTTCGGCCCCGGTGACGGTCAGCTTCATTACTACTTGTTCAACTACCGGGCGAACCCCATAGCGGGCGGTGTCGACAAGCGAAACCGGTTAGACCTAGAGAACTTGAGTGGAATCGGGTATGTATACCAAGAAAAAGCGAATACAACCTATGCGGCTACTGACATATCTAGGAAAACTCAAATTTGATGCTGTGCAACACCACAAATGCGGCAGTTTCCACGGTTCAGTATCAATCAGAATCAAACTTCTTTTAACTAAGTATACACACTTTTATACATCCTATCTAGTGACGAAGTGATTTTTTTTCACCAGGCTGTCTAGCTTGTAGATGCGCAACGGATCACTAAATGGATTGGAGGAGGGCGGCTGATGTTGTGTGCCCGCGCGGAACGCGTTATAATGTATGCATATAGGGGTCGTATATCTCGAAAAGTATGACGATATCGTACCGGATTTGTCCGATGGGTAGTTTTCGCGCGCATGTGAAGGCCGCAGATTCGGCAACGTGTATTCCGCGGCTCTTCTGGCGACAGCAAGGGGCCTGGCCAGTGAACAGCTATCCACTTTTGGGTCCCTAATAGGTAGTAGAGGCGCAAGTTCGTCGGGGGTAGGTCCAACCTGCAGCCGAGGTGTCACCTCTACTAGTCTAATGCATCCAATCAATCAATACTAATCCTATTACTTCATTTCTCGGTTTCTATGTGTCTTAAAATTTTAGGTACACATTTGTCGCTTCGACGTGCCTGATTCGCCTCACACACGCGGCATATGCTCGTTCTCGGAGCCATCATGCCAGCGTGGTGCAACCGCTTGGGCGTGCCCGCATGCCAGGGATAAGGGCTGTAGATGAGCTCGTACCATGTTATACAACACGGCTGGTCCCGTGGGCCTGGTCTGGGCGGCTGGTACTATTGTGATCAGCCATTCGGAAAGATGAATTCTTGAAACCACACTGAGGCTCTAGTGAGTAAGATGGCCTAGCGTTGCCCACCTCCACCTACGTCGAGCGCGCGCTAATTACCCTTTCTACCGGAGACCCTGGCCGCATTAGCAGCAGCTCAGCACGAGGACAGATGTGTACATACATGTTGTTAAAGTGGTACTGCGAAGACTGTGGTGCCTGGTACACAAGTGACGAGATCAAGACCAGCGACTGCGATGACTTCGCCGAGGCGGGGGAATGTGAGGAGAGGGACATCACCACCGAGGAGTCGGATGCTGACGGTCTCTGCGACGACTGTACACGGGTCCGCGAGGGCTGAAAAAGGCGACGGTCGTGTCGTTGTGTCGAGAGGGCACATCCCCAAAAAGGCCACGAGAATTCACGAGCGAGATTCGTTGTGGCGCGGTTCATCATCATCACCATCATCATCATCATCATAATTCCATGAAAAGTGGCGTGTGTACCTGGTTCGTGGTCCACGCAACGGCGTTCAAGTGCAGTTCTAAGCTCGGGAAACCAAAAGCCTTAAGTAACAGAACATTCGACCTCGGGGTTAGGGGCTCTATCCCCCAATTGCGTTCATGCATAGTTCTTGTTGTATTTGGAAGAATAGGAAGGATGTCGAATGATATTGGCAGCCTTGGCTTGTCACATAAGGCGGAGGGGGAGGGGGAGAGACGTATTTGATAGCAAAGCGAGGTCAGCTATCAGTTACGTATGCCCGTCATTCAGCTTTGTATCAAATCGCCTTTCCCTTCCAACAAAATCCCATAAAAGTATGTGGGCATTAGCCCGAGGACTCTACTACTTTGACATCAAATTGCATGCCATGTCAAAGCATTGTTGGGCAGAAGGTATCGAATTCATGTTTTCGCTTCCTATAGCATAAGTAATCTGAATTTGGCCAAACTGGCCATTCCTTGAGATTCCGTTCTTGACACCTGCCACAGCCACCCTTCCCCGGCCACCCTTAGGTATTAGGGATTAAGTAAAGCAGCCGAGAATCAAGGCAGAGATGTAGTGCCGCATCTATCGCCTCAATATGGAGTGCCAATGCTTGTAGTCGTCCTGTATCGTAGGGGGATAGGCCAAAGACTGAGACACAAATCGATGCGGGTGTATTAGGCTGTAAGTCTAGCGAGACGATATACTCTTAGTCGACGTATGGAGCACGGAAACCCCAGATACCTGAATATTTAAACATGATCTTATAAACTCTCATATAAGATGATATCAAGGCGAATAGCGAGTGCCCGATAGCCGCGACGCCCGGGTGCTGTCCTGACGGCACCGAAAATATGGTTGCCGGTGGGCAGTCGGGATGATGACATTATAGCGGGCAGAAATGACAATATTGGAGGGGGCGGGGCTCGCCGTCACATGCCACCAATCAACTGCAGCACGCAGCACGCAATCTAATAGCGTTTGTCTGTAAAGGGGCTAGTGAGGGGTTGCGGGGTTCATGGAGGGTTGAAGGGGGGTCACCGAGGGGCTGAGAAGGTTTCTTGTCATCGAGCTAGGAACTGAATCACACAACCAGGCATCGCCAGTATGTATCTATCTACCTCCCGTGCGACAGAATTGGTACCGAGTTACCCAACAGCTGCCCGGTACGATCACCACGAGGCAGAGCTATAATTCAAGGTTTGTCACATCAGTGTACACGTATAGATCGGGCCAATCTAGAAACACGCAAATATATAAACAGGTACCTCTCCTTGTATCATATACACTCGTCACGCCACCCGCGGTATTGGAGCCAAGATGTAGATGGCATCACGCCATTACCGAATTGACTGTTGTTTCAACATTGGCTCTTGTCTTACGGGAGATCTGCCCTATTAGGTAAGTAGAGGGGATGGGGTATGTGGTATGTACGTACTGAGTAGTAAGTAGGAGTAGTCACAGAAATAGTATTAGAGGTAGCTAGGTCAGATAGGTAGAGACGAAAAGAAAAAAGAAGGAAGAGAATGGAAGACTACCATAAAACCCCCCCATTTATAATTACGCAGACAGATCGCGCCATCATGAACTCAGCTAAACATAGTAGTTAAATATCTCCGGGGTCTACCCCTCCTCCTTTCAGCTTTCGCTTTTTATTCTTTAGACCATTCTTCTGTGATACCCTTCCTAGCACTAACATTTCCTACCATACCCATACTTATTTACCTCCTTGCCCACGCGCACTATCGCCCTCCTTGACAGCTCTCAGACTTACATAGATATTCACCATGGCTACCGAGTCTCGACCTGCTCCGTGAGTGCCCATCCAATTCTCCCTATCGCTACGCATCATCCAACGCTTTGTACCCTTTGCTGCCGGTTATATCAATTTCGTTCAAAACCTTCGTATACACGACTAACACCACTTGTTTCGTTCTATTAGTCTTCGCCTCGGCACCGTCGCCCCCAACTTCAAGGCCGATACCACCAACGGCCCCATCGATTTCCACGAGTTCGTTGGCAGCAACTGGGTCGTTTTCTTCTCTCACCCCGAGGACTTTACCCCTGTCTGCACCACCGAGCTAGGCGCATTTGCCAAGCTCGAGCCCGAGTTTACCAAGCGCGGTGTTAAGCTGATCGGTCTGTCCGCCAACACGCTCGGCAGCCACGAGGGATGGATTAAGGACATCGATGAGGTCACTGGCGGCAAGGTCTCCTTCCCCATCATCGCCGACAAGGAGCGCAAGGTCGCCTACTTGTACGACATGTAAGCAATTCCTCACAGTTTGGCTGAATACCCCCAAGGTAAACAATGGGCTGACGAGTCAATTCACAGGATCGACTACCAGGACACCACCAACGTCGACGAGAAGGGCATTGCTTTCACCATCCGCTCCGTTTTCATCATCGACCCTAGCAAGAAGATCCGTACTATCTTGTCCTACCCTGCCTCCACTGGCCGTAACTCGGCTGAGGTGCTGCGCATCGTCGACTCGCTACAGACCGGTGATAAGCACAAGGTTACCACCCCCATCAACTGGGTTCCTGGTGACGACGTCATTGTCGCCCCCAGCGTCAAGAACGAGCAGGCCCAGGAGCTTTTCCCCGGCTTCCGCACTGTCAAGCCCTACCTCCGCTTTACCACCCTCCCTTCGCAGTAGAGCGTATTTCGACTCACGTCTGCTCATTTGCTCTAAAATGCTCTGCATTGGGTAACAGTGAGACATGGTACTTATTTTACAAAATATGTATGTTAGGAATTGTCGTCGCTTGCCATGAGCATTGATTATGTAGGACTGGGAATATGAATAAATGACACCAAGAAATGTATAAATATAAGATCTTCGGGTAGTTCTCGTTTTGTAAAACTATCCTATTATTCCCTTGAGCGTAGCCGATGAATTGGCTTTGTCGCAAAGGGAGAAACCGGACCCCGGCTTCTGGATCTCGAAATAATCGATAGAGCCTTGGTAGGTCCGGTAGACACCACCGTAAAAGGGGCTGTGAGATTGCAGTAATCACTGTCTGAAAAGGACGCCGGTGCTCGCTTCCAAACATTCTCCCTGGTCGGGATTTTGATCAACAAACCCCCTGCATTTGAAGAAGTTCTTGTGCTTATAACTTATAAGTATACTGTATAGTACATCAACGTTGCACACGTAGACGCAACTACCTAGCATTTGGTGATTTCATTATTCGCCTATTAGAGACTAGGATATATGATGAGCACCTCGCTAGCGGAGGCTCGTTTGTTTGACTATGAACGCGAACTTATAACTGCAAGGATAATGACACTTGGACCGAGAAATTTTCAGCTGCCGCAACAAAACCCTTGCCGGGATTCAAATGTTAACCCTGACTACTCCATATCTCAGCCTAGTGTATAATTACTAGAAGGCGACTAGAAGGGGCTTACACGCGGCTTGGGTACTGTATCATGCGGCCTCGGAATACCTTCTTATGAGGTTTAATAAACCCTTGCAAAACACGTGGCTTGGGGCTTCGAGGCGGCTTCCTCGAATCTGCACGTATCACGCCTTCGCATCCAACTTTACGAATTTGGTGGTGTTATCACTCCCAATTAGATCCAAGCTCGGTACTCAATTCTACTGCTACTACCTACTACCTACCTACTATGATTTAATGCTGCCCTACCGATTTATACGTCAACCTCACAGTAACAATAAGTTTGCAGTAGTTAGTATCTTGCATAATACCAATTAGCGAAATAGGCACGTATGTAGTGGGCATCTAGGCCCAGTATGATTGATAGAGATCATCTTAACTATTGGCCATTTGGGCTAGATAAATATACCAAGTTGCGTCTAAGACGAATTCGATCAAATGTAGACCTACCTGTGGACCTAGGTACTATAGGTAAAGAGATATAGTTGCCTACTTACTTAATGCCTCTATACACTGCAGATCGCTTTCTGATTGTTTCTGGTCCTTAAGTAGTCAAGCGGTAGACTAACTACTAGGCAACTTCAAGGTTATTATGAATGTGAAATGATTGAAGGCGGATAGTATCTTAGGTACTATGCAGGTAGGAACTTGCACCTAATGTCGTGTATCGTGAAGACTCGAGCTCTTACTTGAGTGAGTGTAGAGTGAAGTTTCGGGTTGGCTGTCTGGAGTAGGTATAAGGATATATATAAGGTATACAACTATACGTACTGAGAGGTAGTAGAGGTATGAAGGGATTTTAAGGGGGGAGTGACCTATACAGTATCGACTATTTTTAAACGGCGCACGGTCATTATTTTCCGCACTGTAAGGCTCTGCCCCTCTGGGCCACTACCTCCTATCTACATGTAGTATAGTAGTGGACACTAGACTGACTACCTACTGTATCCTCTGCACCCTCGGCCCCCACAATCAGGACCATCATCAGGAGGAGCATCTAAACTTGTCGTCCGCCTGCCTGCCTGCCTGTCCATGTGTGTCTGCCATTGACTACTATCGTCGCCTTCTCGACACATATCCCCGCATCTCGCTTGCCGCTATCTCCCTGGCATCCCCGAACACGCTCCTGTTCAGAGTTGAAACACCACACACGAGGGCGCAAGGGCGACAAACACCCCCGAAGGCGAGGCGACAGGGAAGACGCACATAATCCCCAGTATCGCACCCACCCAATTTTAAATTCCCTGTCTCTATTTTACCTATCGAGCCCCGTCCCAGGTCCAGGCACGTCGCGTTTGCAACCGACAGGATACGCGCGCGCAGAAGCTCACTAGTAGGGGAGACTAGAGAACGAAAACAGAGGTACGTCCGTCCATTTCCAGTCGCGGCCTTGGACCCGGCATCCCCGTCATCGTCATCATCAGGTGCACGGTACTCTATCCCATGTTTGGACTTAGAACTGTTCCTCTGCCGAGCCTGTCCGTCCGCCATACCCTGCGATCTGCCATGTTGCGACAAGGCCCCCATATCGTGGCCGTTGGGGCGGCCAAGGAGCATCGTGTAGTGTATGAGGAATATTTTGGGTCTTGATTAGTAGCCCCACACATTCATTGTTTTCCGTTGCACCTGTACCATGGCCACCGTGGTTTTCGTTTTCAACGTCCAGCTACCTTTACCTTGACCCTCCCTCGATTCCGATGGTATCATCCTCAGTCACATCTAAGTGGGAGGGAGAGAGGCAACGCCAATGCCAACAACCATCACAACCAAAATCACAACATGTCAGACTCGAAACTAACTTGGGGTGGGACAGGGCGTCGAGATAGCTGGCAAGCTGTTGACAACTTCCACCTCGCTCCGGTCCGGGATCAAGACCATAGGTCAGCATCGACCTTGGGATTATCTAGATCACCTTCCGAATTATTGTCCGACGTCTATCGTGGATTTAAAAAAGCCATTCCTACACGCGAAGAATCCTTCAGACTTGCCCGATCGTCCTCAAAGCACGCTATCCAAGCGTTGACTACCGATTCCACGCCACATTCTGCAACTCCAGCTTCGATATCACCACCGTGGCGCCAGCATGCTCGGGATCTGAGTTTACAAGATAGCCTCGAGAAGCCGCTGCCTGCGCCGCCACCGCCGTCGCTTTCACCATCGAGCCCCATTACGCCGCTCGTTCCCACCACCAATATACCAAATACTATCAGCACCTTCCTTAGCAGTGATACCGAGGATAACACAAATATGGAGAGTAGATCGAATACGATGGACTCTAGCACTTCGCTACCCCCGGGTCAGATGTATGGCGGAAGTATTGATATCAGCAGCAGCCAGGGAGTCCTGGGGGGATTCAGCAGAATTGAGGGAGATGGTCAAGGCGATAACCTAACTCCTCGGAGTAATGGACCACAATCCGCCGGTCCTTCTCCACAAATCGCCTCATCTACTCGAACGCCAGCCCTTGGACCGGCTGTTGGGACGTCATCTTCCTCCGGATCGTCGGCTCACCTGTCAGGTTTGATGTGTAATGTGCATCGAACGACTGGCCGGGAGCCTCACCCGCTAGTTGGTGCTACTACTACAATCCTGGGGGACAAGTTATATGTTTTTGGAGGGCGGATCCTATCACGGAGTCGACCTGCGCCCTTAACCTCGGATTTATACGAGCTAGATCTTATCCGGAGGCATTGGACCAAGATTGAGACCACCGGCGACATTCCGCCTCCTCGCTACTTTCATTCCATGTGTGCTCTAGGGGATACTAAAATGGTTTGCTATGGAGGCATGTCCCCAACTGCCAATCCCCAGCCCACATCTGCACCACAAGATCAACAACCAGAAGTTACCGTCATGTCCGATATTTACATTTACGATGTTCTCACCAGGAAGTGGACGTATATTCCTTCTCAAGATACCCCACAAGGTCGGTATGCTCACTGTGCTTGTATAACACCCTCGTCGGCCACATTTGTTTCCCACAAAGCACCCCTCTCCGCTCTTCAGCACAACCCATCTACTGGGAATCCAAACGAAGGCCGGATTGGAATAAACATCGACGGGACTGGAGGCGCTGAGATGATAATAGTTGGTGGGCAAGATGGAGCGAATCATTACATCGAGCAGATCAGTGTATTCAATCTACGCAGTCTGAAATGGACCTCAACCCAACCACTTGGGAAATCATGTGGTGCGTACCGCAGTGTGGTTGCGCCTCTCCCTCCAAATGTAACTGCCAAGGTCGGCAAATCTACCAACGCGGCATCCCGTCAGGAGGGAGGGAGAGGTTCGGAGACTAAGGAGTCTAGTTCATCTATGCTCATATACTCGAACTATAACTTCTTAGACGTCAAACTTGAACTTCAAATTAGGGGGTCAGATGGCTCGTTATCAGAGAAGCCAATGTCGGGCAGCTACTCGCCGCCAGGTTTGCGTTTCCCGAATGGCGGTGTCATAGATACGTACTTTGTGGTCAGCGGCACGTACCTGACCAGCTCGAAACAAGAATATGCACTGTGGGCGTTGGATCTCAAGACGCTAACATGGTCTCGCATCGATGCGGGAGCTAGTGTCTTCAGCCAAGGCAGTTGGAACAGAGGGGTCTTATGGAATAGAAGGAATACGTTTGTTATTCTGGGCAACCGTAAAAGGAGCCTCGTCGACGACTACAATCATCGGCGCATTAATTTTTCCAACGTATGCATGGTCGAGTTAGAAGCATTCGGGTTCTATGACAATCCACGCAAGGCTACACCTATGTCAGGTTTCTTGTCTGCTAGTAGTCCATTTGTGGCACCTGGCCTTAGTGTGGCGAGGAAAGCCGGTTGGACGGCAGGTGGTAGATTTCTTTCGCGTGCGGCTGAAGAGCTGGGAGAGAAAGCTTTGATGTTAAAGGAACTGGCAGACATGGAAATCTTGTGCATTGGCGGGGAGAGGATACCGATCAACTCAAGGGTCGTGGGAAGAAGATGGGGTCCGTATTTCGTGCAGTTGCTTCGGGAGGGGGCTGCCACACAAGATGGCAGCGATGCCATGACTGTAAGGACTGGCATGTCCAACCAGGCAGGCACCCGTATGTCTACTATGACTATAACACAGTCAAATCGAAACACGGGTGACAGCAGTCTCTCTATGGCAACAAGTCTAGGAAACTCGTCTGTGGGTTCGGTAAAGCCACCCAGCACTTCAGGCACGTCTATCTCGAGTGGGAGTGGCTCTATAGATCCCAGCACTATCAACTCATCTCCCACGCCAACATCTCTACCTCCAATTTCCCGACCGCGTTGTTTTTACCTTCCACACACGGGTCTAACAGTACAGGCACTCCTACATTTCCTGTACACTTCATCTCTCCCACCTCCATCGTCGCTACTTTGCACGCCACAAATCCTATGCTCGCTACTCCAGATCGCCCGGCCTTACAAGATCGACGGGCTGCTAGAAGCCGTTGTCGAGCGCCTTCATGCCCTGCTCGATTCGCGCAACGCTGCAGCCGTTTTCAATGCTACGGCTATGGCGGCTGGCGGGGGCCGAGGCATCGATGGTAGTGTGAACCCTAACTATTTCACCGCGTTGGAATCACCGCTCGCGGCGACGAGCGGTACCAACTCCCTCAGTAGCCGATCTCAGTCGATATCACAGGCCAGTATGGATGAGTCAGCACGCGGGATAGACGGCCTTCGAATCAACACGAGCGTGCCGATCAATCGACCCGGCAGTGCGGAACTGAGCGCAACGACGAGTGTCTCGGGAAGTGAGTGGGGTAGCGAGGTCGGGGATAGCGAGCGTGGGGCCATTAAGGAGGTCTGGACTGGCGAGTTAAGCAGTGTCATTGGACTGCAAAAACGTGGCCTGCGGGGATTGATGGAAGGAAGGCGGATGCGAGCAACGGTGGACCGCGAACGCGATAGCGGGCGAGGGGAGAGGCAAATGGGATCCCGCGTCGGCCTCGGAATTGCTGGCTCCTAGGAGGAGATTGGATTTTGGGCTGGGCTACGGACCGATGAGGACGATGCATATCATTTTTTCATTTTCGTTCTATCTTTCTCCTGGGGGCATTCCTCTAACATAGGGCGGGACGACCATGATGACTCACGGCTTCATATTCTAGATTTCTATATGGGGATGGAATGCTAGGATCGGTACATGACTATCTCGCGTTTCTTTACGGAGTCTGGAGGATCTGATATATTACTAGCATCACCGGTTGGGTGCTTCAATTGGCCATTTTTCCAACTTTAATATTTTAAAACGGAAATGTGGCTTTGAAAATGCCTTAGCTGCGTGCCTTGAATGGTTTATTATGCATAGAATTAGCGAATACATGGTTAATTGTTGAATTTCATCTTGTGGGCGAAGATATTTGATCTTGGAGATACGACATGAGGCTCATCGTGTATGCTAGTCACCAAGATAAGATAGCAAATTTAGTGTACTGCATGCCGACTAGATAAATTCATGGACTCCATCATTCCAACTCACTACCTTTACCCTCCCACACTTATACACTTCTAACATGACCATCTCTCCATCAAGACGGTCGTGTTTATTACTCAAATTCTGGGTGCCAATCAAATTGAAATAGAGGGACATTTGTCGTGTTTACCTATTTACACTATGCGTCGTCTTGCACCGCTAAGCCAATCATGCTTCCGCGACCCAGCTTGAGCGTCACGCTCCCTAGCATCTACGACGATATCAAGCTCGATTGCCGCGTGTACCATCCGCCAAGCCTCCGCGATCCGTCGCATCCTGGTGTGACTTGGTCGGGACACGCTGCCGTCGTCGCTCATCCATATGCGCCTTTGGGCGGGTGTTTTGACGATCCCATAGTCGATGTCGCCGCCGGAACGCTGCTCCAACTGGGATTCCTCGTCGCCACATTCAATTTCAGGTCCGTACTACCTATTCTACGACGCCACACCTCCGCTAACATACACGTCTTGAGAGTGATAGGGGCGCCGGATCGTCAGAAGGCCGCACTTCCTGGACGTCCAAACCTGAGCAAGCTGACTACGTCTCCGTCGTCGGCTTTCTAGCTTACTATGCTCACCACCTGGACCCTTCTCCCTCTGCCCATCGCGCGAACCGACACCACCTACCGACCATGCTCTTGGCAGGCTATTCTTACGGAGCCATGGTTACGACCCGTCTTCCGCCACTAGATACTATCTTGGGTTACTTCGCCACACCTGCCGTACATACAGCGGAGGCCGACATTCGGCTGCGCGCCCAGCATCTGGCTGAGGCGCAGAATTCCCAGCCGTTCGGTCCTCTCTCCCCGCGGAGCTCCCTAGGCATACGCGTTGGTGGAGATGAAGATAGTTCAAGAAGGAGCCATGATGGTCACCCGACGCATGAATTCCAGCGAGAAGAACGAATTCAGGAAAGTGTCCGAAGTTTGCTCTCGCGTGCGAAGCTGGTGCACCGAAGATCTCCTCGCTGGTCACGTGAGAGCGAAGTCAACGACGAAATGCATCACTGCTTAGAGAAGGTTGACCGAGATGTCACATTCCAGAGCGCCTATCTTGCCGTCTCGCCACCAGTCGGCTTGGTAACTGGATTGGCCACTATGTCTTTCTCCAACCCCTGGCCATCTTCCTGGATAAGGAGGTCGAGACCTGCCACGCCAGACAGATCCGTTACGGATGATGCATCATTGATGTCGAACCCCACTTTGGTCATCTACGGTGACCAGGACGGATTCATCACTTATAGGAAAATTCGTGAGTGGACTCAGCAGCTCTCAGGCGCTGATGCCTCGCAGTTTCAGTATCTAGAAGTGAATGGGGCTGGGCATTTTTGGGCAGAAGGTGATGTGATCTACCAATGTGAGTTTTGCTGGTTTTGTCCTCTAGCGCACTTGCGCCAGTTCATTTGAATTCCTTTTGGGTACTCCTTTCCATTTGTCAAGATGCCTCAGCCCTTGTTCCTCACCTTGGACTAGAGACAAACAAGAAGAAGCCCTTCTAACTTGACATGAGCAGTGAGAGATGCTATAGGCGTGTTCGCAACAGAACTCACCCGCCCTAGCGTAACCTTTGCTCCAGCACAGCCAATGACGTAAGATTTTCTATGAGTCTTAGAGTGAGAGAAATTGGACTAGAATTATATCAGAAAGTTCATAAGCGGGTTTGAGCCTTATATAATGTTCAATTTTGAGTAAACGAGTGGAAGTTGGGACCAAAGATATGAATATGTATTGTATGTCTCCCTGATAAGTAGAAGGCTCTAGCTATAGCCTTTTTCTTCGACTTTTGCCCCTTTACGCACGACGGCAAGATCTCCGTTATTTCGAGAATGATGTATACTAGTCTTAGACTACTTCAGCAAGGGATGGTGCTTGACTGATCGCCAAACGCGGCGGATGTTGTACTCTATTTTGCTGGGGAGAATTCACCTCCAAAGTTTCACATTTTGTTGTGGTATTTTCTTGAGCTTTGCCTCTGCTAGGTAGATAGTTGTTGGTTACTTGAGTCTAGAGCTTGCATGACACAAAAAACCACGCTAGCGACTTGGTGAACCATTGCATCTGAGTCGTATAAAGCAAACTGACTATTGGGAATTAGCTAGTCTTACGGTTGAGAGAAATAGTGATATTTGCTTTTAGCTTATTTGCTGGTCGTGGCCTGCTACAAGATAGCTACTCGGAACAGTGTGTGACTTTAATGTCAGTTTCAAAAGCTACCTATATATTTAGGTACATGATCATACAATGAATAATAAAGATCATTAACTTGTCTCAGTATTTATTATCAAGAGGTCCTATTTACGCTATACTTGAAGTTACCTTACAAAACCAAGGTACCTAGGTAGTTTACAAGATTTATATATAAGATGTAAGTATAGACTGTAGGTACCTCTTAAAGAAAACCCCACATCCCTTCATGCCAGTGTGTCAGGTGTCTTGATCAGGTGTCGCGGGTGTCCCCACTATTTGATCCCCTCCCCCGCCTCCACCCGCCTTAGATACGTCTTTCTATTACCTCTTTCGGTATGGCTGGCCCCAACTCTGCGCCAACTCTGCCCAGCTGGATGGGCCCTGGAAGTATCCCCCAAACTTCACATGTTATTCAGCACAAAGTAGATACTCGGCGCGACACCCGAGCGGGTAGTCTAGTGCACTGGAGATCCTGTCTGCTGCCTCCTTAGTTCGGCATTCTAGATTCTGAGGTTCATTTTTCTTACAAGTCACGAATACCGAATACCAATCGTCTTTGTCTCTACTCAATCCGATCGCTATTCCTATACCTAACTGTCTTTATCTTGCACACTACCTAGTTTTAATTATTTCCTACAGCAAGTATTATTTGCATTATTTCCTTGTTGTCCTGGCTTAGCCTTGTCTTGCGCATTGCCGTCATTAGTTTCACTATCACCGTCATTACCATCATCACTATCGGAACAACGCAATCCTGAGTTGCGCGCCGCAACACCGCAACTACGGCGGCTGGCTGAATATCCTCTACCTCCTCCCATCTATGGCTTGGTCTGCCGTGCGCCGTCATCCTCCACCGCCTCCTACGCTCCTACGTCTCGTAATATAAGAATGACAATATCGTCTCTCTACATCCCCTGCAGCACTGAGACGAGATGACCTTTTTTATCAGCCTTCTCCCATCTATTCCCCCCATTCGCTCCGCCCACATCGAAACTAAGGGTACCAAACATCAGGCCAAACCAGCTACTGCCGCCTCCTCGGCCACCTACCCGCTTTCCTCGCCCTCCGTCGTCACATCCGTCTCGAGGGCCGTCGGCAAGCTCTTGTACTTCAAAGATGGCCTGACTCCCCACCAGCGCGAGGAGAGGCGGCTGCGTGATGAGCGTCGTCAAGTCCTCCTCGCCCGTATGCACAATGCTGAGTCCTGTCTCCAGTGGGATACTGCTGCTCAAGAGCTCGACATCCTCGAGGGCAACGAAGAGTGGAAAACCGATATGTCGACCGGGGACTACAACCCAGAAATTCTTGAAATGCGCTTAAAGGACCTTGACGAGGCTCGCGTAGCCGGTGACGTGCGCGCCATGATGCATCTTATCAGGACTGCTCTGTCACGGGATCTTGGGGGCATGGGCAATATCGACCTCTACCGCCACTCTTATTGTGGCACCAAGAAGTTAATCGAGCGCTATGTCGACTCCGCACTGCAGACTATCGCTGCCCTCGTTGAGCGAAGTACTTCCCACTCACACGCCCCCAACGATTCTTACCACGATGGCGACGATAAATTCGGGCCCCGGGACCTACTAGACGCCATGTTATACGCCCGCCAGAGCTTCGGCCGTAGTGCTCTCCTACTAAGCGGTGGTGGTACTTTCGGCATGACCCATATTGGCGTTCTCAAAGCCTTGTTCGAGGCCAAGCTCCTCCCGCGGATCATCTCTGGCGCTTCGGCCGGCTCCATCGTGTGCGCCGTATTTTGCGCCAAAACGGACGATGAGATGCCCCAGGTTATGAGGGAATTCCCTCACGGTGATTTAGCTGTCTTTGAGGAGCGTGGAAATGAGGACGGACTTATCGATCATTTGCGCAGATTGTTAACGGAGGGTAATTGGTCTGATATCAAACACCTCACACGTGTCATGCGCGACCTACTAGGCGACATCACGTTCCAAGAGGCTTACAACCGTACCAGACGTATATGTAATATATGTGTGTCTACGGCATCCATCTACGAGCTCCCTCGACTGCTCAACTACGTCACTGCGCCCAACGTTATGATTTGGTCTGCCGTTGCCGCCTCCTGCTCTGTTCCGCTCGTTTTTAGCGCCGCCGCGCTTCTTGTCAAGAATCCACTGACAGGAGAACATAGTCCTTGGAATCCAACCCCTCAGATGTGGATCGATGGCTCCGTTGACAATGACCTCCCTATGACGAGACTCTCTGAGATGTTCAATGTAAATCACTTCATCGTCTCTCAGGTAAACCCCCACGTAGTTCCTTTTTTGGTCAAAGATGATATGCCGTGTCCCTCTCAAAACGGCCAACATTCCGTGATCTACAAGGAAGAGTTCGATTGGTTATACACCATTACGTCTCTTGCCAAGACCGAGGCATTGCATAGGATGCATTTCATGGCGGAAATCGGCGTGTTTCCTAATCTAATCGGCAAGCTTCGGTCGATCCTGAGCCAGAAGTACTCGGGCGACATCAACATCTTACCGGCCATTGGCGTCTTCGATCTCCCTAAGATCTTAAAAAATCCTACCGCCGAGTTCATGACGCGCTCATGTCTTCTCGGTGAGCGCGCTACGTGGCCAAAATTGGCTCGCGTATGGGACCGTTGCGCTATTGAACTTGCTCTGGATCGCGCTGTCCATGCACTGCGAGCCCGTGTTGTCTTTAGTAAAAGCCAAGTCGAGCTGCGGAGGATGGCCACAGGTTCATTAGTACCCAGGCATAGAGGGGGCCGTGAACGACTCACGGTAGCGCCTACACAAATCGAGGCCTCACTTTTCAAAGAAAAACTAAAGCATCGTCATCGAAGATCAAGCGGTAGCAGCCTGGTCAACCCGTATCATTACGACTTCGCCTACGAATCGCCTTACAATGTCATGGATGATGATTCAGATGACGACGAGCGACTTGAGATAACGATACATCATCTTCGCGGAAAACCTAATTTCAAAATGAAGAAGTTTCCAAAACATTACGCACTCGTAAGCGGGCCACAAACAGGCCCTGTAATATCTTCCACTTTCGAGGCGGACTCATTCGATTTCTCTCAACCCCCGACATCTTTAACACGACCTACAACTAAACATACCGCCCCACCTCCTAAGAGACATTCCGATACAAGTGCACAACTATCCAGCTCCACTAAAGCTGCTGATAGTGACACTACTCACACTTTGGAAACTGCATCCACGAGTTCACCATCGGTTGTTATCAGTAAGGGGACCGGATTCGGGACAAGCGCTTCGGACGCCGACGTCGAAAGCCATGCCGATGCGGACGTTTCTGATTCTCACCCTTGAGCAAGTCTCCGGAATGAATGTTGGCTAGCATCGGATTGCCACGTGGATCATTCTCCGGCTCCCAAGCATAGCCACTCTCCGAGAACCCCGGGAATTGCCGATTTCCGTACTGCTCCAATCTAAATAGTCAGAGAAAAAAACCGACTCCCTCAAACGCCCCTTTTAAGGGTGTGCATAGCTTTCAGACCGAGCTGAGACGTGTTCGGGTACCAACACGCCGTAGCTTTCGGGTGGTAGCAGGGCGTCACGATATTATATCAATGACTAAAACACAATTCTCTGCTCCTTCAGAGAAAGGGCCAACACATAACAGCTCATTTGGAAAGTATTACATGGTAGACGAAGGCCTTTTTGGGGGGTACAGCATTGCGTTTTTTGGTAGAGTTTTGAGGTCGCATACCCATTGCATTAGCTATGCAGTATATATGGGGAATGAATCATGATTCTTGCGAATCCAGCTCATTCCCCACCATAGGTCATGACAACAAGGTCACTAACTTGACCATATAGTGGCGATATGTTACAAAATAAATATCAGTATTCTTCACTAAGCCCCTCTGACAAGCCGTAAAATTCTTCTGTCCCCGTGAATCCCATCCAGGGATTGAATATTAGCC
Organism: Xylaria hypoxylon; assembly: GCA_902806585.1. NCBI lineage: Eukaryota > Fungi > Ascomycota > Sordariomycetes > Xylariales > Xylariaceae > Xylaria > Xylaria hypoxylon. The sequence goes on from CADCXB010000001.1 coordinate 5,074,193, forward strand.
CCGCGTCTTCCCGACGCGCGTCGATTGTCGTGGTCCAGGGAGAAGAAGAAGCAGAGCGAGAGGGCTGTTGCTGGGGTGGTTGGAGTTGTGGCTGTAATTGGGACTGTTGTTGGGTTATAGTACTACCGTAATTACTCGAAGGGAAGATCACGAGGGTCCCTGTTGTCATGGTCCGCGGGACGCAGATACCGCTTGATGACGATGATGACGAAATGGGCCGAGATAGATCGCTGGTGCTTATGCTCCCTCCCCTGATGGCGCCGAGACTGGGGAGAGGGTTTGTCCTCGTCTGCAGAAACGACGGGTACGCTGTTTCCGCCTGGTCTGCGGCTGTCGATGATGCTGGAAAGGGACTCGCGATCTCGTGGCTGTCGTCCGTGAAATCGGATTGTAGGAGGAGACTCTGCACTGAGAGGCGCTGGCGCGAGCTCGCGTACTGGGATATCTTGGACGAGGACCGCGGGGCTGCTGGCTCGGGCTCCGACAGCGTTTCCTGGATCCGTGTTTGAGGCTGTGTTTGTGCCAATAAGCGTTTTGAGTAGCTTGATATGAGATGTTCTAGAGCCGTGCGCTATGGGTGGTATTAGTCAGCTAGTAAATCATTTCCGAGGCTCTGATGGTTTGTGGACAGACTGATATGTGCATATATGCGTAAACGGATGGACTTACCAGAGGTCGCGTCGACGCCGAATATGGGAAGAACTTGGTGATGAAATGCAGCGAGATGGCGCGGGCTTTGTGGATGGATACCTCGAGCGTCGAGGTCGCGCATAGCAGCCGCGCCCCGAACATGACGAGACGCGCGCTCTCGAACGCACATACTGCCGCGTCGCGCTCGAGGAGAAGTAATTGGCTCTCCCCGTTAGGGTGGTTCGTGATGAAATCGCCCAGGATCCGGATTATATTCTCGGCGTGCTCTAGGCATTGTCCTTGTACTGAGGTTTCGAGTCGTTAGTTATGTATCTTTCGCGCATGATGAGGGCGTGGGAGTAAGTCGGTAGTCGAGCAACCGGGAACGAGTGATTTCGTTCGCTTCTGGCAGTATAATGTGCAAAGTAATGAAATGATATGAACTTACTGGCGATGCGGTCTTGCGGACGGATGTTCGCGAGAAGTCCGGATGGAGCTGCCTCGCTGTAGCCCGTGAGAAACATGCGATATAGATCGCAGTGGCACTGGTAATAGGACACTGGGATCTCAGGTTAGTGCACGTTGAGTCAAGAAAAGAAGAACGTAGCTGCGTGTGTTTATGGTTGTTTGTAAGGGAACAACGCCGGGCATGACATACTATGCAGCATCACGAACTGGGCTGGCCATTTGCATAAAGCTAGATTTGAAACCGAGTACTGATGTTCAGGGCTGAGAGCAGCTCGCAGACAGGTCAGCTCCTGCTCGAATTGCTGAATACGGCTCGTGATCGTCGAGGGGGATTCTTCGCCAAGGCCAACCCGTCGGTTGAACCTAGAAGTGCTCAGGTCAGCTTTTACCCTCATCCCCTGCCCCTCGTGGTGAGCAGTCCGAGGCGAGTACGCACCTCATGATCGCTCGTCTCGCCGAAATAAGCCGCATGAAGGCTCCGCGCAATCCCATGGCTGCGACATTGTCAGATGCGCTTGGTCGAAGCATCCCCGTCTGACACTGCAGCCCGGTCTCGAAAATTTCTTCCCGGCATGGTAGCTGGAGATAGATGGTCTCTTCGGGGCAGAGCTCGAACTCGCGCAGGCCGACACAGAAGTAGTCGTCGAGGAGGTACAGCGCCCAGAAAAGTCGGCGACGTGCCTCCTGCGCTACGAAGGCGAGTTCCGAACGCTCGTAGTTGAGCCGTAAGGCGACGGCTGTCCGTGCTGCTAGGGCTGCGAGCATCTGGGCGCCCCAGTAGAGGTTAGTGGCTGTCTTTCTCTCGAATGTATGATCCCCAGGCATATCAACTTACAAAAGCGGTCGGGAACTCGCCGCTCTCTATGCGATAGCGGATGACGAGGAGCAGAGCTTGCAGATGAAAGATGGACGGCCGGCCGATATGCTGGAGAATTAGCTGCTCGGCCTCCTGGGCCCAGAGAGGGTGGCAGAGCGGCGCGTGTTGTAGGTGGAGCGATGTGATGGCGCAGACTATAATAATAGGGAGTTAGTCAAGGCCATTTTGAGTGTGGTTTGCGAGTGTTTTAGAACTGTGGGATGATTTTGGGACATGGTTTAGCACGAAAAGCAGCCTTTGTACTCTAAAAGGCACCAGAATGATAAGAATATGACTCTGAGATTTGCTTACTCGCGAACTTGAGTGGCTCGTTTACTGTGCCGTGGCGACATCGCCGGATAACGGTGGGTTTGTGGAGAAAGGCGAAAAAAGGAAGAGGGTATAAGTGGTTGAAGTAGTCTTCTATATGTTCTGCAACCGTCGCAATATCTGGTAAGGAAGTTCCCGAGACCTTCTCGGCCGTGCTCACGCCTGGCTTGGGGGGTGATGGTGGGTTCTCACGGTTGACTACCGGGGCTTGCTGCACCGGCGTCTCCCGTCCCGGTGTTGTAGAGGAGCGGTCACCATCCGAGGCGGCAGCGGGAGTAGCGGCACCTTGTTTCCTAGCTGCCGGGTATGTGCACTCTTGCCCCTTGCGGGCGCAGTTGGAACAGCTCGGTAACTCGCCGTGGCAGCGCGTTTTCTTGAGATGGCAGCTAATACAAGCCTGCATACGCCTCCGACGCTCGGGCGATTTCAGGTACCGACCCGGCGACTTACTCGGGGACTGTTGAAATGAACATTCGAAGCCCAAGCGATCACAGTTTTGGCAGAGACCCTCTCGCCCGTCACAACGGACTTTGCGGATTCTGCACTGCGAACATGTAGCACGCTTCGTCCTGGGTAAAGCCGTTGGCATGGCGATGGGCCCCAGTCCTTTGTCCACCTTTGAGGCTTGTCCTGTACAGTCATCGTCGTCGTCAACACGGCGAGCGCTTTGCGATGGACGTAGCGGTCTCAGAGTCATCACCGGGTAGGCCAGGAGCAAAGCTCAGCAAGGGCCAATGATTCTAGCTGGAGCTCTCGTGACAAACAGAAGTTGTAAGTAATGTATCTGCTTCTGTCAGCACAGCTTCGACCTTCTTCTCCTCTTTACCCTTTCGCTCTCTGTCTGTCCTATGTATGACCATTCTCTCTGAGTTCGGATTATACACGTTCAACAAGCTATCTCCAACTCGTGCCGAGGTTTCTATGGGTAACTCGAATTGGAGATGGAGATGGAAACATACGTGAAGCTGCACGACCGTGACGAGATCTCAATCTCACGCCTGCCTTGTATACCCTGTACATTATACACTACAGTCTACAGTACTTATAGGTGCTACCCTGTCCAGTCTGCCTGTCCGGTACCTAGTCAGCTAAACTTTTGATACCAACCTACTCCACAAGGTCATGGCTGTTCGCAGATCTCTCCGCATTGTGCGGGGAACGGAAATGGATTATAATCACAGAAACATGTCTTCAAACATATCGCTTGTTAAGCTATTGATAGAAAAAAAAGGGTACACATTACCAGTGATTAGGAGTGTGGTTGAGGACATCATTGCTGTAGGTAGTCCCGTTTTTGATCAATTATATGCTATACTAATTCTGGCGATAAGCTCTTGGCGACCTAAACCAGGGGTGCGGGTGAGAGAGCACCTCACCTTAGCATAGATGGCGCAACAACCAGCAATCGCCATAAGTATTCCCAAAAAGAAAAAGGGTTTAAAAGGCTGCATAATCATCGTCTCAGAAATTCTCGCCTCTTGCATGATAGTCTTTCACAGGCTAGACAAGTATCACCAATACGGCGATCAACACTCATTGTTTCTATGTTAACTCATATCGCTGAACCGCCTGTCTACACCGATGCGGCTTTCGTGGACTTCACTAATAGGGACGCCAAGAAGATAGACAACTTTGAAAATTACACTCACTGTGCTCTTGCAGGGGGTAAATGTGCAGAGAGAGGAGGGGAGGAGAAGGGCAAAAGAGGAGCAGAAGCAGAAGAGAAATGAAGAAAATGGTTAAAATCAATGAAAACAAAAGAAAAGAAGTAAATGTCACGGCCTTGAGGTATGAGAATAGAATGCGGATTGGGCAGGTTAGGTGGTAATCGGAAGATCCCCCGCTTCAAGCCGAAGATGACCGGTCGGGTCGGTATCTGGTCAATTACTATAGTGTAGTTCTCTCACGATAAGCTGCTATTCTTGGTTACAACGCCGAACTCTAGAGCTACTTTCACTCCCATCGAGTTATCTTTAATACCAGTCGACATTTTGAATTTCAGTGATATAGATATAGGGGGAGTGAAGCACCATTGTAACCTACTATCTCTACACGAAGCCACTCTACCAAACACCGTCATAATGGTTGGACACGTGTGAGTAGATTCGCCAGCAGTGTCGGTACCGACCAAAATATGGCGCGCTCACAGTCCTCGTTAGGAATATGATGGACGATGTCTTGATATCGAATTGTAAGTCCACGTCACCAGATGACCATGGGATGAGAGTCTCAACCATAGTAGTGCCTCCGGAATATCTTCGATCGGCTTTACGAGTTCTCATCGCTCAGGGTTCGGCTACACAGCAGGCATTCGTCCGGCATATCCGCCAGCGACTTGTCAATCCGCATGCCGGATTGGATCTCACTAGGGTGCTGTTCCCCGTGGCTGGTGTGTTGACCGAAGATTGTACGCGGCACCTGACCTTCATAAGGTGTCTTTTCTCGAGCAAGATGGTGCAGCTGTCGTTATCGTAGTACGTATACCGTGCCCAATTCGATGGCTTACGGTTAAAGTAATACGGTGAACTAGTATAGATGACTTTATACGTGCCTTACTTAACGCAAACCCAAGTTGGACAGTCGACTCGGAGTTGCACCAAACCCTGGGAGACTTTTCTGGTGACATAGTACAGGCGATGCAGGCTCTGAAAGAGGTCGACCCTCCAAAGGACGATGAACTTGAATCTCAGCTCGTCAAACTCCATTTGTCTCTGCGGGAGTGCCGCCATTATTGCGAAGCACATGAGCCAGAAGTTCTTGACTATCCATTCCAAAGATCAGAGAGGCAGGTTGCTGACGTTTTACATATATTCTATCCGAATCGCCTTGCATTGGACAAGACAGGCGATGGCTCACCTCCCCAGCTAGAAATCACAATTGGCCAAGCTACTGAGACCTTTACACTGGGCCCCTTCCAGGCCCTCCCAAGACTCTTTAACGGGTTCTGGCAACTTTCATCCCCTGCCTGGGGAGCAGGGTCTGCTGATTCTCAAGACACAGCTCTTGCGCAGCTACTCAATGCCGGGTTTCTTGCTGCGGATATGGCAGACCATTACGGAGATGCAGAGCTTGTATATGGGCAATTTCGAAACAGGCTCCTACCACAGGTGAAGAACAAGGTGTTCGCGGCTACGAAGTGGTGTGTATTCAAACCAATCGGCCATGAGGTCACCGACGAGTGGGTGCTAGAGGCCGTGAAAGAACGGTGTAGGCGGCTCGGAGGCAGAGTTGAGCTGCTGCAGTTCCACTGGTACGATGTGAGTGACTACTTCCTACCGAGCATCCCTTCTCTTCATCTATGAGCCTCGGCGTATCCTAATGCCATATTCAGTACGGAGCGAAAGAATATCTCGAAATCCTGGTAAAGCTTATCTCCCTCACGAAAACTCATCCAGAACTAGTCAGTACCATCGGCCTGTGCAACTTTGACTCTGTCCACGTTCAAGAAGCCTGCGAATATCTTCTTTCGAAGACAGGTGCTGTTGGACTCGTATCCAACCAAATACAGGTGAGCACAGCGTCTATTGACTGTAGAACTCCATTGACAAAGCGACATCTAGTTTTCCGTGGTAGACTCCCGCCCACTCCAGAAAATGTGTGCCGTGTCAGCAAAATACGGCCTACAACTTCTCACATATGGTTCATTTGTAGGTACTCAGATATCTGTGAACGAACCGGCAGCTGATTTTACATGTAGTGCGGTGGCTTTCTTTCGAGCCGTTGGCTCAACAAAGATTTACCAGAAATGTATTCTGCCACTAGTCATCTAACCCCGTCCCAGCGCAAGGTAAATTTGAAAATTATGAATAAGATGCTTGAATTCAAGTGGGCGGCTCTGACTTATCAAATTAGTACTTGGGAATGATCTGTGATTGGGGCAGCTGGGACGACTTCCAAAAGTTGCTACACAAGCTCTCTATCATCGCAGAAATGCATCGCGTAACCCTTACGAATGTGGCCATTCGATGGGTTCTACAAAAGCCGCAGGTCGGCGCAGGTGAGTGTAATAACGGTCTGCTACTTCCTTCCAGGCTAAAGATATACCCGTCACATACCCTTAATTGGATATCGTCTCGGAGTCTTGCTGATTCCGCCTGATTCTCGTTAGTCATCGTAGGGACGAGACTTGGCGTGACGGCACACGATCAAGACAACCTCGCTGTATTCAACTTGAGACTGGATGATGAGGATATTAAGGTTAGTGTTGCCATTCTACTCCTTTTAGGGTGTCATACTATCTCCCGGAATGTCATCTCGGCGACGCTTCTCTTCATTACTTCCGTAGCCCCTGATCTAATAACCCCCTTCTTTCCCTCTCCCTCCCAAAAGGGGACTTATATTCGAGAAGCGAGACTAATAAGCTTGGGACACAGGCGATTGATGATATTGCTTTGGGCAATGAAAATGAGAGAACTATTGCACTCTTTGAGAGCTTAGGTGACTGTGGCAATGAGTATCGGAAAATGCATTAAGGCACATCGTGGTATACTACATATCAAGATTCAGATGATCGCAGCAGCCATAAATTGCAGGCTTAGTCATAGTGATAGATATCTAAGAACCAGTGTATGATTGCACAAGACTCCGAGATGTGTTGCTGTGTTTTAATAGCTGTTGGATTATTCGAGCGTCTTTGGCAAGCTCCTTGTAGTACGTACTACAGAACTGGAAGATACTAACCTAGATATTCATTTCTAGATTGCTTATTTGAATTACGTTGAGAGTAGGAGGAAAAGATCGTTTTCCTAACTATCCCATCCTGTGAGTATGAGCAATAGAGACTTAACCGGAGCTATCCACTTTTGTCGGTTCCAAATGTAAATGCGGGGGAGAAGAGTTGGATGGAGTAAACGGCAAGCATCGGTCGGCCTTCGGGATTCTGGTGCCATCACGATAGACTAGTATCTTGGGCATCATTCAATTGCATTTGGGGGATGACAATATTCTAGAATTTCGACCCCAGCACGACAACAAGAAGTTCCACACATCATGCCACCTCAAGGCGAGTTCGAATTATATGACCTTCGCGTTGAAGTTGTCTGTCCGCCAGGCGAACGTATCCTCTGCGGTGCGCGAGAGGGTGACTATTTTACGCTAGAGGGTGAAATGCTGTATTTGCCGCCGGGACAGGGGATCAGTATATACAGCCTTTGTAGGTGACAAGAGTAACAAATAAGACGACGATCCAGGGGCCCTGACAACCTCTTCTAGCATCTGTGCTGCCACTACTAGCTGCGAAGCAGAGGATGACACATACAAACGACTGGATGACAACCGACGCCCTGATCGCTTGTCCGGATCCGAACTGCAAGTCTCAGCTGAAGATCATTCGCACTGGAACCCGCAAGTTTTACCATTCCGAAGCGACCGCTGTCGAGTTAAAGAAAGATGGATGATAGATCACTCTGCGGTTTGGCAGAATGAGGGGATTCTTTTACGGCGACGACGGTGATAGCAACGAAGAAACACTTAAGGGACGGACTCTCTAGAAGCTCTGTCTGCACTGGGCGACGGAGGATACTAGTATAATCAATTGCTGACGGATAAACTTCTTCCGGGCGTAACCAATATGATTCTAGTTGTCTTATTTCTCATTGGATAGATAGCTCAATTGCAACGTTGTTGGTTCTTGCTGTGACAAATCTTCCATGCAAGTATTATCCGAGCAATAGAGCTGATGTCTGACCTATACCATGTCTTCTAGTTATACATTCTCGCGGCTTCTCTCCCGTCTGCCGCATTAATTTCCTCCTTAGGTTCGTTCTAGTCACTATGCTCACGTGTCGCCAACTCTACATCGGTACTGGGCCAGAAATGGCTCAAATCTCCGACGGGGAAATCGAACCTGATTCGCATCTCTCCCGCCATGATAACAGCGCACATGTACCAACCCAGCATAGAAACGGCAAAGATTATTGCGCCGCCAGCCTTTCGTAAACTAACGTTAGCCTCCAATCCTGTCTACCGTATCTTGAAAGACTCACTTTTTGAAGTTTACCCGCTCCCTCATAATCGCCCCAAGACGTCTTGAAATATGCGCCAGCAAGGGTCCAGGTCGCGATCGCTGTCAGGCTGAATATCGTTGCCAAAACCATGTTGAGCCTAGTCGTAAAGAGGAAAAACGTGAAGAAGGCAAAGCCCCAGACTATAAGGTAGATTCCGATAGCAGCGTTATACTCCCTCGATAACGTGCCTGTGGGGTCGTCTGGTGTGGCAAAGGGAATGCCGAGGGCGAGGTTGGGCACTTCGAGAAGCCCGAACGACAACCAAAACACGGCAAATAGTCCCATCACCATCATGGAGAAGAAGTTTCCTAAGATCCACTCGAAGATAAGAGCGAGGATCATTGTGACTGGCCCGACGAAGAAGAATATGCCCCTTTATTTTCTTTAGCTTGTGTGTAACGTAGACGAAAGCAAGCGGAGAACACATACGCCACGGGTGATAGCCCTGTGGTTCCTCCCCATCCCATGATGATCATGGAAAACGTAGAGGCGGATATAACGAATCTAGCAACAGTAAGCGGTCCGTAGATGACTGGCTTCCGTCCATGATAGGGGCGGGAAAGCTCACCCGATGAACCCAAGCGGTGTTGGATTAGCGAAACGTTTGTTGTAATCGCCGGCACGAGGGACTTTAGGGGTCAAGTAAAGCTAGTCTTGTAAGTCGGAATCCGTCTTTGGTTTAAGCAGAGAATAGGGATAACTAGAGCTCATACCTTCTCGAAAAGCTCGGGGGACATCGTCACCCCCGTGGCCGTTCGGTGCAGCCCCTTCTCTTCGTCATGGTTCGTCATGGAGTATGGAATCTGCTGGTTGGCCATCTTGCCTGAATCACTGCCAGTCTTGATATCACAGGTGGACGAACAAGAAGCGGTGGTTACACGAAAGAAACAAGAACAGTAGGCCTAGACCAGATCACCTCTTCGCAGGTGCCGTTCTTCTTTTTAATCATTTTTCTTTGTATGGGCGAGCGAACGGAGCCCAACGTTAGAAAACCCCAATAGGGCGAAGCGGTGTGTTGAGGCCAAGCCCGCTTGTGAGCAGCATCGAAATAACCATTTCTTCCAGACCTGTAGGGTGAAATCAGATGTTTACAACCACCCTCCGTATTGCCGAGAAAGAATCCGGGGTACACTATATGAGCGTTTAGTAACCGCGTCCAGGTGCAACCTTATGTATGACGGGAGGGGCGCGAGACTCGTTTGGCGCGGCACTTTGCTACGAGGTCAGAGGTCTCGTCATATCACCGGCGCACGTGAGTGGACGGGTGTGTGTGTATGTGTCATTACCTTAATGAGGAGTATTTCGCAGCGCACCGAGACCTTATGTCGCTAAGCTGGGGCTATATCAGGGGGCGGATGAAATAATATCACCCCCGCTTAAAACGGTCGGTAATGCACATGCGCCGTCACCTGCATCTCGGCAGTAGTCCCGAGAGCGACGCTCGCTTGATACTTGAGCCGGAACTTTGGTGATTGGGCATTACACGCTGTTTTCCAGGAACCGGAGGAAACATGCCTCGGCTCTGTGTTCATTCATAGGTTTGCCCGCTTCCGATACCGATCACTTTTCGGCCTGTCTCTCGTCCATCCTTTCTAGGCATTACATTTTCTATTCAGTATAAACTGCTGCGAGCTGCACGATACCCAGCTTGTACCCGTGCCTTAAAACCCCAAGTTATCATGTGACAGAACTCCCTAGCTTGAATATCTAACCTACTATGTAAGAAATGACAAATGACGTCTTTCAGGGCAAACAGTCGGCCCCTTTATTTGTTGGGGCTTCTTCCACATATTGTTCTGCGCCGGTTACCTGACCTCATTCCATCGTTCGTTCACTTTTAGCCATCATTAGCCTATTGGTTGATGCTCCCTCACCACTTGTTCTGACAGTTTACTGGCCCGTGACAGATGAATGCAAATACTTTTGGATCCATCGGTGCCATAAAACAAGTCAAAATCGTCCTTGATATATCTGCAACGCATCAACATCCAGTAGTTTAATTATATGGTGACATTTTCTTATTATCATTGATATCGCGCGGACACGCAGGAAATGCCCATTCAGAGGAATTGATCAGCGAATGTATTCCCACCACTGCCATGATGAAAACCTGCTCGATTGGCTGGATTGGTTATAGCCGTGTGATTCACGACAAGCATAAGTAGCCATCAGGCACCAGGCCCATGCCTTAATGTAACATGCCTCTGCAAAGTTTCTGCATATGTAGGGCATAATGATATACATGGTTATGTCGTCCCCTCTAGATGGAGCCGGCTGAATGTCATGGAGCAGAATTGCAGCACTATACTGCGACAATATTGGCAAGAGTAAGGCGTTACTGAGTCGGTAACACTATATGCAATGAGACAACTGGTACAGTTTAACTACATTGTGAGATACCTATGTAGATTAAGGATGAAGCTGAATATGTAGGTAAGGGTGCCAGCAGTCAACGGTGGAAGTAGATGGTGGCCAGCCCCTTATTCCACACGTACAACGTGATTCTACAGATCTCACCAACGCCGTAAATGACCTTTTCTTGGAACTGGTTATTTACATTTCATGGCGAGGAGCCAAATTCTGGAGCAAGCCTCGAGCCGGGCATGTCATGGCCAATCAATCGTTTTCTGTTTTTTTTTCTTCCTTTTTCATCTGTGCTTCCCACCCCGTCTTATGCTCCTAACGCTTCAATCAATTGCCCTCGATGACTTCGAGTCTTTGTAACAGTGCCCACGCACCCTAGTACGCCGAACAACCGCTGAACATGCGTAATCAGTATCTGGCAAATGAACGTGCCTTTATTTAACAAGACAGAACAACACGAGCATTTAGAAAGCAACTGTTCCTCTAATGTAAAATATGTGGCGTGGGAAGATGCCTTTCCAGTGTATGACTATTGTAACCTGGAGTAGCATTAGTGAAGCCATCCTAATCGAGGTATCATTACCTTTGAATCTACAAACTGCACTATCCCGTGTATAGGACAGGAATGCCGAATCCTCTGATTAAAAGCGAAAATGACCAAGGGTTCCGGGTCTGCGGTTATCCTTGGGGGCTATTTTAACTCCAAGTATATGCAGTTTCAAGTCCCCAGCAGCTCAGTGAAAGACTAGACCCTACAAATTTATCTCAGAATTTTGGGGTGAGCTTCCATGGCTATAAAGATGAATATGCTCTGCTTGCTTGGCTATCCCATGTTAATCTCTTTCACGTGTTGTAATCGCGTAATTCGTTATGGTGCGTGGAGGGGGCACCAGCGGCCTTTCGCGCACTTATCTCGCTGCTCAGCATCTTTCCTACTTTCGCGTCGCGACAAGCTCACGCACGCTCTATGTGCAGCATCTTAGATCAGAGAAGTGTGCGCACTTCTAGGACAACATATCTCCGGGTACTCATAAGCTAACTAGGGCGCAGAGGTAAGCATTGGGGACCGTTTTTTCTTTGCTAGTTGAAATTATACTTTTGACGACGACGGCCTCCCATTGCATAACACCTCCTCCGTGTACTGGCTTCACTTAAATGATAAAATCGATATCTCAGGTCCTATAGACATATCCTTACTTGGTTCGACGGATTTGCCAAGTGATAGGTTTGTCGGCGGAATCAATAAAGGAGTTGGCAGCGCTGCCAGCACCCTTTTTATGATCGTACCACGCTGTTTCCGTAGGGCGGTTTAGTAGGACCAGACGCCGATAGGACGGATAATACCCTTTGGGCGTTTATTTCAAGCGACACAAGTTGGAAACTAGTACACGTCAAGGGCGGCGATCTTTTGTTTGGGAATAGTACCGAAGGTGTACACGCGACTGACCCGCAATAGGGATTCTCGTTCTATACTTGAGACCGACGATAGCGACTAATGATACTTTCAACGGCACCGTTAAGTTCCAATCGTTCAATGCCAATTTCACCCTGCGTCAGTGGAATTTCAAAGCGGCTCTTGCCGGTATGCAAGGACTTAACATATGGAAAGATGCCGGAGTATACGTTTGAATGGACTGAGCGGGTGTTCTCATCATGTTCGGCGGCTATCAAGCAGCCTACCGGTTTAGTGGTTTTCCTTGGAGCCGGCGACCGTTCGGCGATACTATATCTTCGATATTTTCTCAAACAGTACACCTTGCGGAGATGTTAACTTCTCGTTTTGTTATGGCTTTTGCTCCCATATGCTTCTGGTTCACTCCCCCCACCACCCCTATTCCGAAGAACGAGCACACTAGGGGGTAATTTCTAACCCCTCAATATATAGCGGCATCGCCAAACAGCCACCAGTGATCTTCCCGAACTTCGCTCCGATTTTTGCGCTGGCGTTTCTAGCGTGCCTGAAGATTCGAGCTTTCATATTACGATCCATGGCGGTCTTGACCTACTGCAAGGACGCGCTTTCAACGTACCATCCTTTCAGTGCATTAAAGTCGACGATTTAGATAACCCTGGCCTTTTAGGCCATAACCAACCTGGTCGGCTGCGTCACGAGTGTGACATCTGAGATGAAACTATGGATTGTCAGCGGAGGCGTGATAACGCCGAGCGAGGGTGATGTAGGGTTATTAAAAGATGTATGTAACCCAACATACTCTCCGGTCAGAGTGTTGAATACGTTAACGTACACTTGGCGCACTGAGTTCAACCCCAATTTGGAATACTCAGTGCTATATGCAGTTTCCGTGGTGATCGGGGAAAGTAATTGACTTCCTTCCATAAGATGAAGATAATGCGAGTACTCACAGACTTTCTCTAGCTCCCTAGGTGGCGCGCGCTTCACAGGACCATCGTCTGGGTATGACTTAGACGACCTAGCGTCTATCTTCAGGCACACAGTGACCAGAGGCACATACATCTCTACGCCGCCATCGGGACGAAATGCATCTTCTCATCCCACCCTGAGGCCCCTAAACATGCTACGCAGTGATAATAGACTTGGCGGCGCTGCTATTGCATGAATGTCGATTGGTGTGGTGTCAGTTGTTACTGGCATCTTCGCGGCGGTTTGTTTTGCTGGCGAGAGAAGAAGTACCACCGACAAGCAGAGGTTGGCGCAGGCCGGAGCTAGATGGGGACAGAAGCATGAACTTGGTGTCGTTAATGAGAATCATGAAATTATATAGCAATATCACTGACTGTTTGGTAGTCAGAGCGCTGGTGGCTGTCCTAGCCATTGGAAATACTGAAATTGCTGTATCAAGAGTGCGGACAAGTAATGTTGGAGCTGGAACAAGAGAGTAGTTCAAGGAGCGCTGGAAACACCGCTGGCTTGGGGTTCATACTCGGTTGGAATAAACGAAATGGTGCTACCGTGCAGCAGACTACCAGAAAGCCCATTCTAATCAGATGACATGGTTCTAATATGGTCGGATGATGCTATGTCGATATAGCATGTTCTCTAGGAGAAAGGCAGCGGTGGGACATCTATTACTCCTAACTAAGCTACTCACAGCGCGGCGACTTTGGCGTTTCCTGTAACTAAGGCTTGATTCATTATTGAATTGGGTGATGGTTTATGATAAGAAACTAGCTTGAACTTTGCGAGAAAGGCCAGGTGTTCAATGCGGTAGCTTCTTTTGTCTATTTTCATCCCATCGGCAGTGGCATGGCTGCTCCGAAAGCTGAGCTTCATCTTGTGTAGCTATTGGTCAATCAATATTCTCCTCTAGTTCTTTGCTACATATATGTACGGGCCCATGTTCCAACAACTTGTCAATAAGTTGCACGTTTCCGCTAGTGTCTAATTAATCATTCGTATCAGTGTTTTCATTGCCGAGTATAAAATTGACCCATTCTCTAGTGTAAAGCGTGTAAGGATGTGCTTCGCCTAGTACCTTCTGTTGTAGATCAAGTGTTTGACGAAGAATCTTTACTGCCTCTTTTGAATCACCCTGTTCATAGAGCGCAACTCCAAGGTGGTACATAGTGTTAAGCGTATTAGGATGTGCTTCGCCTAGCACCTTCTGTCGTAGATCAAATGTTTGACGAAGAATCTTTACTGCCTCTTTTGAATCACCCTGTTTATAAAGTGCAACTCCAAGGTGCTGCATAGTGGTAATCGTATTGGGATGTGCTTCGCCTAGCACCTTTTGTTCTAGATCAAGTGTTTGACGAAGAATCTTTACTGCCTCTTTTGAATCACCCTGTTTATAGAGCGCAACTCCAAGGTAGTGCATAGTGCTAAGCGTATTAGGATGTGCTTTGCTTTGCACCTTCTGTTGTAGATTAAGTGTTTGACGAAGAATCTTTACTGCCTCTTTTGAATCATCTTGTTTATAAAGCACAACTCCAAGGTGCTGCATAGTGGTAATCGTATTGGGATGTGCTTCGCCTAGCACCTTTTGTTCTAGATCAAGTGTTTGACGAAGAATCTTTACTGCCTCTTTTGAATCACCTTGTTTATAGAGCGCAACTCCAAGGTGGTACATAGTGTTAAGCGTATTGCTATGTGCTTCGCCTAGCACCTTCTGTTGTAGATCACGTGCTTGATGAAGAAGTTCCACAGCCTCCTTAGACTTAGACTTTCCTTGTTGATAAAGCGACATCCCGAGCTCCACCATGGGGTGGATTGCTAAAGGATGGTCGCTACCTAGTGATGTCCGCAGTAGCGGCAGTAACTGCCGATGTATTTGTTCTGCCTCTTCATTCCTTCCCTGCATTCGTATCATCCGTGCAAAGTGGTTCATAAGAAACATGACCTCGATCACTAGTGACTCGTCTGTTTGGTGTGCTTGCTGATATAGGCCCTCTGCTTCCTCATAAAACACAAGCGTGGTGTTGTTATCCACGCTAGCAGTGCGTGTATCGAGATGGTTGTTGTCGGGGCGCTTTGTGCCCAACATCTCCTTTATCAGCTCAAGTGCTTGCCCAAACATGATCTCTGACTCCTTAAATCTCTTCTGGTCGGCGAGTGTATTTGCAAGGTTGCGCATGTTACCCATTGTACGGTAACTCATTTCACCCGTCGCCTGTCTCAGCTCAAGTGCCTCCCGTAATGTCTTTTCTGCTTCTTCGTTCCGATCCTGTTGGTAGAGCACCCACCCGAGGTCGTCCACCAACTCCAGTTTATTTGGATCCAATTCCCCTTGCATCTCCCCTCCTAGTTTCAGTGCCTTCCTCAACATATCTTCTGCTTCTTCATATCTTCCAAGATACATCAAACTTCTCCCTAACTTAGAAAGTAGAGCCTCTTTTGTCGCGAGATTGGTAGTATTCTTCAGAAACTTCGTTAGATTTTGCGCGTGCGGATGATATCTTATCCATATGCTTTTATTCGCATAATTTGGCCAAGGAAATACATTTGCGAGCTGCTGAAACACCTTGGTGGCCCATTCTTGGAGACCTCCTGTGTTTGTCAACCAGTTTAGCATTGATAATCGAACCAGTTGATGGATGTCATATGTGTCTCTTTCTTCCTGCTCCGTGATGAATCCATATCCTTTCAACGTGCCAATCGCTGTTATTGCCTCGAGCTTCGCGGCCGGCGGTAGAAGCGACAGTGGTATGTCTTTCTCCGACAGGAAGGAGATGAATCTCAGATAATCTGCCGCCAACGGGTCGCACTTGGAGATCCTTTCGAAGGAGATACTGAAAGTCTTAACGACTGGATTTGGAGTCTGCTGATAGCGATGGAGGTCTTTGAAATCTTCACTTAGCAGATTAATCACATCACTTTCACTCGACTGGCAAAACTCGAGGTACTCTGTAGTTGAAATCCCCCCCTTCGCCATAAATGCCGACGCCTGCTTGATAGCAAGCGGCAGATCTTCCAAGAAGTTCAGCAATCTTGTCGTGGCTTCTGTATTCTGTAGCTGATATTCATCTAAGCTTTTCTCCAGGAGCTCGTGGGATTCGTCTCTCTCCAGTCTTTCGATGGGGACAGAAGTCGAGGAAAGGTCTATTGTCGCTTTATGATCTCGTGTCGTGAACAGAATAGAGCCTTTGTAGCTAGATGGAAGATATTCGGATAGGCTTGCGTTGCTAAAGAATAGCTCTATATCGTCGGCATTATCGATAATCATGAGCCACCTACCAGCGCTTTCATTATTCAAGGCTTCCCTAACGAGTAACTTGATATCGGCTTTGTCTTCGTCAATCCCTTTCACTTCAAGCTCTTGGCCGATCTTGCGGTAGGCATTCTCAAAGCTCGTGACATCTAGGGCGGGAACCCAGAAGATAGAGCAGTCTGGGTGCATGTCGCGGACCTGGAAAGCTGCCTCAAGGGCGATTTGCGTCTTCCCAACTCCTCCAAGACCCTCAATAGCAGTCCGTTGGCAGTTGTTCTCTTCTACGCTCGGGGGGATCCTTGCGAGAAGATCTTCCAGGATTGATTTACGCCCGACGAATTGCTTGTTCCGTCCAAAGGGCACAACCCAGTGACGACGTTTCTGGGTAGTTGACCCGGTAGACACAGTCGTACTCTGCAGATTAGCCATTGAAGACGATGCACCCTTGACCATCCTTTGGATTTCTGGAAACAGCCGCATATAGTTCTCATCGTCGGCTCCATTAAACTTGTTCAACCCGGAATGGCCAGTGTTCATGTATATTGGTCTCTTTCCCTGGATGCTAGCCGACTGGGCATCCACGACCTACACCCTGTTAGCAGATAGAAAGGCGAGCATTTTGAACTTGAACTGACAGGCTGTTTCCACGGTCCGTACTCCACATCTTTGTTCTCGTAGTAGCACACAATATCCCGTTTTTCATAGCTAGCCCAGAAGTCACGAGAGACGTCATATATGTGTGAGTTATCCTTTTTCAGTATGCCGAGTAGTTCAGTATTGCGTCCAGTAGCTTTAGCAAACCACTCGCCGTATACGGCCAGTTCACTCCCCCGGAAAGGTGCTCCCAGGAAGATAATACCCGTCACAGATTGGCATATATCAGAATAGTTTATCCCGTGAACAGCAATAACAAGCGCCTAGATCAATTAGCACGGGTTCTCTAGTTTCATTCAAGAAGCTAGACACACCTGCTGGATAACGAGGCCTCCGAGACTGTGCCCAATCAAAATAAGCGGCCGCTGGCGTTCCTATTCGCTAGACTCAGTGATAATGGCCGGCAAGTTTGACATCCACAAGCCCCTACTGAAGCACCTACCTTGTTGTGACCCCTGCTATGAAGTAAGTCATTCAAAAATTGCTCAGAACACTGTCTTAACGTAGTCTTGATGTCACGGTTCTTCCAGTCTGACGGATAGCTATATGTGGCAATCCGTGCATTCTTCAATTCTGATGGAAGCAGATCTCGGAGCCACATAACCTCATCCTGACCGCCTTCTTCGCTCCCGTCCCCGCGTGTGCGCGGGAAGGGCCATAGGCGGCTTCGCTCCTTCACCTTGGAGGTACTTGCTCTCGGGATCTTTTTGACCCAAGTATAGAACGGATGGGAACCAAGTCCCTGGACAGCAATGATACTATGGGAGATTAGCGTGTGCGATTCATTTATTTTGGTATTTGCATACTCTACTTCTGAGGAACATCCAGCTTCAGGCAGGCTCCAGATGTTTAGGCCATTTTCTTTGACCGTCTCTTTGGTGCAAAGCATCTTTGCCGCGCTCGTTTAACGAATCCCTAGTATTGTCGAAGTTTGATTCCCTTGCCGAAAACACGAGAGGAAGTTGCAAATGGCAGCAACCTAGGATTATCATGTAATCCGGTGGTGTGATGGGAATCTTGAACACCGCAAGTAAACCAACGCCTACAGGAAGGGTGGATGAAGAGGGGAAAAGCACAGCAAATTAGGCAGGAAATGGGGAAAGATTGCAGCTCAGCTCATGCAGTAGGGTTGATTGGACACAGCCACCACTATTGAGCGTAAGAAAGCCCCCAGCCTGCATTGTACCAAAGGGGGGTGTCTGGTATCAATCAGTCCCGGTATGGCGCGCGGTTACAACATTCGTAATGGCTGGTTTAGACGCTCAATCCGTCCTTGGGGTACCTCCTAGATCAGGCAAAGAAGCAAGCCACACATTTCCGCCTGCTGGGCTGGGCTGCAGCATGGTAGCGCGGCTCACCAGTTGTAGGTCATGTGTGCGACGGTTTTGACGGGCTATGCAATCTGAGAGTAAGACTTGTCAACGCTAGCCTCGTGAGGTGAAGGAATAAGAACGCATTATCTCTAATGTACCTTACGGATGGCGACAAAATCTCAAAATGAAGGGAGTATGGTGAGAATATGAAGTCAAATCGCCGTTCACGGCTGTAACTTGCAAGGTTGACTGACATGTCGCACACAAGTCGCCGCCGTTTTCCACCCGACTACTAAAGGCCGAGCCTACGACCAACGGTGCCGATGGATCTCCGCTCAACGATGAGTATTTTCTGTCGCTCCTGCCCGCATCCTACCGCACAGATTCCGATAATCTGGCCCCATCGAGCGGCGACATCACAGCTTGCATCGAAAAGGAGCTCGACCTGCGGAGGTTGAACAAGGTCTTCGGGTGGCTGTGGATGGTGGGCCGGCCCATGCCGCCACGTCCGCTTCACCACCAGGTTCTGCTCGGCCGGGAGATCTTCGTTACCGAGCAGATGGACATGCACCTCGTTTGGACGACGGGCCGAATGTTCCTGAAACCGATTCCACGCTTCTTGCTTGAGCCGCATTTTTGGAGTCGATATCTGACTTCTGATCAAATTCACCTCTACTCGGAGACTGCAGGAGCCGGAGACACCACACGGTGCCAACACAACACGTTGGAAAAGCGTGCGCTCGGGTTCCTCTTCTCCTACGCTGCGCTCATTACGTATGAAAATGACCTCTGGCTTGCGAAGGAAATGCGCTTAGTCCCAAAAGAGGTCGAATGGTCGGGCTGGAGGACGTTTGTCGAGCAACTTGACACAGAGCATATCTACCCGAGGGTCGATCCCCGTTTTCTATACGGAGAGCTTCGGTTGAGCCGCTTGAACAAGATCTACGCCCTTTCACAATGGCCCTTCCGTAGCTACATGGAGAAGTGGCAGCGGTACGGGTCTTTCTTTCGGGATAATATCGCATGGCTAGCGTCTGCAACAGTATACAGCGCCATTATCCTGACGGCGATGCAGGTTGGATTGGCGACGAAGTCTCTCGGCGACAACAACGCATTCCAGTCTGCGTCGTACGGGTTCACTATCTTCTCCATCGTGGGCCCTCTCGCTGCCACTGGGGTTGTTTCTCTAATGTTTTGCTATGCGTTTGTGCGTAACTTGGTCTTGACGATGATGTATAAAAAGAAACGATTCCGCGCGATGGGGCTAGGGTCAAAGACATCCTGAGCAGCTTGGGAGCAGTGGCTATGCCCTCATTTCTTACTGCAGGAAGAAGGTCTAAAGTAAATAGAGAGATATTGAAGACGTCTTTCTTGTTGCTGCCTTTTATTAGGTTACCCGCTAGTGTGTCGAGGTGCTTTTAATGTACTGTCTTAGTGCCTGTATAATACCCCTCATAGTGGTTGTCTGTGAACATAGTCTCCCTCTATCATGCAACATCTCCGTTAATAAAGGTACCTAGATAGGGACTATAATTAGGGTTAGTTTTAATTACTAAATTCTATAAATGAAATCTTCTTTGTATTTCCTTAGGTAGCCATTAAACTGCAGCTGAAACTGTAGTAGCAGATATTGGTATACTAGCAACCTTGATAAGTGCCTAGTTCTACAGACCTATAGGGACCTACCCTATAACTTCTACTCCTACAACACACTTTTTAAAGCATATTCGGTACGGTTACACTGCGTAATTCTCCTACCTACTACCTTATTTACTGATTAGATAGTAGTAAATAGTTGTAAATAGTTGGTTCTGTTTTGTTTGTGTTTTTAAGTTAGGGCAGTATTGGGCTCTTTTACGCGGCCCTTTCGCTGCGGCTTTAACGCGTAAGACTGCCTATTACGCTCACGCTCCCCAATATACGCACTATAACCCACTATACCGATTGCCTGAAGTGTGCTGTAGATACGAGTAATATTTTGGTGTGTAGACTTGCTAGAGCCCACCACGGCTGTCTATACCCAATACAGTGCTCGTAATTAAGTGACTCTAGTGATAGTTACTGCTGTATTTATAGCGCGAAGCCGCCAAGACCTGCGCACTATAGTACCTAATTTCACCCTTAAACATAGCTAGAGTCATGGAATACCAATTTGGTAAGTCAATGCCCGGAGTCAGGCAAAAACCAGTTTGAGCGACCGCATATTTATAGCGCTAAGGGCGAAAAGGAATACAAAATGCATCTCTGAACATCCCGCTCGGTTGGCTTTGGTCAAACACGCTTCAGGCAGATGATTTCACGTAAGCTAAGAGGTAGAACCTCCAGTTAAGTTTCATCCTCACAGCAATCAACCAGTGCTCGATTACTCTGCGATCCATTTGCTGGCTGCTGAAGGCTCACTCGCGCAGGTCCACTAGTCATTTTAGACTGCGAGATAGCCAAAAAAAAAAAAAAAAAGAACCTGAAGATGCGACTGCTGCACTACAACAAGGATGGAAACATCAGCCTGACTGGGGACATCATACAAAATATTCCCGCATATGCGATACTATTCCACACTTGGGGGACAGATGAAGATGAGGTCACGTTCAAGGACATTCAGGAGGACCTCGAGTATGCGAAATTCAAGCCTGGCTATCGCAAGATCCAGTTTTGCGGGAAGGAAGCTGTTAAGGCCGACCTGGAATAGTTTTGGGTGGACATTGTTGCATTGACAGGTCTAGCCATGCTGAGGTTGCCGAAGCCCTGAACTCGATGTTCCGTTGGTATCACACTTCTACAAGATGCTATGTGTACTTAGACGACATTTCCACGAGCGGCCAGGACAATGTCGACCAGGCATTCAAAAAAAGCCGATAGTTTACTCGTGGATGAACGCTCCAGGAACTCATCGCCCAGCTTCGGTCGAGTTCTTCTCTTTAGATGGTATGAGACTTGGCGACAAGATATCACTAGAGCAGCAGCTTTGCGACATTACAGGAGTTGCGTCTGCAGCACTTAAGGGGATCTACTTGATAAATTTAGTGTTGAGGAACGAATGGCATGGGCAGAGAAACGGGAAACCAAGAAGGAAGAAGATAAAGCTTACTCTCTTCTGGGAATTTTTAATGTTTTCATGTTGCCGATATATGGCGAAGGCACAGAAAATGCATTCTACCGGCTCAAAGAAGAAATTAAGAAACGTGCGACAGCATCAGCGGATCAAGCTCTCACTGAAGGGCTTCCAGTTCTTCAAAATGACTCGATCTTTTTACAAGAGCGGCTCCTCGTCCGTTCTGATGTCCAATCGTTCCTTACCCAGGCGCTCGGTTGCAGTTGCCACGTCCGTGTCGTCTTGCATGGTATCCCGGGAATTGGGTATGCAGAGTTTTGATTCATTTATAGTCCTCCTATTATGCTCACCTTTCTTCAATAGGAAATCGACTATGGCAAGGTTATTCGCATACGATGCCCAGAGAACTATGGCCGTACTATGGATACCGAGTAGTTCGGAAACAGCTATCAAGGACGCATTCGTACAGTATGCTAGGCAGATGCTTGGAAATGACCAGCAATTTTCGGAGCCTAAGGCTGTCATTTCTCATCAGCTAGCCAAGCGCTTTCCTGGCCGGTGGCTGGCCGTATTTGATGGCTTGGACTCGCCTCTTATCGACGTTGGGAAATATCTCTTTGCGACCCAAAGGGGAGCAAAATTCTCTTCACAACAAGGAACAAAGATTTTGCTTCACGTGTCAACGCTACACACATTCTTCAAATAGATCCACTGAATGAACAGCTTGGCCAAGACTTGTTGAGTGTGTAGATGAACACTGGCTCAGCGTCGCCTACTACAGGCCAAACTGTACAAAGGGAACAAGCTTTAATAGAAGCAAACGCAAGACTTCGAATCGCGAAGGAGCTTGGCGGTCTTCCTTTAGCAATTGCTATCATAGGCTCTGCTTTGCGGAAAGAAAGTGGCCCCCTGAGTATCAGCAGTGAAGCCTATCTCACATGGGCTGATGAGACCAAAGACATTTTGCTGGAAGAAGATCCAAAATTCTCCGATTACTCTTCTTCAGTTTAGACTGCCTTCCAATTCGCATTTCAGGGCATATTCCAAAGCACTGGAATCAGTCAGTATGCAGCGTCCATGGCTCATTCTGCAGCTTCTTGCGGGAGTACTTCGAATTTCACACAGTACATTCATCTGTATCGTAAAGCCAGAACCGGGAATACAGCGACAAGCTCCGACAGTTCTGTTAGTGCCCAGCTTCGGTTTATGGAGCTTGGCATGTACGACCAGCTAAACGGGGGCCGAGTTGGAACCTCGCGGTTCGAGCCTCTACTCAATGAAATCTCAGAGACCCTCATTAAACATCCAAGCATGCTTGATGAAAGGCAACTGCCAACTTCGGGTACTGTTTTTCTGTTGTTACTTGATACTCATATGAAGTTGTCTCGCTCAATTAACTTCCTGCCTCCGGGGTCGGCGCACCGTAACCGCCTACATGTCAGGGGTTTTGTCTCCAGAGTGAAGGTAGGTCATAGGTAGGTCGCAACTAGGTAGAAGTATGGGGTAAGGGCTTAATGGCATTAATTCCTGGACCTCTCCCTAATAACTGGGAGGGTTCTGGTCTTTATATACACAAGTGATACGCTATAACCACCTAAGTGGGTAGCTTCTAACCCCCTGCTACATTGTCCCCTGACACTGCATCGGTTCTCAATAGCACTGAATTCCGAGATGACAGATTCATACGATTGGAGCCTCAGGGATACTGATTTAGATGCGGTGTTTGGAAGCTGGTGTCAAGCGCTTGAAGAACAAGTTGAGTATTCCGTTAGATGTGATGCTGGAAATGATGACTACCTACTCAATGACTTTTTCCTCGATACTTTAGACTCTCACGGATGCATTCCAATTGCATTTGATAGCGAAGCTCCTGATGAGTTATACTTGGTGGGACAGACTGATACGATGGAAATGATGAAGGCGGACATCACTACACATACAGAATCTTTGCTTAGGGAGCATCTTGCTCAGGAAGCTTCCACGCAATTGCTAGCTGCCACTCCTAACGAGCCTGGTGAGTTTATTCGTACATGGTCGAATCAATGGGGGGATGAAGTCACGGAGATTATCCCGAATTGTTTAGCGAAAGTGTTTGCCAACGTCCAATGCACAACACGGACAGGAGACCAAAGCTTTGGGAACTATTTGGAGTCGATTTCGAGTTCGAGCGAATCCAGGGATGCTTTCTTTGCGATTCTGCGGCGAACTGTACAGGCGGTCACCAATCAGTTTCTAGAATCCTATGCAGCAGTTGAGAGATTGAGTGAGCATAAAGATACCTTCAGGGACGCGTGTGAGCGCGCGATACGAATGGGCCTTGGAGATCGAGCCCCCATTGTGTTTAATTTCCAACCTCTCTCCGCTGAAGCCGAAACAGACACTGGCTTTAGCATCCTCTGGGGACTGGCTTGGCCGGGACGATTCCTCGGAAACCTAGGCAGCTTAATTGCCGCAAAAGTCTTCAACGTTATTTCCGACGATCTGAAGTTCGCCTCAAAGCAAGGGTTTAAGAGCGCATTTGAGAATTACTCCTGCAATAATTCAGTGCTTGTAGAAGAGCTAGTTGATGAGGTCTTCGAAAGAGCTGCGCTTAGCAACATAAGCTACCTAGTGTTTAAATAGGTCTAGAACTCAGGCATGGAGAATACAGGATAATTGAAAACAATGATTCAAGGTGTTCAAGGTGTTTGGCCCATTAAAGACGGAAATGTAAAGTATATTGATTTATGCTCGAGGCGCATTTGTTAATTGTAGACATGTGCCTCTTGCGTCTAAAGAAAATAATCTAGAGCCCTGACCCTAGACTTTACAGTTGTTACCTTAACACTCGAATATCTGCTATTATGTCTGAGGAATCTGGTGTTGCTCAAGCTCGCTGGGCTGTTTTGATCGTAATCAATTTCTAAGTGGGAGACTGATGCTTCTAGTGTAGCGTATGAGTTAAAGCATACCTAAAGATAGAGCCTATCCCTGTGGACATTGCCATTCCTATTGCAACAGCATTTTCGACTCTCGGTGCTTGCTGCCCCGTTGAAGACCTAAAGTTTTGGCCAACATTTGAAAATGTGGTGACGAAACTTCGAACTATTTTAGAGAAGGCGAAACCGGGAGATTTCATATACATTTACTACTTAGGTTACGGAACACAGCAGAAAGACGACAGAGGCTACGCCTACCTGTCGAGGGAAATTGGCTTTTGCTCTCTTCGATACTGAACATGGCTGCAGCTACTGCATGAGGCAAACACTAGCAAGTTGTCTCCGCAAGATGGTCGAAAATGAACTTCTTGTTACTGTCGTCCTCGACTACTACTACTTGGGAAGTGTATTACGCACTACTTACGTCCAATGTGACGATATCTAGACCGTTGATTACGATCCTGTCATAGTACCCCTAAATCCAAGCAACCGCTTTCCGTATTGAATTAGGAAAGTGTCTTCGATCTTTCAGTTTTGAATAACTCAGATCAGGTTGTGTCGATAAATAATAGACAGCAACACCAAAGGGCTTATCTGTAGCTCCTTCCCTCTTGCAGTGGCCACGTCTTATACTTCATACCGAACCCAATATGCCCGACTTCTTCACCTTTTGTGGTGTCTCCTATTCTGACTTTAAGCTGACTCAATAGTCTCAGACGATCGTCAACTCCTAAAGCCGAGCCATCGGACGGCAGATCCAGACAGTGATTGTCATATGTCAATCCGAGGACAGGGTCGAAGTGGTTTGGAGCCAACAAACGTGACTCGCATATTATCCCAACAATTCCAATAAGAATGGCACTTAGTGAGCATATTAGGAGCAGGGTAACCCATATTGGATCTGCTTGGTAAACCTCGGTGCGATGAGTCGTCGTAGCGGTGGCTGCGGCGGTGTATTTTACTGCTCCATGGTACCCGCCGAAGTATTTGGACGCTTTCGCCCCAAGAGTGACTAGATCTGAGGACGTAGTCACCGACTTGAGTCCATCCACTGGCATATATTCTGGACCCCAAGGGTTGAAATTCCTTGACGAGGCTAAAAACTCTGAGCTGTTCAGAGATCTTGTAACGCCCATAGCAAGATAGAGATGTATGTATGTATTAAGGATAGCGCCAACTCTTGCCGATAATTGTTCTGCTGTAACATCTGAAAACCATAGGCGTGGGCTTGGCCAATGACGAGACAGTCGTTGAGCAGGGTGGTCCAAATAATATAGGACTTGCCTGTAAAGCCATTCAGGTTGTAGTCCATTGGGAAGAATTCGTTGGGCCCAAAAATCTAATGGTGTCACGCTAGCTGGTCGCCTATCAACCTGAGATGGCCGGATAGACTTAGTATAACAAATTTCATCCTTGCATGTAATTTGGGCCTCAATATGCTTCTGAAGCACATCACACTTAGTTACCCAAGCATTGCCCTCGTCGGTGTGGAGCTGTTCTAGTGGATTGAGCTGCGGCTGTCCATCATCATATGTCCAGATGTCGACGACAATAGACCTCGTATCTTGGCCAGTTTGACCAAGGTTTTGTCCATATTCGGGCTCCTCCAAGCCAAGGAAAAGGGCAAGTCTTTTGCACCAGGGATGTGAGGGATCCAGCCTGCATGTTTCAACCCAACCAGAATGATCCCAAGTTGGACAATCAGGACAAGACAGCCGGAAAGTCATAGGGTGTTGAGCTAGACTTTCCTGAGATTTCCAGTGCCTGAGAGGGGAACAGTTAAGGGCTAAATACGAATATTCAATTGTGACATCCTTCGTTCCAGTCAATGGAAGGTCATGTATTGTGATCCCAAGTGGAGATGAGTATGAATCTGGGCCTTTTAGTCCATTCGTATCCCTCCAAGAGCTAGAGTCCTTGGGCATATCGAAAGCCTCAAGTCTAGGTATTTTCGCATTTCCCCAACTATCACTTGGACCCTCAAGTGTTCTGGGCACTTGTGATAATATGGAATCCATCACATAGTCAAAGCTTACATCACTGAACTGACGGATGAGGCCTGATCCTCTGTCCAGTAACCAAGCTAAAAGAAAGTGCCGTAATGGGCCCGTATCTAGGTACCTGATATCATTATTCGTACTCGTGATACGTTGTTGTGTGCGCAACACTCGTATTGAAGCTTGGCTGCCCAAGGGTGACAACACCCACAGTAGAATGGAGAAGGCTAGTAACGGCGAAATATAGCGGATTCGTTTGAGAGTCATAATTGCGTCGGCGGTATTCTTCGTGGTCACAAGATATTGAAGATTCTGTGATATTGCATGAGTCGTCTACTATTACACACCACCCTGTGTTAAGAAACTTACCCCTATCCTAAGTCCTCGCTCGGAGCATAGCTGCCCTACAGCTTGGAGACTTCTGCCCAGAATTGACGCAAATACTGGACAGAAGATTGTTGGACCCTTAGAATTGATATTAGATAAGTATTGAGATTTTTCCCTGTCAGTAAATCACCTACAATTTTCTCTATCTCCTCAAAAATGGCACATGCTGTGCAAGGAACTGATTGGCCACTAAGCACCAACGCCCCGATACTCAAGGCTTTCGAATTGTCAGTTCAACTGGCTTTCAGCACGTTAATTTTCCTAGATTTGGGTCATTAGAACTTACCGACATAAAGTACTGATATCGTGATTGGGACCAAAAGTGGTATATGCAGTCGAGGATTGGTTTTCAGCTCAAGTGGAACTGTTGGCCAACCTTGAGCACGTCTCATCTCTAGGGCAAAATAGCAACCATATATAACAATGGCTAGAAATAAGGCTTGGAGAATAGACTCGAATTAGGAATAATCTTCTAAGGTGCCGACGGTCTTTAGCCTTTGAAAAGCTTTTGGAAATAAGGCGGAAATACTAAGCATATGTACAGAGTCTGGCCAGCCGGCAACTATCCCATATTCAGCTCTTCCTTCCTTATTCCTTTGTACCTCGGTATTAAAGCAAGGGTTGAATAGCTAAATAGCTAAGCATTGGGGTCTAAGAACTAGAAGATGGATTCTAATATTACACACCGACTCACCGATATTCGCAGGGGCTAGTTTCCGTACGTGTGACACCAGATCGAAACCAGACTCATATTTCAGTGTATTGCGTATGTATATCATATATATATATATATTGATACTCGCACACTTCAAGGTGTTGTGAAGGTTTATTCCCAATTAACTGCTTTGACCAGTATCAAAGGGCAAATTCAGTATTTAAAAATAAAATAAAAGGTAAAATACACTAAGACAAGCTCGGCTGAGCCGGCGTTGTATTGCTCCATGCGCCGTTGATTATTCTATATATAGGTAGCCAACCATTGTCAATAGGTAGAATGTTACCCTGTCTTCCGCTACTGTTCTCTCGAGCAGCGTCCGACATGTTCGACATGCAACCTATAACACTACTATTCTCGCAGAGGTGTGGATCACAATCTAGGTTGTAGAAGTAGACAAGTGCTTTAGATTTTTGGGATTACTAGAGTATATATTTATATGATCTAAGAAGTAAGTTTTAGTTACATAGAAAAAAGTTAAAAAACTGCTATTTATATTAGTGATTATATATCTTATGTATAAAATACGCTATATATTTATTATTTTATAATATACCTTTTAGCTAAATAGCTTTTATAAAGTATAAAGCTATTTAAAACGGTTTTATATATAAAAAATCTATAATAAAAAGCGTTACGCTTTATATAGTATATATAATATATATATAAGTGTTTATTATTAAAAGCTTAAGTAATTTATTTACTTAAGCTTATTAAATAAATAAACTTATTATTGTTAGTATTATTAGCGCTTTAAAATAAATAGTTATTTAAAAAAGCTTTAAAGCAATAAGTTTTTTGCTTTTATTATTATAGTTAGCATTTATATATAATAGGTTTATTAATTTCTTTTTTTTTTTTTCTTTTTTAATTATTATATATTTTTTATAAATAAAAAAAGTAATTATATTACTTATATAATAAAATTAAGCTAATAAATCCATATGCTTAGTTTAAATTATAACTAAGCTTTTTTTTATAAGTTATTTTTTTTTTTATTATTAAATATAATCTTTAAAAACTAAAAGCTTAAAATTAATATATTAAATAATTATTAATTAGCTAATATAAATATATAATATTAATAAATATTAAAATATTAGCTTTTTTTCTTATTGTTTTTTTTTTTAATAAGTAATCTTTTATTTAATTATTTATATAAATATAATAATAGCTTAAGTATTACTAAGTATATATATAATATAAAGCAAAAAGCTATAAAAACTAATGTTATAAATACTAATAAGCTTTTTAAAATACTTATAAATATATTTATAATTATTACTATTAATATTATTATTATAGTTATTACTATATATAAAAACACTTTAAGCTTAAATAGTAATATGCTTACAACTTTTTTAACTTTTGTTGCTACTATTACTATTGCTGCTTTTAGTACTTTTATAACACTTTTGCAGCAATTATACCTTATTATAACTAATTATTATAATATACTTTACTTAAGTTATATTAAGTTTACTATAATAAATAATTTTATAAAAGTATATTATAACGCTATAAATAGTATTAAGTGCTAACGGTATACTTTTAAGTATATTTATAAGCCTTTATAAATAATTTTAAAAGTTTTAAAATAATATAAATATTATTAACTATTATATATAAAAAGCTATATATAATATTAATAGTACTTTATTTAGTTGTTTTTTTAAAAAAACATAATATAACTTTTATAAATATTAATAAACTTTACTAAATAGTAGTTATAAAAAATATAATACTAATATTTAATATTATATATATAAGCTAATAAAAAGGTAGCGCTTTATATTACTATTAAAATGCTTTAAAAAATAAAAGAAAATAAGTTTGTTTACGCTTTTGCTTTTGTTTTTATATTTGCTTTTATTTTTGCTTTTATTGCTACTACTTTTATAACTTTAGCTTTAGCTTTAGCTTTTACGCCCGCTTTCGCTTTTATTTTTACTTTTGCTTTTGCTTTAGCTATTGCTACTATTTTTGCTTTTGCTACTATTATTTACTAACCTTTTTTTAAAAATAAGCATACTTATATACTTATAGCAATTATTTTGCCAATAAAGTTGCTATAAGTACTAAGTAAGCTTTTTTAAAAGCTTTAGCTTATAATTATTAAAATTATATATAATTAAATTTAAAGCTTTTAAGCTAAAATATTACTATATTTTTTTATTATTATTAAGTAATCTTTTATATAATAAATAACTTATATTTTATAAATTTATAAAAACATAAAAATATTTAAATTATATTTATAATAAATTTTTAATAAGTTTATTTACTAGCATTTAATTTATTAATAAATAAATAATTTTAAATAAGCTTTTATAGTGCTTTTATTTAAGCTATATATTTTATATATTTATATAGCATAAATAAATAATTATTTTTTTGTTTTTATTTATTATTAAATAAATTACTTAAATATTATTTAAGTAAATTATTTATTTTTATATAAGCTTTAGTTAAATATTTTAAAAAAACTTTTTTAAAGCTATAATTTTTATATTAATAAGTTTAAAAGCATTAATTTTAGCTTTTATAATTAATATAAAAATTATACTTTAATATATAGCTTTTTAAGCGATTATACTTTTATATAAAAATATAATATAGCTATAAAACAATTTTTTAGTATTTAAATTGTTTTTAAAAGAGATATTTTTTATTATAAAAAGTATTTAAACGCTTTAAAAGTTTATATTATATATAATCTTTAGATTTTAAATATAATATAAGTATTTAATTACTTAGTTAGCTATAGCTATATATTTTTTACTAAGGTTAATAAAGTATTTTAATAAAATAGTAACTATAAATATTATATTAAGCTTAATTATAATTATAATATAAAATATAAATTTTATATGCTTTTAAAAAGCTTTTACTTATAATTAAATAGCTTTTTTTAAATACTTTTAAAGTTTTTTTAAGAATAAAAAAATAACTAATATTTAATTATTATTTATTAAATTAAAATACTAAGCGATTTTTTTTATATATTAATTATAAATTAAAAATATTTTGTATACTTTATAGTTTTTAACTACTTTAATTTTAAAAAATTAAAAAATATTTTTTTGCTTTTTAAAAGTATATATTGCTTTAATTTTTTAAATTATTTTTTTAGCTTATATTAAATACTTTTTATTATAAAAAACTATAAAGTTATTTATATAAAATATTATATATATATTATAATTTTTTAAATAAAAAAAGCATAGCTTTTTTAGTAATAAAATTATATATAAAGCTTTTAATATGCTTAAAAACTTTTTATACTATAATAATAAAAAGTTTTTAAAGCTATATAGCGCTTTTTTAAGCAATGCTATTTTGCTTTTTTTTTTAAAACCATTTAATAATTTATATACTATAAATTTTTCTTTAAATCTTTTAGCGTTTAAAAAAGCGCTTATTATATTAAATTGCTTAGCTTTTATATTATATTATATAGTTATAGCTATTATAATTTAAAAGCTTTTAATTATAAGTATTAAAGTATATATAAACTAAAGTATATCTTTTGTTTAAAAATTACTTTAAACTACTAAATATAATTTATATACTTTTAAATAACTATTTTTATTAAACTTATAAATAAATACTTATTTAAAAAATAGTAGGTTATATTAAACCTTTAAGTATAAAATTACCTTTATAGCTTTTAGCTTTTAAAAAGCAATAATTTTTTAAGCTATATTTTTATAAAATTAATTTTTTAATAAGTATTTTATTAGATTTTTTTAAACTTTAAGAAATAGCTTTATAAAATTATTTTTATAAATTTTAAGTTACTAAAAAGCAACCTTTAAATATTTTACTTTATATTAGTATATTATAGCTATAATTATAAAATATAGTATTTTATGCTTTTAGTTTTTTTAATAAATAGTTTTTAGCTAATTAAACAAAAAGGTTTTTAAAAAATTAAACTAATAAAAATTATATAAAATAGCTATATTATGCTTTTTATAAATTACTTTAATAAAAATTATAAATATAAATCTTTTACTTTTAACTTTAAAGTTAAAAAGCTTACTTTTTAACTTATAACTTAATTTTATTATAAATAAGTAATTTCTTTTTTATTTTTGCTTATAAGCTAGCTTTTTATTAATTATTATAGTATTTTTAATAAAATTTTTGTTTAAAGCGTTTTTAGTTGCTTTTTTAGTTTTAATAAAATATACTTTTTAAAAAGATTAAAAATCTTTACTTTTATTTATAGTAGATTTAAAGCTTTTAAGCTTGTTTATTATAACATTAAAGCTTTTTTTTACTATTTCCAAATATTTATTTAGCTTAAATATTTTTAAAAAAGTTATAAGTTTATATAGCTAATTTTTAAAAACTTTATAACTATTTTTTTTATATTTTGCAGCTACTTTTACCTTTAATATATACTTTTTTAGTTAACTTTTAACTAATAAATTAAATAAATTAAAATTATTTTTAAACTAGCTAAAAAAATTAGTGCTTAGCTTATTTATAACTAGTAATATTTTTTTTTTTTATATATTAAAAGTTTTTAAAAAAATTTTTAATATAAGTTTTATAGCTTTTAAGTTTTAAATTATTATTAGTTATATTCCGTTTGTGCTATTTAATGTTATATAATGCTATATATATTTAGCATTTAGTATACTAATAGTGTAATATTTTTGTTTATAAAAGGAGAAAAACCGTAGAAATACTAATGCGTAGCTAAGTTATACCTTTAAACTAAAACCTTTTTCTTTGTAGTTTACCATATAGCACTACTATCGCGCGAATAATATTTGCGCTATACTTTTTTAAATCTTAAAAATAAAATTAGCAAAGTGTTATAATAAATAATTAATTAATTTAAATTTAAAAGTAGCGCGCTATATTTTAGCAAGCTTTAATTAGTTGCTTTTACTACTTTACTATATTTATACTTTACTATATAAGCGTTTGCAAAAATAAAAGCAAATTAAAAACAAATAATAATAGTAAAAGCAAAAAGTAAATAGTAAATAAGCTTTATTAAGCCTAGCTAAATTTTAAGCTAGTTATATTTATTAGTTTTTATATTACTTTAGCATAATAATATCTTTTTTAGTTAAAGTAAAGCAACTTTATTATTTTAGTTAAATTTTAATTATTTAGCTATAAAATTATTAATATTATAGTGTAATATAATCCTTATATTATTAGCACTTCGCCTTAATAACATAGTAAGTAAATCTATACTTTTAGGCTTTTATTTTGCTAATTAAAAGCAAATTAACATATAATTAGTTCGTAGTTATAAACTTATTAAATTTTAACAACATATATATAAAGCCATTAACCAAAAAACAGCTCTTTGCTAAAAAGGTTAAAAGTTAGTAAAAGTAAGATTTAAACCTACGTTTTACTATATAAACACCAAACATACGACCACTACGCCATCCCACCTTAAGTTTTAAATAAAAGCTTAAAAATTTTACTAAGTTTTTTTTTTAATACTTTTTTTAATAAAAAATCTTTTTATTAAATTTAATATCTTTAATAATAATTACTTTATTTAGCTAAAAACTTAAATATAATATAAATTAAAAGCTTAATAGCTTATTAAATAACTTATATAAATACGCTAATTAATTTTATAAGCTTATTAATTTTTATTAGCAAGCTTATTAAACTTTATAAAGTAGGCTTTATTTTTATATACTTATATATTACTTTAATTAAGCCTTAAATTAATTATAACGCTTATTATAATTTAAAAGCTATATTATTTAAAATATTACTTAAATTATAAAAAAAGCACTTTTAAAAAGATATAAAAAACATAAGCTTTTAAAAAGCTTATATTATAAAGTTATAAAGCTACTTATATAGCTTTTAGCTAAAGGTTTTATAAAAGCTTTATATTTTATAACATTTTTAAAGCTTTTATAATAACCTTTTATTTTTATTTTTATTTTTTTTTTTACAAGCTTTTTAATATAAGCAAAAAAGTGCTTAAAATTAATTTTTTAATTTTTAACCTAAATTTTAAAAGCTATCTCCTTTTTACTTTTAATTATAATAGTTTTATTATTACTATATATTTTATATATTAAAAGCTTATATTATTTTATAATTTAATATTTAAAATATATAAATATAGTAAATACTTTAAGCTTTATTTAATTATATAATATATAAATATAAATTATTTTATTATACTTATTTTTAATTATAAATAAATAATATAATTTATTATAACCTTTAAAGTAATAAAAAAATTTTTAGTTAACTTTTTTAAAAAAACGCACTATATATTTTTTAAAAACCTTATATAAAATTATTTATGCAATATATGCTTAAGCGCACGCTTTATACTTTACTTTTTTAATTTCTTTAATTTTTACTTTTTTAACTTTATATATTAAAGCTTTTAATTGTTTAAAACCTAAGTGCTTAGCTTACTTATGCTAAAGCTTTTTAATATTTTTATAAAGTTTTATAAAATTTATTAAAAGTTTTTAAAAATAAATATTTTTTATAGCAGTAATTAATTTAATTATACTTAATAAAATTTTAATAGTATATAAAAATTATTTTAGCATTAAAAAACCGCTTAAATAGTAAAAAAAAAGCTTATATTTAAAAAATACTAAATTATGCTTTTAAGTAAGCTTTTTTAATAAAATATTATTAGTTATATTATTAAAGTAAAAAAAATAATTAAAACTATAATATTAAATTCTTTTTTTATAAAAGCAAGCTTTTAATACTATATTAATATAAAAGCTTTTTATTAAAGTAATATTTTTTAATATTAAGTTTATTATATTTATACTTTAAAAGCTTACTATTATTTTATAAATAATTTTTTTTTTATTATTAAATATTAAAAAGCTTATAATATTAGCGTTAATATTTTTATTTACTTTAGTAAGCATAAAAAATTTTAGCTTTAAAAGCTTTTTATTATTAACTATATATAAAGCTTTATAGTTATTTAATATAATGCTTTTTAATAATAAATATAAATTATACCTTATAGTAATATATATATTAAAATTTAAATTAATTTTATTAAAAGTAAATAAGTTAATTATAATAAATATTAAGTTAAAATTAAGCTACCTACTTTTATTTAATTTTTTCTTTTTTTTTAGCTGCTTTTATAAATATTTTTTAATTAATTACCTTTTTTTATAATTATATTTTATAACTTAACTTAGTATATATAGCTTTAATTAATAATAATTTATTAAATATATTTAAAAGTTATTATAGCTACTTAATAATTAATAAATTTTATAATAGCTTTTTATAAGCGTTTATATACTTTTAAATTTTATTTATAAGTAGCAATAAAATTTAATAAATATAAATAACTATAACCTTAAAATCTTAATTTTTTAATTTTAATAAATTTATTATAAAGTTAAAAGCTTGCTTATAATTAATTTAAAAATTTGTTATTAATAACTAAAAAACTTTTAAATTTTTAATATTTATTATATATAATTTTATTTTAAACTATTATATAAAAAACCTTTTTATATTATTTAAAAGTAATTATTAATTAATTTAGCTATTTATTTAATATAAAAGTTATAATTTATTAATATATTTATTTAAGCTTTATTTAAGCTTTAATAGCTTTTAAAAAGTTTTTAATTACAAGTACTTTTAATATATTTAAAAAATCTTATACTTTTACTTTTAAATAAGCTTTATATTAACTATTATATTAGCTTTTAAGTTTAATACTTTTATTATAAGCATACTTAAGTACTTTTTTATATTTATATTATATATTAATTTATATAATAATAGTTATAAAATTAAAATAAATATATAAATATTTAATAAAAACTTAAAAAATAATATTTTTAAAAAAAATAAGCTTTGTTATACCTATAGCTAAAATTTTTTTATTTACTATATTATTTACTTATTTAAAAATAGCTATATATTTATTTAATTAAGCTAACTAATTAAAATATTTATATTTATAATTAATATATTACTTAATAAGCTTTATAATAATCTTTTTTTTGCTAAAATTTACTAAAAAGCTTAAAACAACTTTTTTTTTACTAAATAGCTTAGCTTTTTAAATAATAAGCTTTTTTTTATAAGCTTTAAATCTTTTTTTAAAAATTATAAACTTTATATTATTTTTTATAAAAGCTTTAAAAATTATACTAAAAAAGTTTTTAGCTTTTTTAATATTTAAATTAATTAAATTTTATATTTTATATATGCTTATATAAAACTTTAAATAATTATATTATGCTAAAAAGTTATAATAAAAATTAAGTAAAATATTTTAATTTATAAGCTTGCTTAAAGTATTTAATGCTATAATAATTTTAAAAAAAATAAAATAAGTAATTAACTTTATAATTTAAAATATATAAAATAAAAATAAAATTATAAAAAATATAGCTAAAATAATTGCTTTAAAAAATAATAGCACTAGTTTTTAAAAAACTAAGCTTATAACTTTTATAAAAATATAAATTATAATTTAGGTTATAAAAGTAAATAAGTGCTTTAAATCTTTAGAATTACTAAAGTATATATTTATATGATTTAAGGAATAAGTTTTAGTTACATAAAAAAGAGTTAAAAAACTGCTATTTATGTTAGTGATTACGTGTTTTATGCGTGAGATGCGCCATATATCCACTATTCCGTGACAACTATTCCAGTTAGAGTAGACCCAGCGAAACCCGAGTTCCAGTAGGTACCTTGCAGCTAGACTGCTCCACGAAATGGTCCCGGCTGTGATCGATCAACCGTCAGCGCGTAGGAACATGTCCAATCACCAGTGGGACGGTCTTTCTTCTAGTAGCCACATCTCCCGCTTAGTCGTACAAGTCATATGAATGCACTGTCATCATGACTACCGCAACCAACAAGTATAGCTAGCCCAGGACCTTTTTTTTCAAGTAAGACCGAATTGCCCTGACAAGTATCTGCAGTGCTACGCTAAGTATGCCCGAGCTGAAGCTGTGGAAACCGTAACCGTTGAGAGGTTGCATATGACAAATCCCCGAGTCGGAGCCCTAGGATTATTGTATATCCAGCCTAACACAACGAGAAGAATGCTCTAGATACGCCCGCCCCCACCGAAAGGCTTGTTATCAAGGAGAGGGGTCATGCAAGTAATCCAAGAATCCGCCCGTTTCCGACCGAGATACGATCAGTTGGAATGGGCTGCCAGGGCTTGTTCAATCGGTCTTCCGCAATAGCCGCCGGGGATTGCTGATTGTTTGCAACGAAGGCTGGCAAATTTACCTAGCCTAGTAGAAAAGGTGCGGAAGCCGGATGATGAGATCGAAGATCGGAACTTAGACGTGAAGGCCACTGGGGCAGTAAAATACTGCAAAAGCGACACATGGAAATATAATGGTCTTAAAATTGTTTACAGTGAAAAGCCATAGCGTGGTCATAGAATACTTGATAAAAGCCGCGTTCCTATACCTGAGAGCTACCGCGAGAAAGCTTGAGGAGTGCATTTTGTGAGCCAATGGAGAGCTTGTGAAGTGGAAGCATTAAAGAAAAGTAGATAGGTATTTTAGAGCGGCGAGACTACTAATTTCATTCAGTAAGCATGTGTTATAAATTGTTGGGAGTCATAAATGAATCCTTTTATATTTAAATGAACACTGCGGCAAATTCATCTACATAAGTGATATAGTAATGTTGAACAGCTTCCTGTACCTTCTCGCCACATTGTGAGCTTTTGAAATTGAGCTCCCTCCATCTTACGTTATTATTATCTTTAACTGTGATCCCTTCGAGTCTATGCTCAGAGATCTGAAAATTACCACCTATGGTTACCACAAAGTTTCTCTCTACTCCTTACCTGTCAGACCCGTTGGCCATAATCAATGGAACAACCTAAGTTTGTCTCTAACATCTTAAAAGAACCGCTCAACTATCAGTTTTATATACTAGATACTGTAACAGGAATACGGCCACAGTCGTGGTTTCGTGTATTTAAGCCTTGAAGTCCTCTCATTATCGGTAGTTTCTAGCCAGTCATCCATAATTCCAATGCAAATCTGCAGTGTTTCTGCTCAACATTATCCAACCGGCGCTCGGGGCACATTTCGAGACATACCCATGTGTCTTGGGCTATGATAACCCTTTCCAACACTACCCTCCTCCTTGACAGGAAAATGGTGCGCTGAAGCTCTGTAATCAAATTGGATAGGAGCATAACCAAGGTTCATCGCCTCAGGGTCGTAAAAGCCCTTCGCAGGAAGAATCGAATTAGAAGGGGTCTCGAAGTTGCGTAGTCTACCATGCGTATTGATGAGCCATTTATTGGCCATTTTTTGGTAGCGTTTATTTGGCCGGTGAATCAAGGGCCCCAATGTTGGGACACATGCGACCATGATGCCTACGGCTATCTCAGCCACTGCCAATATCAAATTGCCGAGAGTACAATACGCGAAATCAGTGAAGCTGCAATTGATGACCCCAAACACACGAGCCAAGGTGATTCCCGCAATGCTGAAAATTAGCAACCTCAGTTTGAATCTAGCTCTTCATCTAGCTTTGCAAAGCGTACTCACCCTAAACCAAGTCCAAAAGTAACACTGATCCCGAATTTTTTGTGCGTCGGTAACTGAAGATGCCAAACTACCGGAAGGGGCAATCCGACAATGAGAATGTCAGAGGCCGCGCTAAAAGCTGCTGTTGCTAATTCTGCAGCGCCTTCGTCGCCACAATGGCCGTTGGTGATGGTCTTATCCCAATTAAGCGCAAGGGGTTGGCAAAGGGTCAGTGCTGTAACAATGCACCCAATAAAAAAGGAGCAGACGAAAGCAAAGCTAGCCCATGCGGCCCATTGGAAACTCTCAGAAACACCAAAGATCTCAATATACAAAAGCAATACTGATAACCGAAACGAAACTGTTGAGATTGCCCAGAAGAACTGGGAAGCAAAGACGGCCTAAAGTCCATTCTGTTCAGTGCTATTCCTGTCAGTGAAGATAATTGAAAATTGACCTTGAGTGAGATGGCCATCTCATAAGGCGAGACGTCCCAGTTGTGCAAGCCGATTCCACCATCGACAGTACCGACAAGTGTACAGATGCTATAAGCAAACAAGCTAATCTGTCGAGGCAGG
The DNA here is from genome assembly GCA_902806585.1 of Xylaria hypoxylon. NCBI lineage: Eukaryota > Fungi > Ascomycota > Sordariomycetes > Xylariales > Xylariaceae > Xylaria > Xylaria hypoxylon. The sequence goes on from CADCXB010000001.1 coordinate 5,112,610, forward strand.
TCAGTGTACTGGATTATTACTAGGAAACCTGTGAATTGTTAACTTACTAAGGATACAACGCAAAGCTGGTCATGCAGGCGAGTTTTTCTGCTAATCATATATATTGCATAGAAACGAAGAGCAACGAGAACCAGAGCAGCAGTATTCAAGACAGCGTAAGAGACTACAAGCTTCACTCCGCCTTGGTGAAGATGAGAAGCCATTGTGATGTTGACAACCTGTGGAGTTTAAAGTTTGAGAAGCCAAGATACGAGCTAAGAAGGAGTGGTGGATGATTCAAAAGCTACTGGGGAGGGCACTCGGATGAATTCTTATCATTTCTGTGACCAAGAGATGAAATCTGAAAGTATCAAACAATTCCTAGGATGTAGGAGCATGGCATAGCGATCGTTGCGCTGGCCTGGATCGGCTGCAAAGTCCTGCAAAGTCCTACAAGGCGTATAAAACGATGTTTGCCAACTTGACAGAAATGTTCCTGTAGTTATAGGACTCCATACGGAAGCCCGTGGGGATTAATTGAGTCCAGTCATACCAAGCTGTGCCATCTTTAAAGTCTCGCGCAGACCGTGCGACTTATATGCATAACAAAGCGCCACATAAGACTAAGAATAGCTGTTACTTCATAGATCTGGTTTGGCCCCTGTGATAGACCATCTAATACGCGATGAAAGACCTACATGGAAGATGACTTGATTGCAGATACACTACTTGCAGCCACATGTAGGGCCCTTTTTATTTATAATCATACCAGACCTTATGGGTAAATCGAAATATGTCACGTATTACGCTATTTAGTCGTACTATTCTCACCTTAATGTTAAAACCTAGTTTGGCATTATTTAATACTCTTTCACTTCATTTACTATCTAGTATCCCAAACACAGAAGATCATGCTAGAGTTTTCACCCGGGGAGAATAGCACACATGCGCTAGGGACTGTCCCCCCTATCTCAATAGATTTACCAATAATACCATCGGATTACTTCCAGTCGCTCTTATCATGGGTGCACAAGTCACACCTCCGAACGGCCTTGTTCTCGGCAGTACTTTTATTCCAGGCAAGATCAAAATTGCCGCTTCAAGGCACACAATATTCAGATGTGAGTACATTGGTGCCGTCCACATTATACACTCAAAGAATGCTCACAGTGTCCTACAGTGGGGAGGGCCGTCGAAGATACAATGTCCTTTATCCTAGAGTGATGGTACAGTGAAACGAAGGTTGGCTGGGGCAGGCGGACGTTTGCATCGCTTGGGGTTGATAAGCGCATTCCCGTAGATGGCTAATCAATTACGCGCCTTGAGCCCCTCTCGTTAATAGAAAATGAACTATGTTCACTGATATCAGTACAGGCCGAAGAGCATGCGTAGGTCAAAATCTAGCGCTTACCTACATTCAATTGCTTACTGTAAAGTTGGTGACAAGACATCATGTTTGCTTTCTTAAAAGAACACATAAAGAAGTTTAAAGCGGGAAATGCAAAACTAGCTTATAGTTTAAGTAACTTTCTCTCTTGTTTGAAGTTATTTAAACTTGATGACATTGGACTATGCCACTAGTACTTAAAACCAATTACAAGTTTACATCATATTAGGTCAATTAGGACATACTCACAACATAAATTGATACCTTTGTTATAATCCTTTCATTATTTATTATAGCCGTCTGCTGGGGTTGTCTCCAAGTTGCAGAGCCTTTAGGTATTGTTCACTATGATAGTTTAAATCATACAGTCAAAATGCAGCTTAAAGTCACTCTTAATAATTAGTTAACCAGTCCCTGTTAGATTGCTAGATAACATAGCAGCTTACCTACTAGCATCACAGTGCACAATTTAACATAAACGGCCCTTTTGTCTATTAAATAATATTCAATAATATAATCATAACAAAACTTAGGTAAGTATCTAGCGCATGATATGCTTCTAGGAAGGTACCATAAACCTTTCTTTAAGTAGTTACTACGTATGGTATTATATCCACTAACACAAGGTTGATTGGTTCGCGGTTCAGCCCGCTTATATACTTTTAAAACCTGGAACATACCTCGGTAGGTGCCTACCTAGGTAAGCTCTTGACCTTGTCCGTTAAGGTACCTATATGCAACTGATTACATATTGCCTCTTTACAGTTGGAAAAAAAAAGGAAAAAAGGAAGAGCACTAACTTCGAGTCTATGATCCAGTCCATGTATATATTATTTTGAGAAATGAGCTTCCAAATTCTATTAAAATATGTGGCAGTGTAGCTAGCCCCTTGAGTACCTGGGAAAAAGGGAGTTGTTGACGCGGGCCTGTGGCACAGCTGTCGTATTTACTACAATATTTACTTCCATGCTCCCTAGCCCGTCTAACTGTCCCAAATTCTCATTCTGGACCTCCAAGAATCATACAGCAATCCACGATGGAAATCCGCCTCAAATTTGTGTTGATTATTAGCAGCGCACTACTGGCCTTGGTGACCGGCGAGTGCACAACTTTTGAATTCAATGCCAGCGATCACCATTACAATGTCCACCCAAATCCATACACTGTACAGCGTGAAAGGTACAGGGTATCAGCCGTGGTCAATTGCACCTCCCAGCTCGCTCAGAGTGACGGAGGCACCAACAGCAGTACTTGTGGCTTTCACCGCTACCCAATGGGGTTGACCAGTGAGTACAGTAACCCCTTATATGATTTGATGGATATCAAATACACCTTCAGACTATCTCACACTCGTTGTAGCGCACTCGAGAGCCGAGAACTGGACATTCATCACGCCCAAGGAAACCTTGATTGTCAACCTGGCTGTTGATGCGGCCACAAGAGCACATATTTTCTCACTTGTCCAGGCAGCCAATCCACCTAACATAACAAGCGCCGACTTCAATGCGACTATCGTGATGAACTTCACAGCAAACCCAGATACCGAGCCCGATCTCCTACTTAACGAGAGTGGATTCTACGGATACACTCCAACGTTTATTTGCTGGAACGGCACCCTGTCTGGGTGTAACAGTAGCGATGGGCTCGAGGGGGCGCGCATTCAGGCCTGCGGTTTGAAGTGGATTGACGACACTCAATATCTTCTACCCACAGGGCAACAGCAATACGCGGGTCGCCCAACTTGCTTTCGAGTCGCGCAATTTGCGGGTTATTTCACAGCGTCCACAGATGACATTTCATTAGACCCTTGGCCAACATATGACGAATTGGCTGGAAATGCGACTGTAAATCAAAACGCAACTGCAAATGAAATGGGAGACGACAATGGCGAGAGTAGCGCGTGGATCAAGGATGTCAGCTTCCTCACACTCATGGTTCTTGTCGGCTGCTCAGCAATAGCGAACTGCTTATAAAAACTTCATGTATATACTATAAGTGTCAAATGGGCCCATAGTAAGGATTGACTACAGAAATGCATGCACATACCTGGTTTAATATGAAATGGAAACAGTGTGTTATGTACCATAAGAAGCCTGATTCCGTGTACAAAAAGGAAAACTCACGCACTTGTTCCTTACCAGACACCTCACATTAAAGCATTTTGCGTCCGATGGCAATGCGGATGGCACACCCGCTAGTGGACCTGACGCTGAGTACTCTCATTTTGTTCCATTGCGATACTTGGTTTGACATTAGTTCTGAGCTAAATGTTCGCGAGAAAAAGTGTCGCAAGAAGATCTGCTTTCCTAGCGGCTCTTTGATCCCACAGCGCAGCTCACAGGCTGATGCTCATGGGACACCTCCACTAGAAGCATACAGACATAAGAACGCCGAGTGGGATGATATAGGTGTTACAATAGACCTAAGCCAATTCAATGGCGAAACGCTGTGGTTCTGCTGGCTCGACAAACCCGGATGCCCGGTCGGCTCACAGCGACGGAATTACCGGGATGCTTGCCGACATTCTGAGCATCCTATTTGGCAGCGACAATTTCTTCAACCTGCCTTGAGAATATTCGTTCTTTACTCCCTTTTCTTTCTTTTTAATTCGATACAATAGAAAGAGGAAATATTTCACACACACTTTTAGTACTCGGTGTAGTCGGGGCTGAAGCCGCTTATTTTATTATCAAGATGGAAGCGTAAGTCCTATTGTGAGTAGATTAGAACTCTCAATTTCTTCCTTGCGGGTTTCCAGTTCCTCAACGTCCCAATTAACACACAGGTGCCGACCGTTTAGATGATGAGGCTGTCTGGCAGATAGATACACGGTCGCGGCGCCCACCAAAGCCGCTAGCATCGATCACAATGACACAGGTTAGCAACAGAGTTACCAGTCACATTTGACACGGGGGGCTGAGGATCGACAACGTACCAGTGTCCTTAGCATAAGGCGTGAAGGCGTCTAAGATAGCATCTGTGTGTACAAGTCCCGGATTGACAGAATAAGCAGCCAATCCAGGGTTCTCGACCTGCAGAACCTCAGTGAATTTCATGAGGGCTGCTTTGCTACTAAAATAGCTACTAAAACTAGGGGATTTGAGACTGATATTGGACACGACGTTAACAACAGTGGGTTTCACAACGGAGCTCTCGGTCGTGAGGCGCAGAAACGCCGCACAAACAAGAAATGTGCCCTTGACGTTCACGTTGAAACCATTCCACCAAACATCAGGGGACACCTTCCCAATCGTATCTATAGGACTTTTCATGTGTGTCAGCCTTCTTAAGATACTGTGTTAATGTAGCAGGCGAAAGCACCTACTTCGTAATGACTCCAGCATTATTCACTAGTGTATCGGCGATTCCAAATGTTTCCTTGACCTTGATGAACACCTGGTTGACGGATGCCTCATCGGAGATGTCGGCAGCTACAGTGAGTACGTCGACAGATGGATAATCTGCCTCTATGGTCCGCTTGACCTTCTCAAGGTTGTCCAGAGAGCGGCCAACGAGGACCAGCCCTCGAACACCCGACTTGGCATGGGCGATGGCTATTCCCTGTGCATCGCATATAAGCACATGTTTATGTCATTCAACTTATTGATCTCAAGCCTTAGAGACGAGTCAGGGTAGCATACAACTCCGATTCCCCTTCCACCGCCTGTGATAATTGTAACCTTGCCCGCCTGAGACAGATCGGGGCGCGTCGGGTCTACAGCGGGATAAACGTCACGGTAGTAAGACTTCGTGAAAACACCAGCCTTGGTGTACAAATCCGGGTCGAAGGGTTGGTCAGACATAGTGTAGTGCAAAAGAAGTAGTGAATATCAAAAGAAATGAATCGGTCGGGCGGCTTTATGTCTATCAATCTATCTAGCTGATTAGTCCCAAGAAGGGGGAATACTTAAACTACATTGCATTACAAAAACCAGGGAGATAGAAAACATGATGCACCCATCTGCAGTTGATTGTCACTCTTGAGCCCCTTTGGGCAATGTATTGGGACCTTTGGTGAGATTCCGATCCAAAAGGCGCCAAAAGGAGATATCATCCTTTCGGTTAGCCTGCGGCGGAGATAAAGGAGACTCAGGAGGGACGATGAGTCTAAACCCAACATAGTAATTGCTCCACCGTTGCCCAAAATAGCTTACAATCCATCAAAAAGCCACCCAAACTAACCTAATTAATATAGGTGGTAAAACAAGCTCGAGCGCCACCTATAAGGTCCTTAAGAAAAACAGTTGCACCACTAAGGCTTGCAATTATAACCTAGCTTTACCTGCCTACATGCCTACATGAACCTAGTAATACCTTTATTTTAGTAGAGTTGACTACTAATTTGGTGTACCTAGAGATATCTACGTAGTACGTAGTATACGCATAGATCTTCAGCCACACGACTGACTGTTGGATTTGGGGTTGCCCAGAGCTTGTCGAGAAAAGCCCCATTGCCCGGACAAATTGGGTTAGGTTTGGACAGATTGTGGGCACCTGCTAAATTAGGTTTAGACTCGTCTCCGGATAGTAAAACGTCGTCTCCCATTAACCGAGGCGATATTAGGAAATATGTTGCTTCATCGAGGTCAGGGGTAAGCATGACGAACATAGCACAGGTTCGATAGGACAGAGTTGAGCTAACAACACTTGGTAGGGCATTCATGACTGTAGACTAGATTGATAATTCACTAAGATCTGACTTAAGTAATAGCGACCTGCACATGTATGATATTGACGTATCCAACTGATCTAAATATATTTTTATTGTAGTTCATGAGACGTAGCCACCATTAAAACTTTCAGGGCAAATTGTAACGTATTAGCTAGCGTCGAGTCTCAATTCCAAGCCTTTTGAAAGTGAAAGCATCTAGTTTGAGGACAATCTGTTGTCACAATAGGTCGCGATTCTCCCGGCTTACGCGAGGTGAATATCAAATGCTTTGGTTCCAGAGTGAAGATGAGTCGCAGGTAGATCGCTACTAGGTAGGAGTGTAGGGGTAATGACTTAATAACGTTAATTCATGAACTTATTCTCTATAAGCTGGGAGGGGTCGGGTCTTTATATACCCAAGTTCTACGCTATAACCACCTTGGTGGGTAGAATCTACCCTTTGCTACACTAGCCCCTGACAGGAAACCTCGATGAGAATGATGAAATTAAGGGACTCGTCAAGGCTTTTGTCAAGAATTAACTTTCCCAATGACTTCAAACGAGTCGATGTAGTCTTCCGAGACTTGACGGTTCACGGGGCTAGAATAAGCATAAGATTTATTTGTTCCCTAATGCTAGTTAACTAAGAACCAGTTGTGCTAACTCTCTCACGACGGTATCCGAAAGCACTGTCAGTGACTTCGGCTTTGCGAAACTACCCTAAGAGATGGAATCCTGCAACTTACCTGTCTAACAACCCAGGGCCATGAAGGATACTTTTGCATCCTGTATCGGATGCCTTGCATGTTGGGGAGATATTGATGGCCATCGGCAAACCCAGAAGCAGCTACACAGTTGTTCTTAAGATAGTAGCTAAGGTGGGAGGAAAGCATGCTGCCGTTGACGGATGTGTATGGTACGAGGCGTACGACGCTGAAATGATCAAGTCCCGTCAGCCTGGTAAGGTCGGGTTTGCTGGTAAGATGGTTAATTCCATTAAGACCGATATAGTGCTCAAGGCTTGGTCTCAATTTGGAAAAGCGAGAGCAAGTGAACATTGGGTGTCGAGCTCGCTGCAGAACCAGATATTCTGCTGTTCTGGAATGAGCCCACCCGGGGACTCGAAGGCGACTCTGTTTTCTTTATCATTCACCTCATGCGCAAGTCAGCCGATGCTTGATAGGTCGGTAAGCTTAGAGTCTTTTATACCCCCTACCCCTAAATCAGGGGTTCTCTATTCATCTTACTCCTAGTCGCTCCAGAAACCCTTGATACTGTTACCATAAACCGAAATTACTGACTCTACATTCCTAGTTAGACGATCCTCTGCACAATTCGCTGGTTCTTCAAGCTTATGGAGCATTTCAACACCCTGCTGCAGCTAATATCGGGGTGGTAAGACGGCGTGCTTTGGGCCCCTTAGCCATAAGTGCGAGACACTCGTTGGCTGCTCCGGTCGAAACATTCGTCCGTGTGGAACAGTTGCGACTCCGACTGAATATGTGCTTGAGTCTTCGGTAGCAACTCGGTGGGCTTAGTGATTGCCTAGAACCAATCGGACGAATGTTAGGCATCGCGACGACGACTCGAGGAGATCATTTCTGGACAGGTCTCAGCGTCGCAAGAGAAGAAAGCGAATGCCGACGATGAAGATGGCGCAGCCTATGCCGGCTCGCTATTGGAGTAAATGCGGGTTGCCATTCGGCGCGCGTTTCCAGGCGGGATCCCGATTACGTGATCGGCAAGATGCAATTGAGCATCTTCATGGGCCTCCTCAATGCGCTCACGTTTCTGCAGCTCGGAGACGACCTGGCAAACTCGCATAACCGCATCTTTTCCATCTTCATCTATATCATCACGGGGCCTATGCTCACGTTGCAGATTAGCCGCGTTTCATTCTCCTTCGCGACCAGTTTCTCGCCCGAGTAGGCGCCTTGATCTACTCGCCCCTTGGCACTTCTCGATAGGCTGCTTCTGCGCCAGCGAGCGCGCCGATTACGGCTTTATCATGTACGAGCTCTACCACATCTTCGTCGCCAGTATCGCGTACCTGATCGCATCTATATCCCCTACCATCAACGGCGTTCAGGCGGTCACGGACTTTGTGTGGCTCATCATCAACACGTTCAACGGCCCCCTCCCCAGCCGCAGACTGGGCGCTGGTTCTACAACGTGTCGCCCCTCTTTCACTTCATCGAGGGATTCTCGTATTAACGCCATGCACGGTCTGAATATCCAATGCCACATGTCAGAGTTGTCCGTCTTCCGCGCGCCGGAGGGTCAGACGTGTAACGAGTGCGCTAAGGCCTTGTCGATTTACTATCGAGTCAGGGATACCTAGTGGATCCCAGCACCACGAGAAATTGTTCGTATTTCCCGTATGCGAACTAAAATAAATATGTGAGTATTTAGTGTACTAGTATTCGCAATTTAGTCTCAGTGCCCTTCCTTTCATATTCTTTCTTTACAAGGTTTCTTTCCCCAATCCTCGGTTATAGTCGGGCATGTTGCCAGAGTGGTTAATGGGTGAGACTTGAATTCAATTGTGAATTAAGCCATCTCATGACTTCGGTCGCGTAGGTTCAAATCCTGCACATGTCGCATCTTTTTTTTCTTTTGCCCCGGTCTGTTCAAACCGGCTAGCCAAACAATTCCAATCCTAAAAGGCACCATTACCGGTGACGCCCAACTAGGTGACGCAATACGACTTCAATTGAGGCAACCACACAAAAAACGTCGGCATCTTCATCGGCATCTTCATCGGCTTTATCCTCTTTAACTGTACGGTCGCGGCGCTAATGAGATGTCTCATATTCGTCGCTAAGTGGAAGATGTCAAGTCTCTCCGTGTGTGAGAAATGAAAGAAGAGAGGGAGGGGTGCAAGGGGCGACATCGGCAACTGTAACGTCTCCGGGCGACGACCAGGGATAAGCCGCGCGAAGTCGGTCATGAGGCCACAAGGCGTATTGACACTTCCAGCTAGGTGTACCTGGTACTCGGCGTTGAGCTCTGTGTTTTTCTGAAATGATGAGAAGATAAATTCAGCTCTAAGAAAGGCAGTATTAGAGGCCGCGTCTAGAGCATGCTTAGGATCACCACGCTTAGACCGACAGTTTTGGGAACCTTGAGTAGGATGTTCCTTAAGAATTTAGTATCAAAGTGTACAATGTTACTGAGGGGCGGATTTCACACTAATGCCGGAGAGGATACCGAATGTCCAATGGAGTAGCCGAATTTCTTCTCCACGAAGACCCCGTTCCCGACTACATAGCGAACGATGCGTGCTACTATATCCTCGGGCACCCCTACAGCCTTGGATAGCTTCTTAATCGATATGGTGCTTCTAGACACACGTTTTGGGGGATTCTGGGTTGAGAAGCGAGATCCACGTGTGCATTGTCCACAGCCTCTTAACAACATCGTGTTACTTTATGGCACAAGGTAAGAGGTGGACTGACAGACTAATCTAAACTGAGAATATGCTCCATGGGTCCCTCAACTAACTGCAATAGATCCTACGCTGCAGACATATTGGTTTCGCGACTAAACCGAAGCCGGGTTCCTCGAGCGTATGTGCAGGAGATCCTGTCTCCGCCAATAAGGTAGAAAGGTTCGCAACCTTCCCAGTAACATTTCCTGGACTCTAGTCTGACATGTGGGGAGCCTAGGACTACACCAAGGATCTCTGGGGATTGCTGTTAACCACTTACAAGACACCCCCTTTGTTCTAGAAGGTGTAAATGACATGAAAGCGCTGCTGCGCAGCCCACCGCCTCGTGGTGAGTTGGGCAAGACGCCGAGTGATGGCTTGGTAAGTGCAACAGCGGCAATCTTCGGCCGATCCTCGAGTGGACACCATGCAAAGAGGAATAACTATGCAAGGAGGAGTCTGTTCTATAATGCAACGTGGCAAGAGTAGTGCTTCTCTTGAAAAGAGTGCGATATTATTGCCGATTAGCGGCCATAGTCCGACATGACCGAATAGAAAGGGTAAATCGGTCCTATTGTGGACGACGATGGTGCCGTTCGTTTGGCTGGGCAGAATATATCCATCACCAGTCAGCATAGGGTACCTTATTGTTCGTTCAGTGTTAAAAACGCGAACCGGCAGGTCGTCGCGGGTGTATGTACCGGGCAGGTAGTATGAGCGATAAGAGCGAAGTTCCCAGGTCGTCCGTGACCCTCATGCATGGATGACTGATACGAGACGCCACTCCAAAACCTGTAGATACCTACCTACTTAATCTTAGAACGTAATCGGAAAGAGAAGACGCTGTGTCGTCCCCCTGGCGGGGTGTGATATTAGTTGTCATTCGCTCTCCGGTGTACTTATGTGAGATAGGTACCCTTTTTAACTCCGATTTCTCGGTGTTGTGATTATGAATCATATCCTGTGCTGATTAATCGAAACTAACCGGTTTCTACAACATTAAATAATGATAAGAACTAAATGTAAGAGTTAATTCACACCTGCGTACATATTAATTACCTTAATCGATGCTAGTTATATATAAAGGAAAGTAGTATCATACATTAAAATGCTATTTTGCTGTTATATAAATATAGTTAAAAGTGGCATTGAATATTTTAGCTCTATTTTCAATGTTAAACAATACTTAATCTTCGTTAGTTTTATGTTATAGGTATTACTACTACGTAAAATGTTAGTATTTAGTGTACAATCTGTGTATATAGGTAGTAGACATTGTATGCAGTAAACCATGATCGACAGCCATATCAGCCCTATTTGTCGATCACAAGGGTCTGAACCACACACTTTCGAAACTTGGTCACCAGCAAGAGCTCATAATACGGCACATCCCTTTATTTCCCGCGGTACTGTACACTATATACCCCGCGTTACATTCGCCATCGAGAACCTAACTTAAGCTTTATCGGCCTTGATCTGGCTTGGGCATACCTACCTAGACATACCTAGGTGAGGCCATAAGCGCTAAGGCAAGTGGTCAGCTGCCGTCTGCCGTCATGCAAGATACCGAGGGAAAAGTCGTTTGCCATTGCATAAGGGTATTTTGGTTGTTCTTTTTCCTTTTTAGGAGATAGTGTTTCCTCACCTAGTCTACGTTGAATGCACCATGTACGACCTAGCTGCTTGTGAGATCGTGCCAGCTATTGATATTAGAAGCTGTATAGTGTACACAGCTAATGCTATACAGCTTTTCATCAATTACGATGGTTGAAAGTCTAGTTATCCAACCGTGGTAACCAAGTCAGTCACGCCATACCGGGGATGCGTGAGCTAGTAGTTGCTACTCTCTTGAATCTTTACTCATGAGATACCGTGTTCGCAATGGAACAGAGTTTTCTGATAAGTACTGCTACGGTAGATTTATCATTTGATACATGTGCAAGTAGCCCAAGCTTTTATCTTGCATTCCCGTGTGGGGTGGCAATTTTGAGCAGGTTAAAATTTTACCTTGCATGATTCCTCGCGATTAAGCCAGCTGCTTTTGGGTCTTGTATCAAAGCCCAGTTAGGCATCATTATATAACTCAACAGATGAGATCTCAAGTTCGTCGAAGTGGTAGAGGAAAGCCCTTATTCCTCTCGTTTTGTTATCTCGAACTCGCAGTCATCAAGCTCGATGTACCGCAAGCTAAACCATCCTGCTCATTCATTGTCCAGTTTCAACATGTTTACTACTTTCTCAGCCCAGATGACCCCCGTTTTTCCAACGAAGTCCGTCACGCCTTCGAATGGAACTAGCGGGAGGAGAAGGAAGGTTTCGCGTGCTTGTGACTCATGTCGGCTCAACAGGGTCAAATGTGACGATGATCGCCCGTGTGAGAACTGTCACAGTAGGGGCGAGAAGTGCACAATCGCGATGCCATGGGAGGCGCATTCGCTGCCAGCAGCGAAACGGTATGTCAGTTTTTCTTTTATCGCGCCTGGACTTTAGGCTTTTGTAATATTCGTTGTTGAAACTTTAGCTGACGGTATACAGGGAGATTAAACGACTTCAGGACAAATTAAGACAACTGCAAAAGCAGCAGTCAGCCGCTTCGTTTAATGACAGTCGGAAAATTGCCACGGAGAATGAAACACCGCCGACGCCTCCTGATACATCAGTTAACACTGCTAACACAAAGCCAACCGTGTCCCAGCAAAGTAACAATCAATATGTACTCATCGCCAACGATGAAAACCAGACCATACATCGACAGCGTAGCCCCTGGGATACTTATACTAATTCGTCATCCTGGGTGACGCCTACGCTGACTGACCGCATGGAACACTATGTTAAATTGGATTTGCCATACTTAGAACAGGGAACGCCACCTTCAGATGGACGCAATGAAAGCCATACGACATTCCCCCGCAACAAAGAAAGACGATTCTTGAGCCTGTTCTGGAAGGGTTATCCCTGGCTGCAGCCGGTAATAGATAGGGAAGAGATTTACCATCATCACGACTCGCTATGGAATGACGCACCGCCGGGAGAACAGCAACCACGTCTACCGTCACCTCTAATCGACCTGCTCTTAGCATTATCCATGCAGTATGGCAGTACATTCCTTTCGCACAGTATCTCGGATAGCACACGCTGGGGCGCGAACGCGAAAAACATAAATGCCAGTCTGGCAGGACAGAGCTTTTGCCACAGGTCACATCGTCTGTATTTAGAAAGACCGCTAAAGTCAACATTTCAATCAGTGCAATGTTGCATTCTCTCAACTATATATCTCCTGAATGCAGGCTCGTTAGACAGGGCTCAAGTGTCACTCGCAGCCGGCGTGCGAATGGCACAGATCCTGGGATTGCATGAATCCTCCCCGTTTACGAGCCCGGTTTCGAAACAGGAGCGGCTTCGAATCAAAACGTGGAGATTGCTGATTGCGATGGATGGTTATTGTGCCATACTGTTGGGCCTTCCACCTCTTATACAACCGGTCGCCGAGGAGAGGCTAGTGATGGACTGTTGGCAACGCACAATCCTCGACGAAACGAATGATGATTATGACCAGATCGGTTCCTGGGAGACTCATCATGTAAACTATACAAAATTGATTCTCTCTGCACAGTCGGTGCACGAGTACTTCCTACGAATGAAAGGGGAGCTCCTACGCCAGGGCTACGGTGGTGATTTAGAATCTTTCGGGCAATCCATGACCCAAAAGCTTGAAATCATGCAAAGATGGGCAGAAAATGTTCCGCCTGCTCTGAAGGTTCACAGGCCAGGAGGGTGTGGTCCCTTCTCTGTTGTCTGGGTACCAATTTTTGGCCTTGGCCCCCAGGCCCCCCTTTACCTTCAGCAGCAACGGCTGTCTCTTGAACTTGGGTATCATCACTTAAGTTTACTCCTCGTAAGATCAGTTGTTCGGTTCATGCTTGGGTATCGCCATATTCCTCAGTCGAAGCAAGTGGATTCTCACTTTGTTGACGGGTTGAAACATGCCATCTCTATTGTCAGCATCATAAACCAGGCTCTGACCAATGGCGATGGTATTACGGGGTGGCTTCTCTTCTTTAGGTGGCAGTGGGACGCTACGTTATACCTACTCAATTATATTACGGTCTATCCTGTTGGTCCCCTCGCAGCCGATACCCGAAGATCACTCAGCACGGCGATTGAAACATTTGCAGTCATGGAAAATTACCTCGAAATGGCCAAGAGTGCTCAAAAGATTGTTCAAGACGTTCTTCGACGTGACCCGGCGCAGGCATCGTCAAATGAGTCTCAAGCCCCTGATCTTATGAGCTCTGCGACTACAGTGCCTATGTCCCTTCTGTCATTCTCTGTGGATGAGGCCAACGCTGACCTGCAGGATGACCAACAATATTCCCCAGCACCTAAGAATGAATTCTCTCAGCGTAGTGCGGCAAGCACAATAGAATTAGGTGCATTTGAACCCCTAGACACTCTTAGCACAGAGCCTGACATCGCGTCATTCACATACCCATCCCTACTAGATAGTGCCCTGAGCTGGAGTTCGTTGATGCACCAAGACTCCGATGACATACTAGAAATGCACCCTGTTGTAGGTGATTGGCATTTGTCGCCCTTTATTTCATAGCGTTAGGGCCTGAGCATATGTTATGAGACTGGCGCTACCTACGAGTGCGATAAGAATAGACAAGGAGACAATGTTCTTTATAAATGCCACATAAATACCACATTTGTTCGTTAACATATAACCTAGTCGATCGTGATGAAATGACCGATATTAGTAAACCTAATTACACAGCTCCTTAACTGCATAAATCTTTGCCGTATAAAAGACACAAATGGTTTCTAGGATATCTTCCCCTCAGATCTTTGACTAGGATACTTTCTCAGTCTTCCATTCCCATACGGGTATCAATTCAGTCCCGCAGCCCAAATATCAGTGATATTACGCGAGCCTTTCAAGTTTCCCCCTTTAAGAGGTCAACAAATAGAATTATACAACTCGTCTCTAGTTGGGTATTAGTAATGCTGCATTCAAGTTGAGAGTACGTTCTTCCTAGTCAGCCATGATCAAGATGTTATAAAAAGCGTCATTTTAACGCTACTCCTCCTTCACACTCTATACATACACGCAAACGATACAAAAGACTATATGAGCAATGAATTAAAAACACATCTCTTGTCTAAAGCTAGTCATAAGTATCATCTATAAACTGACATGAACCCTCGTATATGAACCAAAATGTAAACCGATATAAAACCAACCTCATGATCTATCATTATTCTTTAACATGTAAAACTAGGCCGTCTAGTCGACATTGATCTGCGAATTTCGTGATCTTCCTCCTCTACTCTATGCATCTCGTCCCCAGGTAAGCGGACGGCTCGATCAAGTGCAACCGGAAGCCCTCTATGCCTTCCTCTAATCATAACCGCACACAAGACAAGTTTCGACCCGGGGTAGAGGCCGCCGCTGAAGCTATAGGCTTGGTTAGGAAACCCAATGCTGATGCCTACACAGCCATACGCGGAAACGACCTCAAACACTACGTTGAAGACGGAGACTGCGATAAAAATTGGTCAGTCTCTTTCTCCCAATGGTATCCTGACTTCGCAGAACTTATGGCCTTGAGCAAGTAGAGGCAGCCCCCTATGGTCTAATCGAGGGGGTGAAGAGGGGGGAATTTGAAGATAACCTACAAGTGACCGGGTCTTCAAGAAAGTGGCTCGTCTCAATGATCATGATAGCTAAGACGGCCAGCACAAGCCACCAGAGATCATGCGAGAGTTGGCCCCGAATCTGGTGGCTGATGAAGCTAATTCGGCTCTGAGCCATATCGTCACGCTCCACACGGTGGTGGTTTGGCACAGCACCCACTCCATGCCACTCAAACAATGTATGACGTAGCAGCCTTCCAAAAGACTGACTTGTTCCTTCGGCACGACCGCGTGATAATGGTCCATTCGAAAGGCCGTCGTCATAATGATGTCTGCTGTCGTAAATACCAAGCGACCGTTCCTCATACACGTTGGAATGCCTCATAGTTATCACGACGGGGTAAACCGCAATATACATCATAATGACGTATAAAACTTGAAGGCCGATATAGACCTCCGGGATCGAGATCACATAGAACCCACCAGATCGCACGGCTGCCAGAAAATTAATACAATTAATCATCCTCTTGGGTCGGCCCGCTGGGCTACTTACCAATTGCCTGGAAAAGGCCGTCGATAATACGAGGCCCCGTGCGAATTCCGCTAACGCTTGGATTACCGAGATTGAGGACCTCGAAGGCGACCCAGTCAGTTCCGTTAAGAACGAATAGCATAAAGACAAGCCACCATGTCTGCCGCTGAGGGAACAGATTGGTATATACCCGCCGTGGGTACTTGAGGATGTACTCGAGCGTCGCTTTCCATTCGACGAAATCGTGCGGGTAGGAAACCAGTTTCAAAATGTGGAGGCTGGTCCAAATACATAGCCTTAAGAATATTGGATACGCTGTATTTCCAGCCAAGATCATTGCTCCCATGACAACGAGAACAAAATAACTGCCGCCATAGGGAATCATATTCAAGTCCAAGACGCTCACTATGAAGACAATAGTTAGCCGGTTTCCATGTAGGCCATGGATCCCGTACGAAAATGACGGACCAACGGAAAGGAGAATATTAGGTTTGAGGTTATATCATCACGAAGGGGTGAATTTGAAGGTAGCGGAAATCGGACATACTGCCACTGTTATTGAACGCGGACACGCCGTTGAATATTCCATTCCACCAAGGCGATATAGCGTTATCTAAGGCAGGCTGCGGCTGGTTATTTGCAATCCAAGCCCCGAGAGACAGGCTACCGAGAACTTGCCAGGAGACAAAGTATACGGGAACAATGACTGACAGTAGCCTAAGAGCTCGATATTCTGTGCCGCCAAGCTTTTCCCGCTCCTCGCTTGTGAGTCCATGAAATTGGGCGTTCCGCCCGATCTTATGGGCTCCGTGATAATGGCCCTCATCGACTGTCGTTGTAGCGGTTAGAGTCGGAGCAGAGGAGTCAGTGTTTGGAAAGTGTCTTTGCGCAGCGCCCTGTCTATGGTGAATGGATGATGATACAGCAGCCCCAAGTGGCTCATCTGCAAAGGTAACATGCTCGGAAGTCATAGAAGGAGCACAATCACTACGATATCTTGCTGTTGCGTCATGATCGGCCGATGGCCGATCTTCTCCTCTCTCCAATCCTGTGTCATGGTGCAATGAAGGCTCTAGGGGGAACGGCGGAGAACGCTCAGAATCCTCATGAGATGCGGGTAATTGGGGAACGACAGCAGATATTAGCCGCCTATTGGTAGGACCCGAGATGAGGGGGGGAGTAACACCCCCATTGTTATGAGCCGGGGTGGCTTCAGATAGGGAAAACGAAGCTGACGGATATGCGGCCAAGGCATTCCTACTCTTTCCTAAAGACATAATTCGCTGGGCGATTGGCAATAGTGTCAGACTCGTGTTCCGGCGCCCATGACTGCGCTGACGCTCTCTTTTCACGATCTCCTCGAAACGGCGCTCAAAGGCGTGCTTGCGTATGAGTACAGTCCAGATGCTAACCCAGATAGAGCTGCCGATAATAATCAACAGCCAAAGCAAGACTTGTTGCCATGTCGTCATCTGGCTCAGATTCACAGTATTGAGGCCGGCCTCGGTCATAGCAGACACGACAAGATAGAGGCTATCCACGTAGGAAATGTGAAATTTAGGGTTGGACGAGCCCCAAAACACAAGCGAGGCCAACAACGTAACGGCGATGAAGTAGGCATCTGCTACTCATGAGTGTTCTGTTCATTATAACCTCGACATTGTGATTCCTCCATTCTCTTACGCAGCAGGCCATGCAAGACCAGCGATAGCAGAGAAAGCGAAATTGGCCTATCTACGGTACGTACTAGAAGCAATCAAGCGTTAGCAATCGGAATCTGTCAGTATCATATCTAAGAGAGGGGTAGACTGACCAGTGTATCGTGATGAAATTCAGAGGTGGTAGAAGCGAGCGGAGGGAGCGCATCCTAACGAGCAACGAAGCGGGCCTTGACAAGTTGACCCCGCGATAGTCAATCCAGATCGATGATTATCTCGGGTGCTCAAGTGCATCAGACAGAACTTGCGGTGGGCGAGGGAGTTGACCGCTTGTGTGCCTGGAGAAGTTTGTGTCTGGAGGGAGAAGCAAACTTCTCTGGTGGAGGTTTTGGAGACTGATTTTAGGTCTGATTGCCCTATAATGGTATAATGTGATGTGTACGACTTGCATTTATCACCCATCTGGGTAACAAGTAAATACGGCAGAAAATCGATACCTATACCCGGTTTCCATTGTTTACACTAGTGCACACTAGTGCACACTAAGACTAGTTTAAGCTTGTATACAAAGGCACTGCAAACTTCAAAGGTACCCATACGTAGTACTATAGTGTAAAAGGAATGGTGGATCTCGGAACGTTCCGCCTACATGTGCCAATTATGATTTACGTATTAGCGCCACAGTCGCCGGCTTGACTAGGATGATGATGTTGGTACCGAAGTAGGTATCTAGATCTATATAGTAGGTGGTATGCTTACAGTATACTTACATATTTCTTGTGTCAAGACTATCAGGGGCTCTCTCACACTCTACGGTAGCTACTCTAGATAGTATGGATTCACACTCGGGAGTCGCTCGACTTATTTCGCACTTTAGTCACAGGGACAAACGTATGAAAGTACTAAACATTGCCTCAGGTTGCTTCAAGACGAGATGGATGGGGGAGGCAATTGTACGGTATATACATGTCCACCTCTTATGCGTATACAAGGCTGGGATCCCCACCTTCGTACACCTGATACGCAGTAAATTGTGGCATAGGGATATGATATCCTTAGTCCTATGGATGAGCCGAAACCCTTGAAACAGAACCCCAATGCGCCATGGCAACCCAGAGAGGGAGTTCATAAGGGTGGGTGGTCTTACAGGCTATATGTGCGACCCGTTCCGCCAACACATGTTGGAGTAACCTTCTATTTTGCGCCTCTCTTTATCTTGAACCTATAGCTCGTTGTGTTCCTGGCCGTCGTCGCTATCTGCCAACACGGTACCAAGAACCTCAGCGGCCTCCTCTATTTTCTCGGCAATCTTCTCGGCAGCGCCCGTATCCGTCTCTACCACCTCCTCGTCGCTACTGGCGGTGGCTTTGGTTACGATAGACTCGGGCTTGGGGACACCTTTGATTCCTATAAGTTCCGTCTCAAAGACTGGTTTAATGTCAGATATCCAATCGCTAGTGTAATTGCGCGTTCTTGAAGTGCCTACCTAGCGTGGAACCGGCCGGGATGGGGCCCACTACAACACTCGGGGTCAGTAATCACCGTTTTGAGCGTAATTTGTGAATGTATCGCAACCGCGAGAAGCTTTCAAGGCGTGATCCTAGCCTTAAAAGTGACTGAAAACGGTAACAACATGGCACCGAGAGTTACTCACTTCCACGGTTTCCGTATCCGAACTCGGGGGGGACAGTCAAGGTCCTGCATAAACGGTCAGATCTTATCTAGGGGTGGCCGTGTTTTCTGGTCTCTCGTAAAGCCGGTTGCCGTCTCGCTTACCTCTTCTCGCCGATACACATATCCAAAAGCCCTTCATCCCACCTGCAAGCCCAAATCAGTAAACCAAGACAACCGACGGAGTTGGCGATGTGTGGCTGCCATTACCCCTTGATTACTCTGCCAGCACCGAGCTGAAATCCGAACGGCGTGCCGCGATCGTAGCTAGCATCGAACTTGTTTCCATTGGAGGCCAGAGTGCCTCGATAATGAACCTCAATGGAGTCTCCTTTCTGGGTTTTCCGATCGCATTCGACGGGGAGGGTTACATCGATCTTGAGGTCGGAAGCCAGTGCGCCGACGGCGGCAGACGCGAGCAGCGTTAGCGAGCAGAGAAGGGGATACATGTTGCGGTGTCGATGTCGATACTGAACAATGATGATTGATGATGATGTGGTTAGGGTATAAGAACGCAAGCCTCGGCGTCTTGGTGTTTATGCTTGTTTTTTTTACTTGTCACCGCGGTTGTTCACGATACCTAGGTAATGAGGTATTCGCTGGTGTCGAATGGATAGGCGGTGTAACTGAGGCGGGGGACACGTAACAATCAAGACACCGATCAATTGACCTACATCATTGGAGGTTCCTTGAAGGAGGGGTGGATGGATTAGGTACTAGGTGGGGTAAAGGGGAAGAGAGCTTGTGACAGTTGACAGCCAGCTGTGCCTCTTTGATAGGGGAGCCGAGGGGAAGGGGAAGGGGAAGGGGAAGGGGAACCTACCGATAAGGATAAAGATAACTTACTAGTAGATAAGTGAGACTGGCTTGTTTACATTATCCTACCTCCTCCTACCCAGGTTATGTAGGTTCGTCACCTTTGTTCCTGGGATTTCCCCTTCCTCTACGTATTGCACCAATAAAATCAGCAACTCTCACCGAAATAACGCAAGAGCGAATAACCTGCTGCAAGTAATATGGGAGGCTATGCTCGCACGGTCCAATATGCCCTAGAGCTAAGTGCGCGCGGTATTGCGCGGTTGCGTCTCTGCTGCCTGTAATCTAGGACTCATTAGCCCCCAACTGAATCTTAGTCACTCCCCGACCGAACCAACCCACAGCCACCCCAAGCTGATCACTGGCCAGAGTATTCCGATAGCAAGACGAGTGCGCAGCTGCGAATGTTCACAAGAGTCTCCGGGCAGACCGATTGTCACCGTCTCTGTCTACCCAGGTAGCTCGTCGTGGTGCTGTAGCGCGCGTGTTACTGCTGCTGCATAGCCCGCTGCTTACTTATTATCGGGTAGGCGAACGAAGTAGTAAATGGCCTCCTCGCAGGCAGCACTCTTGTCCCGTGATGTGACGAGCGAACTTGGCGTTAGCCCTGGTGGCGAAAAACGTTTTTCTAATACAGCATCCAGTTTGTATGTCTGTACCTAGGTAACGATGCCGCCTTGTCTCTTACCTGGCCCGGAACTCTTCCAATCGGCTTGTCTCGTGCAAGCTTTCGGCAACGCCATCGCCCCCTCTGGTTTGAGCTTCGTTTGGACGCCAAACTTTGTTGTTGCACGTATCAACAGGCTGACACTGCCACCAGTGCTGACTTATCGGCTTTGCTAAGCCAGTATGACTGGCATTTCCCAGCTTGGATTTCCCAAGATGACGTAGACTTGGGATATAGGGTGCTATGTCTCTGTTACACCCCGCTTGCGCTGAATCGTCACCGAGACGTTCCTCTATCTTGAATCCCCTCGTGTTCATTTCGGTATACCTACACTCTGAATGAGACCGAACTCAACCACCCCTTGGGATATCTGCCTGGCCTCTTATCCTCATCGCCCTAGAGTATCCACTATTACCGGGCCTGTGTCCGTTGCTGCCTCGCGCAACCTCAGGCTAGTCTAGTCAACCATCAACCCTTGATGCCTCAATTGACTCACACACGTTTAATTCGTGCTTCTCATTTGCGGGATTGACCAATGGTCTATTTCGCCTAGAGGTATGCCTGGGGCATTGGTAGTGGCTCGGCCATTGCCATTGGCGGTGATACTGTTGCTCTAGTCTGTTCCGGCTACTCGAAGATGGCGGTGATAATCGTGTCTGCGACGTGTAGTGAACTGTATTGAGAGACTTTGGAAATTATACAAAAAGACTATTGCATCCCTCCCTCAGTGCCAATGTCATTTCCTGTCATGAACTTCCATATCAGACTAAGTTTCCTCGCTAAGCATTGATCTTTTGAGAATTTCCAAACTTGCTATTACAGCTTACGCCACTACACACTTGTATATCCATTCTTGCTCTTTACTCACAAGTTTTTTCATTCAACAACACTGAACAATATGTCTTCACGAAACAGCTCCGCTAGCTACGTCAACAGCTCCGGCTCTTCGGGCTCATCTGGCTACTCAACCCTCGTCAGTCAGGACACATTCCGATCTCATAAGTCCAGTACGTAATACATGGATAATCACCGACACGTATGGTGTGGCATGACCAGAGGCTAACACCGTGCCTTCACAGAGAACTACCAGGGTGAGCGGTTCGAGCGAGAATCGCATGGCTCGCGTTCAGTCACCTACAATCACAATGCCGGGAGTTATGAAAAGGACGCCCCAACCCCCAGCTAGTGAGTAGCCTGCCAGACAATAATGTTTATTAACCATCGCACCTCAGGACTGTGCTGATCTTGTTTTTTAGTGGTCAATCAACAACGTACGGGAAGTCTAATTAAAAGTCCAGTCGATACCGGGGGGAGCTATGGAGCCTACGCCCTGCTCTTCCCGGTCATCATCTCAACTCGACGGCGGCTTTCTTGTTATGGGAGGCAAATCAAAGACACAGGATACTAGGGGAATGGCGTAAATCGTAGACGGATAGGTCAGACTGCTTTACTTTTTGATTGGAGTAATTGGATTATGGGCGAACTGGGCGGCTTGACGTCCTTCGAGATTTTCTAGGCAAAGGAAAATGGCGTTACTCGGTAACAAGCGCAGTATTGATAGCATTCAATCCCGCTTACTGTCCTCACTTAGACTAGAAGGGATCTCAACTATGTAAACCATCAACTCTCAATTATCTACCTAAATCTGATTGTAGCTCCTTTGCTCTCGTGATTCGATCTTCAAGCGGTGGTTCGCCGAGCCCAAACGCCATTGGCTTAAGGTTTCCAAGATGTGCTAGGTACCTGCATCGTGCAGGGAGCGCCAGGAGAAAAGACGATGCACAAGGTGCCTTCTCCATCCAATCACGATCACAATAATCAGTGAGGGGTCGTCAAATCGATGCAACTGATCGTGTGGAATGGAGGCATGCAAGCCTTGCATCACGTGGGAATTATCTAGACTACATGTATGCATGCCGTTGCTCTCCGTATCTCCGGATCGTCGTAAGCAAGCGAAAAAAGAGTCCAGCTCGGCTCTCGTAGCGAATCGCACCCTAGATCTTCCTACTAGCCCAAGTAGAGCAAGATACAGCAATAATCTTCACTCTCAGCCACGATGATAAGAGTCCCGTTCCTCCTCATAGTAACTCGACATCTCAATCCCCGAATTGTGATAGCCGCATTTATCATAAAACGGTTCGTTGCGCGGGCCACAATTCAATATGCTCTTATAGCAGCCTACCGCGACAGCCACAGACTCGAGGGCTTGCATGATCTTCAAGCCGAGTCCTTTGCCCTGGTGCTCTTTCACAACTTCATCATGCGAGTTAGTATTCTCTCATCTAAACAGAAGACTAGAGGACCTCGATGGCATATAGCTATACCCCTAAGATATAGATATCCGACGAAAAGAGATAGAACATGGCTCTGTGGAATTAATTACCTACCGGCGATCTCCTCAACGTGTCCACACTTGCCATGATTATGTATACTGTAGGCGAAGTCAGACCTCGGAATCCAAAAAAAAAATTACAAAAACAGCGGCATGCAAAATAACATTAGCGGGAGACATCATACAACTTCCTCTCCACAACAAGACACCCCGTTCCGACGATGCGGTTCTCATACTCGACGACAGCAAAGAAGTACGTGTCCTTAGCAGCGACCATCTCATCAAAGCGGCCGAGGAACTCCGACTCCGTGGGCTCACCGACCCAGGTGAGGATGCCGAGGCACTCGTAGAAGCCCTTGGCATAGTCGTTCCTCGCTAGTGGGCGGATGGTGAAGCCGTCGGGCAGGCCATCGGTTACGGATGTGGCGATCAGCGATGCCGGGAAGAGACTTTGTGGGTCTGCCATGTCGACTTCATTCAATTCCAGTCTGCGTATTTTCACGGGCACTTGAAATGACGATGCTATAGAAAGCTACGAGGTAGTCAACTGGTGTAGCACAGGTCTGCTGCTGCGCCTTAGGTATAGCGGTATAGGTACCTAGAATAGAAGGTTAGGTGCAGTTTGCCGTATACAGGTACCTAACCTACCTGTAGGTACCTCCATCCCCGTGCGGGCAGATGACGTAATCATTAAGTGCATAATCTACCTAATTTGCTTAAAGTAGGATGCGCAATATGTGTTAATAGAATAACTCAGACTCGCAACAAGGTGCAACAGGTGCAACAGCGACAGCGACGACAAAGTGTACACTTTACGTAGTTGGCTGCCTGTGTACTACCTCTCCCAAGTTGTGCATCTTTTTCTCCTCTCACACAGGCAGATAGATGTCACCAGGCACTTATCCTCATTCCAGGTAGTGGACTGTGTGTGATGGTACATATGACTAATTATTGCACCTCCAAGTATTCTCACACTGTTTCACAGCTACGGTAGTGAACCGGCTGACATTAGAAAATTTTTGTCTGCCTTACACTCGTTGTGATAGATGTGCACATATAGGGTTTGAATTAGATCAATCATCTCTCATCTAGCCACCATCGCGTTGTCTCAAATCTAAAAACCCAAATTTGGGCCGTTTCAACGGCCGTGGCACATCAAACCCCACGTAAGACCGTTGATTTCAGTTAATACAGTTCTTTCTAATAATATACGTTTCCAATATAATCTATCCAAACGAAAGCTTTTTCTGTTTAGGATCGCCTAACCCAACCAGCCGCCCCCGCCTCTTCTCACCGCTAGTCTTGACCTTTTTCCCCGTAGGCGTCTCAAGTGGTAGCGGGGGGCTCTCCGTGGTATCTCTCTGCACAGCGTCGCGGATTGTCTGTCTCGAGAGACACGAGTCGAGATGGTCGTTGAAACGCCTCTCGTCCGCGGGCTGAGGCCTTCCGCAAATAGGACAGTCCCACCACTGTTCTGCGGTCTCAAGAGCACGGGCCATATCAGATACCGTTTCATGGACATTCCTAAGTTGCTCACTATCAAGTAAAGCGTTGTACTCGTCATCTACGACATGTGCTTCAGGGTCAAGTAGGTCATCACCTTCAAGATCGATATTTCTGCCAGCTATTTCGTCCGCTTTCCGCTTGCCGGATTTGTGGGATGTCTCTTCCTCTGTTTTGAGAGGCTGTAGTCCAAAGAACGCGCGAGTATCCGGCTTCTTTGTGCTGACTAGATGTGTACACCGAAGGCCCATCAGTCGGAGCTTTATGTGTGGCCCTATATCAAACAGTAAGTGTCTACACTGATTAAACTGGGCCGAGAGCCAACGATATATGGATTTATCCGAAGTATAATAAAATAAGAGGCGTAGGCCTAGTGAATTATGTTTGGGCGCACTTACTTTCTTGTTCTAGCTTCGCTAGGATTGGTAGGGAATATTGATATAGATCCTCTGCTTGGTAAATAGCCTTGGGTAGAACGACCTGTCGTGTGAAGACTTCGTAGGTATGTAGCTTGACCTTAAGGACAAGAGTTCGCCCTTTGCACTCTGCTTTTTGCATGTCTTTCTCCAGCTCTTCGGCCGTCCATCGAAGCTTTCCTCTTAGTTCAACAGGGTCCGACATGTCTCGGAATGTGCTTTCAGTACCAACGCTCTTACGCTCATACTCTTCGGCCGGTTGGATTTGGGTTCGTCCCAGACCTAAGTGACATGTCAAGAGAAACTGGTATGCTTTCTCGCCGAAAAGTTGACGTAGAAGGTGGCGATGGGGGTACATTTCCCCGCAAGTTCGAATACCAATTTCTTGTAGCTCTCGCTCTAGGACACGCCCAATGCCATTCACTTTTCTTGTCGGCAGGTCGCGCATGAAGGTCAGAATCGCAATTCTGTCGTTGGGCAAAGAGTATTGACCGTTGGGCTTGTTGAAGTTCGAGCAGATCTTGGCTAACTTGGAATTAGCGGCAATACCCGCGGACACGGTGATCTTGGTCTTCTCGTGAATCTCGTCCCGCGCTTGTTGCACGGCCTCTTCCGCTGTCATATTATGCTGGGCGCAGTACTCGGTGATATTGAGGTAAGCTTCGTCGATGCTGGCGCTCTCGAATCTCGGGTCGTAGTCGGCGAGGATGTCGCGAATCTCGTGGGCTTTTGCAGTGTACTTCTCGAAATTCGGCGGACTACGACGGCGGTTGTATTAGTAACCAGCCTAAAGTGAAGGAGAGGGGCTACGACGGGTTCTCGATGGAATAGATCATCGATAGATTGTACATACTAAGTAGCAACTCAGGGCATATTTTCTTTGCGACGAAGCTAGCCATGCCGCTGCGACAGCCAAACTTGCGGGCAGCATAATTACAAGTGGTCAGAACACCACCGCCGACGGCGAAGGGGACATCCTTCAGCTCGGGGCGATCGAGTTGTTCGACGGCGGCATAGAAAGCGTCGCAGTCGATGTGCACGATGCGCTGGGTCAAATCGCGAGAGGCTTCAAGCTCGGCAATGAGCTGATCGGCGGCCCGTGATTCGCGGGTGAGGTCGAGTTTCTCGAGGCGTCGCTTCTTGGTCAGGATCTGTTCGATCTTCTGGGTTAAAACTTTGTCCTTTTCCTCTTCGCGGTTAAAGAACTTGGATCCTTTGGAGGCATTGTAGATGATCTCGGAGACCTTCGACTGATCAACTGAATCTTGACCGGCCTTCGTTAGGGATGGCCCGAGTAGGTGATACTTCAGTGTCTGGTGTTCGCCAGATTCTGGTTCAGTGGCGTTGTCATTTTCCTCCGCCATTCTCGAATAGCGCCGAACGCCTAATTAGAGCATCGATAGTCACATGATACACGAGGTCGCGAATAGCACGAATCGTTTCGATCTCTAATACTGACCGCGTTCGCCTGAATACTTGGAGAAGAGGGGCAGCAAAAGACGCGTGAATTTCAGTCACGACATCACGTGAGATACCCACAGTAGGTAGGTAGGTACCTATGTACCTACACTGTTCTCTTCGATTATTTATCTACACCACTTATATAAAACTCGCAGTATGCTAAAATCATGTATGTGGGTTTGAGGCTAAACAAATACCTAAGCATCTATCATCATGGTCCTTCAGATGTGAGAAAATAGTCTACCATTCGTTTATCTTAGTAATCCTAAAAACAGTAAATGCCTTTACCATAGCTCCCATACTCAACCATCCTACCACAGCTGCCTGACAGCCTTACGTCTTCCTTTTGTATCCAGCACCGCGACACTGAGATTTGGTAGACTGAACGAAAACGCGCCATTCTTATCCGACTTGACGGTGGTCTTAGTTGTCTTCACAATGTTTACACCGGTGAGAGGATCGTTTACCCCGTAAGGGTTCTCCGGTCCCGAGAGGACAGTCAGTTCTGCAGTTGTTCCGGCGGATACACCGTCAAAAGCAAGCCTGACCGGTACATCGGCGCCGTTGGTTGAGTTGTACACGGCTGCTTTAAAGACGTGCCCCTGTGTCTTTTCGTTCTTGCCGGCTACATAGTATAGCGGACCAAATTCGGTGCTTACCGGCAATGTCTCGGTTATCGGATGAGCCGCCATTAGCTGTTTGGCAAAGTATTAGGTTAATGAATCCGCTTCCCCGGAATTTCCTATTCCCAATTACTCACCTCCCAAACATACCAGCTCGTCGAGCGAGTAGTCAGAGCCGGGTCGGCTGCGAACTGTAGCATGGTGATCGACCACTGCCAGCGATTCATATTGCGGAGAATGGGCGCCTGTGGGAAATGTGAGCAAACTAGACAAGCATGAGTTCAAGAGAGTGGCGATACGCACGTATATCGCGCCGATGATTCTATCTGCATTTCGCTCGTAGCCTATGAGAGCGACTGCTTCTCCAACAGCACCTCCCCACCTATCCAGATTTCACATTAGCGGAGGGAACATCTTAGTCAGGGTTTTAGAATCCAGGATGACATACCAGGGAAATGGCCTCAGTACACCACTGCCCCAACCGGTTCCACCATTTGGAAAGGTGGACGCCATCTCTCCTATAAGGTGTGTTGTCTTGACGGTATCAAACTTCCCAAACTCGGCTACCCACGTGTCGGGTGTCGTGTACAAGTGGTAGTCACCTGCGCCCGGGCTGGGGATATCATGTCCATCATACACTGAGCCCGACGCGATGACCTGGATGTCCGGATCTGTAGTACAGTGGCAGTTAGAAACCGGAACCGAAATTGTACCCTCATCGCATTCTTTCAACCTAGGCCACCGTGTCTCTAATCAAGATAATAGATCATTTTACTCACTTCGAAAGAATTAGCTTCGATCACAAAGGCCGCACAGAAGCGAAGCGTCGGACAGCGCATATAGGGGGCAGTAATACGAACCATGCTTTGTTGATCGCCTCTAGAAACAAGGGGAATCTGTAGTCCTTATAGGTATCCCAGCCCTTGGGAGCACCAGCGAGCCAGTCTTCATTGCCAATCTCGACATACTCTAGCTTCCACGGTTCAGGATGACCGAGCTTGGCTCGGACCGCTCCCCATTTCGAATCGGGAGGACCTCGAATGAATTCAATTTGGTCCAGAGCGTCATCGATGAATTGTTGTAATTGAACTTCCGGGGTAACGTCTCCGTTTAAAGCCAGACCAGCGTACACGGCTAGGACTGTGGCGGTATTAAGACGGAATTCTCCCATGTAGAGCAGCCAACATGACTTACCGAGTTCCATGCCCATGTCTTCGGCGAACTCGAGATACTCGAGCACTAGTGACATTGTAGGTCAGCACAGCCATGTCAGAAAGCAATGGGGTATATGAATCTACGATGACCTTAGGGAGGCCCGTGGATAGGGGTATCCAGATCTGAATGTCATGCAACAAGAAAAACTCACAGCCCAGCCCGTGAGTCTGTTGGTAGCCCCAAACTCCCGAGAACCCAGGTCGATCCTTCAGCGGTCCGATGGAGTCTTTCCAATCCCAATATGACGCATTCGTGCTTCCTTCGAGCATATTGCCACCCGGAATGCGAAATAGAGTCTATAAGGAGAATGTTAATAACTTGTTTGAAGTTTTAACGGATAGCCTTACGGGATGAAACCCCTCCAATGCTTCAACAAGGTCAAGTCGCAGCCCATTCTTACGACCTTTGAAAGTAGGAGGGAAGAGACTGATGAGATTGAAGTCAAGAGAATCCGATTTGAGCCCCTGAAATTAGTCAGCGCGATTGATTCGTAAAGACGGTATACTCTCGCTCACCGCCGCTTCAAACGTGATAGCAAAGGTATTGTTTGAGCTTGGCGCATTCTTGTTAGGTATCAAGGTAAAGTCGTGCTCGACCCATTTGTTCGCTCGAGCCTTTGACTTAACCTTAGTGAACCCGAACTGCTCTCCCGTGATATTTGACTGTAGCGAGGCGGTGAAAGAGCCACTGTAGTTGCCGCGAACCCAGAAAGAACCACTGTATTT
This sequence comes from Xylaria hypoxylon, assembly GCA_902806585.1. Taxonomy (NCBI): domain Eukaryota; kingdom Fungi; phylum Ascomycota; class Sordariomycetes; order Xylariales; family Xylariaceae; genus Xylaria; species Xylaria hypoxylon. Next base: position 5,141,313 of record CADCXB010000001.1, read on the forward strand.
CTGGACTTTCACATCCATCCCCCAATAACCGTCGTTATAGAACCCAAACTGCCCGGTCGCGGAGGTGGGCGCGACATTCATCGAAGTCGAAAGCGCTTCGGATAAAGGCTCCTCGAGGTTATTCAGAGATAAATGTGCGCCATTGATTGGATGCCACGCGTCCAAGGAGGACCGGAATCGCAGACTGGACTGGAACGCTCTGTTACGGATCAGCTCGGCATAGAGCCCGCCATCACCAGAGTTATCAATGTCCTAGAGATTTTGTCAGTCGAGACTTGCACTCAGCTCATCCACGAAGGGGGGGGGGGGTTATTACGAACCTCGTGCAAAAGGCCATAGTGAAAACCGCCCGTGACATTGCCGCCTTTAGAGCTCACGTTGATATTAAGAGCTGAGACTACTGTAGCAGCCAACAGGCCGAAGAGTGCTTGCTTCATCATTGCGATTACACAGACAATCCCTTTTCCAGCACAGCTCTACTCACAATGGAAATCGTGAACGAGCCATGACAGTAGGAACCGAACACCCCCGGGGTTATAAATACTCGCGGAGGCCGTGATCTTGCACATGCATTGATTCGATCAGCCTAGCCGCGAGCCTTCACTGTGGAAATTGAGGGGTTCCTGGACCCAGCGAGGAGCCCACAAAGCCGCTATCATCCCCGTTCGTAAGGCGCAAGCAATGAAAAATGTCGACATCGTGATATGTTATTCCAAGCGGCCCTATCGGAACTCAATACTCTATGCCGGGAACTCGGGTCAACATAGGGAGGGTGACAGGCCTAGCTTGGTCTTGGCTCTTGGCTTTAGCCTGCTCCGCTACGCATAACCAAGTGCAACCTTCCGCGATGAATGGCAGCTTGGGAGAGAGTCTACTGTTTGCTGGCACGGCTTTGACTGGTGGAATGTAACATCTCGTCAAGCTTCCATTATGAATTGGAGAAATCGGTATAGACCTCGGCCGTGGCCTGCAAGCGGAGCCGACGACCAGAAGGTATAAGAGCACATATGAGCGAGACTTGCTCATCTTATAGATCAGTCTATAACCATTAATCGCGATCGTAAATTTCTGAAAATTTAGCCGGTGAGGTGATACTATGTCTCTCCCTGCCTCCGCCTCCCTCTTCCAAGCGCGCCAACCTCTAAGTCAATGTACAAAAATCAGACAGCCCCGTCTCCAATGCACAATAGCTTCCAAGGGAGTATGCAGTCTGACCCAATGATACAACAGATAACTCGAGACACACAGGCAGTGGACAGTGGTTTTTTAGAGACGATGATAAGGTAGCCTGCCGGTTATAGAATACACGAAACGACAAAGGAGAGTAAAATATTGAGCCAGGCAGCCGAGTAAAGCACATCCTCTCGCTTCGCATTTCCCCGAACCACAAGTCCATTCCGATACGTTATACAGCCTCCCAATCAGACAATCTCAGCTCACGTGTACAATTAACGAAACGAGCGGATTCGTTCAAGTTACAACCTCACGACCAACCTATAAATCCGACCTCTGGAAGACAATCCATCAATGACAAACTAAGCGCCGCCTTCCCTCTTCGCGTACTCGTCCTCAATGGCTTCCGCGTATTTCTCCTCCGGCGATCGAGGATCATCATGGAGCACCCCATTCTTCAGCAGCTGATCAGGGGAGGGGCGATGAGAGATCTTGTCATTGAGTGAGTCGGCACGCATGTGCTTCGCAAGCTAGGCAATTCCGTTTAGTTTCTCGCCCATCGCAGCACGGAATTGGATAAGGATAAGGAAAAGCAAAAGGAAATTGGATATGAAGAGAGAGGGACACACCTCCTTCTGCTTCTCTTGCAGGCTCGGGGCAGCGTGAGACTCCGGAAGGATGTTCTTATCTACAAGCTCGGCCCTCTCTGGCCGGTCCTTCAAGTGTTGCTCTAACGACATCTTCCGGCCGCGCGCAGTGGCAACCGGGGATATCGGTGTGTGGTCGACAGTTGCTGACGGGTTTTCTTGGGTAGCCATTTTGAGGGATGGATGGATGGACTGGCTGTGAATTGTTTGAAGGTAGGTTATGTATCAGACTAGACTTTTTAAGAACAGTTACTCTGCACCAGCTGTGTACCTGGTCAGGTCAATTGTGGTATGTTGAAATGGCACGATGCTTGAGAGCTGTAAGCTTGGCATCATACTCATAGACAAAGCGGAGGGAGAGGCGCAATGGAACTCTACCCGTCTTGTTTTGACGTAATGATGGCTTTGTTTACTGGAGTTAGCGTGCGGGGTAGCGCCGGCTATGGTGGTCGTACATGCCCTACTGCCCTGGAAACCAGAACCCCGCTAAGGGTGTGCACTACAGGGGGGGATCTTGGGAATGAGGGAATGCCGCAAGCAGCTCGCTGCAGTACCGAATGTTAAGGCGATCCCGCGAATGGGGCGTTCTCCTCCTCACTAGTGTACTACGTATAGCTGTCGCGTGCATGCAGGGAACGAAAGCCCCTCTGTTTCAACCAAAGCTACCACTGTACATCCTATCAAGTTTCCCGCTCAGCATCAACCTGAGATGCCCCAAGCAGACTGCCCAAGCACTGCCCAAGGTAACCATAAGCACGGCAACCCTTCTACGATAGTGGAGAAGTCCACCCCTCACATGCGGGGATAAAGAACACACGTTGATCTCTGGACACACGCACAATTGACGGACCATTAGTTAGACTAGAGATTTCACAGATGAGACCCGAAGAGAAGTCGCTTTACGCATCCAGATACACCAGTCGGCCAATTATGCTGAAGTAGTATAATGATCCTTAATTTTATCTCATTCCATAAAGGATGTCTCTAGGTTAGCGACTAACCAGCATGCACGCAAGCGCTCAATGTCTCTCGGTCAGAGAACCCAAAGCCAACGTTTAGCCTTATTGATGCTCTATTTAGTAGCTTGTAACTCTGATATCTACTTAGTCTAGGCCCTAAATACGGCCGGTTCCGATACTCGGACAGTCATGGCGGTTGAGTGGCACCAGAGCGAACAATCTGTGTTGCTATTGGGAAAGATTATCGTGATGGCCCGCTCTCTATTCATTTGATTGAACTTAGATAGTACCTAGAGTAGTGATTACCTAGGTATTAAGGCAGTCAGACAGTATCGTCAAGTCGGTGTTTATGTTTGAAGTTGTAAAGCTCCGGAGCCGGTGCTCATCCAATGACCGCCTCTCGTTGTGCTATGTCTGCCCAATGCCCAGCAAGGATATTTGACTATCGGCCGTCTACATTCTCTTCGCAACGTTCTAGTATAGTCGAGCTATCAGTTCCGAGGTGTCGCGCTCGATGGGTGTTCTTGTAGCAGTGTGAGTGCGGCTAGCAGCAAAACTGGGAGCTTTAATAAGTGGCAGTACACTCGATTTCGACATCTACATTCAGGGGCAGAGTCTTAACAGCGACACAACTATTCGTAGTGAGTATGGTGCTGGCATTATATCATCATAGAGGACGTTGGCTCACGTTCTGCAGGGCTTTACATCGCCCCAGTATTGGCTGTAAACCTCATTCATGGCGGCAAAGTCGTCCATGTTAGAGAGGAAGACATTCACCTTGACAACCTTGAGGATGTCGGACCCGGCAGCCTCTAGAATAGCTGTGAGGTTCTTGATGCATTGGTGCTGCAGAAACAGTCAGTCCAAGAGCCAGTATTAACTATCATGATTCATAGGGGACGGCGACTTACAGTGTGTGCCTGGACATCACCAGGGATAATCTCGCCCGACTCGGCATCCATCGGAACGGCACCCGAAACAAAGACAAAGCCGTTCGCCTTGATGGCCTGACTGTATATGCCGGGTAGGGCCTTTGGGGCTTTATCGGTGACGACAGCGGTCTTGTCAGTCATGGTGGGCGAGGTAGAGAGTTGTTTTGGGGAGTGAGGCTAATGCGAGAAATGTAATCAGTGTAGTGATATTTCTTAGATGACTCGAATGGTCGTGAAGGTCCAAAGGGAGATTGGCATATTCAAGTAGGAGACCAAACAGTTACGATATGCGCGTGAGCCCGTTATAGGTTTGGGCACTGACAGATGAGGGGCTGCAATGCAGGCACAGGCACCTGTGTATCAAAATGATGCTCTAAACATGCTTCAGGCCTAACTAAGGTAACTATCTACCTACATCCTAGGTAGGTAATACGTTTTAACCTAGGTTTGTGACCCCCAAACCATCCTTCAACCCGTCATATGGATGTCACTAATGCAGAAGAGACGTTACAATCAGAACCCTGCCCACAACTGGTTTTGTACGAGCGATGTTAAGCAGCTTAGCCCATCTACACAGTCCACCCACCCACTTAGCTGCATGCTAATTACATGCACAACTAAATTTAGGTGTAGCGTCAACTAAAACATAACCTAACTTTATATATCTTGTATAAAAATAACTTTAAAGCTAGAAATAATATATATAATATAATATTTAGTTATAAAATTATTAGTTAATAATAAATTTTAAAATATTTTTTTTTAATTATAAATTAATTAAAAGCATTATTTTCTTTATTTTTTTTATAAAAAAAAAAGGAAATAATAAAGGTTACGCTTTTTAATTACTTATTTAATTTATAAAGTGTAATATTAATCACCTTATAAAATTAATGTGTTTTACCACCATGTGATAAATACCACCATATAATAAAACTTTTAAAACTTATTTTTATTATATATTAAAAACATAATTATAATATAACTAAATTAATTTAAATTAATTAAAATCCTTTTTATTAAATGTTTTTATTTCTATTATATATATTTATATATTATAACTGGTGTTATTATATATGCTATAATAGCGCGTACGCTTAGCTGCTTTTACTTAATAACTACTACTTTTACCATTTTTTTAATTTATTAAACCACTATTTTTCTTAAAGACTTAAAGATTTATTCCTTTAATTAAAATAAATATTCTTATAGCTTATAATTGCTTATTTTTTATTTTATAGCGTTTACTAAGTATATAGTTAACTTTTTTAAGCTTAATAATCTTATTTAAAATTAAAGTTTGCTTATATATTAATAAATATATAGCTTTAAATAAAAAAGCTATAGCACTAAAAATTTTAGTTAAAAAGTTATTTTAATATTTTTAAAGATAATTTTTTAAGTAAATTATTTATATAATAGCTTTTTTAATATTAGTAAGCGTTATTAAAAACATAATAATAAAAAATAGTTTAAAAAATAGTAATAATATAAAAGTAATTAACTTATTTTTAAGCTTTAAAATAATAATATTTAAGTTAAATAAAATAAAGCTAATAGCTTTAAACCTAAATATAATATTTTTAAGCGTTATTACTTAAATATAAGCTTTAAAAAACATAAGTAAAAAGTTTTCTTTTAAAATATAAGTTATATTAATTTATATAATATTGCTAATTTTAATACTATATGCTTTTTTTAATAAGCTAAAATATAAAACATTTAAAAATTAAAGCTTATAAAAAAAATACGCAGGTATTATTTTAGTAAAAATATTGTTTTTTTAGTAATAATTTTTAAATATTTTTAAATAATAGCTTTTATAATTATTAAAAATAAAACAGCGTTTTATACCTATTAAATATAAGCAAATATATATATTAAAATACTTAATTTATTTTAAACCAAGTTTATTATTAACCTAGCTATTATTTAAGATTATAATTTGCTAATTAAGTAGTAAAAAGCTATTGCAATACTAAAAGGTAAAGTAGGTTTTCTTTTTTAAAATAATAAAAGGCAGCACTATTTAACCTTAAAAATTAATTATATAAATAGCTATAATGTGTTTCACTACCATGTGACAAATACCACCATGTGATAAAACTTTTTAACTTTTTAACTTTTTATTTTTAAAACTTTAATTTTTTTACCTATAAAAATAAACAACATATTAAAAAAAACTAGACTATAAACTACTGCTTATATTTTTAAATAAGACCTTTTTTTTAGTATTTATAAGCTTATAAAAATATATTATGTTTTTAATAAAACTTTTTACTACTAAATTGCTAATATTACACTTAAATATAAAAGCAAAAATATATTAAATAAACTTATTAAAACTAAAAAATAATTAATTATTTTTGTTATTATTAATTTAAATTTATAAGTATTTTTTTTTTAAGTTTATTATATTTAAAATATAGCTAACTAACTATTAATAAAGCAAAAAAGCAGCCTTGTTAATATTAACTAAATTATACGCTTTATAAACTATATATTAGCTTTTAAAATATATTTAAACTATTAAATTAATTATAGTTAAATCTTTTATAATAATCTTACTAAATATAATATATATTATAAACATATAAAAAAGACTATTAAGCATAAAAATATTATAAAAAAAATTATATATAATTTTAATAAAATAAGGTTTATAATAAATATAATTATAACTAATATAATTATAATAAATATAAAAAAACAAAATAAACTTAAGCAAGCTTAGTAAAACAATTAAAATTAATTTATAACTATTTATATAATTAATTTTTAAAGTTAAATAATATTACCTTTTATTATTTTAAAAAAAAAAACCTACTTTATTTTTTAGTATTATAACAACCTTTTACTACTTAATTAGCAAATTATAATCTTAAATAACAACTAAATTAATAATAAACTTAATTTAAAATAAATTAAATACTTTAATATATATATTTATTTATATTTAATAAATATAAAACGCTTTTTTATTTTTAATAGTTATAAAAGCTACTATTTAAAAATATTTAAAAATTATTACTAAGAAAACAATATTTTTACTAAAATAATACTTGCATACTTTTTTTATAAGCTTTAACCTTTAAATATTTTATATTTTAACCTATTAAAAAAAATATATAATATTAAAATTAGCAATATTATATAAACTAATATAATTTATATTTTAAAAGAGAACTTTTTACCTACGTTTTTTAAAGCTTATATTTAAATAATAACGCTTAAAAATATTATATTTAAGTTTAAAGCTATTAGCTTTATTTTATTTAACTTAAATACTATTATTTTAAAGCTTAAAAGTAAGCTAATTACTTTTATATTATTATTATCTTTTAAACTACTTTTTATTATTATGTTTTTAATAATGCGTACTAATATTAAAAAAGTTATTATATAAACAATTTACTAAAAAAGTTATATTTAAAAATATTAAAATAACTTTTTAATTAAAGTTTTTAATACTATAGCCTTTTATTTAAAGCTATATATTTATTAATATATAATTAAACTTTAATTTTAAATAAAATTACTAAGCTTAAAAAAGCTAACTATATATTTAATAAATATTATAAAATAAAAAATAAGTAATTATAAGCTAAAAAAGTACTTATTTTAACTAAAAAAATAAATCTTTAAGTTTTTAAAAAAAGTAATAGTTTAATAGATTATAAAAATAATAAAAGTAGTAGTTATTAAGTAAAAGCAACTAAGTATACGCGCTATTATAACATATATAACAATATTAATTATAATATATAAATATATATAATAAAAATAAAAACATTTAATATAAAAGATTTTAATTAATTTAAATTAATTTAGTTATACTATAGTTTTTTTTTTAATATATAATAAAAATAAGTTTTAAAAGTTTTATTATATAGTGGTATTTATCACATAGTAGTAAAACACATTAAACTAATTTTAATTACTTTATTAAGCTTGCTTAAGTTTATTTTATTTTTTTATACTTATTATAACTATATTCGTTATAATTATACCTATTATAAACCTTATTTTATTAAAATTATATATATATTTTTTTTATAATATTTTTACGCTTAATAGTCTTTTTTATATATTTATAATATATATTATATTTAGTAAGATCTTTGTAAAAAACTTAGCTATAATTAATTTAATAATTTAAATATATTTTAAAAGCTAATATATAGTTTATAAAGCATATAATTTAATTAATGCTAATAAAGCTGCTTTTTTACTTTATTAATAATTAATTAGCTATATTTTAAATATAATAAACTTAAAGAAAAAACGCTTGCAAATTTAAATTAATAATAAAAAAAACAATTAATTACTTTTTAGTTTTAGTAAATTTATTTAATATATTTTTACTTTTACGCTTAAATATAACATTAGTAATTTAGCAGCAAAAAGTTTTATTAAAAACATAATACATTTTTATAAGCTTATAAATATTAAAAAAAGGGTTTTATTTAAAAGCGCAAGTAGTAATTTATAGTTTAATTTTTTTTAATAAGTTATTTATTCTTATTAAAATACATTAGCAACTACAGGTGCTTATAGGGGGGGTGTAGCCCCTTAGCTGCAGCCCTACCAGCAAGGCTAGCAGTTATTACAGGTGGCGTACATGCCACACCTGTATAAGCCACCTATAGGTGGCTTATAGTGGCTATAAGTGACGTATATATAGGGCTAAGGACCTTTAAGGACCCCTTAGGGACCCTTAGCAAGGTTGATATAGGGCTAAGGACCCCTTTTAGCCTACTAGTACTACGCTAAGTAAAAAGGGGACTTATTAAAGTAATTAGTTTAAGGTAACGCTTTATAACTAACTTATTTTAAGGGTTATTTTTTATATAAAAGTTTATTGCCTTATAAAAAGGTTTTATATAATTAAGGTTAATTTTATTATAATTTATTATAATTTATTATAAAGCTAAAGGTTTTAAATAATTTAAGCGCTAAAAATAATTTATATATATAACGCTTTTTATTATATTTAATAAATAAAATTTTAATTAAGCAAGCAATATACTTTTATTTTTTTTTTATATTATTTTATTTATAGTAAATATTATTTACTATAAATTTCTTGCTTTTAATATTATTAATAAGCTTACTTTTATTATAACTTAAGTGTTTTTTTAAATATTAGTATTTTATATTATTATATAAAACTATTTTTAATAAGTTATAAGCTTAATATAATATTTTATTAAAATTAGCCATTATTGCTATTTATTTTTATAATATAAGGTATTTATTTTTTATTATAGCAAATTTCTTTTTTATATTATTTTTTATATTATTATTTATAATGCTTTTAATATTATAAATTATTATAATAGCTATTTCTTTAAATATATTTAATACCTTTAATAATAAAAATAACTTTTTTATATTAAACTAAATATAAAAGCTTATTAAAAGTATATAAAACTTATAAAGTTTTTAAACTAGCTTATAATAATAATTATAAGCTTAAAATAACTTGTTAAAAATGGTTTTATATACTAGCATAAAATGCTAATATTTAAAGGGGCACTTAGGTTATAATGGAAGTAGGCTTATTAATAGTGTTAAAAGCAAGAAATTTATAGTGGATAATATTTATTATAAGTAAGGTAATATAAAGGAGAAAGTAGGAGTGTATTATTTGTTTAACTAGAATTTTATTTGTTAAATATAGCGGAAAGCGCTATATATATAAACTATTTTTAGCGCTTAAATTATTTAAAACCTTTAGCTTTATAATAAATTATAGTAAATTATAATAAAGTTAACTTTAGCTATATAAAACCTTTTTATAAGGGGTAAACCTTTATATAAAAGATGACTTTTATAATAGGTTAATTATAAGGCGTTATTTTAAACTAATTATTTTAATAGGTCCTTTTTTTACTTAATATAGTATTAATTAGTTAAAAAGGTCTTTAGTTTTATATTAACTTTATTAAAGGTTTTTAAGAGGTTTTTAAAGGTTTTTAGCCTTATATATATATTATTTATAGCTATTATAAGCTACTTATAAGTAGCTTATATAGGTGTAATATATATGCTACTTATAATAACTATTAGCTTTATTAGTAAAGCTATAGCTAAAGGGCTATACTTTTTTTATAAGCACTTATAGTTGCTAATATATTTTAACACGCCTTTTTAATTAAAGTGCTAACTAATAAGCCTAATATTTATTAAAAATTAATTTGTTTAGTAAATATTAAAGCCTTAGTTAACTTATTAGCTATTATTTTAATAGTTAAAATATAATATATATTTATTAATTAAGCCTTATAAGTATTTTTAATAAACTAAAATTTTATAAAGGTATATTTAATACATTAGTAATATTTATTATTATTAGTTATATTTTATTATGCTTATATAATACTATTTAAACCTTGATTTAAATATATTAAGCATTTAGTACGCTTGCTTTTTAATAATTAAAAGTAAAACTAAGAAACTTAAGTAAAAACCTTTTGCTTTTTAATTAAAACGCCTTTAAGGCGTTTATGGTTTTGCTTTGGATTTTTAATTAAGGGCCTTATTATGCTTTAGTAGTTTTTTGGTTAAAAAAAATAAAAGAAAAAAAAAAAAAAAAGAAAAAAAAAGTAAAAAAAGGTGCGGCTTTTTAAGCCTTATGTTCTTTTGTTTTACTAGTTGCTACTAATATATTATTAGCTATAGTTTGTTATTATATTATTTTTAAAACTTACTTTTTTTGCTTTTATTATACCTTTTTGCTTTTTGCTAATATTTAAGTTACTTTATATATAAGTAGTAAGCTTTAGCCTAAAAACTAGCATATTATTTTATAAATTATTTTTAAGCTATTTATAATTTAATTATAGTTTAAGCTAATAATAAAAAAGCTATAAAGTTAAATAATTAGGTTGGTTTTTTTTTTTTTAAGTTTTAAGTAATATAAAAATTTATATAGCGCTATTTTTTTACTTTTTATATAGTTATAAAAAAGCATAGCTATATTTAGTACTTTTTTTTTAAAAAAAAAAGCTTTTAGCTTTAATGTTTTTATATAAATTTATAGTAAAGTTAAAGCTTTATATTTTTAAAGTTTATAATAAAAGTCCGCTATATTTATTAGGTAGGTTTTTTTAGTTTTTTTTAGTAGTTTTTTTGTTGCTAAAGCTAATACCGCTAAGCTTTAGCCTTTTTTTGCTTTATTATTAGCTTTGTTTTATTTTTTAAGCTAGTATTTTTTTAAAGCTTTTTTTATTATATTTTAGCTTTGCTATTTTTTTACTTACTTTTTTTTTTTTATATTATTTTTAATTATTTGTTGTATATTTTGCTAGGTTTTTTTTGGTAGTAACTTTATTTGCTTTTATTTTACTTGCTTTTTGTTTTTATTTTTAATTGCGTTTTTTTTTAAAACTAAATATTTAACCTTTTTTTAAATAATTTTTTTTTTGCTTAAAATTATTAACTTGCTTTTAAAATTATATAACTTAATATTTAAGTAAATATAAAAAAAAAGGCAGCTTAGTTTTAACTTTAAAAAGTAAATTAAAGTTACTTTATATGCTTTTTTAATTATTTTAAAATATTTTAATTATTTTTTAGTTAGATTTTTTGTTATTTTTTTTGCTTAGCTTTTATTAAGCTTGTATTATATAAATAAATTATATATAATTACGCTTTAAATTATTTTTATATAGATTTTTTTTGCTTTAAGTGCGCTATATTTTTATATAGTAGTAGCTAATTTTATTAAAGTAAAATTTTAGCGTTTAAATTTTTATTAAAATTTTTTTAAGTAATAATACTACTTTAGTTTATAATTTAGCTATACTTTTAAAAAGTATATACTTTTTTTTGGTTTAATTTATATATTTTTTAGCTAAATTAAAATAAAATTAGCTTTATATTATTTTATAAAATATATTAGTTTGTTTTTTATTAAATTAAAGTTTATTTTATATTATATTATTTAGTTTTTATACTTTATATATATTTATATTAAATATTTATAGTTTTTTTTTATATTTAACTTTATTATTATAAAATTTATATTATTTATAAACTTTATTATAATTAGTTTTTTTTTTGTTAATTTTTTATATAAAGTAGCTATATATAGCAAAAATAATACTAGTAATAATAAAGATCTTTATAATATACTTATAATTAAAACCTTTTTTGCTATGTTTTTATTATTAAATAATAATATTATTATTTATTTTATAAAGTAGCTTTAAAGCTAGTTTTAAATTTATTAAAAAAAGTTTTTTTTTTATAACACTTTTAATAGTTTTATATAATTTATTATATTAAAAGCTTTTAAAATATTTAGCTATAATAGTATTAATATTAAATTATGCTTTTAGTTGCTATAAATTGTTTTTATTATAGTTTTAATTACTAGTTTTATAAATTTTTATAGTTTATTTTTTATTTGCTTTTTTAATAATAATATAAACTTTTTTATTACAACTAAAATATATATATTTATTACTTTTTTAATTATTTTGCTTATTATATTAAATAGCAAAATTAACTTATAGCTACTAAGCTTTTTAAGCTTTTTTAAAGTTTTTTTTAGTTTTATTAAAATTATTATAACTATATTTTAAAGCTATTTTAAGTAATATTTATATATAAAACTTTATTAAGTTAATATTGCTATTATTTTTATAACTTTTTATTTATATGCTTTTAAAAATCTTGTTAATAAAAGGTTGTTTTTTAGCGCTTTTTAAAGTTTAGTTTTTTTTAAGATTTTTTTAATCTTTTTTGTTTTAATTTTTTTTTATATTTTAAATAAGTATTTTATAGGCTTTTTTTGCTTTTTTAAGTTTAATAAGTTGATTTTTAAAGTAAAAAAAAATTTAGCTGCTAATATTTTTGTTTTTTTTATATAAGTAGTTGCTTACTTTTTTTTTTTTTAAGGTTTAAAAAACTTTTTTTTGCTAAAAAGGCCTAGCTTTTAAAGCGCGCTTACTTTTTTAAGGTTTAAAGTTTTAAATTATTTTTTAAAGCTTTTATTATATTTTATTATTATTATTTTTGCTGTTTTTTATAAATAATTTGCTTTTGTTTTACTTTTGCTTTAATTGCTTTTTTTTTTTAGTATTAAGATATTATTTTATAGTATTTTCTTTTTTTTTTTTTGGTTTTTTTTATAGCTTTTTAAACCTTTTATAACTATTATAAAGCTGTTTTTTTTATTGTAGCTTTTTTTTTTAAAGCTATTATATTTATTATTTTAATTAGTTTTATTATTAAATATTTAATATATTTATTTATATTTGCTATTATATTAAAACTTTTTAATATTTATAACTTAAACGCTTTAATTATTATTAATGTTTTATTTAATATTTTTTAGCTTTAGCTTTTAGGTAGCTAAAAGCTTAATATTAGGTTTTTTTTGTTATAAATTTAAAAGCTTTAAAAAATATAATTAAATTTTATTTATTTTAAGCTTTTAAGTATTTTTATTAAAAGTTTTTTATTAGCTTATATTAAGTTAATTATATTGTTTTTTTTTTACTTTTTAGCAGTTTTTTGTTTTTTTTTTTTTATAATATTATTATATAATATTTAAAAAGTTAGTTTTTAAGCTTTTACTAAACTTAAGATTTTTTTATAATATATTAAAGTTTTTTATTTTTTATTTTATAATAGTAAATATATATTTATATTTTTTATTATTATATTTTATCTTTAGTTTGCTTTTTTTTTAAGTTTAATTATTAAGCTTATTTTATTTTTACTTAAATTTAGCTTTATATATATTAATTATATAATAGCTAATTTTTTTTTATTTATTAAAAAAAAAGTTATTTTTATTTAGTTATAACTAGCTTTTTTTATTTATAAATTACTTGCAATTTATTTATTAATATATAATATTATATATTTAAAATTAATATATATTATATTATATTAGCTTAATTTAAAATAATATAGTTAAATAAGTTTTATTTTTTTTTTTTTTATAATAATAGCTTTTATAATATTATTATATTATATTTTTTTAGTAATTTAAAAGCTATTATTATATATGTTTTTAATTTTATAATGTTTTAAAATAAAGTATTAAGTTTTATTAGCTTAAAATAAAAGTGTTTTTTTTATTATTTAAGTTTAGTTGCGCTTTTAAAATAAAAAAAAAAAAAAGTTTTTTTAAATTTAGTTTAAGTATATTGGCTTTTTTAAAAAAAAAAGCTTATATTTTAGCTTTTAAGGCTATTAAAGCTATATTTATTACTTTAAAGTAGTTAAGCTTTAATATTGCTAACTAAGTTATTTTTAATATTATTAGTTAGTATAGTTTTAGTTTTTTTGCAAGTAAATTAAGTATTAATTGTTTTTAAAGTTAAACTTTTTATTAATTACTTTAGTTTTAATTTATTAATTTATATTTGCTTTAAATATAAAATTATATTAGCTAATATTAATATATTTTTTATATTATTATTATTTAGCTTTAAAAAACCTTATACTTTTTTAAAAAAGCTAAGTAATTTTTTTTATAATTTATATATTTTATTGCTTTTAGTTTAAATTTTTTTTAAATTAAATATTTTTTTTTTTTGCTTTTATATATTATATTATTATATAAAAAGCATTTATTTTTATTTTTATAAAACTTTTTTATATATTTAAATTTATAATACTTAAAGTATTATATAATTTTTATATTTTTTAAAAATAGCTTATAGTTATATATTATTATTTTTTATATAACTTTTTTTTAATATAAAACTTTTATAGTTTTTATATTAATATAATATATTAATAAGCTAGTATAATAACTTTTTAAGTTAGTTAGCAAAATTAAATATATTTTATTTATGCTAGCTTTATTTTATTTATAAATATTTTAAAAAAAATTTACTAGGTTTATGTGCGCGCTTTAAAATGTTTTTATATTAATGCTTTTTATAATTATTATATAATTTTTTTTAATTTTTGTTATACTTTTATTAAACACTTGTTTTATTTATAAGTTAGCTTATTTATATTATATTGCTTTTTTTTTAAATATAACTATTATATTTTTGCTTAGTAGTTTTTTTGCTATAATTACTTTTGCTGTTTTAATTGTTATATTTATTGCTTTTATTGTTTTTTTAGCTATATATGTTATAAAAGCTAGGTTAAGTTTAGCTTATATTAAAACTTTGTAGTTATATTAAATAAAAAGTATTATATAATTTAAAAGCGTTAAAAAACCAATTGCTAAGCAGCTTATAATTAATATTATAGTTGTTTAGGTTTAGTTAGCAATAAATATACTGCTTTTTTTTAGTTTATATATTATTATATATAGTTTATTAATATTTTATTTAGTAGCTAAGTTATTTTAAGCTTTTTTTTTTTTTTTTTTATATTTTAATATAAAAGTTTTTTACTAAGCTTTTAATATATTTTTTACTAGTATTTTTATATTTAAAAATTTTTTTTAACTAATAAAAACTACTAAAAATTATATTTATTTTTTTATTTTATTTTTTTTTTGCTTTGCTTTTTTATTTATTTTGCTATTATTTTGCTATTAAAGCAACTTTTTAGTGCTAAAGCTTGTAATTAGGTAGTATAAAAACTGCTTTAACTTTTTTACGCTATTGTTTAGCACTATTAGGTTTGCTACACTTTGCGCCATGTTTTTAGGTTTAATATAACCGCGTTTTTAAGTGCTTTTACCTTTTAAAAAGTAGTATATCTAAATTATTTAATATAAAAAGCAAAGCTTAAGAAGTTATTAATATTTTAAACTTTTTTTAATAATTTATTAATAATATTTAAAGTCTTTAATAATTATTATAGCTTTTATATTATTATTATATATTATTATAAGCTTTAAAATTAGTAGTTAAATTTTATTATAAAGGTTTTTTAATTACTAAGCTTTTTTTATAGCTTTTATAAGTGCTATATATTTAGCTTTTAGTGTTAAAAAGGCTATTATACTAGCTTTTTTAGCTTTTTAGCTTATAATAACCTTAGCTATAATAATAATATATTTTTAAATAAATTTAGCGGTTTTAAGGTATTTAATATAATTATTATTATTAAAAACTATAAGTAAGTAGCTAAAGGTTTTACTAAAAGGTATAAAGCCTTTTAAATTTTTAAATATTAAAGCTAATTTTATAGTGCTTTTTAAGTACTTAAATAGCTTTATATTTATTATAAGGTATAATTTATAAAGGTGTTATATATAAGTAGCTAGCTATTAATAAGTAAATATTATATTAAGCTTAATAATTTATATTAAGTAGTTTATAATTTTTATAAGCACTAAATAATAGTAAGCTTTAATAAATGCTAATAAAAACTTATATTTTTTTAGCTTTATAATTTTAAGCTATAATAAAATTTTAATAAGTTTAATATTTTTTAATTTTAGCTTTTTTAAAATTTGTTTAATATATTAAAGCTATTATAAATATAGCTTATAGTTAAGCTTATTATATTTAATTTTAGTACTTAAAAATTAGGTTATAAAGCTTTAGTTTTTAATATTATATATAGCGTTAATTTTAGTTTTTAAGCTTTAAATATAATAAATATTTAAGCTAATTAGTAAGTAGTTATTAATATAAATTACTATAAAAGTGCTTAAAGTTATTTTATAATATATAAAAGTATTATTAATTAAAAGCTTAAAATTTAAGCTTTTTAGTAGCTAAAATAGCTTTTTTTTCTATTATTTAAAAGCTTACTTTAAGCTATATAAAGCTTATAATAGCTAAAAAACCTATTATAATTTAAGCTTATATTTATATTAAATTACTAATTTTAAAATTTTAAAGTTTTTTAAAATAATTTCTAAGCTTTTTAAAAGTTTAATATAAAAGGTTTTAATAAAGTTATTATTAAAAAAAGCTTTTATAAAATTAATTTGCTTAATTTTTTAGTTTTTAATAGCTATTAAAGCTAGCAAAATTTATTAAATAAATAAAATAATAATAGCTATAAAAGTTTTTATAAAATTAATACTAAAAGCTTATTTAAAGCTTTTAATAATAAATTTAGCTTTATATTTAGCAATTAATTTTTATTAGTTTAACTTGCGTTTTAGTACTTAATAGCTATTTATAAAGTGTTTTTTAAAGTTTTTAGTAAGTAAAAAACAAAAAGCTTTAAATTTTAATAGCTGTTAAAATTTAAACTTTATTATTTATAACTATAAAAGATTTTTAAATGTTTTTAATGCTTATTTTAATATATTAAGCTTTTTTAAGGCAGCTATAATAATATAAATAATATTTTAAATTATTTAATTTATAAAAGGTTTAATAAAATTTAAATCTATTAAATTATCTTTTAAATCATTATTTATTACTTTATATTTTACTTTAAATTTTAGTAGAATAAAAAGTAGTTTTATTAAAATAGCTAGATTTAGTAAAAAAATAAAAAATATAAATATTATTACCCCTTTTAAATTTAATGCTTTAATAAATATAATACTTTTTAAGTTTTTTATAATAAGTGGTATATATAACTAAAAGTTATTATTAAAGGTAAATTTACTAAAGGGTAAATAGGTTTTAAATAGGTTTATATTAAGTAGGTTTTTTAGTAAAAAGGTTTTGCTATTAAAAAAGGTTTTATTTACTAAAATTAATATTTTTAAAAGTTTTAATGTTATAAACTAAATAATTAAATAATATTTAAATATATAAACTAAATAAGTTTTAATATTAATTACTACTAAAATTCTGCTATATTTAATATATTTAATAAGTTTATAAGCTTTAACTTATAACTTATAAAATATAGTTAATAAATACTTAAAGCTTATAACTTTATAACAAATAAAAAAAAGTATATAAAGTATTAAATTAAGTTTTAGCTTATTATATAGCAGCTAATAAAAAGTTAAATTTTTATTAATAACTTTTATATAATTAATTAAATTTATTATAAGCGTTATAATATAATATTAAAAGTATAATAATAGCTTAAAGGCCTATAAAGTAATTTATAAGCAATTAAGAATTACTTTAATAAATTATTTTATTAAGCTGTTTTATTTATATATATAAAAGCTAAAAGTATTAAAACTAATGCTTTTAGCTTATAACTAGTTATTAATAAAGTTATTATTTACTTTAGTACTTAAATTAAAATAAAAGTAAGCTAAATAATAATTATAGTAGTTTTTTAAACTTTTAAATATTTTTTTTATAATAATATAAATAATAATTGCTAATTTATTTTTTAGTAGTTAAATTTAGTAGTAATATATTTTTTATTTTATTAAAATTAAAATATAAAAGGTTTAAAAGTATAATATAAGCTTTATAATAAATAAATTATTTATTATAATACTTAAAGCAATAAATAAATTATTAACTTTAATAAAGGTTAAGTATTTAATAACTTTATTTATAATATACTTTTTATAAAAAAAGTCTTTTTTACTAATAAAATTAAAGCTTAAGAGCTTTATAGTAATTTTAGCGGTTTTTTTTAGTAATAAAAGCTTTATATACTTTAGCTTATAGTGCTAAAACATAGCTAATTTTAAAAGCTTAAAAGGTTTAAGTGCTTTTAAAAATATGCTACCTTTTAAGTTGTTACTTTATAAGAGGTTGCTTTTAATTATGTTAAAAATCTTTAAATTTATTATTTTTTTAATTATAAAGGATAAATTACTTATTATATTAAAAGTTTTAAGTGTTATAATACCTTGTAATATTTATAATTTAAAAAATAAGTTGTTTTTTAAGTAACTACTTTATATTATATTGCTATAAGTAGTAAGTAGGTGTTGTAATAAATGCTAAGAATTACTTTCTAAGGTAAAATAAAAGCTTAAATCTATAAGCTTTAGCGTTATTAAAGCGCTGCTTTTACTATTAACTAACTTAAATTTTTTAAAAGACCTTTTTAATTAATAGTATAATACTTTAAAAATAATATTAATATTAAATTTTAGTATATATAATATATTCTTTAGCTTAAAAATATTATATTTAGTATTAAAATAATAAGGTTTTAATTAAATGGTGCTTTTATTATATAGTTTTAATATTTTACTAATTATTATTATAAAAGAAACATTTTTTATAAATTTAATATAAGTATTAAACTAGTAAAAGCTATTAAAAATATATATTATACTATTTATATTATATAGCTAAAAAATCTTATAACATATATTAAAAAGTTTTAAATCTATTAATTGCATTAAATTAACCTATTAATTAAAGGTTTTTAAAGTAAATAATATTATGTTTATTAAAAGCGTAAAAGGTATAGCGCTATAATTTATTAAAAAGGATATATTAACGATGTTTTTAGTAAACCTTTTAATAGGTTTGGTTAGAAACTTAAGTAGTTTATTGATTTTTTTACCACTTTTACTTTAAAAAGGTTTAAAAAGGTGTTTAAAGGGTTTATCTACTTAGTTAATAGTGTTATTAAAAGGTTTTAAGTAAAAATTTATTAATTTAGTACTATTTTATTAATTTTATAAAGTATTTGCTATTAAAAACTTTATTATAATTATAAAAGGTAATTTTATTATAATTATAATAAATATAAGTATTAATTAAAAGGTTTAAATAGTTTGCTATATTTAATTTATTTATATTATATAAAAGTTTTTTTAAGCCTTTAAATAATTATTATATTAATTAATTTAGTTAATTATAGCACTTTTTTTTATTAAATAAATAATAATATTACTAAATTTAGTATTAAAAATAGTAAAATTAGTGCTTTAAAAAAACTTTAAAGTATAAAAGGCTTTATAAAAAAGATTTTTAATATTGTTGTTATTAGGTTTATAAAAGGTTAAAAATAGTTAAAACATTTTTATAAAGTTATAAATATAAGCTATATTAGCTTATATTATAAAGCCTAAGCTATTTTATAATAATAATAAAATAATAGCTTAATTAAAGTTATTAAAAGCTTATAATATAGTAAGGTTTTTTATAAATATTAAAATTTTTATAGGTTTAAAAATTATAATAAGTACTTAAGTTTATTAATTAAAGTTTTTAAAGCTTTTTAAGCACTAAAGTTTAAAAAAATTATTAATTTTTTTAGTAATTTTTTTACCTAATTGCTTTTATATTATAAAAAAAACAATAAAAGTTACTATAAGCTTTTTAATAAAAGCTATAAAAAGGTTTTTAAAAAATATAAAATAGTTATTAATATTATAATAGGTTTTTAAGTATTAAATACTAATAATAATAATATAAATAATAGTATTAAACTAGTTATTTTAAGCTTATAGTTATTATTATAAACTAGTTTAAAAGCTTTATAAGCTTTTATATTTAGTTTAATATAAAAAAGTTATTTTTATTATTAAAGGTATTAAATACGTTTAAAAAGGTAGCTATTATAATAATTTATAATATTAAAAATACTATAAATAATAATATAAAAAGTAATATAAAAAAAAAGAATTGCTATAATAAAAAATAAACGCCTTATATTATAAAAATAAACAATAGTAATAGCTAATTTTAATAAAACATTATATTAAGCTTATAACTTATTAAAGGTAGTTTTATATACTAGCATAAAATACTAATATTTAAAAAAGCACTTAGGTTATAATAAAAATAGGCTTATTAATAATATTAAAAGCAAAAAATTTATAGTAAATAATATTTACTATAAATAAAATAATATAAAAAAAAAAGTAAAAATATATTGCTTGCTTAACTAAAATTTTATTTATTAAATATAGCAAAAAGCGCTATATATATAAACTATTTTTAGCGCTTAAATTATTTAAAACCTTTAGCTTTATAATAAATTATAATAAATTATAATAAAGTTAACTTTAGTTATATAAAACCTTTTTATATAAAGTAAACCTTTATATAAAGAATAACCCTTATAATAGGTTAGTTGCAAGGCGTTACCTTAGATTAATTACCCTAGTAGGTCCCCCCTTTACTTAGCGTAGTGCTAGTTGGCTAGGGGGGTCCCTAGCCCTGTATTAACTTTGCTAGGGGTCTCTAAGGGGTCTCTAGGGGTCTTTAGCCCTATATATACGTTATTTGTAGCCACTATAAGCCACTTGTAGGTGGCTTATATAGGTGTGGCATGTATGCCACTTGTAATAACTGCTAGCCTTGCTGGCAAGGCTGCAGCTAGGGGGCTACACCCCTTTTATAAGCACCTATAGTTACTAGTGTATTTTAATATAACTAGTTTAATATTATTATTTGCGTTATTACTATTAGTATTTAATGCTTAAAAACTTATTATAATGTTAGCAACCGCTTTATACCTTTTAAAAACTTTTTTATAGCTTTTATTAAAAAGTTTATAATAACTTTTATTGCTTTTTTTATAATATAAAAGTAATTAAGTAAAAAAATCGCTAAAAAAATTAATAATTTCTTTAAACTTTAGTGCTTAAAAAACCTTAAAAACTTTAATTAATAAACTTAAATATTTATTATAATTTTTAAAGCTATAAAGATTTTAATGTTTATAAAAAACCTTATTATATTATAAGCTTTTAATAACTTTAATTAAGTTATTATTTTATTACTATTATAAAATAGTTTAAGCTTTATAATATAAGCTAATATAGCTTATATTTATAACTTTATAAAAGCGTTTTAAATATTTTTAACCTTTTATAAATTTAATAATAATAATATTAAAAATCTTTTTTATAAAGCTTTTTATACTTTAAAATTTTAATACTTTTAATGCTAAATTTAATAATATTACTACTTATTTAATAAAAAAAAGTGCTATAGTTAATTAAATTAATTAGTATAATAACTATTTAAAAGCTTTAAAAAACTTTTATATAATATAAGTAAATTAAATATAATAAATTATTTAAACTTTTTAATTAATATTTATATTTATTATAACTATAATAAAATTACTTTTTATAATTATAATAAAGTTTTTAATAGTAAATATTTTATAAAATTAATAAAATAATATTAAATTAATAAATTTTCGCTTAAAACTTTTTAATAATATTATTAACTAAGTAAATAAACCTTTTAAACACCTTTTTAAACCTTTTTAAAGTAAAAGTAATAAAAAAATTAATAAATTATTTAAGTTTTTAATTAAACTTATTAAAAACTTTATTAAAAATATTACTAATATATTCTTTTTAATAAATTATAGCGCTACTTTTACTACACCTTTAATAAATATAATATTATTTATATTAAAAACTTTTAATTAATAAGTTAATTTAATATAGTTAATAAATTTAAAACTTTTTAATATATGCTATAAAATTTTTTAACTATATAATATAAGTAATATAATATATATTTTTAATAGCTTTTACTAGTTTAATACTTATATTAAATTTATAAAAAATGTTTTTTTATAATAATAGTTAATAAACTATTAAAACTATATAATAAAAATATTATTTAATTAAAACCTTATTATTTTAGCACTAAATATAATATTTTTAAGCTAAAAAATATATTATATATACTAAAATTTAATATTAATATTATTTTTAAAGCGTTATACTACTAGTTAAAAGGGTTTTTTAAGGGACTTAAACTAGTTAATAGCAAAAGTAACGCTTTAATAATGCTAAAGTTTATAAATTTAGGCTTTTATTTTACTTTAAAAAGCAATTTTTAGTATTTACTATAATATTTACTTATTACTTATAATAATATAATATAAAGTAATTATTTAAAAAGCGATATATTTTTTAAATTATAGGTGTTATAAGGCATTATAATATTTAAAACTTTTAATATAATAAGTAGTTTATTTTTTATAATTAAAAAAACAATAGATTTAAAATTTTTTAATATAATTAAAGGCAACTTTTTATAAGGTAGCAATTTAAAAGGTAATATATTTTTAAAAATACTTAAACTTTTTAAGCTTTTAAAATTAGTTATATTTTAGTATTATAAGTTAAAACATATAAAGTTTTTATTATTAAAAAAGACTACTAAAATTATTATAAGGCTTTTAAGCTTTAATTTTATTAGTAAAAAAAACTTTTTTTATAAAAAGTGCGCTATAAATAAAGTTATTAAATATTTAACTTTTATTAAAGTTAATAATTTATTTATTGTTTTAAATATTATAATAAATGATTTATTTATTATAAAGCTAATACTATACTTTTAAACCTTTTATATTTTGATTTTAATAAAATAAAAAATATATTATTGCTAAAGTTAACTGCTAAAAATTAAATTAATAATTATTATTTATATTGTTATAAAAAAAATATTTAAAGGTTTAAAAAACTGCTATAACTATTATTTAGTTTATTTTTATTTTAATTTAAGCATTAAAATAAATAATAGCTTTATTAATAACTAGTTATAAGCTAAAAGCATTAATTTTAACACTTTTAGCTTTTATATATATAAATAAAATAGCTTAGTAAAATAATTTATTAAAGTAATTTTTAATTGTTTATAAATTATTTTATAGGCCTTTAAGTTACTACTATATTTTTAGTGCTATATTATAGTGTTTATAGTAAACTTAATTAATTATATAAAGGTTATTAATAAAGATTTAACTTTTTATTAATTGCTATATAATAAGTTAAAACTTAATTTAATACTTTATATGCTTTTTTTTATTTGCTATAAAGTTATAAGCTTTAAATATTTATTAATTATATTTTATAAATTATAAATTAAAGTTTATAAGCTTATTAAATATATTAAATATAATAAGATTTTAATAGTAATTAATATTAAAACCTATTTAGTTTATATACTTAAATATTACTTAATTATTTAGTTTATAACGTTAAAGCTATTAAAAACGCTAATTTTAATAAATAAAGCCTTTTTTAATAGCAAGACTTTTTTATTAAAAGATTTACTTAGTATAAACCTATTTAAAACCTATTTACCTTTTAATAAATCTATTTTTAATAATAACTTTTAGTTATATATACCATTTATTATAAAGGACTTAAAAAGCGCTATATTTATTAAAGCACTAAATTTAAAAAAAAAAATAACGCTTATATTTTTTGTTTTTTTACTAAATCTAATTATTTTAATAAAACTGCTTTTTATTTTATTAGAATTTAAAGCAAAATATAAGGTAATAAATAATAATTTAAAAAACAATTTAATAAATTTAAACCTTATTAAACCTTTTATAAATTTAGTAGTTTAAAGTATTATTTATGTTATTATAACTACTTTAAAAAAGCTTAATATATTAAAATAAGTATTAAAAACGTTTAAAGGTTTTTTATAGTTATAAGTAATAAAGTTTAAATTTTAATAGCTATTAAAATTTAAAGCTTTTTGTTTTTTATTTGCTAAAAACTTTAAAAAATGTTTTATAAATAGTTATTAAGTATTAAAACGCAAGCTAAACCAATAAAAATTAATTATTAAATATAAAGCTAGATTTATTATTAAAAGCTTTAAATAAGCTTTTAGTATTAATTTTATAAAGATTTTTATAGCTATTATTATTTTATTTATTTAGTAAATTTTGCTAGCTTTAATAGCTATTAAAAACTAAAAAATTAAATAAATTAATTTTATAAAGGCTTTTTTTAATAGTAATTTTATTAAAACCTTTTATATTAAACTTTTAAAAAGCTTAAAGATTATTTTAAAAAACTTTAAAATTTTAAAATTAATAGTTTAATATAAGTATAAGCTTAAATTATAATAAGTTTTTTAGCTACTATAAGCTTTATATACCTTAAAGCAAACTTTTAAATAATAGTAAAAAAAGCTATTTTAGTTATTAAAAAGCTTAAATTTTAAGCTTTTAATTAATAATGCCTTTATATATTATAAAGTAACTTAAAGCACTTTTATAATAACTTATATTAATAATTACTTATTAAATAGCTTAAATATTTATTATATTTAAGCTTTAAAAACTAAAATTAATATTATATATAATATTAAAAACTAAAACTTTATAACTTAGTTTTTAAGTACTAAAATTAAGCATAATAAGCTTAGCTATAAACTATATTTATAACAGCTTTAATATATTAAATAAGCTTTAAAAAAGCTAAAATTAAAAAATATTAAACTTATTAAAATTTTGCTATAGCTTAAAATTATAAAGCTAAAAAAATATAAGTTTTTATTACTATTTTTTAAAGCTTATTATTATTTAGTGCTTATAAAAACTATAAACTATTTAATATAAATTATTAGATTTAATATAGCATTTACTTATTAATAACTAGCTACTTATATATAGCATTTTTATAAACTATACTTTATAATAAATATAAAACTATTTAAATATTTAAAAGGCACTATAAAATTAGCTTTAGTATTTAAAAATTTAAAAGGCTTTATTTTTTTTAGCAAAACTTTTAACTATTTACTTATAGTTTTTAATAATAATAATTATATTAAATGCTTTAAAACTATTAAATTTACTTAAAAATATACTATTATAATAACTAAAGCTATTATAAGCTAAAAAGCTAAAAAAGCTAATATAATAGCTTTTTTAATATTAAAAGCTAAATATATAGCACTTATAAAAGCTATAAAAAAAACTTAGTAATTAAAAAGCTTTTATAATAAAATTTAACTATTAATTTTAAAGCTTATAATAATATATAATAATAATATATATTATATATTAGTTATATTCCGTTATACTTATATAATACTATTTAAACCTTGATTTAAATATATTAAGCATTTAGTACGCCTGCTTTTTAACAATTAAAAGTAAAACTAAAAAACCTAGGTAAAAACCCTTTACTTTTTAGTTAAAACGGCCTTAAAGCGTTTATAGTTCCGCTGTAGATTTTTAACTAAAGGCTTTATTACGCTTTAGTAGTTCTTTAGTTAAAAAAATAAAAAGAAAAATAAAAAAAAGTGCGGCCTTTTAAACCTTACGTCCTTTTGTTTTGCTAGTTATTACTAATATACTATTAGCTATAATTTACTACTATATTGTCCTTAAAACCTACTTTTTTTGCTTTTATTGTATTTTCTTGCTTTTTACTAATATTTAAGCCACTTTATATATAAGTAATAAGCTTTAAGCTAAAAACTAGTATATTACTTTATAAGCTACCTTTAAGCTGCTTATAGTTTAATTATAATTTAAGCTAATAGTAAAAAAGCCGTAAAGCTAAATAGTTAGGTTAGTTTTTTTTCTTTTAAATTTTAAGCAACATAAAAATTTATATAACGCTATTTCTTTACTTTTTATATAATTATAAAAAGGTATAGCTATATTTAACACCTTTTTTTAAAAAAAGAAAGCTTTTAGCCTTAATATTTTTATATAAATTTATAATAAAGCTAAAGCTTTATATTTTTAAAGTTTATAGTAAAAGTCCGCTATATTTATTAAGCAAGTTTTTTTAATCTTTTTTAGTAGTTTTTTTATTATTAAAGCTAATACCGCTAAGCCTTAGCTTTTTTTTGCTTTATTGTTAGCTTTGTTTTACTTTTTAAGCTAATATCTTTTTAAAGCTTTTTTTATTATATTTTAGCCTTACTATTTTTTTACTTACTTTTTTTTTTTTATACTACTTTTAATTATTTATTATATATTTTGCTATATTTTTTTTAATAATAACCTTACCTACTTTTATTTTACCTACCTTTTGCTTTTATTTTTAATTATATTTCCTTTTAAAACTAAATATTTAACTTTTTTTTAAATAGTTTTTTTTTTACTTAAAATTGCTAACTTACCTTTAAAATCGTATAACTTAATATTTAAATAAATATAAAAAAAAAAGCAACTTAGTTTTAACTTTAAAAAATAAATTAAAGTTACTTTATATACTTTTTTAACTACTTTAAAATATTTTAATTATTTTTTAATTAAGTTTTTTACTATTTTTTTTGCTTAACTTTTATTAGGCTTATACTATATAAACAAACTATATATAATTATATTTTAAATCACCTTTATATAAATCTCTTTTATTTTAAGTGCGTTATACTTTTATATAATAATAATTAATTTTATTAAAGCAAAATTTTAGCGTTTAAGTTTTTATTAAAGTTTTTTTAAATAATAATGCTATTTTAATTTATAATTTAATTATACCTTTAAAAAACATATATTTTTTTTTAGTTTTATTTATATATTTTTTAGCTAAATTAAAGTAAAATTAGCTTTATATTATTTTATAAAGTATATTAGTTTGCTTTTTATTAAATTAAAATTTATTTTATATTATAATATTTAGCTTTTATATTTTATATATATTTATGCTAAATATTTGCAATTTTTTTTTATATTTAGCTTTGCTATTATAAAGTTTATATTATTTATAAACTTTATTATAACTAGTTTTTTTTTTATTAATTTTTTATATAAAATAGCTATATATAGTAAAAATAATACTAATAATAATAAAAATCTTTATAGTATTCTTATAATTAAAACCTTTTTTGCTACGCTTTTATTATTAAATAATAATATTATTAGTTATTTTATAAAGTAGCTTTAAAGCTAGTTTTAAATTTATTAAAAAAAATCTTTTTTATATAATACTTTTAATAGCTTTATATAATTTATTATATTAAAAGCTTTTAAAATATTTAGTTATAATAATATTAACATTAAATTATATTTTTAGTTGTTATAAATTGCTTTTATTATAGCTTTAATTACTAGTTTTATAAATTTTTATAGTTTATTTTTCTATTTATTTTTTTAATAATAGCATAAACTTTTTTATTATAGCTAAAATATATATATTTATTATTTTTTTAATTATTTTATTTATTATGTTAAATAATAAAATTAGCTTATAGCTATTAAGCTTTTTAAGCTTTTTTAAGATTTTTTTTAGTTTTGTTAAAATTATTATAATTATGTTTTAAAACTATTTTAAGTAATATTTATATATAAAACTTTATTAAGCTAATATTATTATTATTTTTATAACTTTTTGCTTATATGTTTTTAAAAATTTTATTAATAAAAAGTTGTTTTTTAGCACTTTTTAAAGTTTAGTTTTTTTTAAAAATTTTTTAATCTTTTTTATTTTAACTTTTTTTTATATTTTAAATAAATATTTTATAAGCTTTTTTTATTTTTTTAAATCTAATAAGTTAATTTTTAAAATAAAAAAAAACCTAACTATTAGTATTTTTGTTTTTTTTATATAAATAGTTGCTTACTTTTTTTTTTTTAAAAAGTTTAAAAACTTTTTTTTTGCTAAAAAGGCTTAGCTTTTAAAGCGCGCTTACTTTTTTAAAGTCTAAAGTTTTAAATTATTTTTTAAAGTTTTTACTACACTTTATTACTATTATTTTTATTATTTTTCGCAAATAATTTGCTTTTATTTTATTTTTGCTTTAATTGCTTTTTTTTTAGTATTAAAATATAATTTTATAATACTTTCTTTTTTTTAGCTTTTTTATAGCTTTTAAACCTTTTAAAATTATTATAAAGCTATTTTTTTTATTATAGCTTTTTTTTTTAAAGCTATTATATTTATTATTTTAATTAGTTTTATTATTAAATACTTAATATATTTATTTATATTTATTATTATATTAAAACCTTTTAATATTTATAATTTAAATATTTTAATTATTATTAGCGCTTTATTTAATATTTTTTAGCTTTAGCTTTTAAATAGCTAAAAGCTTAATATTAAATCTTTTTTATTATAAATTTAAAAGCTTTAAAAAATATAATTAAACTTTACTTATTTTAAGCTTTTAAATATTTTTATTAAAAGTTTTTTATTAGCTTATATTAAATTAATTATATTATTTTTTTTTTATTTTTTAGCAATTTTTTGCTTTTTTTTTTTTATAATACTACTATATAGCGTTTAAAAAATTAGTTTTTAAGCTTTTATTAAGCTTAAAATCTTTTTATAGTATATTAAAGTTTTTTTTTTTTTTTTTTTTAGCAGTAAATATATATTTATATCTTTTATAACTATATTTTACTTTTAATTTACTTTTTTTTTAAACTTAATTATTAAGCTTACTTTATTTTTATTTAAATTTAGCTTTATATATACTAATTATATAATAACTAGTTTTTTTTTATTTGCTAAAAAAAAAGTCGTTTTTACTTAGTTATATTTAACTTTTTTTACTTATAAATCGCTTATAATTTATTTATTAATATATAATACTATATATTTAAAACTAATATATACTATATTATATTAGCTTAACCTTAAGCAATATAACTAAAAAAACTTTATTTTTTTTTTTTTATAACAATAATTTTTATAATATTATTATATTATATTTTTCTAGTAATTTAAAAGCTATTATTATATATATTTTTAATCTTATAATATTTTAAAATAAAGCATTAAGTTTTATTAGCTTAAAATAAAAGTATTTTTTTTATTATTTAAGTTTAATTATATTTTTAAAGCAAAAAAAAAAAAAAGCCTTTTTAAATTTAGTTTAAATATATTAGCTTTTTTTAAAAAAAACGCTTATATTTTAGCTTTTAAAGCTATTAAAACTATACTTATTACTTTAAAGCAATTAAGCTTTAATATTATTAACTAAATTATTTTTAATATTACTAATTAATATAATTTTAGTTTTTTTACAAGCAAGCTAAATGCTAATTGCTTTTAAAATTAAACTTTTTACTAATTACTTTAGTTTTATTTTATTAATTTATATTTATTTTAAATATAAAACTATATTAACTAATATTAATATACCTTGCACTTTTTTAAAAAAGCTAAGTAGCCTTTTTTATAATTTATATATTTTATTACATTTAATTTAAATTTTTTTTAAATTAAACACTTTTTTTTTTCGCTTTTATATATTACGCTATTATATAAAAAGCACTTACTTTTATTTTTATAAAACTTTTTTATATATTTAAACTTATAATACTTAAAATACTATATAATTTTTATATCTTTTAAAAACAGCTTATAATTATATATTATTGCTTTTTATATAGCTTTTTTTTAATATAAAGCTTTTATAGTTTTTATATTAATATAATATATTAATAAGCTAGTATAATAGCTTTTTAAATTAATTAGTAAAATTAAATATATTTTATTTATATTAACTTTATTTTATTTGCAAATATTTTAAAAAAAATTCGCTAAATTTATATATATACTTTAAAATATTTTTATATTAATACCTTTTATAATTATTATATAATCCCTTTTAATCTTTATTACACTTTTATTAAACATTTATTTTATTTATAAATTAACTTGTTTATATTATATTATTTTCTTTTTAAATATAACTACTATATTTCCGCTTAATAGTTTTTTTGCTATAATTGCTTTTGCTGTTTTAATTGCTATATTTATTGCTTTTACTGTTTTTTAAGCTATATACGCTATAAAAACTAGGTTTAATTTAGCTTATATTAAAACTTTATAATTATATTAAATAAAAGATATTATATAATTTAAAAGCGTTAAAAGGCTAATTACTAAGCGGCTTATAGCTAATATTATAATCGCTTAAGTTTAATTAATAATAAATACACTACCTTTTTTTAGTTTATATATTACTATATATAGTTCGTTAATATTTCGTTTAATAACTAAATTATTTTAAGCTTTTTTTTTTTTTTTTATGCTTTAATATTAAAGTCTTTTACTAAGCCTTTAATATATTTCTTACTAATATTTTTATATTTAAAAATTTCTTTTAACTAATAAAAACTATTAAAGATTATATTTATTTCTTTATTTTATCCTTTTTTCGCTTTGCTTTTTTATTTGCTTCGCTGTTATTTTGTTATTAAAGCAACCTTTTAGTGCTAAGGTTTATAATTAGGTAGTGTAAAGATTACTTCAACCCTTTTGCGCCATTATTTAGCACCATTAAGTCCGTTATACCTTGCGCCATATTTTTAGGTTTAATATAACCGCGTTTTTAGGTGCTTTTACCCCTTAAAAAGCAGTATATCGAAATTATTTAATATAAAAACCAAAGCCTAAGAAGTTATTAATATTTTAAACTTTTTTTCCTTTAATAAAAATATAATAATAATATAAAACCTATAATAATTATTAAAAACCTTAAATATTATTAATATATTAAATATACCTTTATAAAATTTTAGTTTATTAAAAATACTTATAAAGCTTAATTAATAAATATATACTATATTTTAACTATTAAAATAATAGCTAATAAGCTAACTAAAGCTTTAATATTTATTAAATAAATTGATTTTTAGCAAATATTAGGCTTATTAGCTAATACTTTAGTTAAAAAAGCGTGTTAAAATATATTAGCAATTATAAGTGCTTATAAAAAAGGTGTAACCTTTTAGCTACAACCTTGCTAGCAAGGTTAATAGTTATTATAAATAGCATATATGTTATACCTATATAAGCTACTTATAAATAGCTTATAATAGTTATAAGTAACGTATATATAAGGCTAAAAACCTTTAAAAACCTTTTAAAAACCTTTAATAAAGTTAATATAAAGCTAAAAACCCCTTTTAGCCTATTAGCACCATATTAAATAAAAAGAGAACCTATTAAAATAATTAGTTTAAAGTAATACCTTATAACTAATTTATTTTAAAGATTATTTTTTATATAAAAGTTTACTACTTTATAAAAAGATTTTATATAGCTAAGGTTAACTTTATTATAATCTACTATAATTTATTATAAAGCTAAAGGTTTTAAATAATTTAAGCGCTAAAAATAATTTATATATATAGCGCTTTTTGTTATATTTAACAAATAAAATTTTAGTTAAGCAAGCAATATATTTTTACTTTTTTTTTTATATTACTTTACTTATAATAAATATTATTCACTATAAATTTCTTGCTTTTAGCACTATTAATAAGCTTATTTTCATTATAGCCTAGGTGCCCCTTTAAATATTAGCATTTTATGCTATTATATAAAACCACCTTTAATAATTTTTATAAGTAAAAAAATTAAAGTTTTAAAAATAAAAGGTTAAAAAGTTAAAAAGTCTTATTACATGGTGGTATTTATCACATAATGGTAAAACACATTAGTATAAAATATTAATATTTAAAAAAGCACTTAAGTTATAATAAAAATAAGCTTACTAATAGTGCTAAAAATAAAGAATTTATAGTAGATAAATTTATTATAAGTAGAGTAATATAAAAAAAAAAGTAGAAATATATTACTTATTTAATTAAAATTTTATTTATTAAATATAATAAAAAGCGCTATATATATAAACTATTTTTAGCGCTTAAACTACTTAAAACCTTTAGCTTTATAATAAATTATATTAAATTATAATAAAGTTAACCTTAGTTATATAAAACTTTTTTATAAAAAGTAAACTTTTATATAAAAAATAACCTTTAAAATAAGTTAGTTATAAGGTGTTACTTTAAACTAATTACTTTAATAAGTCCTTTTTTTATTTAGTGTGGTGCTAGTAGGTTAAAAAGGGTTTTTAGCTTTATATTAACCTTACTAAAGGTCTTTAAGGGGTTTTTAGGGGTTTTTAGCCTTATATATATATCACTTATAGCCATTATAAGCCACCTATAGGTGGCTTATATAGGTGTGGTATATACGCCACCTATAATAACTGCTAGCCTTGCTAGCAAGGCTGTAGCTAAGGGGCTACACCCCCTTTATAAGCACTTATAGTTGCTAGTGTATTTCAATAAAAAGCATTATAAATAATAATATAAAAAGTGGTATAAAAAAAAAGGATTGCTATAATAAAAAATAAACGCTTTATATTATAAAAGTAAATAATAATAATAATTAGTTTTAATAAAATATTAAGCCGAACTTATAACCTATTAAAAATAGTTTTATATATTAATATAAAATATTAATATTTAAAAAAGCACTTAAGTTATAATAAAAATAAGCTTATTAATAGTGCTAAAAGCAAAAAATTTATAGTAAATAAATTTACTATAAATAAAATAATATAAACAAAAAGGGAAAAATATATTACTTACTTAACTAAAATTTTATTTATTAAATATAGCAAAAAGCGCTATATATATAAACTATTTTTAACATTTAAACTATTTAAAACCTTTAACTTTATAATAAATTGCAATAAATTATAATAAAGTTAACCTTAGTTATATAAAACCTTTTTATAAAAAGTAAACTTTTATATAAAAAATAACCCCTAAAATAAGTTAGTTATAAGGCGTTACCTTAAACTAATTACCTTAATAGGTCCCCCTTTTACTTAACGTGGTGCTAATAGGCTAAGGGGGTCCCTAGCCCTGTATCAACCTTGCTAAGGGTCCCTAGCCTTGTATATACGTCACTTATAGCCACTATAAGCCACCTATAGGTGGCTTATATAGGTGTGGCATGTACGCCACCTGTAATAACTGCTAGCCTTGCTGGCAGGGCTGCAGCTAAAAGGCTACACCTTTTTTATAAACACTTATAGTTGCTAGTGTATTTTAATAATTTTATATAGTTTATTTTAGCTTTATTTTTTTTATTATATAAAAACTTTACTTTATAATAATAATAATAATATATTATATAAGTTAAACTTATTATATTTATTAACTATTTAGTTAATATTAGCTTTAGCTTTTTTTTTACGTAATATTTTTATAGCTTTTTTAATTGCTTTAACTTATTATATAATATTTAGCAAAAAAAAAAAGTTTAAATTTACTTTAAAATAAGTTTTAAAAATAAAAAGTATTAATATTAAGTTATTTAATTTTACGGTATTATTTAAAGCTTTAATTATTATTTATAAAATTAACTTTTATTTTATATAATTTTTAAGCTTAGCTTTAAATATATTATATATATAGTGTAATAGCTTATATACTTGTTTAATTTTGTTTATTATTTAATATACCTTTATAAATATTATATAATATTAAGTGCTTACGATTTTTACTTAGTTTTAAAATTTTTTAAATAAAAAGTTAGTTTTTAAATTATATATAATATAATTAAAAGGTTTTTAATATATATTAATTTAATACTTATATAAAGCTTTTTAAGTATATTATATAGATATAAAACTTAAAAAGGTTGCTGCTTAAAAAAATATTGCTGTTGGTATGGCTACGTATATACGTACGGGTTTGTTTAAGGCTAACAAAGTGTTTTATTCACTATGTTTAATTGCTTATGGAAGGAAGGAAAGTGTGAGGGAATTAAAGGGGTAAAAGGTGTGAGATATACCCTCGTACGAAGGGTCCCTACTAGCGTAGCCCTAGCCCCTTAAAGTGGCTAGGGGTGGCTAAGTAGGTGGCTAAAGGTAACGCGCGGTCACCTTTACCCCTTAGCTAAACGCGTACAATTAACTAGCAATATATTAATCTAATACTAAATACTTTCTTTTTTACTAAGTTAATTATATGCACGCAAGTAAAAATAACTAAACCTTTATATAGTAAACTATATATATTTAGTTTAACTTACCTTTTTTATTTATATAATTTTTAGCCGTACGGTTTTTAGCCGTAAGGCTTTTAATTATATGGCCTTTGTTTATATTAACCCCGTTTTACTAGCCGCATATCTAAGTAATACTTAGTCGTACGTAATATATTTTATATGTTTAAATAATACCTAGTCGTACGCAATATAACTTTTAACATTTTTTTTGCCGTTTTTACTTTTACTTTTTTAAATACTTTTTTTTTTTGCTATATAACCTTAAATTAAAGCCTAGTTATATAAAAACTTTAAAAATAAAAATTTAAAAGCATAATAAATATAATTAGTTATTTAAAGCTTAGCTTAATTTTATATAAAAATATATAGCTAAAAATATAAGCTTTAATAGTTTAAAGTTTAAAACTAAGTTTATTTATATAATTATTAAAGTAAAAAAAAAAAAAGGAAGTGCTTATATAATAAATAAAACTATTTAAGTAGTTAAAAATAATACTTATATAATAAGTAAAAAAAAAGCCGTATAAGTAATAAAAAGTAATACTTATATAATAAGCAAAAAAAAAGGTATATAAATAATAAAAGGTGTTTTTATAATAAAAACAAAAAAGTTAATTAATATATAACATATAAAAGGCTTTAGCCTTTAAGGCTTTACCTCGCAAAAAGGTTTAAATATAACCTTTTATTATTAAATTTATATAAGGTTATATAATTATGTCGATTTTTTATATAAGTATATACTTTTATATATAAAGTAATAAAGTAATTTTTAATATAATATATAATATATTTTTAAAAAATACGATTTAATTTAGCTTATATATATATTTATATATATTACTTAAATTATATTAATATTTTAGCTTTTTTTTAACTTATACGTTTAATATATTATTATTAAAAGTGGTTTTATATACTAGTATAAAATGCTAATATTTAAAAAGGCACCTAGGTTATAGTGGAAGTAGGTTTACTAATAATGTTAAAAGCAAGGAATTTATAGTGGATAAATCCACTATAAGTGAGGTAATATAAGGGAGAATGTAAAAGTGTATTACTTAATTAGAATTTTATTTGTTAAATATAGCGGGAAGCGCTATATATATAAACCATTTTTAGCGCTTAAACCACCTAAAACCTTTGGCTTTATAGTAGATTATAGTGGATTATAATGGAGTTAACCTCGGTTATATAAGACCTTTTTACAAAGGATAAACCCCTATATAAGGGATAACCCCTAAAATAGGTTAGTTAAAAGGCGTTACCCTAGACTGATTACCCTAGTGGGTCCCCCCTTTACTTAGCGTGGTGCTAATAGGCTAAGGGGGTCCCTAACCTTGTATTAACCTTGCTAGGGGGTCCCTAGGGGGTCCCTAGCCCTGTATTTACGTCACCTATAGCCACTATAAGCCATTTATAGGTGGCTTATATAGGTGTGGCATGTACGCCACCTATAATAACTGCTAGCCTTGCTAGCAAGGCTGTAGCTAGGGGGCTACACCCTTTTTATAAACACCTGTAGTTATTAGTGTATTTTAATAATTATATATATATTAAAGTTATTTAAAGTTATATAATTAAAATTTAGTTTTTTAATATTATATATTTTAATATTTATATATGTTTATATAAACTAAATATTTAAGTTAAGCATTTTTATTGCTTTTTTAATAATATAGTTATATATTATTATTATAAAAAAAAGTGTTAAAAATAGTCGCTTATATATGTAGGTAATAACAGTTATATTAACCGGTGCATTAAATTTAAATAAAAAAAAAAAGAGAAAGGTTAAAAGGTTTTTAGTTAGTTATTATATAATATAAAAGGTTAAAGGTATATATGTTATTTAGCTTTTATATAACAATATAATTAAAAAAAAAAAGTGTAAAATAACTTTGCTATTAAACTTTTTTTTATATAATAATTACTTATATATAAAAAAAAGCAATTTCTTTTTTTTTTCTTATTAATTTTAAAGATAAAGGTTTTTTAATATAAAAACTTAGTTTATATTATAAGTACTTTTATTAATTAAAGCGGTTTTTACTTAATTATTATATAGTAAAAAAGGTTAAAAAGGTGTATATTATTATTTAGCTTTTATATAACAATATAATTAAAGCTATAAAAAGCTTGTTATTTTTTTTTTTTATATAATAATTAATTATATAAAAAAAAAAAAAATTTCTTTTTTTTTATATTATATAAATATTTTTTACTTTAAGTTGCTAAAAAAAATATATTTATATAATAAAAATCTTAAGGAATAAAATAAAAGTAAGTGTTTTTTATTTTAAGTTATTAAAAAAAAAGCACTTTATTAACTTTTATTATTATTTTTACTAATTTATATTTACTTGGTTATTATATAATAAAATATAATAATTATTATTAATATTAATTAATGTTAATATAACTATGTATATATATATAGGTTTATTTAAAGCTAATAAAGTGTTTTTATTAAAATACACTAGCAACTATAGGTGCTTATAAGGGGGGTGTAGCCCTTTAGCTGCAGCCCTGCCAACAAGGCTAGCAGTTATTACAGGTGGCGTACATGCCACACTTATATAAGCCACTTATAGGTGGCTTATAGTGGCTATAAGTGACGTATATATAGGGCTAAGGACCTTTAGAGACCTTTTAAGGACCTTTAGCAAGGTTGATATAAGGCTAAAGACCCCTTTGGGCCTATTAGCACTACGCTAAGTAAAAAAAGGACCTACTAAAGTAATTAGTCTAAGGTAACGCCTTATAACTAACTTATTGTAAGGGTTATCCCTTATATAAAGGTTTATTTTTTATAAAAAGGTTTTATATAATTAAGGTTAACTTTATTATAATTTATTATAATTTACTGTAAAGCTAAAGGTTTTAAATAGTTTAAGCGCTAAAAATAGTTTATATATATAGCGTTTTTTGCTATATTTAATAAATAAAATTTTAATTAAGCAAGCAATATACTTTTACTTTTTTTTTTATATTATTTTACTTATAATAAATATTATTTACTATAAATTTTTTGCTTTTAGCATTATTAGTAAGCTTATTTTTATTATAGCTTAAGTGCTTTTTTAAATATTAATATTTTATATTAATATATAAAACTACCTTTAATAAATTATAAGCCTAATATAATGTTTTATTAAGACTAGCTATTATTACTGTTTATTTTTATAATATAAAGCGTTTATTTTTTATTATAGCGATCCCTTTTTTTTATACTACTTTTTATACTGTTATTTATAGTGCTTTTAGCACTATAAATTACTATAATAGCTACCTTTTTAAACGTATTTAATACTTTTAATAATAAAAATAACTTTTTTATATTAAATTAAATATAAAAGCTTATTAAAAGTATATAAAGCTTATAAAGCTTTTAAACTAGCTTATAATAACAACTATAAGCTTAAAATAATTAGTTTAATATTATTATTTATATTATTATTATTAGTATTTAATGCTTAAAAACCTATTATAATATTAATAATTACTTTATACCTTTTGAAAATATTTTTATAGCTTTTACTAAAGAGCTTATGGTAATTTTTACTACTTTTTTTATAATATAGAGGTAGTTAGGTAAAAAAATCGCTAAAAAGATTAATAATTTTTTTAAACTTTAGCGCTTAAAAGGCTTTAAAAACTTTAATTAATAAACTTAAGTATTTATTATAGTTTTTAAGGCTATAAAGATTTTAACGTTTATAAAGGACCTTATTATATTATAAGCTTTTAATAACTTTAATTAAGCTATTATTTTATTATTATTATAAAATAGCTTAAGCTTTATAGCATAAGCTAATATAGCTTATATTTATAACTTTATAAAAGCGTTTTAAACGCTTTTAATTTTTTATAAACTTAATAATAATAGTATTAAAAATCTTTTTTATAAGGTTTTTTATATTTTAAAGTTCTTTTAAAGCATTAATTTTAGTACTTTTAATATTAAATTTAATAGTATTATTACTTATTTAGTAAAAAAAGGTGCTATAGTTAACTAAATTAATTAGTATAATAATTATTTAAAAGCTTTAAAAGATTTTTATATAGCGTAAATAAATTAAATACAGTAAATTATTTAAACTTTTTAATTAATACTTATATTTATTATAATTATAGCAAGGTTGCCTTTTATAATTATAATAAAGTTCTTAATAATAAATACTTTATAAAATTAATAAAATAGTGCTAAATTAATAAATCTTCACTTGAAACCTTTTAATAACACTGTTAACTAAGTGAATAAATCTTTTAAATACCTTTTTAAACCTTTTTAAAATAAAAGTAGTAAAAAGATTAGTAAACTACTTAAGTTTTTAATTAAACTTATTAAAAAGTCTATTAAAAATACTGCTAATATATTTTTTTTAGTAAATTATAGCGCTACTTTTTTTACGCCTTTAGTAAATATAATATTGTTTACTTTAAAAACTTTTAATTAATAAGTTAATTTAGCGCAGCTAATAAACTTAAAACCTTTTAATATACGCTATAAAATTTTTTAGCTATATAATATAAGCAGTATAATATATATTTTTAATAACTTTTATTAGTTTAACACTTATATTAAATTTATAAAGGACATTTTTTTTATAATAATAGCTAGTAAACTATTAAAACTATATAATAAAAATATTATTTAGCTAAAACTTTATTGTTTTAATAACAAATATAATACTTTTAAGCTAAAAAATATGCTATATATACTAAAATTTAATATTAATATTATTTTTAAAGTATTATACTACTAATTAAAAAGGTCTCTTAAAAGACTTAAACTAGTTAATAGTAAAAGTAGCGCTTTAGTAACGCTAAAGTTTATAGATTTAAGCTTTTATTTTACTTTAAAAAATAATTTTTAATATTTACTATAATATTTATTTGTTACTTATAGCAATATAATATAAGGTAATTACTTAAAAAGCAACTTATTTTTTAAATTATAAGTATTATAAGGTATTATAACGCTTAAAACTTTTAATATAGCAAGTGGTTTATTTTTTATAATCAAAAAAACAATAGATTTAAAGATTTTTAATATAATTAAAAGCAATTTCTTATAAAGTAGCAACTTAAAAAGCAGTATACCTTTAAAAGCACTTAAACCTTTTAAGCTTTTAAAATTAGCTATGCTTTAATATTATAAGCTAAAGTATATAAAGCTTTTATTGCTAAAAAAAACCGCTAAAATTACTATAAAGCTCTTAAGCTTTAATTTTATTAGTAAAAAAGACTTTTTTTGCAAAAAGTGCGCTATAAACAAAGCTACTAAACACTTAACTTTTATTAAAGTTAACGATTTACTTATTGCTTTAGGTATTATAATAGGTAATTTATTTATTATAAAGCTTATACCACACTTTTAAACTTTTTATATTTTGATTTTAATGAAATAAAAAATATATTATTATTAAATTTAACTATTAAAAAATAAATTAATAACTATTGTTTATATTGCTATAAAAAAAGTATTTAAAGGTTTAAAAAACTATTATAACTACTATTTAGCTTACTTTTATTTTAATTTAAGTATTAAAGTAAATAATAGCTTTATTAGTAATTAGTTATAAGCTAAAAGTATTAGTTTTAACACTTTTAGCTTTTATACGCATAAATAAAATAGCTTAACAAAATAATTTATTAAGGTAATTTTTAATTACTTATAAACTACTTTATAAGCTTTTAAGTTATTACTATATTTTTAGTGCTATATTATAACGCTTATAATAAACTTAATTAATTATATAAAGGTTATTAATAAAAATTTAACTTTTTATTAGCTATTATATAATAAGCTAAAACTTAATTTAATACTTTATATGTTTTTTTTTACTTGCTATAAAGTTATAAGCTTTAAGTGCTTATTAATTATACTTTATAAGTTATAAGTTAAAACTTATAAACTTATTAAATATGCTAAATATAACAGGATTTTAGTAGTGATTAATATTAAAACCTATTTAGTTTATATATTTAAATATTACTTAATTACTTAGTTTATAACACTAAGGCTGCTAAAAACATTAATTTTAGTAAATAAAGCTTTTATTAATAGCAAAACTTTTTTACTAAAGGATTTACCTAGTATAAACTTACTTAAAACCTATTTACCTTTTAATAAATTTACTTTTAATAATAACTTTTAGTTATATATACTACTTATTATAAAAGACTTAAAAAGCGCTACACTTATTAAAGCACTAGATTTAAAAAGGGTAATAATGTTTACACCTTTTGTTTTTTTATTAAATTTAGCTATTTTAATAAAATTACTTTTTATTTCACTAAAATTTAAAATAAAATATAAAGTAATAAATAATGATTTAAAAAGCAATTTAATAAATTTAAACTTTATTAAACCTTTTATAAATTTAATAATTTAAAATATTATTTATACTACTATAGCTACTTTAAAAAAGCTTAATACGCTAAAATAGGCGTTAAAAACACTTAAAAGTTTTTTATAGTTATAAACAATTAAGTTTAAATTTTAATAGCTATTAAAATTTAAAGCTTTTTATTTTTTACTTGCTAAAAACTTTAAAAAATATTTTATAAATAGTTATTAAGTACTAAAATATAAATTAAATTAATAAAAATTAATTGCTAAATATAAAGCTAAATTTATTATTAAAAGCTTTAAATAAGCCTTTAGCACTAATTTTATAAAAACCTTTATAGCTATTATTATTTTACTTATTTAGTAAATTTTATTAGCTTTAATAGCTATTAAAAACTAAGAAATTAAATAAATTAATTTTATAAAAGCTTTTTTTAACAGTAACCTTATTAAAACCTTTTATATTAAATTTTTAAAAGGCTTAAAAATTATTTTAAAAAACTTTAAAATTTTAAAATTAGCGATTTAATATAAATATAAGCTTAAATTATAGTAGGTTTTTTAGCTACTATAAGCTTTATACGACTTAAAGTAAGCTTTTAAATAGTAGTAAAAAAAGTTATTTTAGTTATTAAAAAGCTTAAATTTTAAGTTTTTAATTAGTAATGCTTTTATATATTATAAAGCAACTTTAAACACTTTTATAATAACTTATATTAATAATTACTTGCTAATTAGCTTAAATATTTATTATATTTAAGGCTTAAAAACTAAAATTAATACTATATATAGTATTAAAAACTAAGGACTTATAGCTTAGTTTTTAAGTGCTAAAATTAAGCGTAATAAGCTTAGCTATAAACTATATTTATAATAGCTTTAGTATATTAAACAAGCTTTAAAAAAGCTAAAATTAAAAAATATTAAACTTATTAAAATTTTATTACAATTTAAAATTATAAAGCTAAAAAAGTATAAGTTTTTATTAGCATTTATTAAAGCTTACTATTATTTAATGCTTATAAAGATTATAAACTATTTAATATAAATTATTAAGCTTAATATAGTGTTTGCTTGCTAATAGCTAGCTATTTATATATAATACCTTTATAAACTATATTTTATAGCAAATATAAAACTATTTAAATATTTAAAAGGCACTATAAAATTAGCTTTAATATTTAGAAATTTAAAAGGCTTTATACTTTTTAGTAAAACTTTTAGCTATTTACCTATAGTTTTTAATAATAATAACTATATTAAGTGCTTTAAAACTACTAAATTTACTTAAAGATATATTATTATAATAGTTAAGGCTATTATAAGTTAAAAGGTTAAAAAAGCTAATATAATAGCTTTTTTAATATTAAAAGCTAAATATATAGCACTTATAAAAGCTATAAAAAAAGCTTAGTAGTTAAAAAGCTTTTATAATAAGATTTAGCTATTAATTTTAAAGCTTATAATAATATATAATAATAATATAAAAGTTATAATAACTATTAAAAACTTTAAATATTATTAATATATTAAATATACTTTTATAAAATTTTAGTTTATTAAAAATATTTATAAGGCTTAGTTAATAAATATATACTATATTTTTATTATTAAAATAATAGCTAATAAACTAATTAAAGCTTTAATACTTGCTAAATAAACTGATTTTTAGCAAATATTAAGCTTATTAGCTAGTACTTTAATTAAAAAGGCATATTAAAATATACTAGCAACTATAAATGCTTATAAAAAAGGTGTAGCCTTTTAGCTATAGCTTTGCTAGCAAGGCTAACAGTTATTATAAGTGGCATATATGTTATACCTATATAAGCTACTTATAAATAGCTTATAATAGCTATAAGTAACGTATATATAAGGCTAAAGACCTTTAAAAACCTTTTAAAAACTTTTAGTAAAGTTAATATAAAGCTAAAGACCTTTTTAAGCCTATTAATACTACACTAAGTAAAAAAAGGACCTATTAAGGTAATTAGTTTAAAGTAACGCCTTATAACTAACTTATTATAAAGGTTATTTTTTATATAAAGGTTTATTTTTTATAAAAAAGTTTTATATAACTAAGGTTAACTTTATTATAATTTATTATAATCTACTATAAAACCGAGAGTTTTAAGTAGTTTAAGCGCTAAAAATGGTTTATATATATAGTGCTTTCTACTATATTTAACAAATAAAATTTTAATTAAGCAAGTAATATACTTTTACTTTTTTTTTTATATTACCTTACTTATAGTAGATATTATTTACTATAAATTTCTTGCTTTTAGCACTATTAGTGAGCCCACTTCCATTATAGCCTAGGTGCCCCTTTAAATATTAGCATTTTATGCTAGTATATAAAACCACCTTTAATAGTTTTATTTACTATGTTTAATTGCTTATAAAAGGAAAAAAAGTGTAAGGGAATTAAAGGGGTGTATTAAGGTTTGCAAAGGGTTTTAGTTGTAAAAGTGGGATGTATTAAAAAAAACTAACTAAAATTCTAGTGCAGCTAAAATTCTAGTTATATAGGCTAGGCTAGGTGGGGTAAGGCTAGGTTAACTAGGCTACCCAGGCTGGCAAAGTGGGTGGCTATGCCACCCCTTACCACTCGTATTAAATTACCGGGCAACTAACAAAAGGCTACTACCTTTAATAGCATACCTAATTTATTTAATTTACCTAATTTTAACACGCGTAATTAACTAGCTAACTAGCTAGCGAACTAATTAGTAAACTAACTAACTAATAAACTAACTAGTAAATTAACTAGTAAACTAACTAGTCGACTAACTAATTAATTAACTTATACGTATAATAGCCTTTTTTTTCGTATAAAAACCATAACAGCTATAGCTGCGTTTTAAAATTAAACGCCTTTGTTTAGTTTTTTCGTTTTAAACTAGCTAAATTAGCTATATTAGCTTAATTAACTAATTTAATTAGTTAACTAATTAAATTAGCTATATTAGCTACGTTAGCTATATTAATTATATTAACTAAATTAGTTTAATTAACTAGTTTAATTTAATTAATTAAACTATTTAATTAACTAGTTAAATTAATTAAATTAACTAAATTAACTATATTAGCTAAGCTAGTTTAACTAATAAATTTATTACATTATATTAATTATTATTTAGTTCGCGTACGTAAGTTTTTTTATTAACTTAATAAATTATATAACATAAAAAAAAGTTTAGCTATAAAGTTATCTTTATAGCATGTATTATACTCGTATAGCCAGCTGTAAATACAGCGCAAAGCATTTCGTTTAAAGTATTATAACCGCTAAAACCTTTTATATTGTTTAAGTCGTTAAAATTTAGCCATTAGTTATTAAATTTCAACATAATAAATTAGTTTAAAAAGTAGGAAAAAAGAGGTATTTAAGTTAAAATTAACAAGGTTACTTACGTATAATCGCAACAACATAGTTTAATTAGTAATAATTTA
Organism: Xylaria hypoxylon; assembly: GCA_902806585.1. Taxonomy (NCBI): domain Eukaryota; kingdom Fungi; phylum Ascomycota; class Sordariomycetes; order Xylariales; family Xylariaceae; genus Xylaria; species Xylaria hypoxylon. The sequence continues at coordinate 5,185,118 of CADCXB010000001.1, forward strand.
CTAATAAAAACGTTATATCGTTTGGTTTAATTTAAAGGGTATTTAGCTTAAAATTAACAAGGTTACTTGCACGTAGTTATAACAACATAGCTTTTAAAATAATTAACCGCGCGTAATCGCTATAATTAATAAATTAAATTATTTTAGGTTAATCTTAACCAAATACTCTCGCAAAGGCACCATTTATTAAGGTCTGCAAAAAGTTCTGGTTATAAAAGTAGGATATATTAGAAAAAACTGACTAGAATTCTAGTGCAGCCAGAATTCTAGTCATATAGGCTAGGCTAGGTGGGGTAAGGCTAGGTTAACTAGGCTACCCAGGCTGGCAAAGTGGGTGGCCATGCCACCCCTTGCCACCCGTATCAGGGTGAGAGGTGTGAGATATACCCTCGTATAAAAGGTCCCTACTAGCCCCTTAGAGTGGCTAGGGGTGGCTAGGTAGGTGGCTAAAGGTGACGCGCGGTCACCTTTACCCCTTAGCTAAACGCGTACAATTAACTAGCAATATATTAATCCAATAATTATAGTATTAATTATATATAATATTTGTTTATTGTTTATTTATATAACATTAATAATTATTTTGTAGTTAAAGTTGTAATTATTTTTAATTATAAATTTAAAGCGTTTAAATATTTAGTTATATATTTAATAATAATAGCAAAACTTTTAAATTTTTTTTAAAGTTAAATAGTTAATATTATGTTATATATAACTAAGTATATTATATAGCCTTTTTATATAAAGGTGACTAAAATAATAATATAAGCGGTATAGTTTTATTTTTATAAAATAAATTTTAGTTTTATATAATAAAGTGTTAAAAAATAAATAACTTTATTTATATATAACTAATATTTTTTTCTTGTTTACTTATATAATTTTATTTTATATATTATTAAAAAAAGCTTTTAATTTATATAGTGCTAATTAAGGTGATAGTTTTACTGCTTTTAAATTTAATATAAGCGCTATTAAAGGTTTAATTTACTTTTATATATAGGTAAAGTTATAGGTATATAATAAATTATGCTTTTTTTACTATAAAATATATAAAAGCTTTTATATTTTAAATTTCTTTTTAATACTTTATATAATATTAGTTATTTGAAAAAAATTGGTTGCTTAAAATAATTGTTTTATAATTTTTTATTTTTTTACTAATTATATAATATTTGTTATTTTAAATATTTTTACTAGTTATATAATATATAAATATATTATTTATTAAAAATTATATTACTTATATATTATATTTTTTATTAGCGTTATTTTTACTATTATTTAACTTAAAGTAGCCTTAATACTTTATTAAATATAAAAAGAATTTTTTATTTATAAGTTATATAAAGTATAATATTTTATATAAGCTAAAATATTAGTTTTATATGTAGGCTTTTTTTTAAGAAATATAGTTTATTAACTAATATATTTTTTTTTAGCATATAAAGTACTTTTTTTTATATAAAACTTTTAGCTAGCTTAGCTAGCTTATTTATATAGTTAAAAGCAGCTTTAATATATATTATTTTATTTTAAATAATTTAAATAAAACTTAAGTTTAAAGCTTTTTATATAGTTGTTTTAATTATACTTTTTATTAATCAAATAAGTTTTTTTTTTTTTTTATATAAAGTACTTAAAAATAATATTTATTAAAATTTAAAAGTATATTTATAAGTTAATAAAAAAGCTTTTATATAATAGCTTTTAAAGTATAAATGTTATATTAAATTTTAATACTTTTTAATATGCTTATATAACTATTATATTAAGCTAGATTTTACTTTAATAGTTAGCACTTAATATATATTATGCTTTTATTAGCTTATTAATTATAAGCTTTAATATATTATATAATACTAATTTTAAATTTTTTTGTTTTATTTATATATATATAATTATAATTTAATTAGCTTAATAATAGCTATAATTTATATTAATATTAAAATATATATTTAATATATAATAAATTTTACTTTTAATGCTTTTTATACTAATATAATAAATATAATAGTTTTTTACATAATTTTATAATATAAATAAAAATATAGCGTAGTATTAGTTTTTTATAATTTTTAGCTTTTAGTAAGCGTTAATAAATAGCTTTGCTTTATAATATAATAAGTTATATAGCGTTTTAAAGTAGTTTTTTTTTTGCTTTTAAGTTTTTTAAAAAAGTGTATATTTATTTAATAACATTTTTTTATTTTATATATATTTTATAAAAAGTAAATTTATAATTATATTAATTATAGCTAAATGTAATATTATATATATATACTTTTTTAGCTAAAAGATTTAAAAGGGGTAATAAATAATAATATATTTATAAACTAGTTAAAAGTTTAAATAATAATTAGTAATAATTAAAGTAATAAATATTATAGTTTTTTTATATAGCTATATAAAAGTTTTTTTTTAATACTTTATTATATAAGAGGTTTTTTAAATTATATAGTTTTTAATTAAGTTAAAAAAAAGTAAATATAATATTTAATATTATATTTTTTAAAAGTTATTTAAAAGCTTAAAATAAAAGTTATATAATAGCTTTTAATAATTTTATTAAGTATAAAAGTTTATAATATATAATATTTTTTTATATAGTTTTATATATTTTTAATGCTATTATTAAATAATTTTTAACATTTAATAAAAAATTTTTTACTTTTAAAATTTTTAATATCTTTAATATTAATATATAATAGCATATAAAAAATTAAGCTATAATTCAATTTTTAAAGTCCTTTTTATATACTTATTAAAAGTTTTATTTTATTATTTTTAAATATATATAATTATATATTTAACTAAATTAATAGGTATTTAATTTATTAGCATTAAGTTTATATATTAAATTAATAGTTTTACTTTATTTTTTTTTTAAAATTATATTTTATATAAAAACTTTAGCTATTTTAATATCTTATATAATTTATTTATATAAAATATTATTTAAGTTAAAATACTTAAACAATATATTTATTAAAAAAGCTATTAATTTTATCCTTATTTTATTAAAATATTACCTAGCTATTATATAGCAATATAATTTAATATTTTAGTAAAATTGTTTATTATTTTTGTTTTTTTATATATATATCTTTTGCTTTAAAAAGTATTAAAAAAAGAATATTTATATAAAAAAATTTAAATCTTTTTTTTTTTTATATTATATAAATATCTTTTGCTTTAAAAAGTACTAAAAAAAAGGTATTTATATAATAAAAATCTTAAAAATTAATATAAAAATAAATATTTTTTGCTTTAGGTTTTTAAAAAAAAAATATTTATATAACTAAAATTTAAAATCTTTTTAATTGTTTTTTATTTTTACTTTTATTAATTTATAATATTTTTATAACTATTAATTAACATTAAATAAGCTATATATAATTATATATTATATAGTAAAATAAAATATAATTAATTATATATTATATTTATTTATTTTAAAAAAAAAAAAAAGTAAATCCTTTATATATAGTAAAATCTTCACCTAAAGTGAAGATTTTAACTAGCGTATAAAAATAATAAAAATAAGGAAACATAAGGGTAAACAAATGTTTCGTGCGAAATTAGCTATCGCACGCTAAAACTATTAAATGCAGCTAACACTAAGATTTTAATATTATTTATAATATTAATTGCATAATTTTTTCTTTTTACATTTTTTTAAGGTGAAATATATATATATCTTGTTATAAAGTGGGAAGTTCTTAAGGTTAAGTATAATATGTGGTATATTAGTAAAAAGTCTTATATAAAACTAAAGCTTAAAAAAGAAAAGAAATATATATAAAGTAAGTTTAAGTGTGGGATGGTGTTATATAATGGTATAAATTGATTTTTTATACTTTAATTCCTAACAAATTTAGTGCAACTGTTTACAATTATTAAATATTTTCTTGGTACCAAGTATATTAGAGCGAAAGTGCATCCACCACTGCTTTAGGAATAGTAGAAGAACCAGAAGGGAAAGAGAAAAAGAGTACTCGCTTAATAGGCGAGGAACTACAATAACTTCTGACTACTGTTTAGGCAACGAGCTGCTTGATGATGTTAATGCTAACAAGCTGCTCTTGACCGGACCAAAGAACATTAATGCAGCATACAACAGTGTTTAACGCCCTAACAAATGCTAAAAGCAAACTTTGAAGCATAAACAGGTGGACTCTATTGCACGGTCTATATTAAAGCAGGATTTTGGTTACTAATGTCTATTTGTGCCACTGTCAGGAATTGGAGTACAGAAAATCGATTTGTACTCCTCCTATAATACCATCCTTCACTTGGACTCACTCCGTACATGATTCTTCCCTTCTTCAAGCTCTACCCTTGTATGAGACTTCCTACCAATATACCACATATTGACCTGACCTTAATAACTTCCCACTTTATGACAGCCATAGGTTGCCGCTATTAGGACTAGAATAATGAGGATTTATTATATTTATATTATAAATACTTAATATATAGCTTGTTTCAATAATCTTTTTATTTAAATCAAATCAAATTAGACTCTCGATTTGATTTATTTGTTTGCAAGCCTGAGATTCTCTAATACAGGAGTAGATAGAGATGTTTGTATAAGACACCTAGATTAAGTAGTTGAGAGCCATTGCCGCCTTTGTCTCATTGAAGAATGCCAGTTTAAGGTAAATAAACCACCCTCTGGGGTACTCCTCCCCCTTCGTTCTAATCAACCACGTATATTCCATCATTCGTCTGCACGCCGATATCGTAAGCTCACGCCAGCTACCGACCACGTTGCCGAAGTGTCGTGTTTGGTTTAAGCTGAACTGCACATCAACTACCGTTCGGCGCAGCCGATGATAGGGGAGTTGCAAGTCTGATTATATCCATGCGGGTTCTCTCTCCATAGGGTTGAATCGTATAGCTGTCGGAGGGAGTTCAGATGAATTTATCCATTTTCCGCTAAAACTCATAATGCCTAGCCAATCGGACTTTGATAGATTTCCCTTTTTGGAGTATTCAACTCCCGTATCGTCTTACCGATTGAAACTCTTCAACTTGATTGAGGTCACTCACTATTCATTAGCTCGTTTAAGTCAGCTCTTATGAGAGGTAGACTTATTTTTAGTTTTGAATATAAAAACCCTTTAGCAAGTCGACATCTCTAGGACCATGGACAACTGGGCCTTACTCTCTACTTCATACAAAACAACCTTAAACTATCACTTTCTGTTGGCAAATCGTGGGTTACGCAGATCGCCGAAAATGCTTTCCAACGTCTTTCAAGTCATCGCATCTGGGATATTTCTGCTCGCATCGCCAGTAACGAGTATGAGCCTTCCCGGTCGGCAAGCGACAGACCACTCGATGGGCTTTATAGGCTGCTCCATGGGTGAGAATGTCGCCCAGGGCTACGTGGCCGTTGGTGGCAAACGCATGTGGGGACCCTACGGGACTGGCGCGTTGGTCGTGCAGTCGTGGACAAGCAGCAACTCGGCAGCCTGGCAGAAGTTCGACCAGCAGGCTGCAGCATATGGGAAACCCAGTGCGGTCTGGGTGCAGATCTGCATCTTTGCCAACCCGGGCGCCACGTACGCCGAGGTCAAGCAGTTGATCGCTAACGCGCGCTCCCACGCCGCACCCAACGCGACTATATACATCACGGGCCAACCCCTATACGACCCCGGCCAGTCCTGCTTCCTGGCTGGCCAGGGTGGTGCTGAGCTGACTGGCCGCCTCGCTCAGCAAGCTGCCAACGATACTACTCAGAATGTGCTATATCCTGGATCATTTATTCTTCACAAAGCTGAAGTGCAAGACGGCTGCCATGCGAATACTGCTGGGCAGCAGTCACTGGGCAAGCAGGCTATTGCGTTTTGGGGCTAATACTGGGGACTCTCGTGGCCATAGATATACGCCTACTACCACTGCTGATCTTCTTGTCTGGTAAAGGCTTGGACATGTCATGGGGCGAAACCTCGAGCTTGGGTACTTGTGCAGCACGGATGTGGCCTAGCATAGTGAACCCCTTGTTTCATTCCTGTTGTACGTCTTGGTAAAAACGAGTATCAGGAATCCTGTACTTGAGTTAGCGTATAGACACCTGTTGTTGCGCGAAGGTTTCTAAAACCACATTCGTGGGCTAGTCTGGTTATATATTGAATGCTCTTTGTTGTGCAGTTTTAGGTTGTGCCCTGTGATGACGAGGGAACATAATGCGTACACTGATGCTGACATAAGGCCTAGGCGGCTGGAATATTACTCCAAAATTGACAAGCTAAGATGGGCGGCCGTATTTCTCGCATTTCAATATAGATTGTGATTCCTCCATACATCAGCAAGTGATCTCTGCCAAGCATAATATTGGCATATTATAGCCCAATGCTAGCAGCCATACCGAAGAAAATGCAGAGGAGCTGAGAAACAACTTAGGGTCAAAAGGATCCGGTCTGTTTGTGCTTCGGATTATGATTCGTAACTACTGCATCGTACCTGATGGTATTGTTGCATCCGTGTAAAAGGGGGATGCCCTCTCTCTGTTTTTGTTTTCAAAAGCTAGACGTACCAAAACTACCACCGAACAAAAACAAAAGTTGAGGTATTGGTTTTGGCTCTAATTCCTTGTGACTATTCGCGGCACTGGTTTGCTGTGGCCATCTGGTGTATAAGGGTGTTTGTCAGACACTGCACTGCATTACCCCTTATTGCCCCTCATTTGAGACCTATAACGAAAATCCCCTTCGGACCTACTTTATAGATGATTTTTCCCTTCTTTAAGCTTTAGTTTTATATAAGACCTATTATTAAGACACCTATATTATACTTGACCTAAAGACACTTCTTACTCGTAATAGTGTTAATTTAAAGGTATTTAAGTTTATAAATAATACTCGGTTATAAAAAAGTTATATAAAAATAAAATAAAATAAATATAAAATTAATAAAAATATATTATTAACTTAAATTTAATAATTAAAAGTTTTATTATTGTTTTTTAAAGTAAAAATTATAGTATTTTAATTATATTATAATTATATTTATGTTTAAATTTAAGTTTAAGTGACCTTTTTATAACCAAGTTGCTTATATAAACCTAAGTACTTTTGATTTAAGTTTAGCGTTAAGGTTTTTAATAGTTTGATATTCCGACTATAGTCATGGCCCCCTTTACTTGGATTTATCCATATATCGTTTAATTTAATAGCATGCAGCTAAGTGAGTGGGTGGCCATGTGTAGATAGGCTACCTAAGCAGCTTCCCGTCTTGTCTTATGCTTCTCTGTAGATAGGTAGGGTATTGTATACGCGGGGGTCATGATGGGGGCATGGGAAACATCTCTTTCGTTACCCAAGCTTCTGCCCAATAGGAAACCCAATGCGAGACCGGGGGCTAACAGGTTCAAAGCGGCGCTATTAACAGGGAACCCGGCACTAAAGACAGCCCAGATCGGTAGGTACGCTATAGATTGCTATAGCACAGGCCCGCTAGTTCTGTTAGTGCCACCAGCTACACCCTTGGCCCTGACCTATAGGTACCCTAGAAACACCTATCTCCGGCAGAGAAGATACGGAGGATCAGTGATCCCTGCCATGCCTCATCGTTACATAGATAACAAAGACATACATAATAGAATAGACATCATACATGGAATAGCACATAGATACGGATAAGGATCGACCAAGCTAGTTAGGGTACTACCAGCCAACCTGGAGAAGTAGGTACACTACTGTAGATTGACTGCTCTCCATGTGATTTTTGTGCATCTACATCTGTCGCGTTAGGTACAACAAAACTCCGCACGCTGACGGAAGGTCCTTCTCACCCATCCTGTTCTCTTTTCACTTTCGTATCCTCCAGATTTTCTTTTTCTCTGTTCTCCTGTCTAGACCTAGTAGTGGTATCTGGATTGCTACGCCTTTTCGTCGGCGCCCGTACTGTCGATACAATGACGGATCCTGCGCTCTCCTCAAGTTCTCAGCATCCCACTGCTGCTAATGACGTGGCTTCGTGCAACAAGAAGAGTACCGACGATGCTGAAATTGGTCGCAAAACCGTTGTCGAAGAAACGGCCGCCGTAGTCGACTCAGCAGCCGAAAGAGCCCTCTGTCGCAAGTTCGATTTCCGGCTGTTGCCCGTCTTGGCCACCATGGTCTGTCTCACAATCCCTTTTGTTTGAAAGAAAATGGTCAAGAAAAAAATGGAACAGGAAATCGGGGAATGCTTCACTTAAGCAATTGCGCTACTAGAACATTGCGCCACTAGAACTTCTCATTTGACATGAGATGCTGATTGACGTCTAATTAGTATCTGTTCAATGCCCTCGACAAAGGCAACCTCGGTAACGCACAGACAGCTGGTTTATCAAAAAGTAACGCCTTACCATAAAGCTGGACTTTCTACCGTGTTACCGTTGCTGACAATATAATACAGATCTCAACTTCGCACCTGGGCAGTACAACCTGATAGTGGGCAGTGAGTAACTAGCCCCCCAGTTCTTCTCTTCGCCTCGCCGTCCGATGCTGGGCGCGAAAAGGCTCCAGTCAAGCAAGCCTTGTGCCTTTACGGCTCTCCGTATAGCCCTGAAATCCTCCGGGTTCTAGTTTGAGAATTGGATAACTAACTCTTGATGCTAAAGTCTTCTTTGTTCCCTATGGTATGTAAGCGGCCTTATAACAACATTGGTTTAATTTGAAGTTTAGACTCTCAGTCTCCCACCCTCTCTTCACCCATCACCTCTGTAAATATGCTAAACTTGAGCTTAATATTCCCTGTTGCACAATTTGGTCGCTAACTTCAGAATATGATAGTACGTTCAACTCGAAACAAGCCCCCTTTGGTACTCGCCGGCGCATAGTTTGCTCGGACTTTCAATAGGGATGACATATTGACAGATTTAAGGTCGTCTTCGCCCCTCCATTGGCCCTACTGGGCAAGAAAATAGGACCATCTCGAATGCTTCCCATCCTGATGCTCCACTTTGGTTCCTTCACTTGTGAGTAATCCCAATTGTGATCCTCTTTATTTTCCAACTTATATCAGGAAACAAAATCTCTTGTCCGGGCTTGACCATTGTCTCGAGGAAACCCCCTCTATATCTCGCCAAAAAAGTCGATTACTGACTCGAAATGTTGAAGTGCTCGTGGCGGCAACACATAACTTCAGTGGCATCTTCGCCTTGCGTTTCTTCCTCGGTGCCGTGGAAAGTGCCTTCTTCCCACTGGTTATCTTCTATCTTACTACATTCTACAGACGTAATGAGTTGGCCCGGCGGCTCGCTGTATTCTACGCCGCATCAAATATAGCCAACGCCTTCAGTGGACTCCTCGCGTTCGGAGTTTTCCAGATCAAGTCGGATTTAGTAGACTACTCCTGGAGATGGCTCTTTATTATTGAAGGAACTCTCACCATTCTATTCGCCATCTTCGCTTTCTTCTATCTACCAAAGAGTGCTGCCGAAGCTAAATTTTTGAACGAAGCCGAAAAATCCCTCGCGTATCATCGGATTCAAGTTGACAGTTCTTCTATCGTCAATGAAGTGTTCAACCTTAGAGAATCGCTACAAATATTCAAGAGACCTTCAACGTACGGCTTCCTCTTGGTCGAAATCGCTCGTACGTATTGAATTTTCGTAAATTCATTTTGTTCTTCTATTCCATATTCCATACAAGTTTCTACATAGTAAAAGCATTATCAACCCGATTAGCTTCACTGGTTACGGAGCACTTTTGACATGTACAAAAAAAGCACACAGCTAACTAGCCATGGCGATAATAGTGGGCGTTCCACTCCAATCTGTTGGACTCTTTTTGGTATGTACAAAAGAAACCTTTGTTAGCACTCATCTTGAATAAAGCTTCTTCAGCATGAGTAGGACCAAATGAGGCGGATTTTTTTTGACGATAAATTCCTTTTACAGATTGACTGACTTTGATTTTAGCCTCAGATCGTCCAACGAATCGTGAAGGACACCGTCAAGGTAAACCTATACACCGTAGCGCCAAACATTACAGTAAGGAAGCATACCATGTCAATTAACAATTATCATTTCACAATTGCTAAATAATCATCAGGGTGCTGTCTCATTGTTGATTTTGGCATTCTCTTCCGATTTGCTTCGAATACGCTTCCCCTTCATCTGCTTGGGATTTGCTCTCTCCTTTACTGGGTTCATCATATACGCTGCAATCGAAGATGTCGAGCGTCAGTTACAACTCGCCTAGTACGTAATTCTCGCTATCTTTCTTCTTCAGGCTAGGCTTATGTCCTGGAACCTTTCCTTCCCCAAAAATATTTACAGATAATCTAAACGGCGATCACTGACTCTAAATATTGTAGTTACGCTACATTCATGATGACCTGGGGGACTTCTGCTCCCTCCGTCTTACTGAGCACTGTAAGTAAATTCGATATCGTTAAATCTTACCCTCTAGTCCAATATCCCATTTGTCGAATAAATCGATGCTAATCAAAAATACCAAATAGTGGTACAATAACAACGTAGCACATGAAGGCCAACGACTAGCTTTGACGTCGGTCGGAGTTCCCCTAGCGAATCTAATGGGATTGGTATCGAGCAACGTCTTCAGAGAGCAAGACAAGCCGAAGTACGCGCCAGCACTCATTACGACGGCGAGTTTCGGTGGGTTCGGATTCATTGCCGCGGGGGCTTTGGGACTATACATGGTTTTCGACAATAAAAGCCGCAATCGCCGGCAGGGGGTGAAGCTCTCCGCGCGGGATGTTCCCACTTCACGATTGAGAGATGGTCCGAAAGTGGATGATTTTAGATGGTTCGTATAGAAGAACCTGATATCCCTAATGTGGTAGCTTTCACTATGTCCAGCACATCATGATATGTGAGCTGAATGTGAAGCGGAGGCTCTTTTTCTAGGGGGGAGATCTCAACTTCTTACACCTATACAAGCTAGGGTAGAGGTTCTTGGATTGTATGCAGTAACAGTGGCTAAAAATACTGATTAGCATATTGATTAATCACGGTTCCCTAGATCAACTCGCTGCCAAATTTGGCTTTATGGTATTACGAACCCCTCATTTTGACCCGAAGCATTGAACAGCTGGATCGGCATTAGCCATCTGCACCATAAACGCAGACGGAACCTCGCAGAGAAATCCCTGCAAACTGGGCGTTGATTGTACCATCTTCACAACATATTACTAGGATTGGGCATTCCTGTTGCAAGAGATAGTATTGTACGCCTACAACCACTACTCTAATCCTGTTGTGCTAGGTCGCCATTTTCTCCAGATATAGTTTCATTCCGCGACCCAGGCAGGTTTCCACCCGCATCGGCCTGTTCTCCGTACCATCGTTGTGTAGATTGGCCCACGTAAGGGGTGTGGCCCCGTAACTCTACCACTGTGCTACACATTCCCTTTCCTAAATGTGCCCCTATCAGTACAACAGTCACTAGTTTTAGCCCGGATCATGAACTCGCTTCGGGTGACAGTAAATAGTCTTAGTTGCACAACAGCAGTCAGCAGACCCCCGCTGATATCTCCACCAGCCACTTACAGCATCTTTATAGGGTCGTAAATCATGAAGTATGCCCCGTACTCACCGACGCCACCCCATTGGGAGTTATCCTGGATAACTCGATCGACTTCCTTGAATCCAAGCCGTGTATAGATGCCCAAACCGGCCCTGAATGCCATTGCAAAGATCGGAAGCCCCATCTCTTCGGATTGTCTGATCCCATGCGCTACAAGGGCCGTACCTATCCCCTTACCTTTGTTTTCAGGATGGACAGCTAGGTAGTCAAGCTCTAAGGTCTTAGGTTAGATAGACAAAGGCAAGCCGCCGGCGAGTCTAAGCACGTACTGATATATGGCCTTTTGGCTAGGATAGGGTTCATTACTGCGTAGTTCTTATCATCCATGCCACTGACACCACTTCTACCATTCCACTGCGCCGAGAGGGCCAACTCTTCGAATCTTCGTTTTTCGTCGTCGGAAACATCCGGGATTTGTGCGTCTTCCCACTGGGGCCCGCCGTCATGTGTTACAGTATGCCCGGGTGGAAGTATCCAGCGGGCATATCCAACAATCTTGCCAGTACCGAGGTCTACCGCCTTGAGATGGCGCATATGTTCGCGGTCGCGCAGCATATTGCGTGCCTGCCGCTTTGCACACTGCTCTATGAGAAACTCCCGTGTTGTCCCCTCGGGCCAGAGGAGAATCCACGTTGGGTCCTCCCAGAAGGCACTCATGTTGTTGCGCGCCAAGGCGGCGGCATCCTCGACTGTGCAGCGCTCGATCTTCCAGGCTGCCATAGTCGGCTGTTGAGGATGTATGTCGACGGCTAGATCTCTATCTAAGAAGATAATACGATTTACAAGCTTTTTGTCTTTTACATTTGTTGTCTGAGCTCTTCACGAGGTGTAGTGACGGCTTCTGTGATGCACTATAGCAAATGTAGTGGGTGGCTGGAGAACCTAGTTGTACGGTGGCCTCGAGTTGTCACTATATTAAGCTGACACTAAGCAACTAACACCCCACCCTACCAACAACTTACGTCGCATACCTTATTGGTCGAGATCGCTAAGCTGGTTACTAAAACATTCGACCATAACCGGCAGGAACTGTGAACACTGGGCTTTAATCCCAGAAAGAAATATGAACGAAATCGCCATAAATGGTACTGAAGGAAATACAAGATAGGCGAGATGCGGTTACGATAATCCGTTCGTGATTTGGCCTGGTGAACTGCTGCGTTGGATTGTATCTGAGGGGGGTGAATGAAATAGTGCAGAGCTGTGAAGATTTAAGTTATCATCTAACAAGCTTTAGCCAAGGCAAAGATCCAGTGGGTGAACAGGGTGCAGGGACCGTACTTCGGATGCTTCCGAGTAGCCCCTATTTAACTGCCAGATACCGACTGCTAGTGGATGGTCCCACTATAACCCGCTATACATTAAGTAGTAAGTAACATTCCGTACACAGTGGTCACAGTGTTAGTCTCCATCCTTCATACAACAACTCAGAATACACGAGAATATCTATACCAGAATACTGACCAGAATACAACAGATTGCCAAGATCAACCAGTCAGGTTACACTAACCACGTGGGCCTCATCCAGTATAGCCTGAGTCTTAGCCGCGTAACAGGTATCTATCACAAGTCTATTCAGGGGTGACAAAGTAGGTCCCTGAACCATGAGATCCAAGGATATAACCCTCACCTCACACTGTTAATGTGTCACGTCACGGTGGCTTTTGCAGGTTGCCATATGTTCAAAGAGCGAATAGTTGTGTTTACTAAGGAACGTGGAATAGGGCGTTCACAAGAGACCTCCATTCAGCATGTGCTCGGCCCCTAGGTCCCCCGCCACCATACATAATGCGGTGGGCAGCCCTTGGATATGTAACGAACGTCCCATATTACAACGAGTCGACCAGAGATAGAAACCCCCGCCCCTCAAACTTCTTGCCTGATGCTTCCCGTCCACATTGAAACCCCCCAAGCTTAGTGCGGCAGCATTGAAAGTGGCTCCTTTCCCTGGGGGGAATCACTTTGGCTGAAGGCATCGTACTCCTCATCAAAAACATCGTTGCTGACAAGGGCATCAGTATTACGGGTTTATAGTAGAGTGTGCCAAGCGAGCCACGGAGACCATTGACATACTTCGCAATGAATTGTTCTTCGATTGAAAGAGCCAGTGCCATTGAAGCAAAAGCGCTAAGGATAACGATGGAAGCTTTGATAAAATGCATGATCAGGTGGGATTGTTCTGGAATTTTCGTGGTGTGAAAGGGGTGATTGATAGGTCTTTCCGGTGAAGAGTGCAGGATGGGATGTTGTGAGTTCGAGGCAGGCGGGCGCTTCTTATACCTTTTTGCCTGGTTGCAAGACCGCGGAGACGAGGGTTGAGACGAGACGAGTCACATTCTTTGAGTGGATTCGGGCTCAGCCCCTGACTCCCCGGTTTTCATCGTGGGGGCGGTGAGTACTTCATCTGCATAGAAGTTTTCCATCATATGCACTGCCTGGTACGCCACCCTATATTCTTGATCCAATCCTCCCCGCCATCTCCTAACAAGAAGCAACTAGAATATGACCCGGAAGTATATTTGGCGAGACTAGTATATGCGGCCGGAAAACCGAACCAAGGAGCTCACAGAATCGGAGCCGGTCATATGCCCACCTCGATCACTACATCGAGATGCTGCGGCAGGCATTGATGTGCCAAGGTGACGTGAGCACCATCTCATATGACTACTGAAAATAAAAAAGAGCTAAGCTTACTTGCGGTATAGCAGATTGAGATCTAGTTGCGCTGAGATATCGCGGAAGTTCTTGCATTACAAATTTAAACATAAGATAATGCATTATTCACGTATAGAAACACAGCCTGGATCATGATATGTAGCTTTTCGTTCACTCCATGGATACCTGTTAAGCAATGGCATCAATTTACCAATCTCGAAGAAATAAACCAAGTAGCGACTTATGAATCGAATGCATTACTATAAAAACTGCATGCCTCCTATATCCAAGTCCTATGACCCCTGAATCAGTAGTTGGGTCGGTGACAACTAGCGAATCCCAAATGTTGTATGTATTTCAAGCTTGTTTTCTTTGATCTTTTATATCTCGTGGTCTGTATCTAGCTCTTTTCTTCCTTCATTCGTCTCATTTCTTGGGTCACAGTTCCTTGCCTCATTTCATATGAACATATTTACATGTATGAGGTCATGCATAGCGACTGTGAAGAGGAGCCGTGATACAACTTAAACGATACCCAGCCCAGCGTATGACTTGACCATGGCGCAAATGCAGCTGGCCGGGTTGAGTCTGTGAGTCCCTAGTTAGTTCATTGTCCAACGACTAGATTGAGAACGTAGAGGATAGAAATCCCAAGTAAAGAAGACTTACGTGTAGCTGTAAGGTGGCGTCAAGGAGCCAACCTGCGTGATTTGAGTCGTGCTGTCAACAAAGACGTTGTTTCTATCGACTGCGTATCCATCGGTATCGCTGTCGAGGTTGGTAACAATGGCGAGCTTGGTGGACAGGAAGTAGTTCTGCTCAATTAGGAGTTGTGCTCCCATGCGGCTGTTGATGCCTGACGTTGGGTTGTTCTCGAAGCAAGAGCTGTAAACGTGACCTGTCCCAAATCGGAATGAAGGTAGACGCGAGTTGATGTTGCTGAAGTGGTTGTGGTGGTACGTCACGTGTAGTTTGCCGGTATCTTCACCGCTGTTGCTGTCACTGTGTCCGACTAGAGAGCCCTTCCACTGGAACAGGATTCAGGGTCAGCCCAGCCACTCTGAGTTTTGGTTATAAGGGAGTTAGAACGAAGAAGATATAGGAAAGCGGATAGGCGGAGTGAGATGGACTTACGTGGTCGTGGAATTTGCTCCATGAGACGGTGATGAGATCACTTCCGTGTGTGATGTCTAGCAGACCATCGTAGTAATCTTTTTCGCCAACGATACCATCGGTGGAAAACTATGAACGGAGAGTTAAACCCAAATTAGCCCAATAATTCATTAGATCTTCAAGTTTTCAGGATCTCATATGAAGCCGCTTACGTCGCAGTGGTCAACCCAAACCTTGCTCGAGTACTGGATTTCGACGAGATCCTTGCCCTCAGGGGGGTCGTGGAAGTACAGGTTCTTTAGGATGACGTTCGATGCGTTCTTGATGCGAAGACCGCCGCTCGTCAAGCCTGACTTGGCCCCGGACCCGACGACAGTTGTACCGCTGATCAAGTCAACGACTGGGATCTCGGGTTAGTAATCGTTATTTTAAAACGAGGACCGAGGGACGACACTCACTTCCGCACCCGTTCAGAACACCCGAGATAGTAATAACACCTCCATTAGCAGCCGCGGTAATCAGGTTTGCGCAGGTCGTGACTGTTGTGCCGCTACCACTGCCGCCGCCAGTCGCACCAGCACCATAGCCCTGGAGGGTATAACTCGGGGTTCCGCAAGAGCCCGTGCTGCCACCGCCAGAGGCCGTAGTTATCGTAGTGCTAGTAATTAAAGTGGTGGTTGTGGCCTTAGTAGTTGTCGTCGCACCTCCGCCGGCAGTGAATGCACACGAGCATTCCTGTTGAATTTCTCTTGTGAGTAACTATTCTCCATGAAGAAGCCAAGCTTCAGTTCCTCACCTTGGAAAGAGCGCTGGGCTTGCTCGAGCATATGGATGCCCACGCTGGCAAGCCCGTGGTAGCGGTCACGGTCGACTGCGTGAAGGTCGCGCAAAAGGGTGACGCCGTGGCAGCCTGAGCCGTCATGAATGAGGCACAGGAGTCCGAGTCGGGATTCGTGCATGCCCGCACGAGGGGGATGAAAGCTAGGAGAGTAGCGTAATGCATCGTGCGATCCGGCTGTCTGCGGGCTCAGGATAGTAGAGTATGAAAGATCACTGCCGTAGACGGGAAGGATCATCTGTCCATGCTGCCTTTTGTGTTCCCTTTATACTCCAATCTTATGAGCAAAGCACAGGCGTGTTTAGCTAGAAGCTCGAAGAGCTGTTATCAGCCATGAGCTTCGACAAGTCTAGACAAAATGCAATATTACTTTGATGAATTTCCACCAGTAGCATATTGACCTGCTCCTCGACTCTTCTACTCTACTTGGAGGCAAATCTTTCGGAATTACTGTTTCAAGGCCGCGAACGGGAGGTAGCAAAGCATGCTACTTTGGAGTTGTCGATAGTGTTTACTCAAAATCAAAATCAATGTTACTGAGCCATACACCAGATGTGTGGCCATCCGTTTTATTGGCGGAAATGATATTCCAAGTTCCAGATGGTGGTGTTTGAGGTCATTCCCTCAAATCTTCGGTTATATTGCGATTGGTGGAACATCGTGAGGTCTTCCCAAGCTGCATTACGCTACCACTCTATAGGTAGGTGATCCTCATCTCTGTATGGAACAATTGCTCATTTCGGATAGAATTTCCTGGGAATTCTGTCAATACTTGATATTTGCAGATCAATATATTCTGATTTTGATAGTGGAATCTTTAGGAAGACAACATAATAGAACTTAAGACAACATCTGCTTGCCCCTCGAAAAGATCAGCTATTCTACCCCAGTAGGGACAGGGGTTTCCCCGAGATCCTTCCCCAGATTAACAAAACAGAGATCGTCCCGTAAAACCCCCTGCCAGTCCCCATGGTGCCCGTAAGGAAACGGTGTAGTCTCTCCAGTCGGTTGGTATCCTCTCTGTTTATACCAAGCGATCAATTCAGCACGTGTGTTCACGACGTTGAACTCCATCCTTGAGGAACCCCATTGGCGACGGGCGTATTGCTCTGCCCATAAAAGCACCTTACTACCGATGCCCTGTTTCTGGCAGCTAACATCTACGGCTAACATGCCAAACCAAGCGCGGTTATCGTCAAGCTTGCGCACCGAGCCGTGAGCCACGATAGAGCCAGTTGACGATTTCGTGACAGCTAGAACGGCAGAGTCGGGCTGATTGATCTTAGCGATGATAGTGGACACTTCGGTGACGCTACAAAGTCGAAATTAGCTATCGCTATTTTAAACGCGGTTTGCGCGATTTTTGAGAGCATTGAGAGCTTCTAGCTCATGACTTTCACCCGAAGAAGAGCCCTTATACTATAGAAGTCGCCAAAGTAAGAAGAAAATGAATCCAAGAATTGCTCACTTAGCGCTAGTATGATCAACTGACAGGAATACCTGCGTGGTTTTGTCGTCGCGAAAGGCCGTGTTGATGAGACGCTCAAGTGGAACTGCGTCCTCTACGGTCGCAGGACGGAAATCGAGGCTGCCTGTCGTCATATTGTATGAGGGATTGGCTAAGAGGGCTCTTTGGCGTTGCTGTAAATACGCTTATCAATTGAGATGACTCAGCCTGTGGTGTTGTGGTTAACTTGTGAAGATCTCTGGCCTAATTTATACTCAAAAATGCTTCATCCCTCGACGCCCTGAAAGGTCTGTTAAGGGCGCATAAGTGCAGCATGAAGGGCGCGCTCTTGATTAGTCAATTTTAATATTTGTCAAGAGAGGTTTCAAAAGGACTTTCATCTAAAATACTCTTCTCCGCAAGAAAATATCAGTCTGCAATATCTGTAAATAGTCTCTATCCCATTAAACTTTTCTCTATTTCCTCAATGAGGTGATCTTGTCTGGCCTAACCTAGACTCTTAGTAGATCTAGGTAGCGAAGATTTGGGGAAAGATGCCAAGCCTTTATTAGCCAGGCACTCTAGGTAGTTTCAGCCTCTTTATTGGGCACGGTATATATGAATAGCGACCAAAGTCTAAGTAGGGGTTAGGAATACGACTCATAGTGGATGCCATGTCAATTAGCTACTCTATTAATCGACCTATTTGCTGCAATGCTACTGATAATACATAATCTATGATTCTATACATGCGTTACATCGTCATCTATCATTAATCATACACGTTCCGTCATGTCTCCTGAGTGCTATTTGAGTAACTCTTAATAGCGCAACGCTTTCTCGAATAATCATGAGTTCGATCATTGATTGGCAAGACTTGAAAGGCGATTGAGTGTCGCATGAAAGCCCTGCGCCGACAAATCTACATCGAAGTAGTTCCGCCTCAGTTTACGACGCCTATACACTTTCAGAAAAGCCCACAGAGCGGCGAAGATGAAGATCTATGAAGTGTTTTGTTAGTCGGGTACGAGTTGACAAGACTATTAAGCAGCATATCACTTACGGCTAGAAACTGCGACAAGAAGGGCTCTACATGGAAACCGTTATAAAGCGAGGCCGAATCCAGTACTATGAGAATGAAAAGACATCCTGCAAAAGCGAGGCCGCCTACAAATGGTTGGAAGTGGCTGCGATACGGATACTTCTTATGGTCCTTTCGATCTACGTAGTTGGGGTCGTTCTGTCTGAGATAATCGTCGTGCTTCTTTAGGCTAGGGTCGTCAATATAATAATAGTGCTATCTTGTTGGGTAATATCGACTTACTAATGCCGGTACGAGAGAAAAGCGATGCATTCACAGGCCCAGACTATGACGACACCGACTGAACCTAGTTCAGACAGGATGTCAATGAACTAAGACGTTAGTTAATCTCACACACATGTATTGCCGCGAATACTCACGCTGGATATCCCCGCCGAAGCAAGAGTAGTAGTAGCCTGCTCTGATCCAGAGGTCTGATTGTAGCCCTGGAGCTGAAGAAAAGGAATCCAAATAAATGCCAAAGCAGACAGTACCACAGAGCGAACCGGTACACCTCTTTCATTTGTCTCTCCAAAAAAGGAGATAATAGCCAAGAATTTGGCCTCACTTCTGCGTAGTTGCGTGGCGAGCCCATATAATGCCCTAGAAGCAACATAGAGGTTGGTTAGGGCGGCGCTTAGCGCTGTAAAAACCAGAAAGAAATTGAATACAGATGCTAGGGCAGGTGAACGGTGAATTTGGGCAGCCAGAACAAAAGCGGACGACGTGATTAGATCGTCAGTCTGTCCGCTGCAGTGTTTGAGCCACTCATTAGGATCGAGCCAACTGAGACGAGGAAGACCACACGCATCGCGACGAACGCTGAAGGTGGTCAAGAGGCCGCTCACAGTATACGCCACGCCAACTATCAGAGAGAAGTATACCACTGAGAACCTGGTTTTGAAGCTCATGACTGTGGCCTGGGCTGTTGTTCCCGAGTTGACTCCTCCGTTTGCTACTGTGTTCGAAGCCGGCGGTTTCGCTTCTAGGGCACAGGCAGCAACAATTTCAATACCTACAAAGGCAAAAATAGCTGTAGCTATAGCCGTGCTACGGAGGTCAGTCGAGATCGCATTTGAATGATTAGAGGGTCTCACAGGAAGGCCGGTCCTCTTGTCGACGAAGCATCGGTATCCCAATCATTCGTATTGCTCCAATCTAAAATTATAGCAATTAATAGTGAAATAGTAAAAGTCTGAGAACTAAACTTACTATATACTGTAGCATCCTGAGAGCTAGGTAGAACCGCTGCCGTCTAATGTAAGCCGTGGGGAGCCGGGTAGATTGCTTCTGGTCAAATGCTTACCAAGTACGATCATCGCTATTATTATGGTAAAGAGGAACGAAATCTTCAAGATGCCGAAGACAACTTCAATCCAACCATAGTACTGTCAAGTAATTAGTCATTATTGACTCTTTCATGCAGAGAGCCGTAAAGTGTGACGAATGTAGGGTTGGTGACATGATGCTGACGTACCTTAACTGGGAGACAGGTCAACATGATAAGTATTAGGGGAATGACGATGTAGACAATGATCACATCGAAAGGTTCATTCCTTATCCAGAATCGTATTTCGCCAGCGGCTGTAGCAATCAAGGCGGCAAAGGAGACCGAGTACGTGAGCCTGCGAAAGGTTAGTACTTGACATTGTTAGTTACGATCGCGTTCTGGAGACTAACCAGTACATTATACCAACGGCAATGCCGAGCTCGTAGTCTACGAAATTACTGACGAAGACTGAGAGCGCGCCAGGTACAGGCCACCGACCAAGCATTTCACTGATGCATTGCATAACAGCCCACGCTAGGAGAGTGATCAAGATGAATGACACCAACACAGCAACGGTTCCTCCGAGTTCTAGGATCTGGCCGGAGCGCCAATAAAGGCCGATACCCAATGTTGCGTTGAGAGCGATCATGAACATTTGGAAAGGCGACAAGTCTCTCCTCACATGGTGTACGGGATCACTACCTATTACATATGTGTACTGGCGGTCCTCCGCAGGTCCGGCTGCTGGCACGGGGCCGTTCGGTGCGTTTTGATCGGAGTCAGAGTCTGAGGTCGGCAACGCTGGATCGGATATATTGCGCGGAGATCCATCGTCCATCTGGCTTGGTGCCGCACGCCCCTTGGATTTCTGGGCTTCCGTGAATCGTCGAAGTTCTATGTCGGATGATAGCGGCGCGAAGGAAAGGCTAGGCAAACGAGCGAGAAGACCCCGCCCGGTTCCCATGTTGAAAACTCCCAACTGTGACGAAGGAAATGGAAATAGCGACGGAGAACCTGATATGAACAAAGGTCAGACAGAATCGATGTGGAAATTGAAGAGCCTACCTGGGCACGCGCCATTAATGTGTTCCAGGCTTCATTATATGATATCATAGGACATGCTCTAGCAGTCTAGTAACTAGTTTCGGTTGCCTCACACGCCGCCTCATCCCAATGAGGTAAATCATTCGCTACGCCGCTAAAAAAAAAGATGCATATTTAAAATTAGAATCTCTCTTCGCTCGCCGCAAAGGACTTCTGGCTATACACTATACTAGATAAGCATCGAGAGCAGAAGTGAAGCAGCTCCCCCGTCGTGTGATAATAGTAAATCAAAAAAGATCTTTGTAAATGTTTGTTATTTGTTTGCTGGTTATGGCTATCTGTGTACAGGCAAAGGAAATAGAACCGCAAGGGTGTGAGACAGAGGGTACATAGTAGGACCCCAAACAAACATCGGTACCGGGGTAGGTAGGTGACTTACTAGGTATGGACGTGTACTGCGTATATGTACTAGTACTGCGTATGTGTACTGCGTATCCAGTTAGGTCTCATGTCAGCACACGGAGCTGAAAGGTGGCGCACCTACTATCACAGTCAGCTTGGCATGGAGCAAGATAAAGAGATAGTAGTTGTACTTACTGCGTAGTAGAGATGCGACCGAGGTTTCGCTTCTTGTCAGAGAAAACAACACTGACAACCACCATTAAGTATATTGAGATGCCCGTCGAGCACAACGTCGCGATGAGATACCTCAAAAGGGAGAAGCTTGAGGAGCTTTTGGGGGAATTATTCCCTGACGTTGCCCCTATCAAGGTCACCACAGTACGCAAACACTTTACACAGCATGGAACGCGCACATGTGTCGAGTAGGTATCTGACACAAATATCTTATCTAGGGTGGCGATGATCAGTATACATTTACGGCACCCAGAATAGTCACTGATGTAGGTGAAAGTGCCATGAGCGAAACGAGAGAATACAAAACTCACCAGAGAAAATAGACCCAAATCGAGTGAGCCCAAGGCATAATGATCTATCTACTTCTTGGGCCACTGCTGACCGAATGAAGCAAAATTCGGGATTGATAACCTGCACGCAGGTGACCTAACATGATTGGCCATCATCTCGCATTCCCCGCTTGAAGTGCGGGCAATGCCCTCCAGCTAAGGCTGAAAGCTATCGGATTTCTGGCAATTGTGGGATCAAGAGATGTATAAAGCGCTGCGTTATTAGCTCCCAGTTGGTAGAGTTCGAAGTCAAATCTACGATCAATATTCCCGATAAAGGTCTCAATCATGAATAATTGCTTCTCTGATGATGTTATTGAGCCGGTACAAATCATTGGTGCCTCCCAAGACCATCTAAAAGCCGAAAAGAAACTGTTCTCTGAATCCTGTGTGAACCTGAATGACCTGGAGTGTGCTTTGAAAACCTCAAGTTCATGGCACTCAGATGTTCACTTCATGTAAGCACTACTCATAGTAGCTGTTTTGCACCTGCTTACCAGTATGCTTCAGATCAATATGCCAACGGAACTCGTGGAGGCCGTTGCAGATCACTCAACCGATGTTCAAGTTAATAGTCGATCATCACAGTCTGAATGAGTCTGCCTACGAGCTTTCTTCTTGTTTCTATACCCGCAACTTAGACCTCGAGGACGTCTATTGTGCACCCCTATCTCTTGTACGATCTGGGGACCTGATAGGTAAGGCGCTGACGATTCATAACTATAAGACGTAGCTTATTAGGCTGCAGATACTTCCTACACACTACGATACCCCGAGTTCAAAGAATCGGAGAATCGGTGGGCTTTACGTCAAAGTGGGATATATCACCGGTTCAACCAGAAGACAAACCAACACTTCCTGCTCCTACTCAGCCCACTGCCAAATTCAGCTGCACACAGGAATATAAACAATCAGTTGCTAAACAGACGACAATCGGTGTTAGACGATCCCTTTTGGGTGCACGAATTGATGTTCTCGACCTACATTCCTGCATGGAGGCAGTATATAGCTTGGCTGGAAAGCCGGCTGATCCCAATCGTAAGAATGATTGCCTGACTATGAAACCAGAGTTTTCCATAGGAAGTTTTAACAATATTTTAGACAAATTTGACCTCAATAGCTGACATCGATCGAGAGATACGTGTCAATTACGAAAAGCTGAATACTTTATACGTTCTCATAAATAAACTTCTACAGACCCCGACTTTGATATCCCACTCGTTAGATGTGCTCAATAGCCTGCTAGGTCATTCTCCAGTTGACAAAAGGTCAAATACCCCCTCAATGCAGCAGCTTGAAAATTTCCAACGCCAGACGGCCGCGTACTCTCGAACAGCGTCTTGCCTACACCAGCGCGCCCAGACAACTGCACAACTTCTCTCCGATACGCTGTCTCTGAGGGAGCAGACCATTGCCAAGAACCAGGCCGAGAACATGGCCAATTTGAACAAGTCCATATACTGGATCACCACCATGGGGTTACTTTACCTCCCCACGACACTCGTTGCCGTAAGCAGTAATCCGATCCCTGTTTACAGAACCATAACCTGATTCGTTATTCTTTAGACTATCTTTGGAACGAACTTCTTCGGTTTCGATGGGCAGAGCAGCAAAATCATAGCTTCGACGGATATTTGGTATTTATTCGTAGCATCCGGAGCACTCACCTTGATTACATTGTTTTCTTGCTATTGTTTCCGAGAGTACGGCACGATGATACCGAGACAAGTTTTTCAGGCGTTCAAGTGGAGAGGAGTCACAAAATCTTGGAGAGGCATCCAAAAACGAGAAAAGGGAAGTTTACATTTGAGTTCAGTTTGATTCATGATCGTATCGTTGAGCTATTTGGTATTGAATAGGCAGAGTGAATATAATCAACACAGAGGTTCACCTTCACCCTTATGCATAGAGATAGGCTAAAGCCTACATTTATGTATATAATGAATCGACCTATTAGTAACGGACTCTGTTCGTCAAAATGAAAAGCAATAGAATTTACCAAATAACCAAAGACTATGCAGGTTGACTGCTTCCCTTCCACCTCCCTCTTCATTATTAATTATGGAGAATTTTGACAGAGTCCCTAGCCACAAAGTGTCCACATAAACCACTTTAGTATCACCTATCTCACCCGCTCTATTCCAGTATGTAGCCCCATGTTGATCTATCCTTTGGAGGATCTTAGGGTTGCACATCCACCTCAAAAACAGCCTTTTCGTTCGGCTTGGCCAAGACCGCGACTAGAACACGACTGTCGTGGGATGTGGCATTTTGGGTTCCGGTGTTGTGCTCTGGTTCAAGCCACCTGAGCTGCACTTTGCTCAGGCTATATTCCAAGTACTGAACGTCGAAGCGTTTGATGACCGATACGTCAACTTTAGTATGGTCTCCTTCGACAGACAGCTCTACGAGACGGAGCTCCCCATATTGGTTGTTAGGCTTCGCCAAGGCCAGGATCCTATGGTCATCCCTGCTCATAACGATCTGAATTATTTTGCAACGCTCTCTTATATGTCTTTCGATTCCGGGTAAGGTTGGGTGATCAAAGTCGTGAATCACTAAGATATCTCCCTTTATGACGATGATGCACTTATTACTGTTATGATATGGAGCGAAACTCGTCACTTCGTCTGACGCCTAGGATTGAAACGCTCTTGTTAGCTCCACCCACCTGGTCATTATGGTGGCAACGAGATCGACTCACAGATCCCTTAAACGCGGCCGATTCAAAGGCCCCTAGTGGTTGGTTATCATCCTTAATGTACTGTAGGCGATCCACGCAGGCGCGGCATTCTCGCGTCGGTTTGACCGTGAACCAGATTGAGGACTCAGACGAGAAACTCAGAGAGGTGACGTTATTTGCGTCTTGGTTCGTCCATTTCGGCAAGTCTTTATGTCTCCATACACTGTCATTCAATTCATAATTCTCATTCTGAGCTCCTCTAATATCTCTAAGCTTAGCGATATATAGACGCCCGGGAAATGATTTAGTTCTATTGCCTTTGACAATACATGCTATCCAGCGACCTAGTGGCGATATCGCTATCAGGTGTATTGAGGGTACCGCACCCGCACGTACTGGAGTTTGATAGTCGAAACACGGCCCATTTGAGCGTGCGTCGATAAAACTAACCAACGAAAACTTCTCGAAACGTCAGTATAAAGTGTGCGCAGATATCAGAGTTCCGGGCATTACTCACGCGGAAGTTGTTTGCCTTTTCTGCGATTACCATATAGTTCTTGGTAACTCCGATATCCACAATATTAGTAGAATGAGAATGTACCGGGGATGGCTCAATTAATAGGTCTCCAGGCTTCGTTGGAAAACTTGCAGACCCATAGTAAAGGGCAATTTGGTTCGTGTCGGAAGAATAATAAGCCAGTATAGCACCGTCTGGAGAGAATCGACACCCTTGTCCTTGAACAGGAAAGGAAATAGGCCAGCCCTTTACTGATGAGGCACCACTATAGATCTTAGTAACGTGGACTATTACGGGAAAGTGCTTTTGTGAGGGGGTTACCTGTGTGGTTTGATAATGGACGTAAATTTATTGATCAAGTGGTCCACAGATCTCTGATTATGAGTTTCTTGTTGTTCTGCCCTTCTCAAGCCCTTGATGGCCGCAATCTCGAGGCGCTTCTTTAACTCACTCGCTTCAGGCCTCCGTGACGCATTTATCAAGAATGTCTTGTCCTCTAAATATCCGAGAATATCTTTGAGCACCTCTCTGATAACAACGTCTCTTTCGTCACTAATAAGCACTTTGTGCCACTGCTTGATCTGCGGATTCGACTTCACGCCGCCGAATATAGCGGGACTATAAAAACTCGCAGAGTTATTAATATTCTCGGTGCCGCGGGATGTCGCATACTTCCTGACCCCATCAGAGCCTTTCTGAAGCCACACGCATAGCACACTAACAATGCAACCCAGAGACCACACATCACTTTTTCTTGTCATTCGACTGCCGGAGCCCGACTCAGGTGCCAAATATATTCCCTGTCCGGCCAGGTTTTGTGTGGGAGATACGGTCAGGTGCCTTGTGCCATTGACGCTACTGCCATCGTGTAGGGTTTTTATACGAGATAATCCAAAATCACTTATCTTCCAGATCATCTCACCGTCTTTGTGGAATATGAGGACATTTTGCGGCTTGAGATCCATATGATAACAAACAAGTGTTCCTCTGCTTGGTGATTCGATGCCATTGTGGAGATGAGCCACTCCGCGAGCGAGACCTGCAGCGCACGTCATATGCCTGGCTATACTCTCTATCGACCTGCTATTATCGCTCTCGTGGTGCCTCATGTATTCGATTAAGTCGTAATCTGCCTTTGGCATGAACAGACTGAAACCGGAGCCGGAGCTGTATTCGATAGTGCCGTAGCTTAGCATAACATTATCGCACTGGTTAGGGCTGCCAAGGATCGCCTTGCAAAGGTCTCGTTCATTCTCGAAATCTTCTCTGGCATGATTCTTCACGCGATAATCTTTTCGCGCGACAACTCTGGACCCCGTAGGAAACGATGTTTCCCCACCTGTACGAATCACTAGGTGGCCATAGGGGATCTCGACCTTCGAAACCGTTCCGAATCCGCCCGTACCGATCTCTTGTTCTTGTATATAGGGAAGCCTTTGAGTATCGTAATCGTCGAGCACCATTTGGGTTCCGTTATCGAATAGCGTGAGAGTGCAAAATCGATGCTGGTTATTGGAAAAATTGTGAATAGTAACGGGATCTCCAAAGAATATCTCCTTGAGCCGAGTTTGTTTAACGGGCAATTTATTTCTAATGTCCGCAGATTTAGCCACAACGTTGGCCACGAAAGCTCTTGTAGCCGTGATAACAGCACCAATTAAAACCAACGTCGCGATGAAGGGTTGCAGTTCCCTCTCTAGCACCCTTCTCACGAATTCATCTTCGTCAACGCCAAGGTTGACACCGCCGCCGACTCCACTTGGGCTTAAACATCGATAGAACCTCCTGAGATTTTTGTCTTGAAGGACATCTCGAGCAACGTGCTTGGTGGCAAATCGCGTGCCCTCATCATTTTCTTTTTTCATCATCAACAGAGGCTCGAGGGAATTGTAAAGATCTAGGCAAACAGTTGTGTAGCGGGCTTCAGCAGTTGGTGGGCCACTCATCTTGTAACTTGTAAGTACATCGACTTCAGCCGTAGTTGCAATATATGTACCTAACGGAGATAAGGCTGGCAAGGTGTGACGAAACCAAGTACTAGTCAGACCGATGGGGCATATCATACAGGGATACTCGTACGTTCAGGAGGATATATCCGAGCGAGGCCGGCATGAGATTTGGACCTGGGTTGATGTAGCTAGATAAGTCAAATAAGACATGCCTGCCTTGTGGATCCCTGTCCAGGCCACAGTGACACTAGATCTCCTAAGTACACTGGGACCAGAAAGCACATGACAAAAGGACTGGCGGCGCAGTCTGTATTATCACTATTATGCATCAACCCCACTTCGTTAGGCAGAAACCGCTCAGCTCAGATGTCCAATGCCTACAATAGGAAGGATCATAAGAACCCTTGTTAAACTTAAAGGCTGCACTCAGCCACATGTGGCTAAGGGCGGAGGGCCGGAGGCCTTCTCCAAACATCTCACGAACCAGTCACACGTTGTAACAATAACCTTCATAGTTTCTTTTACTTTTTTAGCTACTCTCGTTGACTTCAATTGCGTTGTATTGCGATCAAGAGATCCCCCAGCTGTTTTATCTGATTTTACCTATATACGGAAGTGTAGGATGAAGCCTATCTCTGTATACGGGTGGCCTAGTAGCCCCTTTTCCTACGAAGCCATTTCAGTATACATACTGCTTCAGACATTCCCACTGTGTCTTTTCCCACCGGATAACCCTGAACATCACGAGAATCACAATGTAGAGCCTCCCCAGGATCAGTATCACACCAAAGCAACTCGCGCAAGCAACCCATTTTGCCACAACTTCCACAGATTGTTATGCAGGGAAGTCCTAATCGGAGTTCACGACTTAGAATATTATCAAGTTTTTTGGTCTTTCTCCTTGATTCAACTCACACACAAAACACAAAACCAAAAGGCCACGCGTGGCACCACACAACCGCTTGCCCCGGCAAGCCGCAAGACCCAAAAGAGAAACTAGAAACCAGATCCTATAGACATACTAGTAATACCAGCAAAAGACAAAGGGTTTTAGAACCCTTAGCTTGGAGGATCAGGACGTAGTGACCCCGAGCACTGGAATGTTAAACCTACGAAGGCATGATCTGGCATCTCAAACGTAAGCTCTAGTGAAATAATAGGTATATAAACGTTATATTTAGCTTTTTTACATTGTAAGTAAGGTAGGAAGACCTTATTATATATATAAACTAGTATACTAGTGTTTTTTTATACCTCTTGTTATATATAGTATATAAAGTAACTTTTTAATATAGTTTACTTTTAGCACTTTTGCTTAAGAAAATGCTTTATATCTTTTATAATTGGTAATAACCTTAATTAATAAAAGAGTTTTTAACTCTTATAGACTTAGTGCTTTTAATGCTTTAGTAAAGTAGTAAGATTGCTTTTGTAATACTGTTAGTAGTTTGCTCTTATGGTTTTTAGTTGTTAATTAATTATAAGTATTATAGTTATAATATAAAATAACTAAAGTATAAAGTAGTTATAACTTTTATAAGTTTTATCTTAATGCTTAACTATTTTAGTGCTTATTTATATTAATTAAGTATTATAATGCGTTTGCTATATAAAATAAAACTTTAGTTAGTTTATATTCTTTTTTTTTATATTAACAAAAAGTAAATAACCTTATTAATTATAACTATTTCGTTTTAATTAAATATTTTTTTTTTACTTTAAGTTTTGTTTATATTTTATATTATTGACTTATTTTTTAAGCTTAATCTTTAAGAATTTTTTTTAGTCTTAGTACTTCTTTAAACTTTTTAAATATATTTTTAAAAAGTAGCTTAATTAAACTATTTGCTATTATATTTTTTATATAAACCTATTTTAGCTATATTATTTTTTGCTTAACTTGCTTATATATAAAGTACGCTTAAATATTAATATAGCAGTTTTAATTATATTAGGTTAAGTTTTTTATAAATATAATTAACTTTTAGTTATTATTATAAATTATTATAGCACTTAGTTTTTATACTAGTTTTGATTTTTTACTGCTATTTTTATAGTTTATATTTAGTTTGCTATATAAGCATAATAGCTATATTGCTTTTTTAGCAGCGTTAGTAGTTCTTTAATACTTTGCTTTATATGTTAATAAAGCTATAATTTATTATAGTTTAAATAACTAATTAATTACGCTGCTACTAAAGTTAAATATATATTTTAAAGTTAACTTTTATATATTTAAGTCCTTTTTTTAGTTAGCATTAGTTTAACTTATAAGAGGTTATAATAAGCTTTAAAAAACTAAAACATAGGTTTTATTTCTTAAAATATAATATAATATTTATTTAAACGCTACTTTATAAGTTAAAATTAAGTTAGATATATATTTGCTAATATATAAGATAATATATGCTATATTTAGTTATATGCCTATTATTAAGTATATTAATAATTTAACTTTTAATTAGTATTTATGTTTATTTTTTACTAAACATATAAATTTATTTTTAGCCTTTTATAGTTTTATTATAGTTATAAAAGTATTAATAAGCTTATATTTTTTTAAACTATATTATATAAATATTTTATTAATATACTTTTATTAGTTAAAATAAATAGTTTAGTTTTTTTAGTTGCGTTATATATATATACTTAAGTAATATTAGCATAAGCTTAAATTAGTTATTTAAAATTGTTTACTTAAGGCTGCTTTAATATTTTTAATTTTTATAAAATCTTTTTTAATAATAAATAAGTTATTAATATAAACAACAATAAATACTTTTATGTTTATATTTATAAAAATACCGCTATTTATATAAAATAACTTAAATTTTAAAGTTGCTAAAAACTTAAATAATATTTTAAACTATACCTTAAGTACTTATTTTAATTTATATAAAGCTTTTTTTAGCTTATATATATATTTAGTGCTATTTTTATATTTATAAAGTTGTTTAATATAAATATCTTCTTTTATTTCCTTATAAAAAAAAGCTATTTTTATATTTATTTGTTTAATCTTTAGGTCTTATATTATAGCGATTATAAAAAAGACTTTATAGCTTATTAGTTTTACTACTAATATAAATATTTTAAAGTAATTAACTTTTTTAATTTATTTAAAGCTTTTAACTACTTATTTAGCCTTAAAGCAAGTAACCTTATTATTAAGTCTTTTTTTTAACTTATATATCTACTTTTTTTATAGCATATATATACCTTTAGCTTATTTTACTAGTATTTAAGTATTATTATCTAAAAGTAACTAGTGTTTTATTTTTATTGCCTTTTTTTACTATTTACTATTGTAATCCCTTAGGGCTTTTTTTACTATTAGCGGTTTTATATCTTTTTGCTAAAACTTTAAAGCAGCTGCTAGTACTAATATAGCATAAAAAACTTAAACTTTAAAATTAAAAATTAGCTAATAGTTTTTAAGTAGATATTATAATTTAAAATAATTAAGTATTATTTTAGCAATACTTAAGTTAAAAAGGTCTTTAATTAGAAGTAAGGTTTTAATAGGCGATTTAAAAGTAGAAATTATTATAATGCTTTAATTAAAACGTATAAATTTTTAACGCTTTTTTTTAGCTAATAAAGATATAGGTTTTTTTACCTCTAATATTTCTTTAAGGTTATTTATTTAAATACTTATAAATATTATTACTAAAAAGGCTTTTTTAGCAGCTAGTTTTATGCTAAAGTAAAAGTTTTATCTTACTACTTTAATTATTTTATTATTAGCAGTTATAATTTTATAAATTAAGTTATTACTATATTTTACTAAAATACTAAATATTAATTTCAAGTTTATTTTTTTTTGCTTTATGCTTAAAAGTAAATACTAAACTTTAGTGCTTAATTGCTTAATATAATCGATATTTAGTTGTTAACTAAAAGCTATTTTAAAAAGGGTAATATTTAATATAATATAAGGACTTTTATTTTAAAGGTAGTTAATAGCTAACGCAACTTTTAGCTAATATTATAATAAAATAGTATTTTTTATTATCATTAAAAAAAACTTATTTTATATTATAATATTAAAGCTTTTAGTTATTTTATTGCTTTTATATTATTTAGTAAATATAAATTATAAGTTAATACTTTTTTAAAAAGCCTATTATTTTATGTTTTTAAAAATAAATTCCTTGCTTTTATTTATATAAATAAAATAGCATTTTTTGCCTTATTGCTTAGCTTTATATAGCTTATTAATAAACCTTTTAATATAAAACCAGACTTTTTTTTAGTTTATTATTATCTTAAGTGCATTAAGTTTATTATAAAAGTTAATTATAATAAGCTAATACTTTTTTTTTTTATATTTTTTAATATAATATAGTTTATAAACGTTAACAAAGATGATTTCTTTAATATATTTCCTTTTTAAAAGGCTTTTTTTATAAAAGCCTTTTCTTATTTTTTTTAAAATATATGCTTTATATATATAGTATAGTTTAGCGTTACTTATGCTTTTAACTATTTTTTTAAGCTTAAGTAAAAATTATTTGCTTAAATAACCTATTTTTTTATATTAAAGCCTTATTTTAAAGCTTATTATATATATAACTAGTGTTAAAAAAATAAAATAGTTTATAAGTAAAATAAAAAAATTGCTAAAACATAAAGCTACTATAACTATATTAAAAAACTTAAAGAAAATGATTTTAGCTTTTACTTTAGTAAGTAATATCTTAGCTTTTTTATTAAGTAGTTATATAACTAAAATAAAATTAACTTTTAGTTTAAAGGTATAAAGTATATTAAAAAACATAATTTTTATAAATTTATTTATAGTAATATATTACTTAATAAAGCTTTTTTTTCTTTTTATAAAGATTTTAATTCCTTTTATATCTTTAATTATAATCTCCTTTAAATTAAGTTTCTTATAATTAGATAATTTATCTTTGTTTTAAGTAATATATTAATTATAACCTAAGTTTAAAACCTATAATCTTTATAGTAAACAGTTTATGGTATAGTATTTAGGTGTATACTACTTATTAGGGTTATATGTTAAAGTAAGTAATTAGAGATATAATAAGGTATATAATAAAAGATGTGGTAAAATATATAATAAAGGATATAATAAAATACTTATTATAATATAAAGTAAGTAAATAAAAATAAACTAGTTTTATAATATATTAAGATTAAAAACAAAAGATTATTATAAAAAAGTAGTAATATTTAACTTAATGTTTATATGCTATTTATTATGTTGCTATTAAAGCTTTGTTTACGTTTTAAATGTATAATTAGTATTACTTTTTTTATTTTTTGCTTGCTGTTTTTTTTTGGCTTTTTTCCTTTTTTTTTATGTTAGGCTTTTTTTTTTAACTTTAGGTTAAAATTTTAACACTTGTTTTTAGTGTAACTAATCTTACTATAGTACTTATACTTAAGCTTTTTAATTATTACTGCTTTTTTTTTTTTTAAAGCTGTTATTATTACTGCTTGCTTTTTTTTTTTAGCGGTGTTAGCTTTTGTTATTATTATAGGTATATTAGCACTTAATAATTAGTTCGCTTATTTTATGCAGGCTTTTTTAGCTTTTATAGTTAAAACTATATTAGCTAAGGTTAAAATTTTGGTTTTTATTAAGGTTTAAAATACTTATGCTTAAGCTTTAAAGTTCTCTTTAAAATTATATATAAAATATATAATAAAGTAGCTATTAAAAAGCTTATGCTTTGCTTTTACTTTAGCATACTTTTTTTAAATCGCTTTAATTTTATTAGCTAGTTTTTTAACTATTAAAAAACCTTTAATAGTTATATTATCTTACCAAGTTAAAAGTTAAAAAAGTAATATAACTTTTTTTTTATTGTATTTTTTGTTTGCTTAAGTAAATAACTCTTTTATAGTTTTAATACTTTTTATTGTTTGATTTTATAAAACAAAAAAACTGTTTTATATAAGCAAAACTCCTTTTTTTTATAAGGTTTTTTACTTTATTAGTAAAGGTAGTAATACTTATTTCACTTTTTTTAGTGTTTTTTTTTTTATAAATTTATATATATTATATATATTTATTACTATTATTATATTAAAACACTATTTATAGTAGTTATTTTATTTTTTAAGCTTTTTAAAGGTATTAATTTTAATAGCGCTTATATTTATTTCTAGTATTTTAGTTACTTTATTAGTAATAATAATAATATTTACTACTTTTTATTTTATTAATATATTAGCAGTATATAAGCTAAATAAATAATATAATAATATAAAAATTTAAAATTATAATAAAGTTAAAACTTAGTTTAAAGATTTTTTAAAAGATTAGTTTTAATTTAAATTATAAAGTTATTTAAATAAAAACTATAAAACTAGTTTTAAAGTTAAATAAACTATTAATAAAAACTTAATTAAGTTATTTAAATTAGTTTTCTTTTAGTTTTTATATAAGTTTATTTTTTTATAAAGTATTTATATATAGTACTTAAATAAGTTTATTTTGCTTAATAGTAATAAAATATTAATATCGTTTTAATTTAATTTATAGTTATTTACTTTTATTAATAGGTTAATATATAAGTAATTATTTTTATTTTCTAATTATAAATTTATATAATCTTATTATATAGTAATATTTTACGCTAAGTATAAAAAATTTTTAATATTTAACGTATACTAAATAGTAACTAATTTAATAACCTATTTTTTTTATTGCTATTAAGTATAAATTAATTTGTTTATAATACTTAAAAACTAATATATAATATTATAATTTATTATAAAAGATTTAAAGGAAATTTAAGTTAAAAAAAAATTAATTTTTTAACTTATTTAGTTTAGTTTAATATTTAAAATTAAATATATTTAATCTAATATAATTTTAACCTTTGTTATTTATTAATTTATTGTTAGCTTATAACTATTTAACATAAAAATATAATATAGCTAGTTTTTATAGCATTAGCAAAAAAGTCTCCAAGCTTATAACCTAATAAAATAATAAGTATATAAGCATTACATTTAGCTTTTTTATATCGTAAGTAAGGTAGGAAAACCTTATTATATATATAAACTAGTACACCAGTGTCCCTCCGTACCCCTTGTCATATATAGTACATGAAGTAACTTCTTGACATAGTTCACTTTCAGCAAGCTCCAAGCTATCTGATATGGAACCATATAGTTTTAGAGCTTGCCATGTCTACAGTACCCCCAGGGAGGTCAGAGATGCGGCGAATAGCGCCCTTAACGACGTTAAATAGAACAAGAACAACTACAAGAACAACAGCACAACAATCCTTAATTTAACTCCTTTTCTTGGCGTTAAACCTGGGATATATTTCCCAAGCTCGTAAGATAAAGAGTCACCGCGCGCTTCTAGATGTCGTAAAACCTGCAAGGCGATGATTTCTGGCTGCTCTCTCTGCAACGCACTAAGAAAAGAATTCAATTAGCAACTGGCATCAAAGGTGCAAGCTTATTACGCTCATACAAGATATATGCCTGCTGTGCCAAAGATAATAGCTGCACCGCAGTTTGCAAGCTTCTCTCGCATTGCGTAACTCGGTCTCCCCTCAACAGGGCCTTAACCAACCTAACCTTCCGTTTGATTCCCTTTGACGCTTCTATCTGACTCGACAAGGACCCCGCCAAGAATGTGAGTTGATCCAAAGCCATTTGGCAGTTGGAAACTGCATTGCGCAAATTTCCCTTGAGCGCAGTTTGGAGTGGGAGGATATCATAATTAGAGCTGATATCGGAGATAATGGGCGCTAAAATTTCGACCTGATTCAAGAGGTCGTCGAGTCTGGCAGGCATTTCGTCGTAGTCATTAATGAGACACTTGATCTTGAGGCATGTCCTTAGAATTTCTCCGGCAATCTGCGCCACGGTGATACTAGATGTAATTACACCGAGAAGTTCGGCCATAGTGAGAGAGCACGCAACACCAGAACTTCTAGGTGAGCTTGATCAACGAAACGAGATTGTGGTCTTGGAGTAGAAAGGTTGGAAAAGGTCGGAGGAAAGAGGTATGGGCAAGGCTCCGACACTGCATAGGTATCTAAATATGCCTAGCACATGTGGCTGTGCTCTGATATATCACTACTATGGATGACCATTTTCCAGCACGGCGGCTTCTGTAATGATACCGTAGCACGCCAGAGGGGGTTTTTAGGAGGATTACTGGTAGCCTGTTGTAGGACGATTAGACTGTCAGATTTTGGGCAAAATGAAGTGGACAAGTTACTTTTTCAACGTGATTACCACATGAATGTATTATATTAGCTAAAGCTAAAGCATAAAATATCTGTTATTATTTTTATACTTAAAGAATTATCTCATTAAAATAACAGCGTATTAGCTAAACACGATAAATTAGCTACCTAGGTACTTATATATAAAAAAAGATCCAAGGAGGGTTATTACAGTCTGCAGTTATTAGTCTATTACCTGGTATCACCTGCAATATGACCGCCTGTAAAGCTATTAGGGGTAGGTAGATGTAGGTACCTTAGTTCCACTATAAGGTCTGTGGATACCTACTAAGTAGGGTACGGCCCGTACCTAGGGCCCGCCTAGCACAGGCTGAATGCCCCCACTCCACGTGCCTTAGTGCATTGTTCACATACCTGCATGCAGGATAACATGTGGCAGTACTGGCGTTGGCTTAAGTTTTAATCAAGGTTTAAAATAACTTTTTGTTGTAGAGTTATATCTTGGAGGCGTCACGATGAATCTTCCCTTAGATGGTTAAGTGGTAATACACTTACATCCGAGGGCTTGTGTTTTTTTTTATTGTTTTTAGCAACAACTGTCGACGTTTAAAGACTAAAGTTCGATTTTACACTGTAGTAGAAGTTTATCTGTGATTTCATTCTTATTTAGTGCATTACATGGTAAGGTCGGGGGTTCAAATCCCTCCGAAATGGGGGTGGATTGCTTCCTCCTAGGTTAATCTGGGGGCTATCCTGATCTCAGATTAGGAGGCAGATATAGTAGCCGACAGAGGGGCTTTGCGAACTATTCCCCCCTGCTTTCCCCATGATTTTTCTCGACGGTTGCAAAAGCCTTGTTTTAAAGCAGCTTGCTTGTAATAGGAATACAATAATGACTTCTTAGTTTTCAAACCTTCTAATTGTTTATAACCTTTGCATTGTTTGCCTTAAACAATGCCTTTTAAAGAAAATACAAAGAATTAATTAGCACCGCCTATATTAAGCCGCCCCTCGTTCTCTCATAGGCACCCCATGTGAGGCGGAGGTACCAACAAGACACAGGATATACACAGGATATACACAGGATATACACAGGATATAAATTACAGCATTTCAGAAATTGAAGATATGGATCACATCGACGTTCTCCTTGCAGTGCAGACATGGTCTGCATTCGTGTTCGATTTACCTCTGGGTTATCCCTTCCGTGCCGATGTTCGGGTTGCAAGGGATACGGGTATTGGAATTTCAGCCCCCAATGCCCACCGCTTTCGCGATGTCATTCGCGAAGATTGGGCTATGGTCGTGGGGCTATTTTCTCTGTTGACCATCATATCTCGAGCCCTCTATATTTTCATTTCACCTGACAGCATCTTCGACTTCAGGTATCTCTTGGCTGTTCTGTATATGTTCTATTCCATTGGAACTGTCGTACTGATCTATCAAGCCGTGCGAGACATCCGATATCCCACAGTAGTCGATATGGAACTGCGCGAACTCTTTTCTCCCTTGGAACAGTGTCCGATTTGCCTAGTTGATTCACCAAAGGAAGATCTAATCTCGCTACAGTGTTATGAAGACGAAGAAGATCACCCAGACAGACGTCTGCATTCGTTTCACCCAGATTGCTTAATGCAGTCATATACAGAGCAAAGGGCGATAGGGAGAGACCCACCAATATGCCCTATATGCCGACAAGTTCCCTTCGGCTACCGAGCACGTCACGGACCTCCAGAACACGGTATACTTGACAACTCGAGGCTGATGTGGTACATCAACTCGCTATTTACTCGCCGTGTTCTCGTAATCGTCTTCACCTTCATAGCGCGTTTTCCACCACGCGTTCAACACAATCCAAACGCAACTTTCGACAGGATCTATCTTCAGGTTCTGACCAAAGTTCTACTGGTGCACGTGATCTTTACGACCCAACTACTGATTTTCCTTCGTTTCATCTATCTCACCCTCCTCGTACCGATTTCTTGGCCGGTGTGGACCGTGGCCGTAGTGGTTTCCCTTACACTTATGTTAGCGATTCCTGCTCAGGCTCTGGAGCAACACTATGATATAGTAGAGATGCCTAGGGGCATGACTTTTGGAAATATTCTAGATGATATTGCTAACGCGTGCAACTACATCTTTCCAGAGACTACTAGAGCAAACCCCGAGACTATTAATTTCACTCGTCGCGAATTTATGCAACGGCAGCTTTCGATACTGTTTAATTACTCTCGGATGCTGGTTTGGCATATGATTTGTAAAGTCCTTTTTTACATCTTCAGGCACGCTTTGATAGGTGCCGGGGCCTTTCTTTGTACCTCGATTCTATATTACTTTGTGCTTGCCCTTAGGAGTCCCCTTTAGACCACTGATGCCGACAGCTTACAATTAAAATAAGAGCTTATATCTGAACTATGGGTATTTGCGAGGCAAATTGCGGAGAAGGGAGTAGGTGAGCGTATAGCGTTTTGTTTTAATGTTTAAGTAAATATATATTTTTGTTAAGTTTTGATTATCTACACAAATTTAATAGCATAACTAGCAAGAAAACTAGTTAAAAACGTGACACTAAGCATACTTACAACAAAATTAAGATTTGATTTATATCTAGCAAGCTTCGACTAAGCCGCGTTAACAAAATATTGTATTTATATTTTAATAATGCTTTCTGTAGCTACATGATATCGTAACATCGCTATGGTAACATTTTTTGTGATCATTGCACTTGGCTTGCCTTGGCAACTGTGTACGTTGCGATTATTTTGACGGCGATGCAGATAGGGCTTACAACCGACGCTTTTGCTAAGAATCGCCATCGCAAACCCACAAATTCGAGGCCAACACCGACGCCGTGAAGTCTCATGACAAGAATCCTCTGCTGCGGCCTGCCTAGGCCTAACTCGAAGCGCTTACGATTCCTCACCCTAGCTCGGTATGTATATTATTGATACCGAACAGCCGGTTTTTTGAAAACCTATGAAAAGAAGGTGTCTGTATATCTCAAGGACCGCTAGATAGCTAGTTTAGGCTCTTGCGCAACAGCAATTATTCGTTATCCCCCATAATGGTTGGACACGCCGAACTCCTGAAACTCCTTAGGCAGCAAGTAGAAAGGGGGGCTTACCTTCTTGCGACGAAGCCCTCCAAGGGTGCTCAGGTCGATGCTAGCGTTGAGGAAACACTGTTTCTAGAAACAGTCTGAGAATTAGAGATAGATCTTTGTAGCTGTTACAAGCTAGGTCGTATTTTAGATTCTCGTAGACGCGAATCCTCTCTGAGGACCTTGTTAACCCAGCGCCGAGTATCGTTTAGCAAGCTTTGATAAGTCAGACATGCCTTCGTCATAGAGTGAATGGCTTTATAGACTATACATTTGAACTAATCTTTAGGGCAGATCAGGAGGAAAATACATTAGTTATCGGCTTACTAGAACTAGTGGGTAGCCCTTGAGACTACCTAGTTGATGTCAAAAACGAGGGCATGTGTCACATTAGAAACCACAAGTACATACCCAGCTGAGGAGCGGCCTAGAGACTGAAATAAAAAGAGCTTCGTAGCCTTACACGTTCAGATCGGTAATATGGAACTGTTTTATGCAAGTGACGACGCCGGCGGTACGTCATAGTCAAACCGCCAACTACCCGGCTGGGACGGACTCTCTCCATCTACCTCCATACGCTTTAGCTCTTCCTCCTCTTCCCAATTAGGCCAGAACTCTTTGTCTTCAGCTCGCACAATATCTTCCTGCCAGATTAAGGACGGGTTCTGGAGTAATCTGTTGCTGAAGCGATCCGCGAGATGTCTCAACGCCCCCGAAAGCTGATGCAGCCCGATGCCGACCCAGGCGTATTCGCGTGCCTTAACATCAGTATTCGGACGGGTTGGAAGAGTTGGTGAAGGCATGAGCTGTGATATCAATGGATTCAGTCGTCCCATATGCGGAACCATGCGGTAATGGTACGAGGCTTCGGTCCACATTGTGACCGTGAAGCGGCTGATAAGGAATTGCGAGAGCAGAGTGATCCAAAGTTCCGGCATCCCAGACAAGGCCGGATTTATACGACTACCTTCTAAATGCCCTATGACGAGATGATGCTGCCAGCACAGCGCGCTATATCGTAAGAAAAGGTACTGCACGTTGATGTCCTGCCGCTTGGATCGGTTCCTTATCATGCCAGCATCGATGACTGAGGCCTCGAGGCTGTCACTCACAGCTTCGAGGCCAAAGCCGCAGAACGGCTTGTCTTTTATAATAGCCTGCAAGGGTCGAGCTGGAATGTCGAATATCAGGTACGACAGACACGTTTCTGCTAGAGCTAATTGACTGCTTCGAACGTCCGCTATGTTGCGATGTAGGATATTTCGTCCCTCTAACCGCCGTGAATCGATTAATTGGGTGTACTCTAAAGTACTAGATGCACTATTCGAATAATACTCCGGATCTAAACTCCTGGGACTCCTGTCGCGTTTTTTGAAAGCTCGCTGGTTCATTAGATCATTGGCGTCCGGACACTGCCGTTTCGGCTTTCGAATCGCCTCATCCCAGGATTCAAATTCCAAACCGGGAGATCTCATAAAGCTCGAATACATTGTATTCTGTCTCGGATTATAATGCGCCTTATGTAATAAGAAATCTTTAAAAGACAGATGAAGGAAGACGAACGTATCCCGGCTAGCATCCAATTCAACAAGGGCACAAGTGATTCTGGGGATACATTGCGGATATTCAGTTAGATAATCAAGCTCAGTGGTTGGTCGTCCTGGATGAATAGCAAGAATTGTGTGGAGACTTGCCGTATTGAGGGCCATGGCAGAGAAAAGTAACCACTGAAATACTTTCTGTGCTAATTCCTGCTCATCGACACTAGAACTTTCTAGCGTGTCCAAGATACGACGATAGAGTGCATCTAAGCTCACGAGCTTTGTGGGCTTCTGCAGAATGCCAAGTCGTGCTGCTGTGGATAGCGCTGGTGACTGAAGGAGGTTCAGTAGGACCTTGGCCCAAAGGAATATCCCTTCAGCTGCGTTCGCAAGTGTCGATATTAGGTTCATCTCCGTGAGTTGAAGAAGGTGCTCAAGTTTTTTGACGCCACTCCCTAGAACCCCTTCCGCTATTAGGTGAGAGAGATTGTCCTGGAGGTAACAAGCGATGTCCTTTGATACACTGGAAGAGTCTACCTCAACCATCCAATTATTTTCCGATGTGTAAACCTTCCATTGCCTGGGAATAGGCGTATTTGGGCGACCGAGGAGAATTACCCGGCAGTCGTGGTCTATGCATACGTCGCGGACCGCCTCCAAGAGGGCCTCGGGGTTATTACATTCGTCAACTCCGTCGATCACGATGAATGTTGGGTGTTGTCGAAGTAGAATATTGACGACAGCTCTCACGTCTGTAGTAGATGCGACATGCTGACCGCTGCCTTGCTCAGATTGGATCATTGCCAGAGAATCGAGGGTCAACTGATCGCCTCTATGAGCATGGATAAGTTGCTCCGAGATGGCCCGAAACGACGCAATTGAACTGCTGTCTTTGTACCGGTCTACCTGGCTGTAATGAAAGTATACAACATTCGGTCTCTCCTCACCAGGCTCTGTTGGTGGAACAGTAGTCCGAAGATCATCAATAATTCGTACAGACAAGAACGTTTTACCCATTCCAGGTTTGCCTATTCGTGAAAAGATCAAAAATGAGCCCGGGTTCGTCCCATGACAATTTGAGCACGCACCTTTCAGGAAAATGAGGCGCTGAAGCCACTCAGTTGATGGCTTTGGATCTGTTACATTGCTATCCAAAAACGGTAAAGACTTCAGTCGTACGTAGTCGGGAAGCTGAACAACAGATTTTCCACATTGAGGATGCATCTGCGTGTTGATATGATGATACAGAGATTGGTAGTCAGAACTATTGATCCAGGATTTCATTTCACGCGCTCGACGGCCATTTTCTGCGCGCTGAGTTGCGACCCGCGCTCCTGTCTCTTCATCGTCCGCTGATGAATCGATAAATTGGCGGAAATCAGTATATGTCTGATGGAGTAAGTCGTGTTGCTGAATTTGTGCTTCAGTTTCAAACCAGACACGGTGTTTCTCGATACGTTCTTTCAAAAGTGAGAACCTAGCGTCGAACGGACGCAACATCAATCTACTAGTCTGCAAAGCTCGCCTTAGTCGCCCTAACAGTCGATCGTTGGGTCAGCGCAAGCGAGAAGTTTGCAGAATTTCG
This sequence comes from Xylaria hypoxylon, assembly GCA_902806585.1. NCBI lineage: Eukaryota > Fungi > Ascomycota > Sordariomycetes > Xylariales > Xylariaceae > Xylaria > Xylaria hypoxylon. Next base: position 5,226,641 of record CADCXB010000001.1, read on the forward strand.
TCTTGAAACCTACCCTTGCTTCTTTTTGTAAACATGAAGTAAACATGAACGGTGAAATCAACAAAGTCGTCATACAACATTGCCAATGACTGGCTCAGTCGATCTGTATTAGTGAAACAGCGAGTTCGTTTGCATATGTTAAACCACGCTTCGTATTGGGGTAGAATCATAGCCATTTCTTCCAGCATAGCGGCTACGTGATGAAAAAAACTGATCAGGTTCGAGCCAAGCTAACAATAAAAAATAAACGTTAGTTTAATGTGGTATGAGGATTAAGGTAGCGTTGCAGTCCTAATCACCTTGAAGATCAGCCATAAAGTACCCCAAAATACAGCAGCTCACTCCGGCTTTATCTGGATGTATACGTTGACAACATCGAAAAAGGGGGCGAAAGCGTTCGAAAAGGCTGTAATACGTTCTGCGATTCTCATAAGTCCTCTTTGATTGCCAGCGAAGTAAGAAGCCGCCTTCCGAACCGAGGCTATCATGTCATTGTGGTCATGGAAGTCTTTGATGTGTGCCTTGTCAGCATCACTCAATGCGCTGCGTAATTTTTTGAGGGCATCGTCGAACAATTTTGTGCTGTAATCATCCTGTCAGGCTTGATCTGGCAAGCGACCAATGAGCGGAAACTAACGTTGTAGCCCCAGCGTTTCCTCCTTGAGCCGGGGTCTTGTTGACTGAGTCGAGGTCCATTTTGGGTGTGCTCTGGATATGATATTTTCATCGACGTGGTAGAAGAAAGGAGGGGTGTGCATTATTGTCATTAAAATCAATTTCTGTCTGTCTGCCTCGCCGCAGCTTACCTCTTTCAGTGAGCCGAGCATTATGTCCAGTGGCAACGAATTTTGCGGCAGTGCAGCGAAACAGGTGTGTGATTCGACAGGCAGGGTGATTTGCTAATCGACTGGAGACCTGGTGCATGTAAGCACCTCTGTCGACCTGTCGACCTATAAGGATGCCTTGACGAAGGTGGCACCCCCACGAGGAATGGTACAGTTGCTGTCCAATACAATCATGTTTTCAAGGCAAGGGGATAGAAGAGGTTCGAATCGCTGATTGCCGGGAGGCCTAAACCACGAGGAGGCGTGCGCAAGATTTAACACTTCTTGCGGGATCATGGATGGCTTGCCTAAGGAGGAGCCCGGCCTTTTGGGTGTCATATCGGGTCCAAACCAAACTGCGCAACACATCTACTACCTACAACCTGAGGTTTGCGAAAGCCCAACCCATGGGGTAATTACCTGGCCGCTAACAATCCGGGGTTGCACTAGCATAGCCAGACCAGACGGTGTGGGGGCAGCACTGAAGTCTGACATGGCTGCCTCTATGCGGCCGTCTTCAGGTCACTCACTATAACATGGAACTGTTTTTTATCTGGTTAGATTTGCCGTCTTCGCTAGAAATTAAGTACCTGCCCTCAAGATATAGGTACGGTTAGGCTCGTACCTACTTAGGCAAGGTAGGTAGGTAGTAGAGCGCTGTGCTACAGGCCTTTATAGGGCATTACAGAGCCTTAAAGCCCCCTGATCTACGGCGCCCTAATCTACTACTATAGCTACCTTATACCCAAAAAATATTTTAAATCAAAATGACTGCTTTTAACTAAATCTATTAATACTTCTATTCTGGTGGCAGCTACTGCTAATCTGTTGTACTTATAGATTACTTTTATAGCTCTCTAGGTAACTTGAAAGCCCTGCCATCAAATGTTACGGAAACCCGGGTTAGCGGCTTATCGTCATTGATTATAATTAGCCGCCGCCATACTCTTACTTGGTGATTCAGTCAGCAGGCTATTGTGGCAACATGACTCCCAGAAAATATGGGTTAAGATGAAGAAATTTAGTCATTTGAGGAAATGTCAATTGGTGCCGGGTACCTTCTCCCGCATGTCTTGGTCTGGTAGCAGTGTGTGCCTGCTAGGAGGTTGAAGACTACATATAATTCCGATTATGCTGTGTAGTCAACAAATATGCAACCTCCCAGTTAATATTCTATTTCTCTTTTCTCATTTTTAACTGCCTATTTAATATACATATTATCTTCTATAAACAGGCCCTATATAGCCGTGCAGGAACCTGGGCGACTACCTAATCATTAATTGAAGCTCAAAATGTAGCTGTGGCTCTAACGGCGATGGTGGCATGGTGAACGTGTATGCGGGGCAATGCTTAAGAAATAGGCTAGCATGCCATTTCAGCTTCCTAGTTCAAGCAGATACGTCGCTTTGCAGAACATTTAGGATGCAGCATAATGTAAGCTGCCAAGATGCTGTTGGTGGCCCATTCAGAGAGATATGAATAGCAGGCATGACAAGAAACATACTACTAGGGCAAAACGCCAAGTACCCAACACCCGCCCGATAGTGACATAACGGTATATGAGTATCCTGTCAATTCCAACCGTATGGTATTATATGGGCAAAGGCAGGCTAGGGCACGCGTTGTCTTATCATCATGTGCGCCAGCATACTTGTTATCCTAAACGACTACAAAATGGGATAAAAAGGAGAGGTTCCTAGACAGCTCATGTAAAACAATCCTTCGTAAGGCAGAGCTCACATTCGACTTGTAAGCAACGTGGTAGTGATGGCAAGACCGGCCCCAGCTGTCAACGAAAGGATAGCTATGACGGTTAACAAATACAAGAAACAAGCATATATAATATAATATAATATAATACATATAATTTCTTTCCTTTTTACTTTTTAATATTTTAAAATAATTACTTGTAGCTTAAGTATTTTATGTAGGCATTATATTCCGTGCCTATAGGTTTACATTCTCAGATTATTTACAGCTACTTTTATTACTAGGCATAAACCTGTGATCTAGCTATTATACCCTTATATCTAACAGAAATTTAATCCGATGAGCGGCAGTTAGTATGGGACATTTCATTTTCTAATCCTAAAACTTCCAGTCCCGAAGGCCTCCATGCCAACTCTTTAATATTTGTATGCAACAATAATTCCCTTATAACAACAGAACTGTTTCTCACACGAATTCAATGGATGTTGACCGCTCGTGGAGTTACACCCCACTGTGCAAGTTCGAAATTAAAATACCTCGAAATTAGAATTTTCGAAAAGAATAAAAGAAAAGAATAAATAAATCCAGCTGCCAATATCTCTTTCGTAAAGAACAACTTGAACTGAAAGTACCACCATGCTACAGCCCCCCTGGTTTGTCTTAAGGCAAAATGCATCTTCTCCAATAGGCTCAAGTCCGTCTCTGCCATTATCTTTTGCACCCCATCTAGGAGATTGCGCTGAATGTTATATGTTACGAGCTCTATGGTATCGTTGCCTATCTTGAAGCAGTTCCGGTTGGGACAGAACTCACTTCGGAGTTCTGGAGCCTTGCGAGCCCAGGACGGCAGCACAAAATTCCCAACCTTTCCGCCCATAATATTGAAGTGTAGGTCCGCTTCGGTTTCCTGTAACAGCTTTGCTAGAATGACCAGACGCTCGCTCTTCTTCATATTGCTCGTATGTCTCACGCTAAACAGTCCGACTAGCAACTGCTGCAGGGTATTACATCCATATTTTAATGGTTTGTCGATCAGATCGTCTAGGCCAGCGTGAAGATTGTAAAACTCCCGAGCCCCGTGCCTCCGAATTAATGTCTTATAGTGAATGACAAGTAGATTCCGCAATTCGTTGAGCTGGCGCGATATAGACTCCCACTCTTGAAGGTTGATGCCATCTGCGATATTGAGAGGCGGTTCAAGTAGAGACGCACTCAGGTTAAGGAATCGAAAATTACATTCCCGTAAATCACTTGGCAAAGAAACCCATTGTGGTCCAGCTTCATCGGTAGTGCTATTCGTGACAAAGCTCCCGACGGATTGGGTAGCAATAGTGATCTCAGTAGTGGTGAAATAAGTGGTAGTGGTCGTGGCGACTGTAAGGGTTTCCGTAGGTTCTGTTAGGGACAGTCCAGACCCGCCAGTGCGGAATCTCGAATATTGAGGTAAATGTGTTCGCGCAAGAAGTAAGTGTGCTCCTATCACCACGGCCCGAATCAACACAGACATGTTCGGATTTACACGCTTTTTGTTGTTCTTATCAAGCTTTCCATTATTCAATAGTTCGACTTATGTTCCGGAGGCGACGTCAATACGAAGAGGAAAGGCTTTTGTCAGCCATGGGAGAAAACAGCATAGCTAATGTATGGTTATGTACAAAAGCCCAATACAAAGGTTAACACAACAAAGAATAATTTGGCCTGATTGGAGAAGATGCCGGATTTAGTTATCTAGAACCGAGTCCTCTTTGACCCTTGTGTTGGTAGGCAACCGTACAAATAAAATATTTCATATAGGAAAAAGAAGTAGAGACAAAGGTTCTTATAAGATCATCGCTATGATTTTTAACCCTTTTAGTATAGAGGGTGATGAATAATTATTGTTATGTAAACGCTTAGACTAGCTATATTAACAATTAGAATTAAAAGCCGGTTTTTAGTCCCAAGCCTTTTTTTAACCATTAGTGATTAAAGTGTATAAAAGTTGTTTTAATAATAATATTTTGTTTATAAAGGTTATATATTATTAAGGTTTATAGGTTTTAAATGCTAGTTTATTTATTTTAGCCTTTTAATAACACTAAGTAGTTAAATAAAAAAGGCGATTTTATATAAGTTAAGTAGTTTGCTTACTAGCTAAAATTACCATTATAGCTTTTTATTAAGATGTTTAGCTTATAATATAACTTTAGTGGTAGTTTTAAAGTGTTAATAAATACTTTAAATGTTAAGTTATATAAGGAATAATAGCGCTAATATATAATAAATTAATATAAACATTATGTTATTTAAGTTCTTTAATCCTTAATATTAAACATCTCACCTTATTGCCATTAAAATTTTATAATAAAGTTTATAACTAGGTTTTATTATTATATATAAGTAAAGGTCGCTTTATACCTCGAGATAATAAGTTAGGCTATATTTACTATTTATTTTAATCACTTAGTTTAAAAGCACAACTTTATAATTAATAAGTTTAATGATTTAAACAATAAAATTAACATTTTTTTAACTTTTATAAACCTATTTACGTTTAAATTAAATCTTTATAAGGCTTGTTATAAAGGTATTATTATTTAAAGGCTATAAAACGCGAATTATTTACTATAGATTTTAAGATGTTTACTTTACATTAAGCAGGCTATATTTATTAACACTTAAGTGAATTAATTATATACACTATGTTAAGCACTATATATAACAAGATATAAACTATTGTGTGGTTTAAGTATGTTAAGTGTTAAGGGTTTTATCTCTAAAGTGAAGGTAGGTTACAAGTAGGTCGCAACTAGGTACAAGTATAAGGTAAGGGCTTAATGGCATTAATTCCTAAACCTCTCTCTAATAACTGAGAGGGTTTTGGTTTTTATATACACAAATAATACGCTATAACCACCTAAGTGGGTAGCTTTTAACCCCTTGCTACATTGTCCCTTAACATTAAGCAGCTTGCAGTTAAGTTTAAGATCTCGCAATTTGTTGGAGGTATTCTAAGAACTATTGCCGCACATGGCCATATTCACCGGTTATTCAACCTCCCACATAATAGCTAGCGTGGATATAACAATTAAAATTAAGTGAGCCAGTGTATAGTTTAAAGTTATATTTATTTGTTTATTTGGTGGCTTTATTAGTTATTATACGCATATTATACTACCTACTTATTAGTGACTATACGCGTATTATACTACATCTTTGCAGTTGTGGTTCTAGCTAGCAAAAAGGTCAAAAAATGCCATCGTATTAGTGCCACCGTCTTAATAGTATAGGACCCAATAGGCTTTGGTAGCCAAATGTATAGGGATTACAAGTTGTTAAGGTTTATGCTCTTCTCACCTTTCCCAATGTGCTTGCTCTTCTTTTCTTTTTCTTCTCTTTAGTTACGCACGCGTTACTATGCGGACCCTTCTATATGCACTGTCCCCTCATACCTGCCAGTACTAATTATTGTATAAACTCTTAGGTACTTCTGTCCGTCGCCTTTTAGTCCTTTGGCTTCAATTACAACATACCAGCCCTACCAGTATTACCTTCCTATATAGCAGACTATCTAGTAAAGAGGGGCACTATAGGTAAATCCTCCAGCTCAAAAGACCGCCCGGATTATGTTAACGTTCCCTCGATCATCTTTGTCCTCGCCCCCGTCTACGTCTACACCATCATGGTCTACCCTGGCCGATTTCAAAACTACCTCCTCAACTTTCACGCTGAGCTCAAGTTCGGCCGTAACATCATTAGTACTAAGCTATCGTCACTTCCCTAGGCGTATCTAAAACCCGTCACAAACCGTCTCAAGCTGCCCGCCAACAACAAAGACCACATCAACACCAACGCGCTGCTGCAGCTGCCGCCGTTTTCTATCTGGCTGTTTAAACAGGTGCCTACCGGTTTAAATAATCTTGTCAAAGCGGCTGTCCAGCACATCTTCCAATCACCCTAGTCCGCAGCCAAGGATTAAATACGCAATGCTATCACAAGGCTTGCTGCCGCCTGTATGTGTCGCCTTGGACTATCCTGCTTGTTTTCAGCACTGCAGCCCTCAGCAAGCAATTCATCGACGGCCTCCTCCAATACGTCAAACGTCAAACGTCAAACGTCATACTCAGGCTAATGCTCGTCCTCAGCGCCAAGATAGAAGATCGGAAATCGGAAATTGGAAATCTCACCTCTTTTACGCCTTCTTTTTAACAACGTCCTCTCAGAATACGACCTGCCCGTCCACATCGCTACAGTTGCTATTACGGCCGAATCCGTGAGCATAACCACCCTCAATACACCGTCGGCCTTTGCTTTATCTTCTAAACACACTAAGCAAGCTATAGTTCGTCGCTTTAGGCCACGTAGTAAGTCGAAACTAGGACCAGCACTAGCACCAGCGATAGTACTTCCTTTGGCCGCTACTTCTATTAAGAGCAGTGCATATGACGATAGCAGCAACAGCAACAACAGCGACAACGACCTAACCGAGATAGGCCGATCAGCACCTGAAGGCATTGCCTCATTCACGCCGTCACAGGTGTCCCCTAATACCAACAGCAATAACAACGCCATCAGTCTGGCGCTCTAGCAGCTTACTCATCAACTATACTCTGGTTACGGCGACGAGGGTAAAAACGATGCTATTAAGTTTACCTGCCATCTAGCAGTCCTGACGAGTTGGAAGTCAAACAGCATCGTCACTTATAACAGTAATAAGGACAAGGACAAGCTCGCTTGCATCTACAGACGATTACGCGCCAGGCTAACAACAAAGTTCACGCACTTATCACCGCCTGCACAAGTGACTTATGCCAATCGCAGGAGGGAGGCACACCTTTTAAACACAATGATAAACACGATAAAAATACATTGAGAAATAAGAGTTCTAATTAATAATAAGCATATATGATAGCATCTGTTTACAAAATTACAACACCGGGCAAGTCGACCAGGTCTTGGCGCCCATGTCATTCTGTCCACAGTACAATCTATATGTCGATATTCTCGTTATTTGACTAGCGACAAACACTTTCTTCTTTCTTTAATATGTAGGCAGTTAGGACCTAATTGCGCTCAGGATGTTGCGCCTCATCGACAGACTTCCAGCACCCAAGCATGTGCGGGAGAAGAAGGTCATTGTCTTTAGTCGAAGTCGGTGAGTCCTAAGCCGCCATTTATGGACATGGCATTAATTCCAACGTAATTATATCAATAATATGGTTGGGACCTTCTCACTATATCAAGCCTTGAAGATGCTTAGCTATAAGGGCTATCACATGGCTGAGGTGGTGAGCGGCGGTTTACCCCAGATCGCTTTATTCGAGGAGGCGTTAAGATGCAAATACTTGGGTGCTGGCAAGCCATACGGCAAAGTCGAGTTTGACAAGTGGCTCGCCGACTATTATGGTATGTACCTCGCAAAGAACAAGAACTTATTCAGAACTTATCTCTCGATTATCCTCTGCCGGGAGTGAGTTGTTGCTAATCTGTCTGTAGTGAGCACTTGATACCTCCGCTATTCTGCACAGACTTTGAGATATCTTTATTTTGTCAATGGGTTTCAGATATAGAGGCAATAGTAGAGATACCGCAGTTATTTATCGAATAATTCATCGAGTTCTCCCCAACGCGCACTTTATCCTCACCGAACGCAGCCTCGAGTCTTGGGCCAAGTCTATGACCACTACAGTAGTACCCATGTTTAAGACGACAAGGGCGTTTCCTTTGTCGGCAATACGCAAGTTCGACCCTTTCATCGAAGGATTCTGTTCGCTGCATGTGACGTTCGAGACGGTGACCTACCACGGCAAGACGTGCAAAAGCGAAGAGGGCAATGAATTGTCAAAACGCGACACATTGGAACTGTGAGGCAGCCATGAATGAGACATCCCAATATCCAGAGTGATCTGACATGTGCACAGGGCCGAAAAGGCGAAGACAATGGCGCCTCAGGATCGTCTCCTGGTGGCAAGATTGGAAGATGGGTTCGGTTGGGAGTAGATCTGTCCGTTCCTCGGGCATCCAATCCTAGAGACACGTTACCCAAGGGGAAATGCTCCACAGGAGTTCCAGAAAATGGCGGATGAAATTCTAGTACCTCGAATTCATAGGGCCGGCACTCTCTGCTGTATTGATTCCTGCACTCAGTGTTAGTGTGTGGTATTATCTTAAAGCCGTGAAACGATAGTAAATTTGGGAACAATCTGCGTTACTGCTGAATGCCTGTTACGTCGGTTGATAAGTGGTGTTGATAGTCAATTGAGGTGATGCAGGGGGAAGATGTCCATTTCCGGTTATCTGCATTCACGAAAGATATCAGCCCATCTATATGCACCTAAGAGATATATAATATGCATATGTATATATGTATATATAGGGTAGATAGGTAGTTACCTAGAGGTGCCCCGGAAGCAGCTTACTTACGTTTACGTCACCGCATGGCATGTTTGAGTTTGAAGTAAAGTATTGTGAAGCGATATCTTCTACATCGCAAGTGATGCAGATGAGTTTTGTAAAAAATCGAATTGGCATGGCTTTTAACCCTCACATACTAGGAAATCATGGGCCAAACCCCATCGCATGAGGCTGTACACGCCTCCAAGGCCGAGCTCACAGCACATCTGGTACGGTGAAGGACCCCTATTTAAAACGCCGGTCGGAGACTAACATATGTTCAAACTGCTAGGCTGACAAGTTCGCTCGTAGATGCTACGAGCCTCTGGAGCTTTACTCCTTCAAAGACAACTTCAAGTCTCTCGCTGACCGTGAGGGTGATGTGCGCTACCTGAAGGAGGATACCATCGCACGCTTCCTCGAGTTACCCGACATACTCGCTGTCTCGCCTGTCATATTTCACATGGCCTCGTTCATTGGTGCCTTTCCTTTTCTCCGGGATGCACCTGTCATTTTAGGCTTCGAGCAGATGATCATGGTGGTTGCTATCATGACCGAGCGTTACACCAAAGTCCTCGCCAAGAGCGCCACAAATCGAAAGAAGTTATTGTTCAGGAGCATGGCCGTGTACGATCGTAAACTGTCCGAAATTAAGAGCCAGACACCTGCTTCGGACGCGGATGCCAGTCAGGGAGATGCTAGGAGCCACGCGCCTGGTTTTGCGGTAGACCAAGCTGGCGATGATGACGATGCTGCCGAGGATGATGATGATGAGCTGGTCATGGCTGCCCTGGACTCGCTTGATATCAATGAAGCTTTTAAAACAGGCGACGCTCACGCCGCGACTACGCTTGGTGCCATGATCCCAGCCGATAACTTTCGAAGGTTGATCATGTTGCTCCTTCTCGCATCGCCGCTCAGCCCACAGGAGAGCTTATCGGCTTATGCCGACAGGGTCACAGGGTCTGCACTCGATAGTCTTCGGGCTACCGCCGAAAACGTGCTTTCTACTTTCATTGACGTGGAGAAGTCTCCCGGGATCACCTTCGCTCAGTTTGGAGAAGTGCTACCTATTAACTTTCCATATCTCTTCAACGGCTTTAACCCATTATTTGAACATTTCCTCTTCTCCAAAAATTTAGACCTCTCAAAGCGTAAAGGCAGCATAGCTACGCCAGCCTCCGCAACACTTGCGCTGCCACCCCTTCTTCAAGAAAAGGGTCAGATTTTGAACTTGGACATCCTCTCACAGCTATCCTTCTTTATAAATGGGAACGACCTTTTTCGACGACTGCGACTCCTGTACTCGGGCGCTGACGCTGGCTACTCAATGGGTAGTTTCGAGAGCAAGGTCTTTAACTGGCGTGCTCCTACCATTCTTCTCGTTTCGGGAAATCGCCTAGATGATACAGAATCAAGACGAGGGTCGGAAGGCGTGTTCTGCGATTCTTTGCCTTCTCAGCGATTTTCCAACGGGAGCGCCCCCGATCGTGATCGGTTGGTCTTCGGGGCTCTGATCAGACAGCCATGGCGGGTGACTAATAAAGAATGCTTTGGGACGGATGATACGCTATTATTTCAACTGGCACCGACTCATGATGTCTTCTCTGCCTCATCTATGAACAAGAATTATGCGGCGTTCATCAAGCCCCCGGCAACTCACCCTGGCATCAGCTTCGGCTCACCACCACCTCCCACGAGCGCCTCCTCGCGGCATGCTCCACTTAGGCACCTCGGGCCGGTCTCCCTTACGCTCGACTCGAGTTTCGAGTTTGGCGTCTTTAACCATGATCACACGTCACGCGGGGGCGCGTTTTCCAGCAGTGTTTCACGCAAGTTCGACTTCCAGGAGCGCTTCTCCATTGATGATATCGAAGTCTGGGGCTGTGGAGGCGACGATGAGGCAAAGATCCAGAGGGAACGGTGGGAATGGGAAGCACGGGAGGCTGAAGCTAGACGACGCGTCAACCTGGGTACTGGCGATATTGCCGCCGACAGAGCTCTGCTCGAAATGGCTGGCCTCATCGGGTCACATCGGAGCGGGGGCTCGATGGGTTGAAGGTCTTTTTATTCTAATGACTGCTTATGACAATGGGCGCTTAAGAGCCGCGAATTTGATGGCTAGCAGTTTAGGTTGGCCCGATTATCAACATGGCGGATGTGCACAACCAGGCGAGAAGATGCCACGGCGTATTTTCGCCGGGGTTGACGATTTCGTGGTGGATGACTTGTATAAATTGCATCGCATATTGCCGGAAACACAATATATCAAACATAAAATATGCCCCCCGAACGGTAATGAGCCCAGAACACGGATCGGAACCGGCCACGCACAGTCGCTTTTATGACAATAATACAATATGAACAACGTATGTACAGACAAAGTGGGGGGTTGTTCCCAATGATGTAGCCGATATTTTCTCAAAGACAAACTTTCCTTTTTTCCTTGTAAAAATACAATCTTCCTACGCTCTGGGATCGACTAGGCCCTGAGTTCGAGAAGAGCCTTGGCAAGCCGAGGAATACTTAGGTTTACTTGAGTTTACTTTTTTGATGCTTCTGCATCTGTTTTTGTTTGCTCGGCGGGCCCTTTCTTGGTACCAAACCAACCCCCGGCATCCGATAATGCACCCAGCACACTCGAGCCCCCTCTCGCCTCCTGGGGAGAGGTATCGGCTTTGCCCTCGGGGGTGGTAGTGGTCGCTGAGGCGGTGGCGGCCTTTGGCTCTTGCTCACTCTCCTGCTCGGCACGCTTCTGCTCGAGGCGCTCGCGCTTTCTCTTCATGGCGGTCTGGAGCTTCTTGTCTTCCACGTCCCTGACCTCGAGCTCGTGTAGCCACTTCTGATTCTTCTCCTCGGCGCGCTTCTGGGCCTCGAGCTTGATGAGCTCCTTGCGCTTCTCGCGGTCGGCGCCATAGTATGCGCCGCCGGCCACCATGGCCAGCACGGTGAAGGCCTGGGCGCCGATACGTGCGCGGAACATACGCTGCACACCGGCGTGGTCGCCCTTTTTCATTGCGCGCCAGGCATTAAATAGGGCAAAGCAGGTTAGACCGGTGCCTATTTACGTCGTGAAAGAATGTATGGTCAGCGATTGGGATCGTTGACGTCTCGTGCGGGGAGATTGTATGCTGCCTGGTGACTATTTGCGCGGCGAAGGGACTGTCGGAGAAGAATTGGCCGTGGCGATGGTGCGAGCGAGATGGCAAAGACAGGCGTACCTAGAGGGACGAGAGGCTCTTCTCGTAGCTTGCGGGAGACTTTCTGAAAAGCGTTCTCCTGATATTCTCTAGACGACAGGAATAAAAGTAAGCTCTGTACAGGCGATTAGAACGGTGACGAGGGGAAAAAACCACCAAACATACTCGTTCTCGTCAAAAGACGAGGGCAGCGGTCGATCGGCCATGGTTGCTAGAGATTGGGTTCCAGCGTCGCCGATAAGAGGTGAATACAAGTGAAATTCAAAGTAGTATTCGTGGTGTTGCGAGGAGCTTTACAAATGGAGCTGGAGATTCTATACTATGATGCCATCAACTATTGATCCAGTACAAGCAGGAGCTGTGCTAGCTAGGATTAGTATCGGGCGGCTTCCGCCCTCCCCACACGGCGCGGTTGGAGACATAATAGGTTAGTTTTTCTAAAAGAGGATCATGTTATTCTTGGCGCTTTCTGGTTGGTTCATCAAAAGCGGACTGTCTAGCCACAGCCCTAGCCACAATATTAGCTACCTAGCCACCTTCACGCATACCTATCTCCTTTTCTACCTAAACTGGCCTCCCTTATCGGAGCTAACAAAGCCTTATTACAGCACGCTATTATTTATTATTGTACATGGTCAGTAGTGGCATGGTGAAGTTGCTTGGATCTCCCATTTCCAGTAGCATTATCTATCTAGCGCGCCATACGGTGGGATGACATCCCCCACAATCCCGGAAAACTCGTTTTTCTTATCTCTGGCCAGCCAGAACTGCCAGAGCTGCCAGAGAGGTCCCTAGGTTAGTGACTTTTCCGTCTTGTTCTATTCGCTATACTGTCGACAGAGGCCCCGAACTATTTTCGAGATGGGGAAGAGGAGTTAGATTAAGAGACCCTCTGTGCTACTGTGCTACTGTGCTACTGTGCTACACTACCTGGACTAGATCGTCAGTCGTCTCCTTAAATCCTTGCCCATTCGATCATGCCATGTTCCTTATTAAACCGATCTTGAATACTGGACCATGGCAATAGTAGAATACCTCCATAGTGATATCCAGCCAGCAAGCATCCGAGATTCTTTTTGTCAGTATTGCGATCGCGATTGCAAACGGCCAACAAAGACCACGACGAGCATAGCATAGAGCGTCAATTACATCTCCGTTACATCTAATATCAGTTGTGTCACATGCCGATCCACAATGTCTACTATATGAGGCAAAAGATATTATTGATAGTCCAGCTACCCGGCACCGGGCGACGCGCCTCATCGGCTAGCCCCGCCGTCCGTGTCCTTGCAGGAGCTGATATCGCATGCCTGGGCTGGCTGGAGTCTTGGGAGATAATGGGCGGTCCCGGGTCAGATTAGATGAAGAAGATCCGTAGAGATTTTACAGTACTACTAGTATGTTATTATTGCCTGAGACCTGAGACGGCTGAGCCATTTCTCGCATTCTATTTAACAAGTGAAAGACGTCGAAGACCGGTCGCGGTGGGCTTTGGAGTTTATAACCTAGACTAGGTCTCTGATCCTGTTACTGAACGGATCGACGAACTCGCCTGGTACACTACCTCGATCCCTGCTTGATTATATCATACTCAGCAAATAGCAAACAGCTGATACGCCAACCAATAACTTGCTGCGTATAATTAATTAATTATATTACTCAAACTTTAATATCGACAACATCTCCCCGTCCAAGCATTGTATTACGGAGAAGAAGTCCCCTTCCTGTAACTTATATACATAAATCATTTGTCCCCACGACAAAGCTCTCTGTTGTCGTCATGGACGAGGACCAAGGTCCATCCCAGATCGTGCCCCAGCCGGCCGCACGACGGGGGAATATAGCGGACAGACTTCACCGTGTGAAGAAGAAGTTCCTGACCCGGGACGGCCTCCTCGGCGACTACGACTACGCGTTTCTCTTCCGCCCGAACATTCCATTCCTGCGCAGCAAGCGGCGCCAGGCCTCGCCGTTCTTCGGGCTCAATGACAAATTACCCGTCCTCCTGGCCGGTTTGCTCGGGTTCCAACACGGGCTCGCTATGCTGGCGGGTGTCATCACACCCCCTATTATCTTGTCTGGCGCCGCTGGGGTTAATCTCGAGACCCCGCTGCAGCAGTACCTCGTTTCCACGGCGCTGATTATTTCTGGTCTCCTGTCTATGATTCAGATCACGAGGTTTCATATCCGCGGAACACCGTAAGTGGATGAGTCCTTCTCACGGTATTCGATACCGATCCCATGTTGGTAAATGCCATCGTTCTCGCCCCGAGAGGCGCTGGGATGTGCTGTGATGTCGCATGGTGTGATGGAATAGCGCTTACCAAGTTCATGCTAGATACTATATCGGGACCGGCTTGATCTCGGTCGTTGGTGTTTCATTCACCGTGATCCCTGTCGCCCAGGGCGCGTTCACGCAGATGTACGCGAACGGGTTCTGTCCGGTGGCGGACGACGGCACGAGGTTGCCTTGTCCCGACGCATATGGTGCCCTCTTGGGCACCGCCGCCGTCGCGGCGCTAGTCGAGATCCTCATCGCTTTCATCCCGCCTAGGATCATGCTGAAGATTTTCCCTCCTCTGGTTACCGGGCCTACTGTCATGGTTGGTAAACCCCTCAACATGCACATGAATAAATGACTAACCCTCCTCAAGCTCATCGGCATCAATTTGATCGAGTCCGGTTTCAAGGGCTGGCTGGGCGGAAGCGGCCCTTGCTCCGACGCCACTCATGCCGCCTTCTTCGACAAATGCCCTGATATCACGGCGCCGCATGCCCTCCCCTGGGGCTCCCCCGAGTACCTAGGTAAGTGCACCGCAGCGCACGCAGAGAACCAGCTAACTAACACCGAACAGGCCTGGGTTTCTCTGTGTTCATCACCATAATCCTATGCGAGCGCTTCGGGTCGCCCGTCATGAAATCCACAAGCGTCATCATCGGATTACTCACAGGGGTCATCATCGCCGCAGCCACGGGGTACTTCTCGCGCAGCGGGATAGACCAAGCCCCGGTAGCATCCTTCATCTGGGTGCACACGTTCAAGCTCACCGTCTACGGCCCTCTCGTGCTCCCGATGATAGCCGTGTTCATCCTCTGCGCCTGCGAGGCCATCGGCGACATCACTGCGTCGTGCGATGTCTCTCGTATCGAGGTCGACGGCCCGATCTACGAGACACGTATCCAGGGCGGCGTCCTCGCCGATGGCATTAACGGCGTCCTCGCTGCACTGGGCACTATGACTCCCATGACGACCTTCGCGCAGAATAACGGCGTTATTGCCCTCACGCGATGTGCTAACCGCACCGCTGGGTATTGCTGCTGGTGAGTTTCTATCTTTCCGACAAGGTTTTTAATAGTCACTAGGTTAGAGGCTTTGCGCGCTAACATAAACCTCAAAGCTTGTTCCTGATTCTCGCGGGCGTCTTCGCTAAATTCGCCGCGGCGCTCGTCGCCATCCCGGCCGCGGTTCTCGGCGGCATGACCACCTTCCTCTTCTGCTCCGTCGCGGTCTCCGGCATCGCCATCATATGCCGTGGCACGCCCTTCACGCGTCGTAATCGCTTTATCCTGACCGCCGGCCTAGCGCTCGGCTACGGAGCTACTCTGGTGCCGAATTACTTCGACAATGTATTCACCTACGATGGCGACAATAGGGGTCTTCGCGGGTTCCTCGATGCCATCGAGATCTTCGTGGAGACGGGTTTTGCCGTCACCGCCCTTGTCACTATAATTCTCAACCTTACTCTCCCTGAAGAGATTGAGGAGACGGATGAGGAGGTCGTTGCCCCTGATAATAGTCCTGCGGCTACTAAGGAGGAGGGCGGTCCTTTGGACCATCATAGCATGGATAGTGATAAAATAGCATGAGACCCATGTTCATCTCGATTCATAGATTAGGTACATATATATCTTGGATATATGACGAAAAGTTAATGATATTCTAATACAACATTCATTTTGGATAACACAATGCCTACATCTGATTGGACAGCTGAGTACACAATATCAATTAGCGTTGTTTTTTTGAAAGTGTTTCAACACTCGAAGAAACAAACACAGTATACCATAAGCAACTACGGGAACTACCCTGTTGAACTGAGATATCACCCAACGAGCGGGACCCGAGTAAGTTATCAACGACGCCATGATGTGCAAGCACACGATCTAGTGACGAGAGACGAAAGCTGGTGTATCGAGAACCCGTGACTAGAGTGGACAGTAATAAAGATAGAAACAAGCGTAGATAAGGTATAGTCGAAACTAAATACCAACATCTCATTGCACTGACAAAAGGGGTTTCGCCCGTCTTCTCATGACGAAGCAACTAAGTTTGAATACCCGCTAATGCGTTTATTGACTGTCCTGGGGGATGGTGAGAATATAAAGTATTCTAGTGGTCCGTAGAAAGTTCTATGCGTAGGTGGCAATCGTCCACCGCAAGCTAGAGTTTATTCTACAACTAGTGTTACAAGTACAGAACAGGAACCTCTTATGCAACGTCTATTGCCTATTTCCCACTTTCCGCATAGCAAATCACCTCACTAGTACGGTCCATTTCGTAGTCATCTTTATGGTGATGGCGGGGCGAACTTATTTAATCGTCGCCTTCATCATCCGTGTAATAGTCGAACTCGCGTGGAACCGAGGCTTCTTCATCATTCTCTCCATCTTCATCAATCGCGGTGAGTACACCCGCAGCCGCCGCCGCACCGCTTTGGTTCCGGCTGGGCGTGACGGGAGCATTACCCGCCAACCGACTGAGGAGAGCCTCTTCTACGCTTCGAGGGTTTCTACCGTGAGAGACACCGGCAACGGGTGCTCTCTCGGTTGCCACCTTCTTTAACTTCTCTTCAATCAAAGATTTTTCCTTCTCGGGTTGCGTGTCATGGAGAAGCAGAGGGCCACCCGTGGGCTAGAGGTAGGTTAGCATTGGATTTAGACGGCAATAAATCTGATTGGGGCTTGACTTACCAATGGACCCGGTCTTACAAGCTTAACAGGCCAATATCGTCCCTTGGCGAGACTGATGAATTTGAGCTGGCCAGGTAGGACGCGGCTCATGTTTTCGATCTCATAGCCTGGCTTCTCCTTCTCCAGCTTCTTTTTGGCATCTGGTGGGGCTGAGGTCTCCTTTTCGCTCGGCGCCGGAGTCTGCTCCTCCTTCTTATCCTTCGTCTCGTCGCTTGACTTGGCGTTATCGTCGATGTCCATCTTATCACCTCCGACGGTGGCATTGGAAATGGTTGGTGTTACTGTAGGGTCTATGTCCATGCTTTTTTGGTGGTGTGCTTTATCGGCCTTCTCTTTCTTTTGCGCGCGACGCTTGGCCTGAGCAGTGGTCGACAAAATGGCAGTGGCGATCATTGCCGGACCTTCTTCGGCCTTGACCTCCTGCTCGGGAGGGTAGTCAAAGAGACTGGGCTTTGTAGCGCAGTGGAACTTGACATCCAAGATGTCTAGGTCGTGATCTAGGGCGATGATGGAAGTTGGGCTGAAAGCTAGAGATAGGAAATGGGTGAACGGAAACCAATACCAGTACTGCGTAAAGACGGCCATACCAACAACACCCGCCATGTTGAGGCTACCCGTCTGGGTTTGAAGACCGATGGTGCAGTTCCGCCCACCAGCATCAATGATACCGAGTGCGAGAGCAGCACCAAATTTGGTCATGGCATCTTCGTGTCGATCACCAACGACCTTCTTCAACGTCTTCCGGATTGCCGCAACCTTGGGGTTCATGGCCTCGTTTTGCTGGATCATTATCATGGCCAGAGCGATCAGGGCGCCTTGGCGGACGAAATCCGTCGGGTCCTTCATCATGGGTTCAAGCAGATCGATTGCCTCGTCGAGGCCAGTCCCTGCACATGAGATGCCGAGAGCCATAGCTGATCCGTATCGCACGTGCGGGTTGTACGATTCAGAAAGGAGCTCAACCATGCGGGGGACGCTTCCAGGTTTACGGAAAAGAATGAAGCCCAAACTCATGACAGCGATACGTCGCACATCGTCGTTGACGTCACTGACGGCGACGTGTAGAAGCTTGCGAACCGCCTTGTTGCTTCCGGTTCCACAGTAAGCCATAGCGACAGTCATTATACCTCCGTAACGCAACGTAGCGTCGGGGTCGTTCAGAAGACCCTCAATCATGACATCTGCTAGCTCTTGTCGTCCGAACATGATCAGAGCCATACCTAGAGCCAGGCCTCTCACACTCTTTTCATGTGATGTCTCATGAGCATATGCCACCATATCTTCCAATGCCTTGACGTTACCAGTCCCAAGCATGATTAGTCCCATAGACAAGCCAACGGCCTCGCCGTTCAAGGCCGAGTCCGCATAAAGCACGGCCTTGAGATTTTCGAATATTTCCTCGTTACCACTTGCCATACCAGCTAAGCCGAGACCTAGTGCGCCACCATGCTGAATGACCTCTTCTTCAGCTTCCGTGAACCGATTTTTCAGATAATCGAGAGCGTCGGCGCCGTGGTTTGCGTGAATCAGTCCGTAGGCATATAGAGCACCGCCCTGGGAATACGGTGAGCCACCACCGATGCCGCCGGCGCCGCGAGGAAGATATGGATCGAGTAGTTTCTTAGACTGGGAGAGATTCCCGCGGTGTATAACTCCCAAGGCGGCAGTCGCTGTGAACTTAGACCAGTTGACAGCTTTGCCTAACCATTCCAAGTTGTCGCGGAAGAACTTATCATTAGTAGTACCTTGGTTCATAAATGCGTTACAGAAGGTAACCGCAGTGTGGAAGATAGAGTTTCGCCCCTCCAGACTGTCGCGCACCTTGTTCAGGATGCTGACATCTGTGTGGTTGTTGCGATAGAGGAACTCGAGGTTAAGCTTAATGGTCTTGGTGCCGTCAAGGATGGAACGAATGTTTTTGTAAATCTCAACATGCTTATCATCTCCGTCCTCTGCGTCAGTGTTGCTTTGGTCCACGTCGCTCATCAGCGGGGCAGTTTCGGATCCGGTGTTGCCTTCGTTCTCTTTATTTTCGGTGGTGACTTCAACTTTGGGAAGACCCGATATGACCTTGCCCAGGAAGTTTTGGGTGGCATTGTCGTAGAGGTCGAAGGCGAATTGGTAGGCGATGGCAGTGGCCTCGATAGACTCGGTATCGACAAGATGCCGGACTACGTCACACGCCCGTTGATCTTGATCCAAATGGACTATGCACTTTGCGATGGAGAAATAATCCGGATCTTTGGCTCTCCCACTGGCGAATTTAGCGCTTGTCAAGATGCTTAAAACTAGGACCAGCATCTCGTTTCGAAAATGCCGCTCCTGGACGACATCCATACAGATAGTGACACAATAGTCCAAAAGTTCTTCCGCGGTGCTCACAGAGTCATCTTGTGCGGCTTTGCCTTTGTTTTTTTTGTAATCTTCGTCCGCGCGCCATATGACATGCTTCACCCACTCCAGGCGCTTTGCCTCAACAGCGATGCCCACTACTTGCTGATATTTGCCCTCCTTCATACAACTCTCAAACAGACGGTTGATGACATTATCAACAGCACGGTTAGTCTGGAGCTCGTTAGATGTCAAGGCAATGGAGGACGATCGGTGCTGCTTCTTTCGAGGTTCGAACGAGGGCTCCAAGATGGTATTGTCGGTAGAAGCGCGCGAGAGGAGGGACTTGGAAGGAAGCGTTGACTGAGAGAAGGGCGTGGTGGGCGAGATGAGAGCGGATGCGTTGCCATCAGTGGCGCCGGTAGCAAAGGCAGTGGCCAGAGAGGGTGGAGAGGAGATGCCGTCCACCACGTCGGAAACGGTGTAGGATTCGCTCTTATGCTTGGTGGCGATGTAGTGGTCAACACACTTGGAGATGATGGTCTCCTCAAACTCTCCGGGGTTGTCGAGCTTAAAAAGGTCGCCGGCAGCCAATGCGAAGAACATGCTTTCATCGTAGGCCTGGAGGTGGAAATAGACTTTGGAGAGCACGAGAGCCGCCAACTTGCGTTCGGGGAAGGATTCGTCTTCGAAGAGAGCCTCGCTAGGAAGAAGGCAATGGAATTAGCCAGCCGGTATTGTATGTGGACTTGAACTTGGAATCGGACTTGAATATGAGGCAAGAGGGTGTACAATAGAATAGGATGGAATGGTGACAACATACATATCAGTTACGGCCGGGGCAACCTCGAACCAAACTGTGTCGATATCTTCATTTAGAGTTTGCAGGGCGAAGACCTTGAGCTCGACCTCCTCATCAGCGAGCAAGGCCAGCACACCGGTGGCCGTCACGAGCCCAGGCATGTCGTCGAGAGATGCGCGCGTGCGTATGTATCCGTGTATCCCGTGTTCTGCGGCTCTGTGGAGGGATAACAACTGGTTTGTAGCACTTCGGACAAGGGGACTGTTATGGACAAGATGACGTCGGTAGACAATATCCCTAGAGAGACAAGTGAATGCAACCACAATAGCGGTTGATGGGAGTATATTTGGAGATTCAGAGAAGTGTATAATGGTGATGTCGGAGTAAAGAATCGGCGAAGAAGGGTAGGGCTAATTCTGTCCTATTCCATAGAAGTGAGGTGGAAGCTTGCCTTGCTTGCTTGCTTGCTTAGGTACTCTTACAGCGGTTGTACAGGTAAGCAGTGTAACGCGGAAGGGATTTATTGCCTACAACTACGGGCCTGTACGGGTATTGTGCCTACCTCCTAACCAAGTTGGGTCGCAGGATCCACGCATGTCCACGTCAGGTAGAGCTCTGCCTACAGCTTCGTGTCTGACCTATTTCTTATCGGTGTCTTATCGGTGTCTTATCGGGTTCTCATCGATCTCATACTCAGTTTGGGCCAATGAAAGGCCACACAGCATTCAAGCCTTGGTTACCCATCTGCCTTAATAATAGCCTCAATATAACGTCGGTATAAACCCATCCTAGTTGAAGTTCAGGGTAGGTCTAGCTAGTTCAAGGAGCTAGTTCAAGGATCTGTACTATATTATACATTTCTAGGTCATGCAATATTGTCATCTCTAGGTGTGTACATGTAGAGACATAAGGAGCTGCTGATCACCTAGGTACCGGCTATGGATATCTAGAATAGGCACTGGTACTTATATAGCACATGCGCAATTATCTTCATGTCGTTAGTAGCTTGCCCTCCATAGTAACAGATCTTTCACACAGAGACATAAGGATATCATTGATTAATCATTGTTACCAAGACTTCGTGAGGGCTCAGAGGTCAGTTTGAAGACATTAGCGTTGCCTACCTCAGTGCTAAGTACTGCCCCTAAGTATCAACAATTCATCTCGATTTACGTCGACTACTTACCTATATAGAATAGGTAATACAAAGGTGACGACCATAATCCATAAGTACATGACCTTATGTACTGTACATGTAGATGGGAATAGGGGGAAAGAGGCTCTTCTACATGCTGTGCGTAGGTTACCTAGTTAGGTACATTTGTAGTGTAGAGGAGATCAATGGGTCAGGTCGGGTAGTATTATTTTAGTGGAATTAGGTAACTAAATCAATTAGCTCCATTATTACTAACAGCTATGCACATTGTTTATATGGGAAGCTGTTAACAGTGGATCACATAACGTAGCATTTCGGCAGATGAGGATGTGCTGCGTCTGCGCTGGGTCTGCGCTGGGCTATGGACAAGTGGTTCCCGGCCCAATCTTGCGGCCTAGAGTTCGAGCCCCATGTTGTCTCAATGTTCGCTTGCATGCAACCCCGAAATTTTATTGTACCTACATTTTATGACAGGTAAGGTATTAGGTATACACTATCTACCTGCACTGCAGTTGCTGTTATTCTAGACCAAACAAACCTGGTCATGCTACCTATTACCTTACTGGTACAAGTCTGACTAAGGAACATACCTGCTATTACCCGCAATAAGTAGGTACCTAACTACACTGCACCTAGGTACCTAGTAGGTATTGTACCTACTACCTCTATACAGGTATCTCTTGAGTATCTAGTATACAAAGCAAAGACCTGTGCGACCTGTGCGATTGCTTTGCTTCTGCGATTTTCCATTGCATCGCCAACCACCAACCACCACCACGGACACCCTCACCCAACCTTATCACCACCACCACAACCACCACAACCACCACACGCCCGCACGCACGCATGCACCAAATCCCCCGTCGCATCGACACCGTCTTCCCGAAGTAATCCCATCTCCATCCGTCTACCTCTTTTGCGGCCAACGCCTCAAGCGACCCAACGAACAACGCCGGTACTTGAAGACTACCATAAATCGTTCATCATCTCGAAGATTACTTGTCGATACTCGGGCGCGCGACCCTGCCATCGAGGACACTCCGACTACGTCTTTCTTATTCTTATCATGTTCTACTCGATCAATTGAATCAACCGCACTCGAGAAACAAAGTCGCCTATGTTATTATATCGACGAGTATGGCTTTGATTGGATATTAACAATACAATTCAACTAGACGGATCTATTCCACTCCATATTTCACGCCTGTTTGCAAATCTAAAGAGGAGTAGATTCAACATATCAGCTCCCCCGTCGCCGTCATCGTCATCGCCATTGTACGCACGCGCGCTCCTGTTGGATTTTTTATACGTGCTAGTTTGTTTAGGGCCGTGATAACTACCGTCTCTCAGGATTGTTTTGGCTCCATTACGTGGCCACGATTCCTCCTGGGTACGGGCGATGACCAGCGCCCTGTTTTATTGTGTCTATGACACCGAGCGCCACTAGCTAGGACGAGTCGAGACGAGCAAGGGAACATTGCGAGATTGGAAGCGGCCGCGAAAATCGATGTGAAAATAGGCAGAGATCGATAGAGAAAGTAAGAAAAAGAAACCGAGCGAGTGAGCAAAACCGAACGAACTGCTTCTCCACCCGTCGTTTGCATCGTTTGTACGTGGTGTGCGCGCGCGCTAAAACGGTGCTGTGTCGTTGCGCTGGCTTTATGCGCGCGCAAGGGGATATAGACATCGAGAATGGATTTACGCGCAATGTTGAACACGGACGGGGGAGGAGGAGACCGATCGAAGTTGGCTCATCCTCCTCCTCCTCCGCCACCGCCGCCGGGTCAGTCGATATCGATTCCTTCTACTGGTGTTCCCGTCCCGGCTACACCTGGAACTCCCGGTCAAACCGCTCCTCCGCTGCCGCCGCACTCATTCCGTGATTACAGTCACTCGACTCATGCGTCACCTATATCCCAACCACGCGAATACCCTCCGCCTGGTCATCCGAATCACAACCCGTCCTCCGTAGGCCCTGGACCGGCGCCATACGCTTCGCCCACGAGCTATCATCACCCTTCACCTGGCGGCCCGTACTCGGGGAGACCATCGGTCCCCCCTCTCCAGCCACTGCCTCCTCACGATGTACGATCACCTAGTAGCGCATCATTGTCCGGACCTTCGCCGTACCGCCAAACCCCAACATCTTCTACAAGTGTCGGCAGCGCCGGTTATCCGTTCCCGCCTACCCAGCAGCCGCCTGCAAGTCCCGGCCAGCGTCATCAGTACGGCCCTCCCAGCTATTCACGCGATAGCTATTCTTCCCAGCCCGTTGTTGGCCCGCACGGGTCGGTCTCTTATCCCCAAGGCCAACAACCGCAGCAGCACCAACAACCAATACCGCAGACACCGCCTGTTGGTACTCCCGGCGGGAGTCACCAATACTTACACCAGCGATCTCTCTCGATTCACTCGATACCGACACCCACATCTGCGCACAGCCAACATCCGCCATATCCTCCTTCGTATGCCCAGAGCAGTCCTGTCGCGGTACATCATCCTCCTCTTACACATCTCGATCAACAGCACCACCGACATCAATCGCCGCAACCTGCCACTCCATTGGGGCCACCGATGACCGCTGCTCCTCGGCAATCACCCGCTGCGAGCTACCAGCAGCCTCTTAGCCCGTATCAGCAACGCATGCCATCAATCTCGATACCGTATCAACAAATAATGAAGACATCACCTCCACCCCCTCCACCGGCTTCCATTCCCCGAATGCCGAACAGCGGACACAGTGCGTACGACGCGGTTAGTGAATCTCAAAGAAGATCTCAGTCCCAACAATCCAGAAGCGAACGTGAAAGGAGCATAAGTGTCTCACCAAAGACACGTGTGCCTAGCTTACCTAGTAGCACTGGCCAGTCTGCTTCTAACGAGCAGGATCCATTCCACTCTCAACAGCGTTTGCAACCTCACCCTCCCCCTGGTTCTGTGGCAAACATGGAATTGCAGCGTGACGTGACCCCTGCCAAGCGAAAAATAGAGGACCGAGATTTGCGACCGGACGAGGTGGAGAATCAACGCCAACCACCACCTCCTCCCAAGTTAAACGGTAACCACGCCTTTCCTTCGCAACGTTCATCCACCTCACCCACCATGCCCCGAAAAAGGCGTATTACACACAGCGGCAGTCCCGTTTGGGCCCAATGCGGCCGTAAACGGACACTCGCCGCAAGCCGGAACTTTTCCATCAAGCAACATGCACCAGGTGGTCCTAGTTCGGCCGCCTCCGTCAATGGTACGCATCATGAACCTCTTCCAATTATTAAGGCAGAGCATGCATCTCGTCACACTTCGCCAGAAACTGCACGGTCGACGACACTCACCCGGGAGGAACCCACTCAAGTTGCGGTCAAAGACACCTTGACATTCGGGGGACAGCCCTTCCCTTGGGAGCCCACTATCGAGGTCTCAAGGCCTATCGATGTCGTGTCCCGCTCTATCGCCGATTTTTTCGTTTTCAACGTCTTGCAGGGCCCGAACCCTGCAGAGTTGCGCTCACGTGGCGCACAATTCGAGATCGAGGCAAAGCTTGGTACTATCATCGACAAGAGCACAAATGACCGTGTCGAATTGAGGATTCAGGCAGGCGAGTGCGTATTGACAGAAAACGCTAGGATCGCCTTCCGAAGTTCTATGACTGAGGTATGTTTTACGCAATCTATTCCGAGTTTCAATTCTTCCGCATGCACCACATATTGCCTTCAACGGTTGTACTGACTAGCTTTTATCACAGAATCAACACCGAGTGCTAAATGAGTACCTAAACGAGCAGGTCAAGGCCTCGTTGTTCCCACGCAGTTCTACGGCCGGACCCCGAGTCCCAATACAATACGTGCACCGCCGCCAAACAGACCGATTCTTCGAGCTACCAGCTCATCTGCGCCAGAGGCTACCCCCTTCGATTTCCAACCTGCTCCAGCCGAACGCGCCACTCAAAGCTCGAGTTACATACGATCAGAAGACAGGCAGCGTGCTGGCTAAGATCGTGAAGGCACGGGTTGCCGACCTCCACATCCACATGTCACATATGCCCCTAGATTGCCGAATTAGTATCAACATCGAATGGGATTGGGACGGTCCGGCCCAAGAAATCGAACAGAACCAGATCCCAAACAAAGATCGACAGCCGGATCGTAACAAGGACAGACTGAGCTACACTCACGGGTTTTACCAAATTGATTTAACCCAAGTCACACATGGTACTCAGGCTTTACACGCTCAAGTGGGCTCGCCGTCCAAAGAGCATGAGCTGGAGATTGAGTTGGAATCGCGCGTGTTGTACGAACACGGCCATCTACTCATGAAGGGCGAACCAAACAGATATTCGGATTTAGTTGACGGTTTCATCGACAACGTACGTGTGTTAGCGAAGCGCTGTCCCCAGCCTGTGTGATGGTTGGTACTCGCTACACTCCCAGGAGGCAATGATACGTATCATTTAGGGTTATTTTAATTAATTCATAACCATTTTCTGGAAGAAGCTACGGAAATCGACATTATCAATACACGCAAACGACCCTGACGGGTGCAATACCTGCAACGAGTTTGAAAGGAGAGGTGTTTTTATGTTTAATGAGATACCACGGCTGGGTTGCACCTCGCGTCTACTAGGCGATGAATCGCTGCATTGGTGGTCAATCTTAGAATTTAGAGAATAGGGTGTGGAACGAGCATTCATAACATAGGATGGTTGGATTAATTGCATCATCTGTTATGTGATCTACATCTATGCCTGTCCTCAAGGATGCCGGTAAGGCAGCGCGGCTAACTTCCGAGAACATGTTTATTAGGATTAACGACTAGGTTCGCGCGACGAGGTCTTTGTGCTCTGTGTGTAATCATAATATATGGTATATATCTTCTTGGTGCTCACCTATCCTCGTCCAGCTAAGCTTGAGACGATGACCGTCAACCGATACACGAAGCAACCTGCTTTTGGATAAGCTAGCCATTCAAAAATCGGGAGGTCTTCCGTGAAACAGAGTATTTATGTTTTTGTCGCTGGGATTCATACTGCTAATAAGTATGAAATGAAAAACCACGCACTTTTCCTATTCTTTAGTACAATCAGCGTGAAAGAGAGATACCACACTGATATCCCTCACGTAACTCACCTATGGTTCTTGTTCAGATATTGGATAGATATACATATATAATATACGGGTCCCACTGCCATTTTCGTCGTGGAACCTTGTTTCTAAAGAGCTATATAAGACCAGCTAGGGAAATACAGTTAGCAACGATGTCAAATGTTAGGAAACATCTTCCGAAAGAAGACACAGCGCGACTGGCTTCTCGATACAGTTGAATGAGTCGGCCATAGGCCACGAAGAAGGATAAGGTCTACATAATAGCGATATTTCCTCCTACTTTAGTCACAGCTAACCTCATTAACACACGCATATACACTCTCTTTTCTGTGTACCGTTCATTTGATAAAGATGAATAGCATAGTACTGATAACAAATGGAAATTTAGCTATCGAGGATCGATTATACATCGTCCGTGTGTTTCTTCCGCGACTGTCTTGCCAACCGACAATCCTTACTTTCCCGCCTCATCATCCATCCCTGCAGTATATTCCGAGATAAACACCAAAGATATTATCCATAATTGTGATACATGCAGCCGCTTGAGTACAACAGACCTGATCTTTCCTTTCCTCGTCCAGTCTTCTCCATACCGTTCATTTTATTAACACCCCATCCATCCATCCATCACCCATCCCAAGAAGTTCGTCGGCGCGTCGGCGTTGTTTCTTTCTCCCTTCACCTCTCATCCGACGATGACTCCGAGGGCGAGCTCAGAGGATCGACCTGTATGATCGGGCGGGGAGCACGCGCGCCACGTCCCGTCCGCGTGGGCGCTACAGGCGTAGGCGGAGGCGGCACCAGTTTCTTCGTCTTGCGCTGCTTCTTCCGAACCGGAGACGGCGGGGCGTCAGCGGTCAGGTTGGCCAGGGAGTCCGGGACAGCGCTGCGCTCCGAGTACTCGTAGAGTTCGGATCCAGAGTCGGAACTCTCGAAGTCGAGACCCGCGGGCCGCTTCCGCTTCTTCTTCGGCTTGTCGCCGTCGGCATCAACTTGCGCGAGCAGGCCGCCCGCGAAGCCCTGCTTAGCGAGGATCTTACCCCATTTCGCGCCATGATCCTTCAAGGGCAGCTCTCCGCCCTGCTTCTCGTACTCTTCCAGAGCTCGCCTGATGAACTTCTCGTTGTCCTGCGTCGTCCCTGGCTCCTTGTTCACTGTCGTGAAAATATTGAACCCCGGCGTTTTGGCTTCCACCTTCTGTGGCTCGTCATAAAGGTATTTCTCCAGTATAGCCTTGACCCACGCCCCCTGCACCTGCGTCTCGTCCGGGTTCGGGTTCACCGCTGTGAATATCTCGGCCTTTTTCCCACCAGGTACGACCGACTTCTTTTCAATCGATATCTGAGGCCCAGGGTCATCCCCTTTCTGAATTGCCGACTTTTCTGGAGTTGTTTTCTTCTCCGGGGCTTTCACGGGGGGCTCATCCGGCTCTATTTTTTCCAAGATATATTGTAGTCCGGACTTCTTGTGCTTAACCGGGGGCGGGATCTGGTATGGATCTGGCGGCCCGGTCAATGGCGGGAGCGGTACGTATTTTGGCCACGGGCTCTTGCCCTCAGCTATTAGTTTCGTCATATTCGCCCAGTGTTTTGCCAGGGGTGGGGGGCTGGATTCCTTGACCTTGACTGGAGGAGGAGGACTGATTGAATCGGAATCCGAGTCACTCGAGTCACTCGAGTCACTCGAATCACTCGAATCACTCTCTTCGCTCGATTCACTCGTCTCACTTGAATCACTCGAACTCGCGATCTGCTGCTTAGGCTTCTGTTGCTTCTTGCTTCCTTTCCATTTGGGGAGCCCCTTTTTCTGGGGTACATCTTCCTCCTCCGAGGTCTCGTCTTCATCTGAACTGGCCGATAGCTGGGTGACAGGTGCTTTTTGCTAGCTGATACCTTGGTACCACCTGCCCCATAGGCTTTCAGAATATCGTTAACATGGTATTTGACGAAATGCTCCTTGATTTGGTCCGTGTTGTAATAGGGTAGAAGGTACTTATCCTTATCGCAGAGGAAACAGCGCAACACGTTATGGTCCTCTCTTACATGCCGGTCAAGGCCTGCTCCATCGGCAAACTTGAAATAACGCTCGCAGTCTGCGTAGGGGCACTCCCGGGTTCGGTTCAGGAGCTGGGCGCGCAGTGAATGGACCTCACGCTGGAGCCGGAGCACCTCCGTCGGTGTCATCATAGCAATCGAAACGCCAGGCATGGCAGGACCTGTCTTGATGAGCGATTCCAGGGGTGGCCCTTCTAGTGGCATCACCGGCTTCAGGGGGTTGGTGAAAATCGAGGCTGCAGTTGCAAAGCTACGGTTACGTAGTATCCGGACCCTTTCGGCTTCACTCACCGTATTCTTCGAGGCCTTGAATACGGTTTCGAGAACCTTGTTGTTCACATCTATCTTGGTCTCTTTCTTTTTCTGTGGGGTTGTGGTTGAACTTGGAGGAGTAATATACCCCTTATACATTTTCTTAGCCATGATGGGAGAGGTGGTTTTAAGATGCACAGAAGAAATGCTTGACGTCCAGGTGGTAGCGGGAGAAGACTTGATTTCGGCCTTTATGTCTTCAGAAGGCTGACTGTCGTCACCAGAAAACTTCTGGAACAAAAGATGGGAAGTTCCAGATGTTTCTTTCGGGATTCCCGCTAGGCCGGCCTCGACCACATATCGCGGGCCCCATGGTGGTAAATCCTCCGGGATTTCTATTGTCTTGTTAGATCATCATTCACGGGGAGAAAGAGGGCTGTATAGTATACTTACCCCAATGGTTACCTAGATTCTCGACAATCACATGGAATTCTGGTTCGACAATGTTCCTGCGCATCCACTGCCAGTCCTCTTCGGTTGTGGTGGATTGAATGGTCAGCTCGGGCTGCCATGACTCCTGGCTGACGGGCTTCAAGAGGATAACCTGTGACGAATTCTTGGGGTCGTAGTTCTTGTATAGGCGATTATGTACGAAAGTCTTCACGCTTTGAAGGTCAAGTTCGTTGAGTTGTAAGCTGACCTTCTCATTGCCTGGACCTGGCTTTTGTAGTCGATACTCCTTGTACACTGGGCGAACGACGAGGCAGATTGGTCCTGTATCTGGCGCCTTATCTACCAGTCTCTGCCAATCCTCTTGGGATTTTGCGTTTGTAATATTGCCGGGGAACGCAATATGTGTAGGCTTTTCGTGGAGATATTTGAAATCGGGGCCTTGGCACCAGATATCGAAGCCGTTGCACTCACTCTTCACATTAACTTTCTTCAGGCACACTTTGGTGGCCTTGTAAACTTTACTGAGACCCTTGGCCGAACCGAATTCCTTCCTCACCATTAGGGGTACCCCCTCGGCTTTGAAGACCCCAGGGATTATGATTGGAACAAACTCAAAACCATCTTTATCTATCGCTTTTAGCTCGAATGAGACCGTCGTTGGCGTGTTGAAGTTCCGTGCGACAATAATCTGCTCGAATAACCCTCCGGGAGGGTCAAGGTACTGATAGGTTTCGCCGAAGAGGCTATGCTCATAGGAAACCCAAGCATGTGGCGGCCCAGGGAGCAACAGGACTTGCATTGCACGCATATACTCCATGCTGAACTGATGAGGCCTATGCTCTGCATGGAGAACTTTTGACACCCTCATATACGCCACATCGTTGTTAACTTTGTTCAGAATTCGGACCACATGGTTGTCCTCAGTCACTGGCTCATACCCGGTGGGGCGATTCTCTGCACCCTCCCCTGCTGTACGGACGAAGCAAGCGTATTTTTCAGTATCCCCCTTTCCGAAGTATTTTTGCACAAAATCCCAGATCTTGTCACCAACAGGATCGCTGGTAAAGCGGTGACTGGTCACCCCTCGAACACTTTCTACGAATTTGACGGGAGACCGCTGCCAAATCTCAACGAAGATACCTCGATCTATCTTGTCCCAATTGCTGATAAGTTTATCGATCTGAGAAACGAACTCAGTGTACTTGAGACGCGAGTCAATTGCACCCTGCCAGCCGTAAAGGCGGAACTGCGGGACCTTGACCTTAGTACTGGGAACAGGCTGGTTGATAAGGTCCCAGTCGTCATAATCCTCTAGCTTGATCTCTTGCATATCCTGTTCCTCCTTTTTGTAGGCCGGAATATCCCAAAGAGAGATATTACCAACTGGGCTCACGGCGGCGTAACCATACGGCTTATAGTCCCCGCCGCCACGTAGACCCAAAACGTTCTCATTATAGACAGCTATCAAATGACGATTAGAGTTAAATAGTCCGGCATGTGGGGGGATAGGGGCTGCGGAGTAGCGTATAGGACAATGACTTACGTTTGATCTCAGCGTCGTACTTTTCGAGAAACTGCAGAGGATCGGGATTTCGCACAACCTTTTCCTCCAGCGGGTCCGGGTCCGGTGCCGAGGGAAACGACATCGTTCCCGTACGTATTGGTTCAACTGGGAACCCAAAGTAGAGGCAAGCCATCTTGAACGCCAGCGTCTCGGCGTGGCCATTGAAGCGTGTCTCAAGGTTCTCACGGTAGCGCTGCGTGTTTCTAAGCTGGAACCTAACGATATCTGGTGGTCCTGACTGAGGCGTGATGAGACCGATCTCATGGTTATCGAAGGTGCCCTCAAGGATATCATTAATCGACAACTTAGGTGTGTTCAGTAGGCCAAAGAAATAATTCTCGATCTTCAGAAAGGTCTCGTCTTTCGGACCAACGAAGGCATTGGCTCTGTCTTTGAAAGGTAGTTTGGGTTGGAGGGTCGTGATATTCTCACGTTCATCTTCCTCTTCGCTGAACCCGAAACCCATTTCGTCGCTGTCAGTGACCAACTCATCGTCCGCCATCACCACGTCGGTATCGATCTCCTCTACAAATCCCATCTTGGGTAGGGCGATGGCTGTGTTTGCCCTAGCCGATGTTGAAGGCAAGTCTAACGCTAGTTTTGCAGGCACTGTATTTGATTGCTGCTTCTTTGATTTCTTCTGCTTTTCCGATGGAGGTAGACCGTAGGGAATATTACGTATTTTTGCTCTCCTTTTTATAGCGACGAGCGGCGTGATCATACCTTGAAGGCACTCTCCATGTGAAACGCAGCTCTTTTGCGACAGACTTGTGTGAGTAGAGATGAGTCCAGCAAGGCACCTCTAGGGAAGCTGAGACCGTGAAGCATGGGAGACAAGCAGGAAACGAAGTCAGAAGGGAGATAACGAAGCTACTTGGACAAAGAATAGGGACAAAAAAGGTTGCTTCTAGACTACGAAAACATTTCTACTTATTGAGAAGCTTTTCTAGGACGATTGCATTCCTTCCCTTTGAGTTCGTCGCATTTGATTCCAAGGGACGTCGTTTTGCTCCAGGCTTTAAGCCACTTCCGTCGCGAACAAAGCATATGGTCGTTTTCGGAAGCCAATAGTTGATATCTATAGGGCAAAAGCCACCCGATGAAACTGCGAATCTGAGACACTTTTCCTATGCCTAACGCTAGTTAACTAGATAAACGCTAAAATAAAGTCGGGGAGCCACCTTAGGTGTTGCTTATGGTGACCGTTTCGGGTTCCGCATTCCAGGCCATAATAAGTCCACATAGTCCATCAATTGGTATTTTCTAGAAATCTCAAGGTAACTGCGCGCGGTTCATTTCTCTGCCGCCTAGGGCCTGACAGCAACTGCGGCGGATTACTTGATACGCACTTGGTGTTGTCATGGTAAGTGTGCCAGATTGATCAATGGAGGGTGATCACGAGTGGTCTTGGGGATAACCCATTCTCAGTACTATCTAGAATAGTTTCATATCCCCTCAAGAACAAAAAGTAGAAACAATCCAAAGGGAAGAGGGAGGTGGCGATCTCTGATTATCATCTTGTCTTGACTACCATCACGATATGATCAAATACGACCCCTTTAATTCTTCTCCTGTCCTACCCTGGAGGAGACTCCCCCCCCACTACTCTTACCGTTGTCTCTCTTATAACGATGACTTATGACAGACAACCGCCACTTGTAATTCTTGAAATCAATATAGATATCCAACCCAGTGCAAGTATGGCCATTATACATCTAATCCGATCTTAACAAATAAGAGATCGATGGAATATTTCTTCTAATAGCCCCCCAAAAGTTGGCTTTGTTCTATCAGATGCGTTGCGCGAGCACTTATCTGTTGCAACGTTCGTGACAATTGTCCTGTTGGGTGGTATGGTGTATGATCTTGCCCTTATTTCATCTGTATTAATGACTAAGGGGTTCAAAAGGGGTCGGATAATCCTGACCGACCACAGCCCAGTACTTCTCTACCCAGACTGGATATTTGTATAAGTGTTTCTTCTTTGGCTCTAGACTAGCTATCCTGTGACGAAGGGTGGTACGGGGATGCCCCCATATTTGCTAGCATATCGTACACTCGCGCCATTGGCAACAGCCTGGACAGCAGTCAAAACGTCGTCTTCAGAATATTCCATTCATCATGATTTGAATGATACCAAAAAGAATGGTCATGAAAAAAAACTGAGGGAATAGTTAGAAATTAAAAGGGAGAAGCGGTGTGGTGTTGAAGGATGGGCCTCTCAGGTGATGTAGGACCAGTTCGTTACACCGCGCCCGACTGTTCCGTCATTTGATGGAACTGTTCAATGAAGACTTTCGTATTGTCGATACTGTGATTTCACTTTGGATGATGCTTAACTGAGCGTGGAAACATTAATCTGAGTTCATGTCGATCACCAGACTTATAAAACAGCGCTATTGCACTTGTTACACTGCGCAGCCCCCAATCGGCTTAGCCGATAGTGTGTGTGAAGTGAACCTGAGGAATTTGATTTGTCGCCGTTTTGATGAAGTAGTATTGCACGGAAGCTTGGGGGCTGTCAGCATGCGACTTCAACGAGTTGCAGTCAGCTGTATTATATGTTATTATATTCTCTATTCTCTAGGTTGACAATAGAATCCAAGGTTTGACGCGTATCATATCGTCATAGGGTCCTAAATAGTGACCTTGAGGTGGTATATTCGGTCATCTATATATAGACATTATGTCCTGAAACAATGATATGTGTATTTCTATTCAGTTATGTTTATTCTTTTAGGACTGTAGATAAAATCTGACAAAACCATGCGGTTGTTTCGTTTGCTTGAGGTCTCAGCTATTTATTAGCGACATGCCACTTTGACCTTCTCAACTCCATACTCCCCCTTTATGGTCAGATCTATCGCGACTGCCTCCCTTATTCGCTATACAAGCCTCCGACTTTACGGTCAAATGGCGCAATCTATTGTTGAGGTTATTCCCGACGTCCCAGGTCATCACCCTAGAGACACTGGCCGATGTACTAGTACTCCGATGACCTCAGAAAATATCGTAAATGAAAGCTCCAGCCCTCTTACCTCCCCTAGAGATATTCCACAGGGGAAAGCTCGAGAAGATTCGGATCCGAGCCAGGACACCACCCCGAGACTATCGCTTCAGGATTCGCTAAGCACCCTAGGCTGCGTAACCATTTTCGGCGGATCATTTCTTACCTTGGCCGTAGTCGCATTTCTGCTATTCCTTTGGGTATGTAGAGGGCCCGTCGAAGGTGGCGCCAAAGCTCAACCAGTATGGCGTGCCATTATGCTTCATGGTTGGGCAACATACTCGGTGACGTTGACGTCTCTCGTCCTTCGTGCCATTTCAGCTAGTCAAGCTGGTCTCTGCACCTCCATGGTAGCTGCACTATTGCTGGAAAAAAGAAGTATACCGGTCTCACAGGTCGCGCAGCTCTCCGTCACTCGCAGCGTCAATAGCGGACCGATGGGATTCCTTTATACGATGACGTCTCACAGAATGCGGTTGATAGCTGTGAAACCAGAGGTGCTACTGCTTTTCATCCTTGCACTCACGACTTTTGCACTCCAATTCTCGTCCACGATACTCATTTCTGACTTCGGCATGATGCGACTCATGCAGGATGCCGACCGCACAACTTTCAATGTGGCGTTGTCACCAAAAGCTGCTGACGATGTAGGATCTTTCCTTACTTTTGGTAATCTTGATAGTTCGACAGTATTATTTGGTGAAGTTGATTCGCTAACCGATCTAGCGCCGAACCTGCATGGTATATCCAACATTGGGGCCAAACGGCCCGCATTCCTCCCTTTTCAGAAAGAAGACCGCGTAAATCTGCAGCATTTCTCCGGGGCTACATTTTCTTTGGTGTCAAGAACAGCGTGCATCAGGCCGTCTGTAAGCGCAAAACTGGCTTACGATCCATTACGCGCATTCGTAATCTCGGGACAAATTGCATATAATCAATCTCTCCAAGATGCCAGACAGGCCCCCACTCAGCAATGCTCAGACAATAGTCATTTCTGTCTACCACTTGCTTATAACTGCTCTCTTCCGATCAGCAAAGATCCCTACCTATATTCGCAATGGCCAACAGCCATTTGTCACTTGCCAATCAACGCAGATGAAACCTCTCATAGCATGCCATTGTGGGACCAACATACTGGTCCTTTTGACTTCACTGCTGGATTTTGGCCGGCTTTGGTATTTGCAACCAACATGCCAGTACAATTAATACACTCTGGACCAGTCACACTGGGCGAACCCGTCTTGTATGGGGAATGGCTCTCTTACGAATTAGAGCCCGGGAAGTTCTTAAACACCACATTCTGCTCTTCGACACTAAATGCAACAGTGTCGTCCCTTTCTATGACTGGAGAACTCAATCAGACCGAGCCAGACCTCTCATGGAACGCCACGACGCGGTCGTACAAGGTTAGCTCATTACAAACTCTCTTCGGCGCTAATGATGTTCACAAGACCCCGTCTCAGAGGGAGATTTTGTCCATCACGGGTAACATTCAAGATCCGGTCAATCCAAATGACTTGGACGTAAATAGCACATCAGCAGTGGGCGCACTTAACGCCAGCTCAGAATCGTTTGGCAATGGTGCGGCGGCCGGGGTCTGGGAGAACAGCGTTGACGGTAGCAGTGTTGGCATGTGTGACCACTGTCACATAGTCGGGCTCGGTATATCGGATGACATCGCTGCGCTCTTCCAACACATCGTCAACACGACAGGGCGGGCCGCCGTCGCCGTCGACACGTATCTGGCGATGCTGTCGCGCTCGTGGTTCTACTCCCTGCTGCAGAAGTTCGACGTTCCGGGCACCGTCACCACGGCGTTTGCGACCACGGTTCTGTTACCTATCCGCTGGCCTAGCCTGGCGGCTGTGGTGGCGCTGACGGTGACGAATACAGCGCTCATCTGGATCATCACTGTGGTGTACGTGCGGCGTACGCGATTCACGTTTGCGGGTAATTATTGGCACGCAGTTTCCCAGCTTATCTACAAGGATACGTTGCCGCTTCTTGAAAATAGCAGAAAGATGAAGGATGAGGATGTTGCGGAAAAGCTTGACCTCGAGCTCGAAGACTTCCTGGTGAAGATTGACCGCCTGGCGCTGGATGGCCGTGTTTCTGTGGTTAAAGTGTAGGAGTGATCCATTATCACTTGTCTTCTGTTCTTGTTTCTCGTAGGCTTTTGCAGGTGTCACCTGCGTGTTTCCTTTCCTTCTTTCTGCCTGTCTTTTCGTCCCGCGCTTTACGCGTCACATAGTTCCTTTTGTCTTTAGAATGGAGGACTCTTTGATACACAGTCGGAGACTTGGGCCAGATCCGGTGTGCCCTATCTGTATAGCTTCACTATTCTTTTCTACTCATTGTTAGGTAGATAGTAGTCGCGCAGACTTCACCTTAAGATAATCGTCCACAATTACGAATGAAGGACTCAGAAGGAGGGTGGCCTAGCAGAAACGGACTACCGCAACTACGGGGCTCCATGGTTGCATGAAGTCACGTGATATGTATCTAATGGATCTATTGGATCCATCAGATTGCTCAGATCTTTGCTTATCGGTTGTATCAAACGCACCCGGTACTATAGGGTGAGCAGCTTTAATCCGTTCGTTTCGCGCCGTTTCGTTGCCACCCGCAGCGCCACACCTATTTCTCTTTACAGATAGCTAACGAGCCATTGGCAAGCTATTTTCACCCGCCCTAAGAAAATTCATATAGAAACAGTAGTAGTTCTGAGATAGTATTATGCCCTACAACTACAATCTTCTATTTAATCAATATGGTATAAGGTGTGTCAAGATAGGTACATGGTAATCCTGTTGATTAACTAGGAGTTTAAGTCTCTCTAGCTATTCTAGAGAGATATAAGCCTATATATATATTAGATTAGTTATTTAGTATATAGATTATAAATATTTTAACCTTTTAACTTTAATACTCCCTTTTAATTTGTATATAAAGTAAATAAGCTTTTTTAAAAGTATACTTAGTTTTAATAAATAAAGTAAGTCCTTTTAAAAGTGTACTTAATTTTTAATAAATAATATTAAAGTAAAAAGTAAAATCTTTAAAAATATTTAAACTTTTTTTATAGCTATATAAAGCTAAATAAGTTTATAATTTATATATTAATAAGTTTTTTAAAATAAAACGCTATATAAGTAAAAGCTTTATTATTAACTTATTATAATTTAAATGCTATAATATATTATAATATTAAAAATAGCTTATAATCCTTTTTTTACTTTTTATATACTATACTTAAACTTTTTTTTAATAATTAATACCTTTAGATTTAAGGTTTAAGTTAAAGGCATTTTTAAAAATATAAATTTTATAGTTTTTAATAAGGTTTATCCTTTAGTTTATATTAAATATATATTTGTTTTATTAAATAGCAAACATATTTTTTTTAACCACTTTATCTTTAGTTTAAGTTATATTAAATAGTTAAGCTTTTTGATTTTTTTTTAAAATAATTATAAGCTTGCTTTTAAAAACTTTATAATATTTTTTATACTTTTATGTTTTTTATTAGTTAGCTATAAAAGTTATAATTTTAAAACATTACGTGCTTTTTTATTAAGTTATTTTTTTTTATAATAGCTATATTAAACATATACTAAATCTTATTATCTACTTTTTATCTAGCTTATAATCTTATTATAAATATTATAAAAAATCTAAGTAATATAAATTTGCTTCCTTTTAGTACAAGCTAAAACTTATCTAATATATTTTATATTAATATATTTTAATACTAAGTAGGTTTATAGCGGTATAAATAGTGTTACTATTAAAAGGTTTTAATAAAGGTTATATAGCATAAGTGCATATATAATTAAAGTTATACTATTTAGTTAATAAGTTTAAAGTAGTTTAATATAATAATTTATCTTTTATTAAATTAATAAAGGTATTGTTTAAAAGTAAGGCTTATTATATTTAAATAAATAGGTATTTAAAAAAGTTGATTAAAATTAAACGCTAAAATCCACTATTATTCTTAGTAAAAAATAGTTTTTAAATGCTTTATGTTTTATGTTTTAAGATCTTTTTTTTTATTATTATTTATTTTGGTTAATTTAGTGTTTATTTTATAATATAACTTTTAACGATTTTAATATATATTGTTTTATAATATAAAGATAATTTTTAATGGTGTTATTAGTTGTTTAAAAAATTTAACAGTAAAAAGTTAATAGCTAAGTTAGAAAATTTGCTTTTAACTTTATATACAAGCTATATTTTAGCTTTATATAGCTATTACTTTAATCTTAAAGATTTTTTAAATTTCTTAAATAATAGTTTAAGTAGTAGCTTTATAAATCTATTAGCTACTTGATTTAAAATTAATATATATTTAAACTTAACTTTTTTAGCAGCTATTTGCTTTTAATACTAATAGTTTTATATAAATATATTTTTTTTTTGTTTATATAGCAATAAATTATAAAAAGCTAAAATAACACCTTAATTATTACCATATATAATAATAAATATATCATTCGACTTAGCATTAAATTTAAATATAAGTTTTTTTATTTAAATAGCTTTTTTAAAAGCCTAAGTTTAACTTTTAAGTTTAGCTTTAAAAAATAATAAAAATATAATTAGTTATTGTTTTAAACTTTAGCTTATAGCACTATTTCTTAAGTTAAAAACATACCTTAAAGTTAATTAACAAGTTTTTTTACAGGCTTTTTAATTAAAGTCGGTATAACCTTATAAGTTAATTTCTCCCTTTTTATATACTAGCTTTAAATTAATAATAGTTATAAAATACCTAAAGATTTACTTTATTACTTTAATATAAAAGGCATTTAACTTTGCTATATATTTGTTATATTTTAAAACAACATATATAATATTTAGTTTAATACTTAGTATAGCATATATTAGTAAGCTTATAGCTTTTTAATACTACTTTTAATTTTTTACTTTAGTATAAAGTTATTTTTAAATGCTTTAATATTTATAAAAATAAGGGTATAAGTTGGTTTTACCCTTTTATATTTAAGTTTATTAAAGTCTTAAAAATTAAATTTTATTAAAACCTTTTAAAATACGCCTATTATAATAGTTTTAAAATATAGCGTAATTAATCTTATTTTATAGCTATCCCTAAATAAAATTTAGCAGGTTTTAAATCACTTATTTAAAACCTTTTGCTTAAAGCTTACTTAATACTATTAATTTCTAATGTTTTTAATTTAATAATTAAAAAATTATTAATATAAATAATAATATAATAATTATTTTAAGCAAAAACTCCTATATTTAAGTTAAAGCTACTAAAACTTAATCCTTTTAAAAATATTGCTAATATTTTATATTACACCTTTAGTGCTTATTTAAGCTTATAAAGTGCCTTATTAAGTTTATACACCTTATTTAAATCTTAAATAAACTTTAGTAACTATTTAATATAAATATCTTTTATAACTTTATTATATAAAAATACTGTCTTTATATTTATTTAATAAATTTTAAGATTTAAAGTAGTAATAATAACAAATAAAATCTTATAGCTTATAAGTTTAACTACTAAGGTAAATATTTTATAATAGTTTATTTTACTTTGTTATTTAAACCTTTTTACTACTTATTTTATTTTATACTAAACAATTTCGCTTAACTTATTATATTTAAGCTTATATACCTATTTATTTAATAATATTTTAATACTAAAAGGTTTTTTTATAAGTTTTTAAATAATATTATTTATTAAAGAGCTATATTTATTATTTATAACTTTTAGCCATTTGTTTTAATAAATACTACATTTTATTACTTTATAACTTGCTAGTTTAGTAGCTTTAACTACTTTTATAGCCTTTAATACTACTATAACAAAGTAAAAGAAAATTAGCTAATACTTATAGTTTACTAAATAAATTTTATTGTGTTTTAATTATAATATAAAACTTTTTACTAGGTTAACCTATATTTTAAATTAAACACTATTATTTTTACTATTATTACTACTTTCTTTTAATATAATATTATTAAAAAACTTATTAAAGGTGTTTTAATTAAAAGGCTTAATATTTTTAAAAAATATATTTTTATAATTAAGATTATTATTATTATTTAAAAGTAAGTTACTACTAGTTTTTTTAAATATATTATATAAAGGGAGAAATATTAATTGTTTTTTTAAAGTTAGCTTATTATTATTAGTATTAGCGCAAAAAAGTTTAATTATTTCTTTTGCTAATAGTAGTTAAGTGATTCCTTTTAAGGTATTACTTATAGGCTTGTTATTTAGGCTTTATTAAACTTTTTTTTTATTGCTAACTTTTGCTAGTAGCTAGTTTAACTATATATAAAAGATCTTTTAAAAGAAGTTTATGTTATTAATATTTATAACCTTTTTGCTTTTTAAAAGGATTATATAATTATAAAAACTTTAATATTAATATTTAAGTATTTTATAAAGTAGCGTTTGTTTTTTAAAAGCTAACTTCTTTTTATTTAGCTATAAGTATTATTTATTTGTTTTAATAAGTACTATATAATTATATATAGGCCTTTAACTATGCTATTTTTTATATAATAACATTTTTAATTAATTACTATATTACTAAATTATTATATAATAAATAGTTTAAATAATAATAAGCTAATACTTTTACGGTATTATATTGTTTATAGCTTAACTTATTATTAATATTATTATTATTTTATAAACACTAATAGCTTTTTTATATATGCTACCTTATTAATATTGCTTTATAGCAATAAATATTATTTAGATTTTTTAGTTATAACATAAATATTTAAGCTTTTTACTAGTATTTTTACTAGCTTTATTAAAAGTAAGTATATAGCATTTATATTTAAAATATTTTTATTTTTTTAAAAAAGCTTTAAAGGCCTTAGTAAATTCTTTTTTTATTTTAAATAATAATATTTAAATTATTTTTAAGTAATTATAGCAAGCAATAGCTAGATATAAAAAGCTTTTATATTTTTTTAAAGCATTTTTTAGTAGTTTAATAATATTAACATATAAAAACTTTAAGGAATATATACTTTAATAAAGTTTGCTAAAGTAAAAGGTTTTTTTTATTTTAGTTTAAACGTAATATTTATATATATAGTTTAGTTTTTAAAGCTTAATATGTTTAGCTTTTACTAGTTTTTTAATAAAAGATTTGCTTATATATTTAAAGCGTTTATACTATAAAGCAAGTTTAAAATTAAATAAAAAATAAGCAATAAATGCAATAATAAAAGCTTTTATATTTAATTAAAGTTAATTAACTAAATATAAGCTATTATATTTTATTTCTTTTATAAATATTTAATCTTTTTTAAAAGTATAAGCTTTATTACTTCGAAATAAAAATTTAGCACTTAGTACTACTAAATAAAATATAAAAATAAAATTAACTTTAATTAATAAGTAGTATATAACATTTATTAAAATAGTTGTTTTTTTTTATTTATTAATTATTTTAATAAAGGTGTAATTATTTTATTAGTTTAATTAAAGTATTAACCTATTAACCTTTACGGTTATAAAGTAAAAAGTGTAACAAAGGTTAATAAAGCTGCTTTTATTTAAAAGTATTAAGTTGCTTACTTTATTATTAATTATTAAAGCTGTTTTTAATATGTTTATAATATTATTAGCTTTTTTATAAGGTATTATAGTAAGTAAAGCACTAATAATTTTTTTAAAGCAGCTATTTTTAAAGATGTTTTTAAGCAATTTTTTTGCTGTTTTAAAATTAATGCTTTTTTAATTAAGGCTACCTTATACTTATTTATTTTATAGTATAAAGTAGGAAAATATAAGTTAAAAAAAGCTTTTAAACATAAATAATAGTAATTTTAGTTATAATATAGCAAAAAGTTATAGTTAAAAATAATTAAATATATAAGCTATAAAAATAATATGTTTTAATTAAAGCTAAAAAAGATTTATAAAAAATATAGCTATAAAAAAAGTTGTAATGTTTGATTTTTTTTTCTTTATAAATAAATCTCTTTTAAGTTATTATTTTTAATTTATTTTTTTTAGTTTATTTTTATAATATTTAATACATTTTTATTATTGTTTTTTATTTTATTTAAGTAGCTTTAGTTTTAAGTGTTTTTTATAGCAAATATTTAAGTAAGGCCTTTTATAAAAGCTATAGCCTTTGCGTTTTTGTTTTTTAAAAGAAAAAAAAAAAAGCTAGCTTTTATAGCTAAAAGGGCTATTTAAAAGGCATGTTTTTTTTAACTTTATTTAAAATAAATAACAACATTAATAGCTTTTTTAAAAGTAATTACTACTTATATAATTTTATTAGCTATATTAAAAACAAGTATTTTAATAACATTAAGTTTTTAAGTAATAAAAAAAAAGTTAAAATTAAAGCTAAGTTTGTTAATAAATTTATAAATAATATATAAGTGCGGCTAAATAAAAGCTAAGTAAAGTTTTATTATATTTACTTAAATTTGTTAAAGTATAGCAGCAAATTAAGTAATACTTTTAGCTAACTTTAAAATAATATCTTTTTATTATTAATAATATTAAGTAAACTAGGCTTTTTTTTTAAGCTTATATATATTAAAGAGTTTAGCTTAAATAAAAACTAATATATTAAACAAGTTTATAAAAGTTAATTAAACTTAATAATAAGCATTTATTAAAAGTTTGCTTTAAATTATAGCGGATATTATATTATATTTATTAAGTTATTTGTTTTTTTATATCTTAAAGCTTTTTTTGCTTTTTGCTAGCTATTATTTTAAAAAAGTTATTTAAAGTTCTTTAAGTAAAAGTTATTTAAAGCTATTTATAGCAAGCTTTTTTTTTATATTTTAACTTTATTTTAACTATTATTTTAAAGTATTTAAAAAAGCTACCTTTTTAAGTTTTTTTATCGTTAAATTAAATATTATTACTAAAAAAAGCAATAAGTTTTATAAAAAACCTAACTAATTTATAATTAAATGATTTAATGTTTAATAAAATAATAATTATTTTAAAAGTAATTAAAAGTAAGTTTAAAACAAGTAAGTTAAAAAAAAATAAGTTAAAAAAGCTAAAAAATATTAATTTTATATTAAAAATGTTTATATTTTTATTAGTGTTTATATTATTAATGTTTAAAACTTTATATAAGTTAAAAAGCAAAAAACAACTTTAATTAATTAAAATTAATTAAGGTTATATAAAGTAATAAAGGCTATTATTTTATAAGTGTTATAATGCTTATTATAAAATAAGTTAACTATAAAACAAAGTATTAACTTTATAGCTAAAAAGATTAATATTATTAAAAAAAGATAAGTAAATAAAAATCTTTAAAAGTGTTAAAAATAAAAATTAATAAAGTTTTTATAGTGGTTTATTAACATAGTTAAGGCTTAAGTTGTTATTAGTGTTACTTTTTGTTAGGAATACACTGGTGTATAAACGTGAACCATACTTAGAAGTATATATATATAATATATAGTAGCCTTAGGTACTCTAATTGGGAGTATTGCTAGATCTTTTGGTTTATTGCTATAACGGTTATAAGGCACTATTATAATAATAATACTTCTAATTACCGGTTACTAGAGACTATAGCCTTAAAAAGTCACTTGTTTGATTCCAAATGTAAACCGGAATGCAAGCGATTCTAGGTGATACTAGATGTGCGGGGTAGTCTCTTTTGTTAGCTGACAAGTAACGCATTGAGTGGCCTAGTTGTGCTAAGCTGTATATAAGTGGCTACCTGGTTGTATAGCATATGGTTGCAGACTACTTAGAGATCTTAATATGTGGCTATTTCCTTTAGTACGAAGGTAGGCCGAGTTATAAGTAATTTGGGGCCGAATCTTTCGAGAGGCGGGATAGTTGTTAGGAATATACTAGCGTACAAACGTAAACCGTACTTAGAAGTGTATATATATAACGCATGGTAGCCTTAGGTACTCTAATTGGGAGTATTGCTAAATCTTTTGGTTTATTGCTATAATGGTTACAAGGCACTGTCATAACACTTTTAAGGTTTTAACGTAAAAAGCGTTTTAGCAAAGCAAATAGTTTTTTAGTAAGGCAAAAAAAGATTTTAATACTTAAAAAGCGAGAAACGTTAAAAAAAAAGATTT
This sequence comes from Xylaria hypoxylon, assembly GCA_902806585.1. Lineage (NCBI taxonomy): Eukaryota > Fungi > Ascomycota > Sordariomycetes > Xylariales > Xylariaceae > Xylaria > Xylaria hypoxylon. The sequence goes on from CADCXB010000001.1 coordinate 5,270,528, forward strand.
TGTTTTTATTTTAAAAGTGGTAGCAAGTATTTATAAATATTTTAATTTTTTAATTATAATTAGTATAGTGAAAAATTTGCTTATTAAAGGTTTTAATAATATTAAAATAAAAAGGTTAAAGTTTAAAATTAAGTGGTTAAAGTTAAAATTTTTAAGGGTTTTTATTAAAGGTTATAATGGCTTAATTATTAAAGTTTTACTTAGTTATAGTTTATAATAAATAATTAGTAAAGCGATTTTTAAAAGTTAACTTTTAGTTTTTAATTTTAATTTTTAACTTTAGCACTAATTGTTTTATAAAGTTTAAAGTGATTTTAAATTTATATAAAAAAACTTTTTATATTTAATAAAAGTAAAGAATTTAATACGCATTGTTATTTGTTATTAAAAGTTATAAATAAATTTATAATAAATAATTTTAATAAATAATAATATATTAAAGTAAGCAACCTAGGTTTATAACCTATTAAAATAAGTATATAGTAATCTTGTTAATTAACTAGGAGTTTAAGTCTTTTTAGCTATTTTAAAGAGATATAAGCTTATATATATATTAGATTAGTTATTTAGTATGTGGATTATAAGTATTTTAACCTCCTGACTTTAATAAGGTGACGGTTGCATGAGCGATGAAATTGATGATCCAGCTCTATTTTCATTAGGCAAGGGTATGGGCGCTTCTACTTTCGGATCCCAAAACCTCCAGTCCTGGAAGCTTCTATACCAACACTTCAACATTTGTATGTAAAATATCCTAATCGAGAATAGCATGAACTCAAGGGGTAAATGAGCACCTGTCAAGAGGCATCACAAGCCGGTTATACTATAGGAAGGAATTATTCTTGAAGCAACTAAACCTAGACAAATAAATCTGCTTTTTAGCACTTCATCAAGCTTTGGCTACGGCTGTCTTAGGCAAACAGGTCAACGTCGGAATTATTTCGAATGCTGCAGTTTTCTTCGGCCCTTTAGAAGACTTCCCCTTCTTCCTTTGACTTCTTCTCGGGGGTAACATCGTGATTGCTGTCACTTCCTCCAAGTGCCTGGATCATTGCCGTAAGTCCGATCTCGCGGTTGATCTCCTCCATGCGCTCGAAGTCGGCCTGGGCTGTGCCTTCTGAACCGAAGATGACGTCCTAACGAATGGTGATATTAGCGCGGACTGCGAAGCGATGAACATGATTTCAGATGTTTGACGTACCATTTCTTCTAGCGTGAGCCTCTTCGTTTCGGGAACCTGTGATAGGTAGTAGGTTAGTCTCCTGCCGCCCAAGTCATGTGTAGGAAACTGGGAGAGCAGGACTTACGAAGAACCAGATAAACCCAGCGCCCAGGAAAGTCAATAGACCAAACAGGACATAAGTTCCATAACCGATTTTATTTAGTAGCTGAGGGGTAACTTGTCCAACAACTGTCCTTATGTTAGATATATTAGGGTTAGGGTTAAGGCTGGGAAATCGGAAATTTACTAAAATTGTTCGCCCAATTACTCGAGGCACCGAGTGTGACTCCGTAAGGTCGCGAGCTTAGCGGCCAAATCTCAGCCACGATGATCCATGCGCAGGGACCCCACGAATATCCGAAATTGGCGACGAAGATCCAGACAAAGGCGACGGCTGTCCAACCCGCGACAGCCTGCGACGCCCATTGGTCTGCATTCTTGGCTACAATGACAGCGATAATGATGTGGCAAGTCGCCATTCCGATCGCCCCGACGGTGAGCACCGGCTTCCGACCGACGCGGTCAATATATAGGACGGCCGGGATCGTGAAGACGAACAACAGAATTCCTACAACGCCAGTGGCTAACAGACTGACTGTGTTGTCGTTTAAACCGAGCGATTGGAAGATACTAGGTGCCTACGAATCGAATTACGGCGTTAGTGGCCGTTCTAGATATTGACAATTAAAGATGTAAGGAGCGACTGAAATGTGCTGCTCATTATTAGCTAAATGTTTAAGATAACTTACGTAGTATAATATGGCATTTATGCCAGTCCATTGCTGGAAGAACATGGTCACTGTTGCGACGATGACGCGCTTGAACATCGGCTTCGTCTGGAAGAGCGACTTGATGGCAACAAATTGTAGCTTGAATATGTTCCAGGCTGTTGGTTCGCGGAGGTGAGGGAAATGTTCCGCAACTGAGATACCAAGTTAGCTGCTACGTCTGGTATGTAAGGTATGCATCTAGGCAGCCCAATTCCAGCTGCCGATAATGACAAGTGCTGATATGTTGAGAGAGGCGAAGAGACCACTACCAGTCCTCATATGTAGCCGAGTACGTTATACTAAAATTAGGAGTTCTTAAAGATAGAGAACATATAAGACGATCCCAATCGCTTCAATTCCAATTAAAAGGGACGAGGTAACGAAATTAAATTTACCAGTTCGCTTTTCAAACTGAGACTGCGCTTTAATCTCGAGGAATTCGAGTTCAACCAGGTCGTTGTCGACAGTAAGTCCTCGAAGCTTGGCCAGGACATGTCGTGCTTCTGTTTCGCGGTCGTGATGAACCAGCCAACGAGGGGAGAACGGCACTTGAAGCTCACATGTTAGTACGCTTAGTGCTGCATAGAGAATTGGAAATAGGTGACAATTGACTGAGTATAAACTCAAAAAAACAGATTGCGCAGGGTTGACATGCCCTAATACGGGAATAGTACGAGGAAAGGGGGAGCAAGTTCAGCGGGATGCGTACTGAAAATCATTCCGAAAAACAGAATGGCAGCGGGGAAAAGCTGTAGACAGATTGGCACGAGCCATGCGGCATCCTTCTGATTTCCAAGCGTCGTACCACCGATATAGTTGGTGCCATAGTCGATCCAGAAGCTAATGAGGATGCCGAACGTGATGGCGAGCTGTTGCAGAGCTACGAGAGCGCCACGGACCTCGGGAGGCGCCACTTCGGAATTGTAAATGGGGACGATGGCGGCGAGTGCGCCGACACCCATTCCCGTAACAAACCGGCCCGCCAGTATCCCATTATGCCCGGTAGTCTGGGCAGTGGCCTGAACTATGACACCCAGCACGAACACCGAGACGGCGACTAGCACACCGTATTTGCGGGATAAAGTCTCGGCAATGAAGCCCGACATGAGGGTTCCGATCCAAGCTCCCAATTCGAGGATAGCCGTCAGCCAGCCCTTCTTCGTCTGATCGGCGGTGGAATCAAACGGGTCATATTCGCCCATATCTTACGTTTGTTAGTACAATTGTCGTGATGGGGGGTTGATTGCCAAAGTTAAGACACTGACGAGATTGAAAAGCTGGCATGGCCAGAAGACCGGAGAACATTCCCTGATTGTAGCCGTACAGGACGCCTCCAATACAAGCAAAAAGTGCCACGCGAAATACCTTGAAATTCTTAACCAGAGCCATGGGGCCTGAGGCACCCATCATGCTCTGGCGCCGCTTCAGGGCGGCACTGTAAATGGCCGCATTGTCGACGCCCGCTCCCATGATGGACTGAAGTTCGCTCGAAGGTGTTGAGTTGCCTTAGTGTTACAAAGCACCGCCGAGTCGTAATAATTGTTTCCTCTTGGCTGCACTTGGCTTATGGCGTACTGTGAGATAGGTTGAACGTTGCGTATCGAACATGGAGTAGACAGCTAGTCGTCTGGAGTACCTCCAAGAAGCTGAGAGTCCACTACTAGCATCTAGCAAGACGATATATAATAAATTGACCCCATACTGCTATCTGGCTTATTCTACTGCGGGGGATCGCGTTCTCGCCATCTGATCTGGCCACACCGGTCAAGCGGAGTGCGTGTCTAGTTCCATGATATGGCGTGAGACCCTGTTTACTACTGTCTGAGCGAATCATGTCATTCAATATTATCGACAAACTACACAGCTGTGCTCAAGTAGACAAGGGGAAGGGATAAAAAGGAATGCGGGAAGGGATTGCTCAATGCGCATCCTGCATGCTGCAGAGCCGTCCCGGGTGATTGGTAAACCCATATACAGTAAACATATTCCGATAACCGGCTGCATGGGAATTGGAACCGACCTCGGCTAGAATGGTTTGTTGAAGCTTTGAAGTATGGACAACTATAATTCAACACTGGGAGCTTAATAACGAGCCACTCTACGTCGGTCGTCTATATAGCATTGCACCATGTTTACATAAATGTCTTGTATTAAACCTGGGGATATAGCTTCGTGCGGAGTAGGTACTGTTTTGCGGGGAGGGTAGTTGGGAGGGTAGTAATATGTGCATTTAGCCTGAATGTCTCCATATTCTAGTAGTGGGCGGCGGTCCGGGCAGAGATTTCCATGGCTTGTAATGTTTAGGGATTAGTATCATTACGATGATTAATATATAACGCCTGTTGGAATAGGGGTGGGCATGCTAGTATTATAATGGCATGTCTACCCGACAAGGCGATGCCTAGGGAAGACGACTCTGCAATGACAAGTTGATAGTTGAAGTGCATAATATGGATATAGAAATATCTCAACGATCGACAAACCACAAGTGATTTCTTTGTCGACCGTTAAGAGGTCACGCAACGAGTGATAGTGTCGAAATGGGGCACCCTGTTCGAACCCTCTTGACCATATTATACCGAAATAACTTTAATTATTGGGACATAAGAGGATGTGTACACAAACGACCGAGAATCTAGCCGAGAACCAGAAAGAAATCATCGGTAGTAAGTGCCTTTGTTGGGCGAGAATGGCCGAGGAACGGACATTGTGGTATCTCTTGTCGATCCGAGTACGAAGGGTTAGATATGCCAGGATATCGCGACCTACAAGATACGTTGTGACATAAGAGCAAGCTCTATACCAACGGAAGTGCCGGGGACGATTGATTCGTGTCGATCTAAGCAGCCGGATTGGCTACACCTCATCGCGAGGAAGATGCGAGACAATGGTAGCTCGCGTTGGTGTTAACGCCTGTCTAATTAATTCTATGTCAGCACGGATGAAAGTTCAGAGAGATGGGACGAGGAAGTAAATGTGCTGCTCAACTCCGGTTTGCCTCTAGCCTACATGGCATTCAGGCAGCCTTGCAACGATGAAAACATTCAACCTTACGCGCCATTTCCCATGATCGCGTTTGCTGCCAATCAGTGGGTGCATGAAGAACTGGGCTTAGCACGTAGACTTTCACGATATACGTTAGTAGATAGACGCCGCGCTTCTCGAAGGCTGATTTTTGCGGGAAGGATGCCGGTGTCGCAGACATGACAGCGACTATCCAATGAATATACCAACAGCATCGTTTTTCAACAGCGCACCATGCCACCATGACCAGCTAGGCGAATGGCGATCTTCCGGTGTTCCAACAACGTGGGATCAGAGGCCGAGAGAATGGGCGACCATCGCGGCAGCCTGTGAAACACGGGACCCCCCCGGGACGACGTAGGGCTAGAAGAGGAATATATACATTTTCTGAAACTAACGAGATCATCGACCAGTTCGGCCCCCAAATGGGATATTTAATTGCCGATGCACGGGTGACTCGGGTAACTCGGTCGAGAGACACGCCGGCAGGCAATAAGGTTGAAGAGATATAGGGATATAGAGAAGAAGGAGCTTTGAATCCCCAAGGCCCCCAATTGACTGTTACCGTCTCAATGGGGGCGAACACATGCTGAACCAATTCATCGCTCGTATGACTGTGTTCCTGTTTTCACTGTTACCCAACGAGAGACACTATGAAACAGCACACCTTCATACAAGTCATACTATCTTTGCTAAATGTTTCTCACAGCGACTCCCTGCAAGCTAACGATACGCGCACAGGCGCTCGTGGGTGTGTAGTGAGAAGAATGCTTTCCCTTAGCGACAGCAAGCGAGCAAGCGAGCAAGCGCTTTTGAGGTATTTCCAAATCTTTGGGTACCGTTGAGATGATTCTAAATCCAGACCTGTAAAATGACGAATGTTAGGCGGATTTCTCTCTCAAAGCATCACTAGCCGGCGCGAATATCATGTCATGTCACATCGGTTCCAGTCGGTGCCGTTGCGTTCCCTCGCCCGGATCAACTGAAGGATCACTCAAGGATCAGGGACCGATCTCTAGGCTCTAGCGATGATAGTATTGTACTAAGTAGAGGATGCAGTGAAATGCAGCCACGATGCTACCTACCATGCCAACAATAACGATGAAGAAGCACCACATAAAGCGCAAAGTAGGTACGGGAGGGGAGACCTGTTGGACGAATTAGGAGAAAGACATAAGAAGCACTTCGACAGCGTAATACACGTGATACCCAGCGACAGTACTACTCAGTATACTCAGTATACTCAGTATAGTACTCATTACCTGATTAAAAGGCTTGGATTATCTTCCCCACTGGTATTATTCCTTGGCATCATGACTCGTAGCAGCTCAGTGGCCCCAAAATAGACCACTCGGCTGCTCAAGCGACAATTTCGGCGTTTAGATGACAGCTGGCATCCCAGGTATTTAACCATTCTAGGAATAGTCATGGACAATCCCGTCCTAGCGTATTGGCATTGCAGCATGCTTCTCATAGACGCGCGCCTCTGTGATGCATTATACACTAGGTTAGCCTACTATGTGCCTACTAGTATATTTCCGCCCACCTTGTCTGTTTTCGTCTTCACCTTGTTCCTTGTTCCTTGTAAGTTGTCCCTTGTCGATCTGTCTTGCTGCCTCGCTCCCTCCCCACCTTTGTCCTTTCGCTGTCTCTTTTATCCATTTGTATCTTGATTGAATCTATTGTTCTTTGCAACTTTGCGCACTGTCAACAACCCATTAGAGTTTATTTCGGAATGACCTGATCGTTTATCCCCTTTTCAGTGCAACTGGACTTTTTGAGAAATTCCTATTGGTGTCTATCTTGGTAGAATCTTCATGATGACGAAGAAGATGATGATGATTCATGAATATTGATTACCGAACCTATTGTAAAGTTAGGTCGAAACAAATGCGACCGGGTGGGATGATGTCTTGGATGATGTCTTGGCTGCTTCAAAACAAGCGCCGTGATGCCTATATTTCTTTACCAAGGACCTCAACCACGAAAAATGGATCAGATTCTACAGTATACAGTATACATATTCAAATATTTTGGAGTGTCGTACTGTTGTACCGTTGTACTGTCGTACTGTCGTACTGTTGTACAGCTGTCCTCGGCTTCTCGCCAGGGGCAAAGACTGTGCACAGCTGCAATGGTATGCCGTCTAATTGGCTCTCGTATCGAGCGCGTCATGTATGGCACCCATTTTCTGCAAGGTACCGTCTATGCTTGCTTTGACTCGTGCTCTGCATCTCTTGCTCTATCCACTTCGACTTTTTTTAGTCCCCGCGCATCTGCGCATCTGCGGGAGGCGGGACGACCCATACTCTGTTGGAAGTTAACGAAACTCACCTATTACGCTCTGCTCGAGATGAGTTACCGTCATGCTCTTTTTTTGTTTTCTTCCCCCTTTCATTTCTCGTGCTATAGTGAGTTCGATGATTTGAGGGTGTATTGTATGTACATACAGTGGCACACAGTAACATATAGCAACATACCATACGCCGTACGCTCGCACAACCGGGCCCTAAGCGCGTATACGTCAAAGTATAGGATCTTCGCTATAGGATCTTCGCTGCTTGACCAACTAACAAGCAGATGGATAAACCAAACCAACGTGTTCGTCTAGGCCGTGTCACGAGAAAAAGTGTAGGGGACATGGTTATAAACGATTTCTCTTGTTTCCTCTTTGGTGTTTGTCTGTTCCTCTTCCGCGGTAGTTCGCGTTATCGCGCGCATAGCAAATATTAGTACTAGTAGTACCTTACAACATACCCGACATACATATGTACCTCGCACTGCACAGGGCTGGCGGCTAATGATACCATCCCCATCCACTTCGTCTATTTTCGACCGTTTGCCTGGCCCGCTTGCCCACCTGCACCTGCCCGCTTGCCTGCCCGCTTGCCTGCCCGCTTGCCTGCCCGCTTGCCTTTCCTTTCCCGTCTGTGTACGTACTTTCTGTACTTTCTGGGATGACTAGTACCGCTACTAGTAGGCAGTGATTTGCGCCCCCAAATGTTTCTTTCCTCTTTCGACTTATAGTGCTCTACCCAGCAGAGTAGTCCACCAGGCTTAACCGCCCTCGACCACCCCAGACCCTTTTTTCTAGCCGCCCAGCTCCCAGACAGACGCCTCTTCCGAGCTGTTCCAGCCAATATCAGCAGCCCCTCAAGCGTCTTTTCCCTCTTTCAGATACACAACACCAGTTTCATCTCGTCTACTTGCATTCTTCCCCACGCTGTCAGTCGCTCTAGTCTTCATCCACCCGCACTACTGTACAGACGGGGGTCCATGAGGGCTATGTTTCAGATTCAGAGTCTTGGTAGCTCCTCTCTACGACTGTCGGAACCAACACGTTTCTCGCTCGCGTGGGACAATGGCGTGGGACAATGGCGTGGGACAATGGCCGTCCTCGACGATGGCCGCCCAGATGGTTGTTTTATAAGAAGAGGCGCCCATATCGCGACCTGGTCTACCTTGTTTACATTCCCTTCCCGGACCCTCCTGCTACACCATCAAACCGCCTGTTTCCTATTGTCTTCCTTTTCCTAACGTTCTGGCCTGGTTTCCTTTTCCTAGTCTTTCCCCGTTCGTTTCACCCATCTTCATTCGTTTGATACGAGTCGGAGATCTTTGCGCCAAAAGCCACTTTTTTCAGCGCCTTCAACAACTTCATACCTCGAAACATATCCAAGTTCTCCCGGCGAAAACGAGAAATTACTACTACTACTACCCCCTTGTTCTACCTTGGCTTCTTAGCTTTCTAGTCACATAGCAAAAGCAGACCTTCTACCTGTCGCTAATCCTAATTGCTTCTGTTTCGAAGCGGATGCCCTGACGTGTATCCACTGCTCTATTCTCCTTCTAGCTTATAACGCTTTCGTTTATACCACTACTTTTTCTACTTACCTCGTTTTCTTCCATAAACATGCCGAAGCATACACGCTCGTCGAGTTCGAACCAGAACCGGTATTCGAACCAGAACTCGCTCCCCGTATCTCTGGCCCCGTCGGCCATGCCCCTCGCTTATACCACGCGCGCGCTACCTTTGAACACGAATCTGAACACAAACTACTACAGTGCCGTTCCGACTTCGGCACAGGCTTCGGTCCCCATGGCACAGGCCTATGACCCATACCCCGCGGCCGTCGCCACCCAGCCACCTCCTATGCCTCACCGGCCTTCTTCCGGCGCATGGTCGCAACAGGATGATCATAACCTGCTCACGGCCCGGCAACAGGGCCTCAACTGGGCTCAGATCCAGAGCACGTATTTCCCTAATAAGTCACCGAACGCCTGCCGCAAGCGCCATGAGCGGTTGTTGGAGCGCAGGGGTGCCGATGACTGGGACGCCAGGAAACTGGAACGTCTCGCTAAGGAATACATGAGCATGCGGAAGGAGATCTGGCAGGGTTTGGCGGCACGGACCGGGGATAAGTGGACCGTTGTCGAGGCAAAGGTATGTTTTCTCCGAAGCCCCTTTTACTCTCCCATGCCGTCCTCTCATTCTATTATCCTCCCACCTCTTCAAAGAAAAATCAAAAAAATCAAACGAGCAAGGAATGGAAGACTGACCCGAGAACTACAGTGCATGCACAATGGTCTCAAGAACCTACAATCGGCGTCGCGCTCAGCGGCCCGTCGCGAGCGGTTGGAACAGGGTCATTCGATACATGGGTATGACGACGATAGCGGTATTTCCGGTATTGGTCTGACTCCAGTAGATGACCTCGACGCGTCGTACAGCAGCCCCGAGACGACGGCCTCGAGCACCCAGTCGCACCACTCGGGCGGCAGCGGCTACGGCATGCAGCACCCCATGACGATCCCCTACGGCTCTGCCGCCGGCTACTCGTCGAGCTACAGCTCGTCCGTCTCTTCGAACGCTGCTCACGGCGGATACGCCATGCACGGCCACCCTCACCACCACTCGCAAGACAGCTCGCCCTACATGGGCAACGGCCAGCGCCTGCCCAGCGTCGACATGGGCATCGAGGCCATCATCAACCGACCCGGCCACGGCCGCGGCCACAACGGGTCAGCTTCCAACATCTGATCCGAGACGTGGGGCTTTATCATGACTACATTTCTCTCTCTCTCTCTTCTCTCGCATGTATGAGTTTCGTTTTCCTATATCAAGTCTACTGCTATTACTACTACTACCACCCTCTCTTTTGATACCATTCGATCAAGGTGGGCTTATGCATATTTTCGGTTGCTCGCCGGCGTTTTGACGAGGACTACGGGGTGTTCAAGGCGTCTGCGTGATGCCATTGGGCATTGGATTTAATTTGAATTTCCATGTTTCGGGACGCGGTGGGATGCATTAAGGGCGATGCCAGGGGGGCTCTTTGTTTTTATTCTGGGTTTTTTTTTCTCTCCCCTTTTTGGACTCTGTTTCCCGAGTTCTCTTGATACCTTTTTATCTAATTCCTCTTGGGGACACGACGACATGACGAAAAACAACCGCGCGTGGAAAGACGGAATAACGAGGATTCTCTTAGGAGTTGTTGTCTCTTGGCATCAAGGCCTTAGGCCGTGTTTCTCTCCTTTTTTCCTTTTCATGTCAGGGGCAATACCTAGAGAGGCAGGCAAGGCAAACAAGCAACAGCAAGCACAATAATTGGAGCTCTATTGATGAGCAGCATTTTCCCTCCTCCCTTTTAACCACTTCACTGGAAACAAGGGTCAACGCGATATACTGTATCTATACTGTTATTACCTTATGTCATCATCATGATAGATACCAACATAGTTGCTAGGCGGAGGGCAGGCAGATGATTGAGGAATGGGGATCATCATTGCCCGGTAATCAAAAGAAAAAGTTATGTTAGAATCTTGTCGCGCATGAATAAACAGACCATGTTTGATACGATCTAAGAGCCCGCCACATTCGGCCGAGTGAACACACCGAGTTGCCGGGACCATGATCCGTGGGCTCTTTATCCTCAAGTAATTGTTTGTACATTTGATAGACATTATGTTACAAGTTCGAAGTGGTGTTGGTACTGGGTATACTCTGACGCCCCTTATATTCAATAAGATGCACAGCGGCATCAAGCTGGATGTCGATAGACCTTGCGTCTTTCACTCTACTCGTCCTCGTCTTCATCCTCATCATATTCTTCGTCGTCGTCGTCTAAAGTTGGTTCTCCAACGACGCTCCTCCATATACGACTCCACATATCCTTCTTCTGTACCAGCGCCAGAACCATAGTAGCGGGCAGATGCCAAACGCTCGCCCAGAACAAACCCCGCGCGCTCCCCTTGAAGCCCTCGTACCGCCAGAACCGCACGGCCTGGCGCACCAGCCAGACGTTTACGGGGATGCTAGTCACGGCAAAGCTCCACTCCGTGACCCCGGCGACGCACAGTCCGATGCAAATCGGGAAGAAGGCGATGCTGTATCTGAGGGCCACACGTGCGTTGCGTGCCGGGTTTATCCAGCAGAGCATCCGATGGCCTGCGGTCTTGTACTCCTCGCGTATCGACCAGGACAAGGCCATGAAATGCGGAAACTGCCAGGCGAAGAGCAGCGCGGCGAAAAGCCAGCCGCCCACAGCTTCGGGGCTGAGAAGAAGCTCCTGGAATGAGCCGTCTCCGGTGGCGTACTCTCCCGCAGCTGCGGCCCAGCCCATTAGCGGCGGGATACCGCCTATAACGGCGCCGGCCCAGGTGTTGAGCCAGGAAACGCGCTTCAGTGGGGTGTATACTCCGGCATAGAGTGCTATGTTAGCAAAGCCTAGAAAGGCGACGGTCGGGTTGACACCGAAGTAAAGACCGCCCACGCCGGCGACTGCGGTTAAGAAGGCAAAGGCTAGAGCTTTCCGCTGGGAGAGAAGCCCCCGGACGAGTGGACGGTTTCGGGTGCGGCTCATGATGGCATCCCATTTGGGTTCGTAAAGCATGTTGAGAGCATTGGCGCTAGCGGAGCACATTGTGGTGCCGATGGTAAGGAAAGCAAGCGTTAAGGGAGACAGGGAGGGCGTGTCGAGACCAATGGAGGGAGAGATGAAGTCGGGGACCGGGTACAGCGCATACGGGGCCATTGCGGTGAGAACAACGAGAATGGTCAGTCGAGGTTTCGAGAGCGAGAGATAGAGAGACAGCTGGCGACGAAAGGAGCTCGTGTGTTTCGTCGATTCGGTGGTCAGGACAGAAGACGCATTAGGCGGGAGGATGTCTTCAGTAGCCACCGGTCCCTCTCCAGCGGTCTCTCCAGCGGTCTCTCCAGCAGTCCCTCCAGACGGAGACGAGGGCGTTACATCTTGTTGTTGCCTCTTCTGCTGTCGTCGTCGTCGGTGCGGTAGAACATGGTCGGGGTCTGCTGATTTCACGCCAGAACCGACACCGCCGGGACCCCGTATCGACAGTTCGTTGGATATGAAATAGCCGGCTTTCAAGCGACTCGATGTAGGTCTAAGGACATGTCGGAGGGAGGCAGCCTGAGAGAATGATCTGGCTGGGAGTTTGAATATCGATATCGGCGTCGATGTGAATGTCGATGTCGATGTTGACGTCGATGTCGGTCTCATCTGCCGGCTGCATCGCCAGCAAATGGTGTCGAGAGCATGGGAGCGGAATAGGTTCCCGGCCGGCCGAAAGCTCATAATGACTGCAGGCGCATGTCGCCAATGAGTACTTTTCGCTCAATTGGACCGGGGAGACGTCATATCCCTAGGCAGAGTTGTTTGTTCACCCGCACAATGTGAGTGAATCACTGACGATGACGAGATGCGGAACACTATGGTATTTAGAGGTATCTATAAATCTATAAATTCTAATTACAGAAAACTCAATTGGGCCCAACAGGCATGCCGAGGATATCTCGTATTACAATATATGCATTTATAAGGTTACTGATTGTAGTGGACATTGACTTAAAGACTTTAATGTCTAAAAGAGGTTGGATAGTCCATCCCGCTATAGGCATGCAGGAACATAGGTACCATTTAATGTTCATCATGGGTCGTGGCTGATCGTCTGATCGGTATCATACCTTTTTGGGATGAGGTATCTATCTACCTACCTACATGTAGGTTGGAACTATCTAACCTAATCCCATAGGCTACTTACACTGTACCTACAATAAATCCTATCAAAACATTAAACCCTCTACACTATATAATATTATCAGGAGAAGGCACATAAAGACATATTCACTGTCACAATGTCTTGCTATATGTTCTTCCTCAAGAGAATGCAACCTTATGATATGATGTTCGCCGTACCAAGAAGAACTGACTCAGTAGGTTTTACGGCTACTGGCTCTACCATGCAGGACAAGAGGTCGTGCATTTCCCTATCCACTTGAGGGACGGGGGTCAGAGCAATTCTGATAAGAACACCTCATGTCATTGGCTTATTTATTCCAATGTCTAGATGCTGGTACCGAGTATACCTACTATTACTATGTCATAATGTAGAAGACTCACAAGGTAGCCCCAGAACCCGACGACCACAGCTGACGGTTCATTATAGCAGCGATGGTGTACCTACCTACTACACTACTACGTACACTACCTAGATACCTAAGTACGTATACTAGGTGTAACAGGTATAAGTATACCTACCTACTGTACCTACCGAACATCACCTGACATGGGTCTCTCGAGTCGCATGCATATGGCTCGCAGATGGGGATATCGGTGAGATCTGGACCAGGGGAGGAGATAAGAATGTATAAATACTGTATTCAGCATGTCTTGAAAACCTGTCTCATATACATTGTACGCGACAAATTCTACGACGGGAGGTGAACTGAATACCGGTACTGTCAAAGGAGCTTCACAGGTGCTTACTCGAGGGTTGAAATCGTGCATCCCGGACTATCTCACGATATCTACTTCCAATTCCAGTTGTTCAACAGTACGCATCCCGAGTATTTTGTTTTCTGTTTTTGCAAGGCTTCTGCTCTCTCATATGCCATGCGCTCCAGTCGAATGTCCATTATAAACTGTAGTTTCTAACTCACGATCTCTACAGTGAAGAAGCCGTCTGCCTCCGAAATCAAGCGGAGATGTACATCTTTGCAGTCATGGGAAATCCCCAAGCAAACGGGGGCCCTGGCTCCAGCTCACGTCTGGACGAATAAGGACATGGGTGCGATAACTACCTTCCATTGCCATGTTCTACTCTTTTACTTTCTCTGTTCGATGGTTGTAATTTACGTGTCTACTAACACACAGACGGTAATAGATCCCACACCATTAGAGCATCAAACTTGGAGCAGCTGGAGTATAGTCGCCTATTGGGCCACCGATGTGCTGAACCTAGCCACATGGCAGACGGCATCCGCGATTCTTTCTGTTGGACTATCATGGAGGGAGGCGATCCCTATCATGGTCCTCGGCAACCTTGCCGTAGCTATCCCGATCGTGCTCAACGGTGCCATCGGATCCAAACTGCACATCCCTTTCTCTGTCATCGCGACTAGTAGTTTCGGTTATTATCTGCGGTACTTCTCCATCGTCAGCCGTGCCGTCCTCGCTATGTTCTGGCTCGGTATTCAAGTGAGGACAACCCCACAAACCCCTGACAAGACATCATACTATATACGTAGAATTAGGTATCACTAACGTACTCCCGCTCGGATAACCAGGGCGCAAACGGTGCGCAATGCATAACCATCATGCTTCGAGCCTGGGCACCATCGTACAACGACATTCCGAACCAGCTGCCCGCCTCAGCCGGCATCACGACGCAAGGATTCATATCCTACTTTCTGTTCTGGATCATCCAGCTTCCCCTCCTTCTCATCCACCCGACAAAGCTGAAGCCGCTCTTCTGGATCAAGTTGGTCGCCGCTCCGGTCTCAGCCCTCGCGCTCCTCGGCTGGTCAGTCCGGAAAGCCGGGGGCGGGGGCGAGATCTTCGCACAGAGGGCTACGGTGAGCGGTTCGCGTAAGTGCTTGCTCCGACTTTCCTATCACCCTCGCGTTTCCTACTATCTTAAAGACTTGACACGTCACGCGAGTCTTTTCAGCTATATATTGTAGCAGACACGGCAGCAACAGCAAACCGCTAATGACCACAACAGAATACGCCTACCTCTGGCTCTCCAGCATGTCCAGTGTGACGGGGACCTGGTCTACCCTGAGCGTGAACATGCCTGATTTCACGCGGTACGCCAAGACGGCCAACGGCCAATTTATCCAGCTGCCCGTGATGCCCATCATCTTCACCATCTGCGGCACAGTCGGCATCGTGACGACGTCCGCGGCCCACGTGTTCACGGGCGAGTACCTCTGGAACCCGCTCGATATCATCACGTTGTGGCTCGACTACGGCAGCGGTGGGCGGGCTGCTGCCTTCTTCGCCGCGCTCGCCGTAAGTAATCAACTAATATTATTGTCATATTATTCCCTTTTTTCTCCCTTTTTTGTTTCTCTCTCCCCCTTCTTCGTGCCTGTACTTTCGAGCATCGCGGTTACAAGCTTTCTCCACGGTTTCCGAAATATCCTGCAGAGTCCGCTCAAAAAGCCGCTTACTGAACTGAACTGACTGAATGACATTTTGTGTTGTAGTGGTACATCGCCCAAGTCGGCACAAACATCACGGCAAACAGTATCTCAGCCGCCAACGACCTGACCGTAGTACGTGATCCTCTATTCCCATCACATGCCCCCAACCCATACATTTTCTAACGTTCTCCGTCCTCACAGCTCTTCCCGCGCTGGGTCAACATCAGGCGCGGCTGTGTCATAGCCGCCGTCATCGCAGGCTGGGTCCTCGTGCCCTGGAAGATCCTCAGTTCCGCCGAGACGCTCCTCGCCTTCCTGGGCGGGTACGCCGTGTTCCTGGGTCCGATCGCAGGCATCATCGCATCCGATTACTGGCTCGTCAAGAAGCAACACATCGACATCCCCGCCCTGTACAACCCAGACGGCCGCTACCGGTACACAGGCGGGTGCAACTGGCGCGCCGCCGTCGCCTTCATAGTCCCTGTCGCGCCCCTACTCCCGGGCCTCGGGCTCGCGATCTCCGGCCCCGGGGCAGTGCACATCAACGACGGCTTAGCGAATCTGTATACCTTCAACTGGATGTTCGGATTCGTCACTTCTATTTTTCTTTACACGTTACTTAGCTACCTGGTCCCGGCTAAAGAGTCGCTTGTCAAGGAGACTGTCTGGGATCTCGATCAGATTGCCATCGAGGGGTCCCCGCGCGAGAGCGATCTCGAGGCTTCCGACGGCAAGGATAAAGTCGCCGATATGGATAGCAAGAGCTATGAGTAAGGAAGCCCACGTATTGTTGGCTGTCGGTTTAAATACGCAAAGACCATGGTAGAATTGCTGCAATCGACTCGAGCCTTGCCTGTGATAAATACATAGTCATACAGCTGCACCTG
This sequence comes from Xylaria hypoxylon, assembly GCA_902806585.1. Lineage (NCBI taxonomy): Eukaryota > Fungi > Ascomycota > Sordariomycetes > Xylariales > Xylariaceae > Xylaria > Xylaria hypoxylon. The sequence goes on from CADCXB010000001.1 coordinate 5,286,878, forward strand.
AACTATGATAAGATTTACTCCCTGCCCGTTTAATGACCTGTAAAAGTATTCGATGAGGCAGAATGGTAAAGATCACGTCCGGCCTTTGTCCCTTTTAGCCCACGGGAATTAAATTGAAAAGAAGAAATTACAACTGTACCAAAGTTCCTCTAGGCTAGTATGCCTAGCCGTGCTCGGCTCGTTCCATAGTCAACAGACTGCTTACTATATCTTCTCATGATGCATGTGGCTTAGGGGCATAATACGGTTCAGTGGTTCACGTAAAGTTTAAAGAATCTTATCTCCATATTAGCAATATACCATGCAAAATGTGCGGCAGCATCTAGTCTAATCGCATCCGGTTGTGCTCTCAACTCAAACACCTTACATATATCCCCCCTTGAGCAAAACTAGCCGAGGCCCAACGCCTATATTGAAGTCGGACAGGACTCAACCTTCAAGGGTATTCCGACCTGGAGCAAAAGCAACATAAACAGTATTTTTACAATGCCTCAATAGCTTGGATGAGCACATCCAGGCTTCTCGCAGCGACATCCGTGCTTTTCCCCTCATCGAGAAGCGCGGCCACATCGCTCAAAACACCTAATGGTATATAACACCCCTCTTTAGCACGCTCGAGGCTCTCCTTGAGCCTACTAGTGTGTTCCCATTCTCTAGCGGCAACCTCGGCGCGCTCGATCACGCGGTTAGCGATGCCGCACATGGCCGCGCAATGCATGCCAAAGCTTCCCTCCGCCACACCATCTTCAAGTTTGTACAAAAATGTTATCTGCCTATTTTTATCGTCGACGTGGATCTGCATTCGTTTCGCCCGTATCTCTGGATGGTTCTCGAACTCTGTGGCAAGGGAGTGATAGTGAGTCGCAAAAAAGCCAATACATCCGATATGTGTAGCGACATGGTGCAAAACAGCCTGTGCCACCGCGACGCCATCGTAACTCGAGGTGCCCCGACCTAGCTCGTCTAGAATGACGAGAGAGCGTGAGGTCGCCTCCGAGAGGATCTTCTTGGTTTCTGATAGTTCGACAAAAAACGTCGATTGCGCCGCGAAAATGTTGTCGTTGGCGCCGAGCCGTGACATTATGCGGTCACAGGGGGTGAGACGCGCTGCAGAAGCCGGCACATAGCAACCAATCTGGGCCATAATGACGGCAGTACATGACTTGTGAGGGTTAGTTTATTTATATCATGTTATGAAGCACGTTGAAGACTTACCATTCGGAGAATCGTAGATTTACCAGCAGCATTAGCACCCGTCAAAAGGTTGATCTTAGCGGAATCACCCCCAAGGACAATATCATTGGGGATAAAATCGTCAACCGTGTTGAGCATACATGGATGTCGAAGCTCGGTAAACTCGACGACGCTACGTTCCTCATCGACAAAAGTAGGGCGGCAGCTAGGTTCGCCCAAGGATGATGACGCTTTAGCAATACTAACAAGGCAGTCCAGCTGGGATACGATGCGGATGGCTTGTAGCCAGACCTCGTAATCAATATCAAAGCGCTTAAAGAAACGAAGCGATACTTCACGAAGTAGCTGCGAGTGCGTTTCCTCAGCCTCTTGTAGCTTCCGTACGAGAGCGGTCAGTTCCTTGAAGTAGTAGCGCTTGACGCTGGCTGTCGCGGACATCTGCTGCCAATCCTTGGGAACCTTGACAGCCTTGGGTGCTTCGATCTGATAGACTTCCTTGCCAACGTCGGTAAACTTGATAGATTTGGCCTTCAGTTCGGCCTTCTTCTGCTCGAGCAGGGACTGCAAGTCGTCCTTGATATTGGCGATCGTGTCATAGCTACAATCAAAGTCCTCTTCAATCCCGCGCTCCGGTATGAGAATCTTCTCCTCCCGGGCCTTTCTACGATCGAAAGCCGACTTCCAGTATGACAGAGGCTCGTTAAGATCTGGCATGGAAGAGATAAGACGATCGATGAGACCGTTATTACCCCCGAAAGCACCGAGAAGGCTCATGGTGTACTCGATCTGCTCGAACCCCTCGAGAACCTTGACAAAGTCTTCGGGTCGACAAGCACCCGCATGTATTCGTGATAGTAGACGTTCAAGATCGGGCATCTTTGTAAGCTGAGATGAAAACTGCTCGCGCACACTGATGTCCGCATTCAGCATATCCACGGCGTCTAGCCGCTCATTGATTTTTTCAATGTTGCAGAGAGGGTGGCACACCCATTGGCGGAACAGGCGCTTGCCAAATGGGGTAATACAGCGGTTGAGGAGGGAAAACAAAGTACCCTCGACACCGCCATTAACAGAGTTGGCGAAGACTTCTAGATTGATCAGGGTTTGGCCGTCAAGAATGAGTGTACCATTTTTGTGGATGGGGTTGTACCAAGTGAAGTGGCGCTGAGATAGTAAATTGCGCTCAATTTTTAGTACGCGCAAGTATTGAACGAGAGCGCCGAGCGCAGACATGAGCAAGTCCTTGTCTTTGGCTTCGGATAGAGTCTCGGGCCACACTTCTTCTTCCTCGTTGCCCTCCAAAGCAAAATACCCGTTGCAACCAAGCTCGCGACGGGTTAATTCGGCCTCCCAGAATTCTGTCCCGGGCTTGAAATAATTCCAAATAGTTGTTGGCGAGGTGTTATTCTTCAAGATGCGAAGTGCCTTAGTCGATATCCGTGACTTTTCTAGTAGAAGCTCCCGTGGGCTCGTTTGAGCGACCAATGTCTCGAACTTAGTCAAGTCGACGTCATCATCAAATTCGGAAACGAAGAACTGGCCAGTGGCGGCATCCACAAAGGCGACACCAAAGGCGGGATGATCATCGACGACAGACTCCTTGATGGCCACGCAGTACGTTGCCGTATCGTCCTGCAGCATGCTGCCGTCGACGAGAGTCCCGCCTGTGAGGATGCATGCAAGCTCACGACGGATGATCTTGTCCTGCTTCTTCGCCTTGCCACCATCCCTCTCGCGCATCTCTTTACCCAGGGCCGTCTCCATCTGGTCAACCCTAGCCACCTTGTAACCCTTGGCGATGAACTGATTCTGCCACATCGCTAGTGAGCTTTCCGGGACGCCAACCATGCGCATGTTGACGCGGTCCGTAAGTTTCAGGTCAAAGAGCTGGTGACCTATGGTTGCATCATTCTCGTACAGCTCATAGAATTTGCCCTTCTTGAAGAAAACCACAGTGTTCCAGAGCTTCTGCTTTATCTCCCAATACTGCTTCTCAAAGGCTGAGAATTGAGCCCAGGCCATGGGCGGTACATATACAGTTGACGGATCGAAGTCTGGGTGATTCGGCGGGTGGCGATTGATATCTGTCAGCTTAGCAAGCCAAGAGTATCGCTCCTCGGGTTCGCGCGTATGTGCTTTGACCTTGTTTGTTGTTTGCTTCGGTGTGGGTGTCGCCCTCAGCTTGACTGGATCAATGCTGCTGGGGTCGTAGGCCCATTGCTGTGCGGTTGAGGTTGAGGGAATTTCCTCCGAAAGCTCAAGCTCTTCTTCTTCGATATCACTGTCTTCAATTTTACGGATCGGTGGAGAGGCATGCGATCGTTTTCGGGCCGTTGGGGCCTTGGCTGGACGTTTTCTCTTCTTGGACGGAGCGTCTGAGTCGTCTGAAACTACAAAGTCGGCCATTTCATCTTGCAATCATAAATGTTAGAACATACTATTCCGAAAAAAGCACACAATTGTTATTCGGGACATACCGTCTTCCTCCTCAATAGCAGGCCCGTTATCTGCCTCTTGGTAGTCATCCTCATCCTCTTCGACGATTGCTTTAGATCGCTGGCGACCACGACTTCGGGAGCGAGATACTTCCAAGGCGGCAAATATATCCTGGTCGTCGTCATCGTCAGAAGATTCGGCGTAACTGACGGTCTTCTTCACCTAGAATACCAGTTTGATTATTAGTTGAAGAGCTCTATTGTATACGCGTACTGGTATCCAGAGGGGCGCATGGCTACCGTACAGCTTTGTAATGGGGAGTAACTTACCTTGCGTGAAGGACTACTACCCATGACGAGTTTGGTGCGAGCAGCGCGTTTCTTCATGAGAACCTAGTTTAGTAATCGAATAGGTAAAAGAGAGTAGAGGTTAGGCTAGGTAGGTACCTTGTTGCCGGGAGTAATAGTGGCAGACTCGTGGTTCTCTTGAGAGCTAGAGGGTTCAATGGCGTCGCTGCTGGGGACGGGCGTGACGTTGGAAGGCTTCTTGTTCCTGTTGAGCTGGAGCGAATTGGATTTGGTTGATTCCTGGAGGCAGGTGGCGCGGGCCGGGATGGCGGCGGCGCTAGGAGTGGTGGTAATAGAGGGGGATTTAGAGGGAGCATTGGGCGAAGATTTAGCGAAGAAGCCTAGAATGCTCTGCTGTTTACGTGTTGCCGTCGAAGACGAAGCCGAAGTCACAGCCAGAGCCGAGCCAGACTTCCTCGACGAGGGCGTCTTTGCCGGGGTTCGTGTCTCACCCATCTTGATCAACACGTCCTACTCAGACCCCAAACCCCAAATCCCAAATGCGGCAGCTAGCAAGCAACGACGATTTATTCTACCTGAGGTACAGGTAGTCGATATTGCAGCAATTTAGTGTATATTATATCATCGAATAGGGAACACCAGCAAAAGAGGCAACCCGCACATTCGAATCCAACTAACACAGCTGTATTATAGTGCAAGTGATGTCCGGGATTAAGAGACAACGAACGCAACACGACTGATTAAAAAATTGTATTACAGAATGGGCAGAATTAACGACAAGCAACCCGGGCTTTTCTTCTCGAGATGCTAAGGACGATGTAGAGAACGAGAAAGAGATAGACAGAGAGGTAGATCTCGAGGTGACCAGTGGATTAGGAGGTATAAGAGAGAGGGTGCAGGGACTAGGTACCTATACTTGAAGCACGACCTCTTACAAAACGCGGTTATGCTGTATCTCAAGCGCGACGTAATTAACAGGGAAGACGCGCCTGCCCGGCCATTCATTTAACTGATAAGAGGTTAGGCAGGTTGCTTCCCTTGTTACTTACTAAATATGTAATAGATCAATATTTAATGTGTGAATATATCTAGCTATGCAGGTGAAAAAATTAGGTAGTGGGTACCTAATGGACTTATGTACATATTATGTATTTATCACCATGAAATCCCTTCCATCCGTCTTCCCCGGATTAGGTATCGACAATCCAAACCTTAACACTACCTCTACCTACATGCTAGGTAGGTTACCTGCTTCGAGGCACTGTCAAGTTCTATGTCGTTTAATATCCAGTCATTATTATAACTCCCCAGTGAAGTCACATATCCTTAAAACTAGGCGGAAAGTTGTAGCAATGATGCCCAAAAACGCTTGACTGCATTCAGACACCAGTCGTGCCAGGATCCCGTATTTATTTATACCAACAATATGCCAATTGTACCTACAGGCCAAAATCCTAACCTTAGACATCACTATCTATCTGAATACAGAGGATATTAATAATGGGTATCTATATGCGTTGGAAGAGACCAATTGGGGTAAGAAGGATCATTATCATTATTATTTGACGAGATACTCCGATCAGACATGGCAAGATGATGATACAACAGCAACCAAAACACACGATGCATTCAGGTTTTACGACTTCGTTCTTCTTCACAGAGGCAACGGACAATATAAAGATAGGGTGCTCGGAATACTATGCCTCCCCTCTCACTCGCAAACGTTCGGCATCAACAAAGAGCGCAGCCCCCACAGCTTCACTCTAACAAAGACCGCCTGTCCGAAACCAGTGTCGCAAGACATCCGGTGCGGGTATCTTCAGGAATGCATGTCTCGCTCGGGGTTACTCCCATTATTCTATACCTTTAAAGTTGATAGCAACTCATTCTATACTTATGTTCGAGACGAAGTCTTTGAAACCTCGTGTAGTAATACCCATTTGCCTTAGGTATCTTCGGGCCCATCATTGATACTATCTCTCTAATCCGTGCAGTATCTCGTCTGTTTTACTCTAACCAAACATCGAAATGTCGGGGGGAAACAACAATAATAATAGCAATATTGATCCGGACATTGATCTCGGCAGCGATGCAGGTTTATACGATCCGGCCGATCCAGGTCCTAGTACTCCTATAGCTACAACCCCTTCCGGTATTCACCCCGCAGATGTCGCAAAGCACAACACCAAGCAAGACTGCTGGGTGATAATAAACGGCCATGTCTGGAATGTCACAGGTAAACACCGTCTTTCAGTTACTATGTATAAAGACGAAGGGCTGATCAGAAGCAGATTGGCTTGATAACCACCCCGGTGGTGTAGACGCTATTTTCCCCCATGCTGGCCAAGATGCCTCCGCCGCCTACAATGGGCAGCATGAAAAGGACTTGGTTTTTCGACACTACCGAATAGTTATCTAGGCGAACAACTAAACGCGCTTCCCACTCCTCCAAATACCGGCCCAACCGGCAATGCTCTGGTCCCCCTAACCGCCCCAGTTATCAATACCCCGACTGGGCCGGGCTTTGGCTTTACTGATCCAGTTGCTCCAACCAAGAATGCCCCGGTCCCGCCAATTACCAGTGCCCCGGCTGCTGCTGCTCCTTTTATATTTACTAAGCCGGCTCCTCCAAAGAGCAATACCCCGGCTCCTTCAAACAACAATGGCCCAGCTCCTCTAAACTACAGCTTTACTAGCCAATCTACAAACACCAAGGCCCCGAGTCCTACACCGGTTCCTCCTACTACCAGTGCCCCGGGTCCTACAAACGGCAATGGCGTGGTTGGCCAAACTGATGTGAATCAGATACCACCTGTAATTGAATCAACGAACAAGGCGCATAAGAGATCTGCTGATTATAAAATGCGGATGCTCGGTGGATGGACTGTAAACGACGGAACATTTGATCCTGTCCCTGAGAATAAGAGGCAGAAAACACATGTTCCGTACCCAGCCTACGTCAGCCATGCGTTCCGCGCGAGGGCAGGTCTTTCAAACCTCCAGCTGTCCCGCGATTCTCCCATCTCCCTATGCGCCATGGACATCGCAACCCATCATTTATGGAAGTGTATGCCAGGACAGGCCCGCAGGTATTTGCACCTTGCCTCGCCGAACGGCCCGGCACTATGGGGCCCCAACGAGGAAGCCGTGGAGATGATGTACCAGAAGATGGATGATAAAGCCTATCATGTCCCTGTAAGCAAAGGTTCCCAGCAGACAGAGTACCAGCTCTACTCCGACGTAAAGAAGCGGCCGTGGATTATTTGGCCTCTCTGGGTAGAAGACGAATGGGGCAGTGACTATGTTACCGTCATATGGCACTCGACGAACACACCTCAGGCTCCTGATCGTTTTGACCAGCTGTTATTCTACTCTATCATCGATCCCCGCCGTTCCCCGGACGCCAATTCCAACGGCCGAAACGAGACAATCAAGGGGCGGATAAGTCGAATCGCAAATCGTCTCTGGGCCTTTTGGGCTAAAGCAGGCATTAACAGACAAAAATTACGGTTCAAGGAGGTACTCTGCAGCCCGATGCCATTCGATGAGGCGTCATCCGGGGAACGTACTTTCGCCGTCATTAAGACACTCATTAACCAGAGTAAGTAATATCCAAACCTGACCTCGTTCTCACTTGCCTTATTTCAGGGGCAAAATCTCCTAGTTAAGCCAAGTCTCGTCTTCTAAACTCTAGCGCCCTTCAAATTGGCCAAGCATCACATGGAAATATCAAGCAATGGCTAACTTGAAGCGTTATAGTCATAGATTGGCATACATTAGGAATGAATTTCACTGTAGATGGGACCATCACGAATCAGTCACAGTGGGTTCACCCGTACCAGCAAAGGGTCGAGATGACGGGTATCAACGCCTGGATACTTATGGCCTCCCTGAGATTTGATGCGCGTATAACAGTTGAGGCTCTCCAGCCTAACACTGTTACTGAAGTCGTGGCCAATGGTAATAAGAAGTATGTGCACACTTACGATCTCGCCGGCCCGTTTCAAGAGCCACCAGTCTCTGCACCCGACTACTTGCTTCCCCCGTCTGAAATATATAAAGTCGGCGGGTCTTAAATATGGCCCAACCTATAGGCAAGAGAACCGTTTGGAGATTCTGGAGGTTAAAAATCTGGGACATAGGATCGCGATGGGATTTGTTAGTCATTATGTAATTTTGATATATTGTATCGCACCCAGCATTCAATTCTTCTTTCATGCGAATTATGCTAGCTCATAATTTCGAGTTGTTGTACCATCGTCTAGTAGCAAACCCGTGCTCTCTAGGATAACATTCTACATCACGGCAAGGTACTGGATATTCAATCTTCTAAGGAGCACAGGAGGAGGCTGTCGGATAATATATTTTGCCAACTACGTAGAGTAGTATCATAGAATAGACAGATGCTTATCAATCAAGCTTCCAGTGCCGTGCACCAACTGTCTCACTTCAGGTCGGGATTTAGAAGAGACTGGTATTTCCGTTTGCAGTACTTGACAGGATTGCTATTGGTTCTCATCATCCCATATAAGCAATATTGCAAGCCCGAGTACTCACTCACCCCTCTTGAGTCTTTCCTAGCCAATGTCTCAGAGCCACGAGCCCTGGTACCTGACGAAGTATATTACCGACAGTTTTTTTGTTATAGCTGAGACGTCTAAGACATAGTGGTCTAAGACATAATGACGGAATAATCTCGATCGATCAGCCTCAGCTAGGTGGATGGTAGTAACCGCACCCATTTAAACCTACCACGGCATCTATGTCGACAGAGTGGCTGCCGCCCCATAAGCATGATGTCTAATTGCCAATCCTTGAGCAAGACTAACTCTTAATAGATTGGCTAATCGAAGAGTTCCAGCTACCCAAATGTCAAGACATGGCTGTGCAAGTATATACACGTGACGCAAAGCTCATCAGGAAGAGAAGACGCCCAGGCAATCCCCGCCGCCGGACTCGCGCTGCGGAAAGGCGCGCCGAAGGCACGAATGCAGTTCGGCGGAGTTTGACTGCCAATGAAAAGCTATATTCAGGAATAAATAAGACATCGGGTACTTATCTAGTGAGTAGACTTGTACAACAAACGAACTCAAAAACAAGACGAAGATCACGATGCTCAGTTTCGAAACTCCCATTTTCAATATATTCCGCCACGAGCGCCCTCCGTACGACGTCGTCGGACCTGCCGCCTTCGGCATTGCCCTCGATGCCTAGCCCGCCGAAAGACACAGGAGGGATTCGGGCGACGTCAGGGTTCACGTAGTCCTTTCAGCAGAAGCCGACAGGAGAGCGTTCACCGCATGTTCTACTCGACAGCCAACCGACCGTGACTCGATTCATGAAACCATCTAGTTCACACCTTGATCTATTACTAGGCTCGACGAATGTGTCGGTTATTATTGTGCCTATTCTCACAATAATGGGTCCTCGATGACGACGGTCATACAAGCGTGCTTCAAAGCTGAAGCTAGTCTCTACGTTCTCTGAATATTGTTTAGTAGGAGCCGGACTGTGGCTGCTCACTCGACCTCACTGCCAGTATTACAGTCAATAAAAAGAGGAGAGATCGCCGTCTTTGCTAGGACTTCAGAAAAGGAGGTAGGATCACGCGGACTTTGCAGGACTTCAACTCGACTGAAGGTATCTTGTCATAATGAACTCATCTAAGTTTCAAAACGACCTAACCGCCTCAACCCAGTAATAATCAAGTGTATCACAACAGGTGACATTTCGATCTGAGCTAATCGCGGCATCTTCTCTTGGTCTACTCTATTCACCGAATCAGCCCTGGCGCTCAGTCCCCGGACCTCAATATCACCTGCAGCGGCATTAGACCGAAAGAAGACATTCAATGCGATTGGCGTCGTCGTAGAAACTCGTGACCATGATAGCAAGGCTGTGCGACTTTCAAAGGCCGAGGAGAAGAAAGATACTTGCAATCAGATCTGGACAAGGCTGCATTCTGTCACCTGCGGTAAGACTGCAACGTACGGCGAGCTTACAAGCTCGACTGACCGCTATCTACGGGCGGGTATGCTATGCCAAGTCTCTATTCTACAATATGTCAGCAAATTTTTGTCGTATCATGCATGCCCAGGTGTCGATTGCATAGATGAGCTCGTATACGTAGTATGTTGCTTGAAGGCGACGCTTACAGTTCATTTCACATTAAGGCGCAGTACTATGCACGTTTCAATCCTGCCGTTAGGAGTTTAGCGGACTCGAGTGGTAACAGATGATGGTGGGTGAGATGTTAGGACCAGGTATTTGTGGCCTGTGAGAACCATGTTGAACAATCCCCCCTCCCCGGTCTCTTCATCGTTAGATGCTCCTGCGTATAGCTATTACTATCTTCTAGAATAAGCCTTGCTCGAGCTCTTAGCCTTCTAGATGATCGGTCTTTGCTTCGATGTGACGCACCAACTTTGACGGGTCTCGGCTAAGCGTCTCGGTTATGTAGAATGTAACGTCGCGATTGTATACATATTATTTCTTTGTAGTAAACCGAAAATGCTGGCATACTTATTTAATATGTCTCCGCCAATCGGCCCACGTTTCTAAGAGTAAGTTGAAATTCATTAGTGGTTTACTCGATCACACCCACATCCCGGAGCGACACGCGACGCTACCAGCTCAACTAACCAAGGAAGAGCATATCTATAAAATTGCCTACAATACCCGGGATTTCGGCATAATGTGTGGCTTTGTTGGATATCAGCTATCTAGTTCCTAATTAGGTGGACCACCTATCTCACGCTCTTCACCTCGTATTACAGCTGATGATATTATTTCTATGCACATGCGAACTATGATCACTAAATGCAGCTGTAACATGTTTCTGTACTGTTGCTGTGACTTGACTAGGAACCGGACTTCCTTGGACAAACAGCCGGCGCGATGGATGAACATGACACGCGTTTCTCTCCACGCTTAGCGCTAGCAGACGTTGAGTGTGGGCCGGGGATGCTCTTTTTTATCACGGCGCTCCGAGTACTGTTGCACGCTCGCCTGAGTAGTAAGGGGTCATTAGTATAGACGCCGGTCGTGTATGAGCGTCGATGAAGCCGGACGATTCCTGTCATGGGGTGCGAACGGCGAATTGCCGATGTTTTATTTTTTAGTCCACTAGATACTCCCTACGGTAACGAGCGGTACTCAGTAGATGGGGAGGAAGGGCCTCGTGGTTTCGCTATTCGCTTAGATAGTCGCCTATGCTACGTTAGGAGATGGTGTGTTGTAGATATGTAGATCCCCCCCGCAATCAAGGTTGATTCGTTCACTATTCTCCATTATCGGCTACGTACTGCACTATAATATACCAGGTAATGCACTATTGGATGAACCGCTATTGCCGGTCACAGAACACGAGCCTCAGTCTTCTTACCCGCATTTCCACACGGCGTATTGTGAGGGCAGGAGGATGGGAGTTTCCCAATGTCCGTTGAGCATGTCCGAGGCTAGACTACTATTCTACTGAGTATGCTATTTGCTAGATGTCGTGATAACATCTTGGCGTACCGAAGAGGGGGCCCAGGAAACTGGCACGTTACGCCACCAAAAGTGGCATGTGGTCGTCTACATCGGCATTGACATCATGCCACTGACCATACTAGTAATCGTGACTCATGAGGAAGTGTTGGCGAGAGGGTGAGCGAGATTAAAATCTTTGAATAACTTCAAGCTTATGGCGATTGATCCCTACATGAAGGGCACTCGTCTGAGTAAGAAATAACTTCAGAGGCTCGGTTGCGTTTTTCGTATGATCCAAGAAAGAAAGACATCTGATAGAGGGATCGAGGGGTTTATCAAGGTAGGTATTGCTGGCATTGAACAATACAATAATATCAGGATTTCTGGCGGTGAGCTGCGATGAATTGATAGATATTTTCTAAAGCCACTAGAACGCTCCGAAGCCCTGAGACTGCCCTGACTCGTTCGTTGTCTCCTTGATACAACTCGTATTGAGGAGATTGAAGGTGAGAAACTCGACCAAAGCTGAGAGCAGTAAATCTCAATTGGGCTGACGCGAACCACAAATCACAGCTCTCTCATTGGACCAAGGTGTGAGACTACGCAACGCTTAAAAAGCCGACTATTTGAAAATGGCCTAGGTTCTGGTCCAGGTTCTGGTCCAGGGCGCTGGTCTGCCAAGCCGCTGAGCATACACTACCGTACACTACTATAGTAAGTAAGTTCTCATCAGCTACGCCAGCCCAGTTCAGACCCAGTTCAAACCCAGTTCAAACCCAGTTCAAACCCAGTTCAAGTTCAAACGGGCGACTCTCATTTCATGAAGCCACGAAGCCGCCTTTGTTTAATGGTACACGTTGCGCATAACACATACGTTGACGTTGATGTTGCAAAAGTATCAGCCAACAGTAAATTACTAACTAGTGTAATAACTACCATGGACACTCAATTACACAACTCGAAAGCATGACTTCTTAAAACCGTTGATCTACACTACTAGATAGTAGGTAGTGTAGGACATACTAGTAGGTATAATACGAATAAAGACAGGCCCTGACCTAAACTGTAGTGTGTTCCAAAAAGGCGGACTGAATGTATTTTTAACAGCGGCGAAACGCTTGCTTTGCGGGACTTGATTGGCTCTTTCTCTTACATACAAGACATGGTACCTCTTAAACAAGTTTAGCTTTGTGTGAATACACCGTAATAGCGCTGTACTATACTGTATACAGTATATTTCAGCGAATTGTACTAGTATGAGTAAGGGGAGATATTAATGCTGCATGAAGTTGGGCCAGTTCAAATCACATTTCTCCGTATTCGTGCGTATTTACACTAAGAATTTAACAGTGCCTTCTTACGGTAGCGTTTGACTTCAAGAAGAGGTAGGGACATATGAGATAGGTAATAATTAAGACGACGGGATTACGAACAGTTGTCACAAATCATGAGCATACTGTAATTAGTACTAACTAACGGTATAGGTACCTACATTGTGTAGAGACACTTCTCGGCCGCTACATAGCCTATACAGTACTGAGTATACTCATACCGTCACACACACACATATAATACGTGTACACGTACAATTACACTACATTACTACTCAGTAAGTACCTACTTACACTAAAGCTGTAGTCCTCCTAGAACTGACCAATGTTAGGCGCTAGGTTAGAGACCCACGCCGATCCGGGAAATTAACACAACAACACAGCCCATGCAGGGGTTTCTCGCGGACTAAACCTGGCAGGTCGCTACACTAACAACTACCACCCTAGACGCCTGGACATAGGAGCAGAATCAGCCCACGTACGTCTCTACTGATGGACCGCTAGAGAATGCCAATTTTACAGTCTCCGTCTTACTGCCCGCCTTGCCCGTCTGGATTTTCTGAAATAAGGAGCTAGGCATGTCGCTTGTCTCTTGGCAAACTGGGCCTCGTATCGTATCGTCGATGGGCCCTAGTCATCTTCTGCTCTGGCAGTGCTCTGGGTACTGTCTGGGCGAGGCGAGTTCCACCTTCTTTGGCCCAACCTGAAAAAGAAGGCTGCAGATAATAAAAATGTGGAAATGCGGGATTGCGTATAGCGTGATATAGGATCCTCTTTGTCCTTTTTTGGCCAAAGAGCCCCTAATTGTCATACTAATGAGAATAAGCGCGAGGACAATAAATACCGGGCAGGACGTCTCCGGGAATTCGGATCGTCTCTTGCTAGGTATCGATCGCTACGTCAATCGCCGCTCGCAATTCCCACAGGTTGTCTAGCTGAACCCCAACAACGACGATCATGAAGCTGTCCATTGCTCTGTGCGCGTCCGCCGTGACCGCCGCGTCCCTCCCGACCCGTGAGGATGGTCTCCCGCTCTCCGAGTTTGGCCAGACGACTTCAGTTTCCCAAGAGGATGCCGCGGCCGGTATCGATCTTGGCTTTTCCCTCAACCCGCGCGGTGACCAAGGCTGGCCGCTCGATATTTTCGGTGAAGTTCACCATGTCGAACCTGCCGACGCCAGGCAAGGCAAGGATCTAGGCGGAAACAACTTCAGTGTCCTCCCGATCTTTGGTCCTGGACACGAGTCCAGCTTCGATTCGTGGTTGGACAAGAGCAGCCGCAAGGTTGGCCATGATGCCAACAGGTTTAGACAGTTTAAACACAAGGTTGGGGACGCCATCGAAAAGATCGAGGACATAATCGACGATGTCCTCGAACCGAGATATCTCCATCCCAAAGACCTCGAACCTAAAGATGTCGAACCTAGGGACACTGGCGACTGCGCCAACCCGGCTATTCGTTTTGAGTGGGACGACTATTCAACTTCGGACAAACAGGCTTACGTCGGCGCCATCAAGTGCCTGATCAACAAACCCGCCTCAGGCAAATTTCAATATTCCCGTAACCGATATGAAGATTTCGTCCGTCTTCACCAGAGCTACGCGCCAAACATTCACAGTCAAAGCACTACTGCGCAGACACATAAGTTTCTCTTATGGCATCGTTACTTCGTTTGGGCCTTTGAGCAGGTGCTTCGTGACGAGTGCGGTTTTAATAGGGCCATGCCTGTAAGTTTTGCTTATTTGTTCATGTTGAATTCTTTCCTCAACGTCTCTCTACCTCGGTCATATGCCAGAGGCAAACATAGAACTCAGATCCGATATCTCGTTTCCCGCTTCTTGGGCAACAATATGCTGACTGGTTACAATAGTGGTGGGATGAGAAGAAATGGGCTGGCAAGTTCGCTCAGGCCACGATTTTCACCACACAATATTTCGGCACCCTCCCCGGCCCAACCAACGGCCGCGGTACCTGTGTTACCAATGGCGTAAGTGTCTCCAGGACAGAAATCTTGTAGATGTACGCGTTAAGCCAGCATACTGATTCATTCACAGGCTTTCGCAGGGCTTCAGTCCAACCTAGGACCTGGCCAGACCGTCAACAACCTTCACTGCGTTCAGCGTGCCGTGAACGAACAAACCACAGCCCAGACCGGCGTTAACTCGTACAACACGTGTTTGGCCCGTACAACCTACCCTGATTTCCACAGTTGCGTCGAGTTCACGTAAGTCTTGCCTCAGTTTTCCCCTCCCAGCGTGAGTCCGCTAACCGACGAATTAGTTTCCACGCCCAAGGTCACAACGGTGTTGGTGCCACAATGGCCGATGCCATCGCGTCGCCCGGCGACCCGGTCTTCTTCATGCACCACTTGTACATCGACTACGTCTTCCGCAAGTGGCAACTTGGAGATCTGTCGCGCCGCACAACCATTAGCGGTTGCGCAACCAACAATGGCTGCAGTCCCCTGACACTCGACACTGTTATTTATTTGGGCAACATCTGCGGCGCCAAGTGCCCTGATCTCCCAGTCCGCCAGCTCCTGCGCACACTCTCGGGCCACTTCTGCTACAGATATAATTACTAGAGATCGATATGCACCAGCAGCGTAGCATGTAGAATCTTAAAAAAAGTTGGCGAGCACATAACATACCTAGATAGAGGGAAAGTCGAGCTCGCGCCCACCGGCAGACGTCGCATTTTCTTATATATAATTCTTAATGATACCATTTATGTTGACCTTAAAATCAGTTCTTCAACGGGTGACTGTCAATGAATTGAGCACATTCTTGTATTTTTAATTTGAAGGATGACATATTCACTTGAATACAGAAAGAGGGTATGTATCGTTCAAATAGCAAGGACATGAGCCTAACTTCATTTGAAGCGCTAATTCACAAGTGTTATTCTAGGCTCGTAGTTTGTGTCTGCGGCGATATTTTCTTCCCGAAATTCTATTCAAAACGTTGACCTTGATAGCAGATGCCATGGCGTTAACTATTGCCTGCGCTTCAGCTAGAGACAATTGGGTTTCACGTGTCTGTCACCAATCAATACGACTCACCATTGCCTGCAATTCCGAGTCTAACTTAGCATCTAGAGTTCCTTTTATCACGCAATAATAACACCATGTTATGAAATCCGGCACTCGCGCGAAACACTCACTGCCGCTTCTGACCGGGGCTTGTGGTGCGGAGAAGTGCACGGCAGCCTGTACATCAAACGGCTGAAATGGGTATAAAAGGTTTGCGATCCGACCGACAATACTACACTGCATTTCAATACAAAGACGCAGCGGACACTTACGCTAGGAGACTCGAATAAACTTCACGCATACACTATGGGTAACCCAATCAAGAACGTTGCAGTAGTTGGGGTAGGTGACATTCGATCCAACGCCCGGCTGTTGTGCAGCGCTTATGTTAATGGATTCAGGGGTCAGGCAATCTGGGACGAGCCGCCGTCAGCGAGCTCGTAGACGCCGGGTTCGCGGTGACGGTATTGACGCGCGAGGGCTCGACAGCGACGTTTCCCGCCGGAGTGGTGTCGAAGGCTGTCGACTACACATCTGTCGGGTCCCTGACATCGGCTCTAGAGGGCCAGGACGCGCTGGTTTCCACCATTGCCACGGTCGCCATCGCGGCCCAGAAACCGCTCGTCGACGCTGCCGTCGCCGCGGGTGTGCGGCGCATCATCCCCTCCGAATTCGGAATCAACACGAGATTCTTGGGCAAAGAGCCCATTGGGACTATCCTACAAGGCAAGATCCAGACGCTGAACTACATCCATGAAAAGTCGAAGCAGAACCCGTTATTCACTTGGACCGGTGTTTCGACGGGGCTTTTCTTCGACTGGGTGAGAATTGACTCCTATCCGTCTAGTATAATAGAACAGTGCATTTACTGACTACCCCTAAATTAGGGTCTTCCGCACGGATCAATCGGTCTCGACAAGGCCACAAAGACAGCCACCATCTACGACTCTGGAGACGAGCCGTATCAGGCCAGTAACCTCCCTCACATCGGCAAGGCCATCGCAGCCATTTTGAAGCATCCGGAGGTGACTACCAATCGATACATCTCCATCGCCTCGTTCAACCCGACCCAGAACCAAGTGTTGGAGCTCGCCGAAAAACTTACCGGGGAGAAGTGGACCGTCAATCATCTCCCGTCATCTGAACAGCAGAAGATCGGTTCCGAGAAACTCAGCAAGGGCGATTACAGCGCGTTCTCGAACTTCCTGAAGAAGCGAGTCTACGGGGATGGCGCCGGATTAGCCGTGTCAGGCCCGGATAACGCACTCGACCTCCTGGGGCTCGAGGAGGATGACGTGGAAAAATCACTCCGGGAATGGCTTGCGGAATAAATAAGTGCACCTCGTGGCAGGACAAAGCAGAATGATTCACACACAAGACTCTTCTCTCTCTCTCTCTCTTGCTTGCCTGTTGATGTTACGTAATATCTCTGGTATTTACAAATCGAAATATGTAACTTAAACTACCTATGTTCAATCCAAATCGCCATGCGTGGCTACAAAGAGTCAACATGAATGAGTTTATGCTAACCGTTTCCCATCTCGACTGTCGCGGCCCTCCTTTATATTTACGTTAGAGAAGGGAGGGACCATGCGGCCCAATCGGCAACGTTGACGGTGGCCGTGCTCTTCTCGATGGCGCCGGGGGCGGTGGTGCCCTTGAGCAGGAAGTAGTTGATGAAGCTCGTCAGATCGGCCTGCTGCGAGGACGGGAACTGGCAATGGTTGTGGCCGCCGACGAGCGAGAAACCCATGTTGTTGGGAACGCCAGCACCCTTGTAAGCCAGACGACCGGCCTTCATGCATGCGGTCGTGGAGACGGGGCCGAGCCAGTCGATGTCGTTCTCAATGACGAACAGGCCGCGGGGCGCGACGAGAGCGGCAAGCGAGTGGTGGTCCACGGGCATCGTGCTCAGCGACCTCACGTAGGGGTCGAGTCGCTTACTGAACCAAACGTTCTCCCCGACGATCTCGTGTGCCGTCTGGATGTTCTTGCCCTTGGACTCCTCCGAGTCGGAGATACGCCAGCACGCGGCGCCACCGGATCCGGACTCCTGGGGTAGCGTCAGCGCAATGCGCTGGACGAGGGCACCGACGACGAAGGCGCCCTTGCCGTTGCGCGAGCAGCCTGTCGTACCCAGGCGCGTGGTGTCGATGCCGGTCTTGGCCGAACCCAGCTGCTCGAGGCCGTCAATGATACGGTCGACACCCCAGGCCCAGGCAGTGAGGGCACCAGCAGAGTGCGAGTTGCCGAAGAGCGTGTAGAAACCGCCCTGGCCACGCGTGTTCTGCTGGCCGCCCCAGGCGTCGTTGCCGAAGTTGATGGTGCCGACCGTGCCGGGGATGGGCAGCGAGGAGCCGCCGATGGTGATAATAGCCGGGCCCGGCGCGGCGCTGCTGCCCTTCGAGATGGACTGGGTGAGCGTGACGCTCTTGGTCCCGACGGTAATCTTGACGGACAGGGAGTTGCCGCTCAACGTGGCCTCGACCTTGTCTGGTGGCGGGGGGTAGTCACCGAGCTCGTACTGCTGCAACTGCTTGCTGATCTCAGCCTGGCGGCACTTCCAGTCGTCCTGAGTAGCGACCTTCTTGCCATCGGAGAAGGTGAAGGGGTCGGGCAGCTTGGTGTCGCTAACGGTGGGATAGGTGGTCTTGAGGCTGCAGGTGGAACCGTTCTGTCGCTGGTAAATCTCCTCGTAGGGGAGAGCCCATGCCGTGGAGCCCAGCAGGAGGGCGGTAGTCAGAAGGCGAACCATTTTGGAAAGCTATGCGAGCGGTGCTATGTCGAGCTTGTTTAACCGAGAAGGGTGATTTAAAGGGGACCAAGCGAGGCAGATCGGGACAGAAACAAAATCCTGTACTAATACTTATATGTGTGCCCAGCGCCGCTTCTTTTTCCCCCGACGGGCTTTTGCCTGTTGTTCAAGCATGTGGCAATAAATACATCTAGATACGTGCGTTTCCCTTGATTACTTGGCACTCGGATCCAAGTCTGGGGGTGAATCGATCGGCATGGGACGATCCAAGCACACGTGGGCATTCAGGCACAAGCTGTATTGCCATAGTTTCCATCCTCTTGTGTCGTCGCCGCGCCCGAGGTGGATAGCTGGGAAGCGAAGCGAATCGCCGAGGTTCCTTGGCAATTTGGTCACCGGTCTCGAGTCCGTAGTATTATCCAGTTAAGGCGATCTTCAACCCCAAATGCCGCAGTTGGGGTTAATATGGTTGAGCCGCTCAATTTTGCCGGTTGTGGGACACGGAACATATATCCTAGGGTCTCATTAATCAAGCATGATGTCTTTGATAGCATCGTACTACTGGCTATTTTCAAACAAGGATCCCCCAAGGCTTGAGCGCAAAGACCGAATCATTAATTGTCTCGCAGCGTATTTTGCGTAGCCGTAGTTGTGTCTGCACTCGGTAAGTTCCATATGTTACGCTCTATTCATTCGGGCGCTGCTTAACTTATCCGTAGCTCTCATGTATCTTCATTTGACCCGTTATGACTATCTAGATATACTTCGTCATGATTGAATCTTCTGAGCATAAGGGGTGTATTATATGTACCTTGGTAAGACCATTGCCATCTCAATAAAAACATATTTATTTTCTATACTGCTACAAAGATCCATTCCCGTGTCATTGTAGCCGCACCCACGGCATCCCGTGTTGTTCGACAAACTCGCAGAGTGTGCAAAATACTCCAAAATATATAGCAGCCTCACACTTTGATGAGCTCAGTCGTATTTTTAATTTCGAAAGGAGTTTTCTACAATGTGTATGAAACTTAATTCACTTGATTAGTCCCATACTATTGCGACTCGAGCAAATGTAGAAGCTCTTAACATGTATATATCGGGGTGGCTTCATATCGCATGTTGGTTTGGGCTATGTTCAATGTAATTCGGATAGAGAGACTAAGGCTACCTATTTCGAGAACGTGGTCTTGAAACGCACTTTAAATGCCGTCTATAAACGCTAACCTACATAGCAGGTAGATCCCTGCAAATAGCCGGTGACTGTCTAACCTAGCAAGGATATCTAAACCTGTACAGTTGACACTCCGAGTTGCCATATAAGGACAAGAATCACAACAACAGCAACTCACACACTTTCCCATCATCCAAACAGCTCGAATCATCGACACACTCCCCCCACGTAGGTAAATGGAACCAGTATAAATACATAGTTTGCTCCAACCGCCAAGAGCCACGGAACCTGCCGGGCTAATTACGTCCATGTTCCTCGTGATGATGACTCGCCACAACAGGAACTAGCTTCTAGACGAGTCTCGTCAACATAGCGTCTGTGTACCTTCCGTTCTGGAAGTCTAGGTCTAAGTATCGCCAAGAGGACATCGCCATGTATTTCCTGCTGTCGCTGATATCGCTCCTGTTCTTCGTGAATCGTACTTTCGGTCATGGTGGACTGGCAAATTATACAGTTGGCGAAACGTGGTATAGAGGGTCAGTATAAGTCTCTTACCACTCCGAAGAGCTAGCGACGCGGCATTCTGAGACAAGTGTAGCTATGACCCGGACACGCCCAGGGAATCCCAGGAGGGACAGCCATGGATGACGCAAAGGATATGGGCCTCGATCGAGCCCATCAACTCCGTCAACGACACTGGCCTCGCGTGTAATAACCCGGGAATTGCCCCGCCGTCCTACATACCCATCGCGGCCGGCGAGAACCTCACCGCGGTATACTGGTGGTGGCTGCACCCCGTCGGACCGATGAGCGTATGGCTCGCGGAATGCGGAGAGTCCTGCGAGGACGTCGATGTGAACAAGCTGGACTTTTTCAAGATCTGGGAGGCTGGCCGTAAGCTTTCGCTCCGCCCGCTCTGGATTCTAGCGATGTAGAGACAAGTTACTGATTGACACGATGAAGTTTTGGAAGGGGGGATGCAGAGTGGCATGTGGTATCAGGCAAAATTCCAGAACTGGGATGGTAGCCCGGACCTCTGGCCCGTGACTATTCCAAAGACTCTCAAGCCGGGGCTTTATATCGTGCGGCACGAGATCCTCAGTATCCATATCGCCGAACACCCTCAATTCTACCCCGAGTGTGCCCATCTGAATATCAGCGGCACGGGCACGGCGTTTCCCTCTGAAAGGTACCTGGCTAGGTTCCCCGGCGCGTACGCTGAGGATGGTATGTGTTTTCCCCTTTCCACATCCATGTCGCAATAAGGCATAGCAATTTTTTCAATAAGCTGATTTATATTAGATCCGTCGATATTCATCGACATCTACGCAGACGACAAGAAGGATGTTACGGTATGTGCACAACCCCAAATGGTTCAAGCCGAAACGCTTTTAGTGACTGATTCGTCTCCGCAGAATTATACGATTGCTGGACCTCCAGTGTGGGATGGGTAAGCTGAAATAGAGATGTCGTATGATATGACGTGTGCTAATATTATCGCAGATTTGCGAACAAGTATTGTCTGGATTGCTAATCAAGATCAAGCCGAAGCCATTTAAACTAGTGAATGGGTCGTATATGAGGGTACTGCAACAACTCGTTTTCAATTCGAGCAGGCGTCTTGTGCGTTATATAGAGCCCTAGCTGGTCAAAAATGACTAGAATGCTGGGGCCGAAGGGGCTCGTCTTGATTATACATACGTATAGTACAATAATTAGTTAAGTATCCGTAGTGATACCAATACATCAGACATCTCTATCCGCTCTATGTTCTCTTCTCCGCGACGGTCGACTAAATGGACTAGCCATCGGACTAAACATCCCTGTGGAAGGCCCTGATTCGGTATTCCAGTCGATATCATGAGCACCGATCCATCTAGCGCTTACTGAGAGCTCTTCTTCACCTCCTTTGCTGTTTCGTCTCAGAGGGAGATCGTTAGTTCGTTTAACTTGTAACGAGCCATCTTTATCAAAAGTCCTTGTGCCGGTTTGTTTCTTTGGTGTCGTTGTGCTTCTGTTGTTCATCCATACTCCGCCACTGACCAGCTCGGCAAACCTTCCCTTCTTCGCACATAGCTCTTTGTACGTCCCCGACTCGACGACGCGACCTAGATCAATCACAACGATGCGGTCCGCTATTCTCATCATCTCTTGGCTGTGTGTGACCATAATGACACATAGACGCTCGTGCTTCTGAAGCTTTTTGATGTCATCGACGGAATTTTCTCGGCCGCCATGCTGCTCAGGATTCAGGAGACTCTGTATTGTCCTTCTGATTCCATCGGCACTCTCGGTATCTAGAGCACTAGTGGGCTCGTCTAACACGAGAATCTTGGGTCGCCTTGCGAGGGCCCTAGCAATGCACACGCGTTGAGCCTGGCCGCCACTTAAGGCCTGTCCGCCATCGCCGACGACCGTTTCATAGCCGTCTGGTAAACTGTGTATGAAGTCGTGGATTCCAGATTCGCGAGCCGCTTGCTCGATGTTCGCAGGAGATTTAAGGGGTGAGTCTTCTAGTAAGCCGTACGCTATGTTTTCTGCTATCGAAGTTGGGAAGAGGAAAGGTGCTTGAGGAACATAGCCAATTTGTGTTCTCAATTTTGATAGGTCGACTTGTTGGAAAGGCACGGACGCGAACATCAGAGGTTGGACTGAGCTACCTCTGTCTACAGAGTTAGGAGTGGTATCGGGAGCATGCAAACCTAGAATTATAGATGCAATGGTACTTTTGCCACACCCCGATGGCCCGACGATTGCGGTTGACATACCTGCTTCGAACGATAGCGTAAGGTTGCGTAAGACGGGATAATCCCGCTTTGAAGGATACGCGAAATACAGGCTATCGAGGCGGATGGGTAATGGGCGAGCGAGCGTTTTCGTGCCTTTTGTCTCGTGAGATGAATCCAGGGGGAGATTTGCGTAGTATAGAAGTCGACTGGCTGTAGCCTGCGCAGCGGAGATTGCAGGAACAGAATTGAGGATATTCGAAGCCGTGCTCAAACCCAAGACGAGGAGATTGACGACCTGGAGAATAGATTGTACTGTAATCTCTCGATTTATGGCCAACAGCACGGTAGCATACCAGAAGACGAGAGCCATGAGAAACGAAAACATAGACTGCCAACATGCGTACATGGCAGATGTGTAGACTGCTTTCTTGATTCCCAGTTCGAATGTATTCTGCGCCGACTTGTCATGTTTCCGGCTGAAGAAGCCTTCGAGTGTCAATGCCCGCACGACTCGTATATTGGTAAAGGTCTCAGTGGCTATTGCGTTCGTCTCCTCCGCTGCCTTGTTGCAGCGCAGTTCCCATTTATTCGACACAGCTGAGTATCCCTTTGTAGCGGCAATGAGAAAGGGGCCACTCGCTAGGCTCACGAGTGTGAGCTTCCAAGAAATGGCCAGTGCCCAGATGACTGAGGCGAGGATCATGACGACGACGACAAGAAGAAGGGGTGCAAAACGGCCAACTAGATTTCGCATCTCTTCGGCATTACGATCTAAACATTCATTGATACGGCCAGCTGAGTGCTTTGGGTTCTCAAACCAGGTTTTGGGTTGACGGAGCACTCGGTCAAATGCTTGCTTACGAAGGGTGTTGATCCAAGCCTGTGCAGCCCATTCGAGGAGGTAGTGACTTAGAAAAGTAGCGATGGCCCCGGATATCGCAATCCCCAAAAGTATGATGGCCCATTTCTGACCTGATTCTTGCCGATTTTCCTTTTTATACAGAGCAGCTAATAGATTCGCAAAAACGATAGAGAATGCGGGTACAGAACCTGCAATGACGAGGGACATGATACACCCCACTAGGATGAACGTTCTCTCTTTAAACCCAAGGCATGGCCATACGGTTTTGTAGATAGAAGTCAGAGACAGAGCAGTCATTTCGGCATTGTTCGACGAATTCTCATCTTGTTTAGTCTTATCCTCAATCTGTCGCTCCGGTTCGGTCTCAGGATGACTTATCTTTCGTTGATGTCGTGACCTAGAAGATCCAGAGCCTTGTCGATGGGTTTGTACCGTATCACCAAGGGCCTGGAGGCGAAAGATACTGCCGGCCTTAATTGGGGATAACGGAGTGAGCGGTTGTTCCTCGCAGTCCCACGTTGTGGGCAGTTGGGGGGTTGGCGCGCGCGTAGACGTGAACTGTCGGCTGAGTGAAGCTACCATTCTGCTGAGGCCTTTCCTTGGGGAGTCTTGTACTGCTGCGGCCAAAGTATTTAGTGTTCCGGCGGTATCTATATGGTGACTGCGATGGTCACCAAGCAAACGTAGTTGGGAACTGCGCCTGGCCATCTTGAAAACATCATGAGATGAAGATGGTACACCACGAAGTGCTTCACCTGGGGAAGGGGACCCAGGAACCAAAGGGTCATTCTGGGAGGCGTCGCTTAGTGGTCGCGAAAAATTAACGACAGTACTCCTATGCCTAGTCTCGGATTCTGCAGTGCTGCGACCTGCAATTGACTCCGGTGTCGTTCCAGCCGCTACAAGCTGAGCAAGTAAGCCTTCACGCTGCTGCCAGAGGTCAGAGTATAAGCCTTCCCGTACGACGCATCCATCATCCATAACATAAACAAAGTCACGGTCCTTGATCTGAGTAACCTCATGAGTGATTATAATTGTAGTCTTTCCATGACGCCACCTTCTAATTGCTTCCATAATTAGTCCTCGGCTGACCGGATCTAGCCCGCTGGTGATTTCATCGAGAATAAGAATTGGAGGGTCTCTGAGCTTAGCTCTTGCAAGAGCAAGTCGCTGTTTCTGTCCACCACTGAGATTGTGGCCGCCAGCACCGACATAGGTGTTCATACCGTATGGGAGACTCGATATTGTGGATTGTAGTAGTGCTGTCTCGCAAGCAGCCCTGACCTCTTCGGCAGAGGCTCGTGTGGGGGCTATGTGACCGAAAGCCACGTTCATGAAGAAGCTGTCGTTGAAGAGAACGCTAGTCTGTTGGATCAAGGTGACGTTGTATCGAAGCCAGTCGATATCCAAGGTCCTAATGGCGTTGCCATCAATCAAAATTTCGCCACAGAGGGGCTCGTACAACTTTAACAAGAGATTACCTAGCGTGCTCTTGCCTGAACCGCTTCTCCCGATGATGAAGCAAAGTCCACCGGCTCGGAAGTGGAACGAAGATTTTTGGAGGACGATTTTAGATGGATTTGACGGGTAGGCGAACATGATCTGAGAGGATAGTCAGCTCAATCAATAAGTGTTGAGAAGAGAGTCTCCTACGTTTCGCATCTCTACCTCACCCATACACTCTCTAGGAATGTAGCCACCCATCATAGGATTAATTGCCCGCCCGCCATCCATGTTATGGGCAACGGAACGAAGAACTTGAGCTGCAGAAATACCCTTGGCGAGAACGAGATACGTGGGAACGAATGCCTCGATGGCTTGTAGCGCTGCGAGAGCGGCGTAAAACGTGGTTAGAACGTTACCAGGACTCAGCCCCTGATCGACGAGAACGGCGCCATAATAGAACCCAACAACGAAAAGGCTCTCGAGCCAAAATTTGACATAACCGATCTGATATGCATTAGCACGGGCTTGGATGAGATACTTTTGCATGGATCGTCTAATCGCAGCCATGTATTGCCATGTTTCGTGATCAACTCCATTAAAAACTTTGACAAGGTCAATTGCAGAGATAGCCGAAAATGCATATTTAGACGCGCGTGAGAGTTCTTTCTTTTGTGCTTGAATCGCCGGCTGAATTGGGCGAGCGAGGAGATGGAGAATGACAACCGACACAGGAACAGACGATAGCAGCACCAGGGTCAGCTTCCACGCAGTAAATAGAGCGACTATAAGATTTGCGACCGAAGTGGCAAGCCTCGCGGACAGGGAACCGAGTGCCACGGACGATGCGATCTGCACCTCGCGTGTTTCCCTAGTGCGCTGTCAGTGGCGTTCCCCTAATCTTTGGATCTGGGGATGTAATTATACGTTTGGAGTCTGACTAGGAGACTAGCAATACCATCTTGCTGGGCGTCGAACCATTCCATGTCCTTCTTCAATAAGCCGCGAAACATTCTGGTTCGAATGTTTCTTGCTTGCAATTCACTAAATGCAATCCACGAGAACATGAAGCCAAAATTGACGAGGAAACCTGCGCCACCAACCACTGCCAGCAATACACACCACGACGAGATCTGAGCTGCAGTGTCAGCTCCGGTGAGATGGCCTGAACCAAACTGAGAAATGACTGCGAATATTCTGCCTAGTAGGATAGACATGGAGGTCATGAAAGCGCCTGATAGGATTGCTCCTACTAAGCCGGCGACTAGAAGCCAACAGTGCCGCCATGTTGTGAATGTGAACAAGTCTCGGAAAGACGGCTTCTGGGGCTTCTGGGGCTTCTGGGAGGCAGACTGATCAGTGCGAGTGGAAGCCGCCTCCGTCATTTTCACCGATCACCAAGTGATGTAACGGGCGTGCAATGAAGCTTGAAAGTGTGTAGCTACGAATTTGGTCGATGGTTTTGAGGCCTAGTAACACAAAATGCAACGAAGCCGCCGTGTCGACTTGATTGACATTGCTGAGATGATTTAGTGCGATGTGGCAGGATTGATTACATTAGCTGGCGCGTGATGTGTGTTTATGTATCTGGTTGCCCGACAACGTACACGCAAATCATTTATGTTTGTTAATCCCGTTGCTAAGGGTCGCAGCAATGCAATAGCGTATGAGCTATCGACGAAGGAGAGGTATCCAGCTAGCTACCTTTGTTCGGTGTGGCTACTGCGTTCGACCAACGACTCTGCGCAGCGCATGTGGTCTCAAAGAGACTGGAACAATAAAGACACTATAATATTTCATATTATAACAATGAATTCATTAATTTCACTCTGTACGATTCACAGCTAGCTGAGAAAAATTCAGTTGACTTGATATCAACTGGGAGCGCGCCATATATTCGAAATCACCTCGAAGTTGGCTCAAACGGACGAAGGAGATGTTAAAATGGCTTATAGGTCTTGGACGTACCGAAATCGAAATGCCAACGACCACAACCACCTACTTATTGGCCCCTTGTGTTCAAAACGACTATGAAAAACCCAGGCTACCCGCTGGGAGTCACATCGAGCATCGGAAGGGGAAAAAATAAACGTGGTCAAAAGTAATGTGCAACAGTCCATCGCTTAGCCGTCGAGACGAACCGACAACTCTCTGATGTCGAGGATATAATCGAAACCCGAGCAACTAAGCGTAGACTCGTCGCGTAGCGTCACATTAGTCTGGTTTTACTATCCCTAGAATGCCAGTATTTGCCATCGCGCTGTCGATACCCTCTTATTTTTTCTCGGCCTTTGCTTTTTCGTAGACCCAGTCATTCAACCCGGCGCGGTTTCGGGCAATCTCGACGGCATAGAACTGCATTCTCGGGACTACGTAGGTTGCACGATTCATAGTCAGCCACCGCAGTCTTTCAACTCGTAAATATTGTAGGGTAGCTTTAGGATGCATACCGAATATCGTCGTGTCTTGATCGTACTCGGCTTTGGGACTCGTCCGCAGCATGGTACCGAAGTTGTAATCACCAACCTTCTTCTCGTAGGCCATCATGAACTTGCGCCATGTCTCCTTACCGGCCTTGCTCTTCATTTCATTCTCGTTTATCGTCGCAGCAGGGTCAAACTCGGGCATTTCGGTCTTGAGGTGTTCGATTATGTCGTCGTCCATCTTGGTGAGCCGCAGCACAGAACCCTTCACCTTCTGGAGGATGGCCCAGTACGTCTCGAGATGTTGTACAGCTGTGATGATTGCAATGCTCAGTGTCAGAACAATAGAGGGAGGAAAGGAAGGCTCTTCTTAATAACGACGAACCTTTGACGGCGAACTGCTTTTCAATCTACAGCGATGATACCGGTTCGATTAGCTAAGCCATGCGACAAGTTGGTTGGCAGGGAATGTCGCCGAGGACGTCGCCTCACATCTTCTAGGTTATCGGCGTTCTCAGCGTCGAAGTTGGCCGGAACAGGCCCTGACATTTTGAATAGCTCATCATCCATGATGATGTCTTGACTTTTTCTCTTCCTTTTGATTGTATTATCAGGCGTATGGGAGTTAAAGAGGGCAATGAAATCGGTCTACTGTGGAGTGGTCCGTGACGGCGACGATGTCTTGAAGGGTGTAAATAAATTGATGCACTGTAGGTACGTTAAATCAATAGCTACCTCCTGTTTACCCCACGTCGATTTTTCGCTGGATCGTCAAGCAAGATGGGCAGCTTGATGGAGGGGTAGGGACAAAACTGGCATTGATGAATAGTCCGCCTTGACAGATATTTATTTGTATCGATGCGTTTAACTACCTACTTGCATATCACATACAGTTTAGATACTTATCACCTACCTAAGTAGTTTAGGTATCTGTTAGGTATAGGGTTGCTTTAGCTATACCTGCTGAAGACTTAAGAATCAGCACTAACCTACCTAGCTTCGCTCTCATACATCCAACCTTCATCCAATTTGTTCACGAGTTGGATAATGAACTAGTGTACGTACCCTCCCTCACAGGCCTGTTCTGTTCGCTTCAGGATGCATGTACTGCAGCTGGATAGGAGCGTTGGGCGAATGTTAGTCCTTTGAATATAAGAAGAGATTATTCGGGTCGGGTATCCCGACAACGCCTACTCCAATCGCATCCCGTACTCCTCGTATCTCGGTTCCGGAGCCGGACAAGAAGTTCACCGAACTTGACTGAGCTCACCGCGCAATCACCGAGGACAAGGGCTGTTTAACCAATGAAAACACCAACAGACCTACCCTGCTAGTAGGATTCGTCCATCAATTTCACCTCGCTTGCATTTGGAAATAGGCAGCTACTATTAACATCGATGCCTGGAATCGTGACGCATTTTCCGATGCTACCATATCGTGAGGGACGCGTGGCGCGATAAGTATGCCCTCACAGTAAATGAGGCATACGACTATGCTGTCTCAACTTCATCAAACTACCACCTATATTAACATCTGCAGTCGTGCTATTATCTGTGATTAACTTACCTGTCGTTGTCACTCTTTCTCCCTTACTCGGTTCACTACGGTAATCGTTTTTGTTTAAAACTCTATAAAAGTTATCCTATCGAGCAACAGACCTGGTGACATGATGAATGCGCACGAGGGACAAGGGCATTTTCTCTCAGGAAAGAAGATCGTCGTGTCCGGTGCTGGGATTTCTGGTCTCGCATTCGCCATTGCCCTCCGGAAGTTGTGGCCTCCATCTATCGAGCCGCCAGTTGTCGTTATCTACGACCGCGATGCCAAAGAATCAAGCATCGGGCGAGAGGGATACTCACTGTCGCTTAATGGAATCGACCGCGATAGCGGGCTGTACGCATTCAAGCAGCTCGGCCTACTCGATGAAATCATCGACCTGGCTGTATTCCGTGTGGAAGACCAGGGCGAGACAGGCCACTTCACTATGTGGACGCATGAGTTTCGGCCCATGATTAGCGTGCGACCCAAAGCAATTGCAGACCTGCCAACAGCAGGCATGCGTATAGCTCGAAAGGATCTCCGGCGGGTGCTTGTCGAAGCAGCGTCTGCAAGCACCGAGATTCGTTGGGGCACGACGTGCACTTCCGTCCAGCAACTTGAAGATGGGCGACTCCGACTTCGGCTCGTAAACGAGGAGTTGGCCGAGACGGATGAGGAGTGCGACATTCTCGTGGCCGCTGATGGGGCTTCCAGCAAGATCAGAGCCTGTTTGCGACCAGACGACAACCTGGAGTTCGCCGGATCGGTCCAGATGGCAGGGAGCGCCAGATTCGAAGCAGCAATCCCTTCTCCGCTTGACATCAACTGGGGTGGCGTTCTAACGGGCACGGGTGCCGCTTGCTTCTTCTCGCGCGTAGATCAGCACACGCTTGTGTGGGCTTTGAGCATCCTTGAGTTGGAACCAAGATCGAAGTACGATAATCATGACCCGCAACAAGTCCAAGAATTACTTCGTCAAGTGAGAGAGCTAGGAAAGGATATAGCGGAGCCATTCAAGACCATCCTTGACGCGACAGACCCATCAACCACACTCGTCATAAACGCGAAGGACAAGCAACCATTTCCCCACGACATGAAAACAGGCCCAGTCCTTTTCATTGGAGACGCAAATCACGCCGTGAGTCCATTTGCCGGGAATGGCGCCAATTTGGCTTTGAAAGACGGGTGGGACTTGGCTGAGCAGCTGTGTCAGTCAAGTAACCTGAGCCAAGCCGTGAAGGCTTACGACAAGCGAAGTGTTCCCCGAGCAGTCGCGACGCTCAAGAGCTCTCGCTGGCGTATCAAAGTAGGACATGCTACAGGAATGGGTTATTGGATGTATCGCATCTTCTTTGCCGTGGCTGGAACTTTCATAAGCCTTCTAGGTCGCTGACGAAGGTCTCACTGTCCATCGACTATTCCTACGTGTTTACTTATCATAGGCCCGTAGCAATATGTGTAGTGGTGGTATAATAATACTTACTGTATTTTTTCAATTATTTGTTTCCTTGCCAAACTTCCTCTCTTCATCTTATATCATATGTCCTAATTATAACAATGCTAATAAGGTCCTCGATTTGACGATATTCCCTCCTCTGCATCTTCATCGATGGACGCCGACATGATGCGAGGGTCCTTGGCTACCAGTAATAATCGTTGATAAAACTGGCTTGGATCTCCTATTCCCATTGATTACTCTCGAAATCTGACTGCATGCTTTCCCGCACGCCACGGGGCGATCAAGCGCAGATAACCGCTTTAGCGAGATCGACATTGTCCTGTAGCTGTCATGCAGGTGGGAAAGGAATTATTCCATGTGACCTAGGTAAGTATTTGAGACCTTTCTACTACACATAAGCACATACTGAGGCAGTGCAACCAACCAACAAGTTCCGCTATCAGAACCCAACAGGAAACGATACCGTATCTAAACTTCGGAACACTCTCACGAAACTTGATATGAAAAAGCTACGTTATAACGTGTTCGTTGCTTGCGGAAGGGCGCTGTCTTATCATCTACTTAACCAAAAGGAAAAAAACTTTAGACCTAGTTGGGCCTAGGCAGGCAGGCATGCTGCCGATGCCAAGCCAGCCACAATCCCGGAAATAAGCAGAACTTGTCTATATCAAGCTTTGCTTCAACCGTTTAGTGGAGTGCTAGCGTCAGTGACTCAAGAGCGGGGAGCAACCTAGTACCAATGCCTGGTGATAGGTTCACTACATTGGGGTTTCTAGTCTCCTTTCGAAGGTGGCCTTCCGTGGCCAAATCCCGAACCTGGCGAACGAACTATTCAACCTAGGTTAGTGAGTTGGGTTCGATTCCTATCAGCGCTATCTAGAGAATGATTTTTGTCAAGTTAGTTAGTTCATCTCCTCCTGGCTCTTATCGTTGCTATCGTATATTCAGTTTACGCTATAACTGTCTAGGTAGCTTGCATACGATGTACCGGTTTAGATCAAACCTTGATCGGTCTCGGTGTGAGACAGCTCGAGTGGATTCGATAGTTCCTCGCCGGGATCTATAGACCTTGATTCTATAACCTTGGTGTGTGGGCATCCGTATAATGGTAACCCCGTTTGAACAACGATATACCTAGTACCTAGATAGAGTGTCACACATTCACTCGGAAATATCTTGTTATTATCAGAGATGGCTGTTCCAGATAGTGATAATGGAAGGCGTGATTCGCCGTCGCCATCACCTGAAAAGCGAGGCGCAGAGTTCCGAGTCCATTGACTCGAGGGAGCTCGATTATCTATCGGCAAATGCGCACGGCACACATCACACAGCACGCACGCACAAGTCAAACCTACACAAGGCCGACATCGACTGCTCTCACCAGCCTGTCAACTGCCTAATGCTTATGCCCGAATGCTAGTGATCCTGTCCCAGCCAAACAAGCGCGCATGTAGGTAACTATCCGCAAGAACTGAGACCGTTGATGAATTGGAGTGTACCGCCAGAATCCTCGGGCTTTGATGGGTTCTGTCTGTCGGTCGGTCTCCGCCAGCTAAAAGGAGCTTTCTCCCAACCTGCAGTTCCTTCACCTATTCGCATTTGTATTTCTGGGACCAAGCGGGTCTTTATCTGGTCTTGAAGTCCACTTGTAACTCCGAGTGCCGAGCGGTCAAGCGTGTTCGGAGAGGGCGCTTACACCATCAATTTTTTTTTTTCATTAGATAACATAACTTTTGCAACATAACTATTGCCTTATATTGGCTATACCCTTATATTCCGTTATATTATTTTGCATAGCCGGTGATAGCGTACCATCAACACATCCGGCGTGACGTCTTTCGAACTCGCGATGGACCCGGTAGGTCTTGGCAACCCGCCGGCTCGGGATCGGCAAGAGTCAAACTACTCAAATGGAATATCCGAAGAAACGAAAAATAACAATGCTACTCAAGGTCTCCATCCCGGCCCTAGCCAACCTCAGGATGGGATTCAAGAAGTAGAAGTAAAAGAAAATGCGGATGACAAAAGAAAAAAAGTTAGCTGGCGGACGTCGACTCCGGCAGGGACGAGTACTCAGGTTTCCGCAACCCTAGATCGCGGCAGTCAGATTGATTACCTATATCTGACCTTCGACACCACGCTGCCGGCCCCGAACTTTAGAACGGCTGCAGGGTTGGCGATCCCAAAATCGCCAGATCTCTCTCGCTACGTCGATCCGCTACGTTGGCCTAGGGCCCGGAAGAACACCATGGTGGCGATATCCTGCGTGGCGACCTTGTTCACCGCGTATACCGCTGGCGCATACTCACCGCCCATAGACCTGATCGCCGCGGAACTCCAAACGACTCATGAGATCGCTTTGCTAGGCGTCACGACATTTTGTCTAGGTTTCGCTTATGCGCCCATGGTCCTCGCCCCGTTCTCCGAGATCAACGGGCGCTACCCGGTCTTTGCTGCCGCCGGCGTCGTCTTCACTGTGTTCCAAGCGGCGTGTGGCCTTGTCACGACGGTCCCGGGTATGCTTTTGGCGCGATTCTTCAAGGGTGTTGGTGGAAGTGTATTCAGTACCATGGTTGGTGGCGTCATCTCCGACCTTTACGATAAGGAGGCCCGAAATACCCCCATGGCGCTTTTCAGCGGGTCGGTGCTCGTTGGCACGGGCCTGGGGCCCTTGATCTCTTCCATAATCGTTGAGGCTAGTGCACCTAACAGCCAGACGTGGAAGTGGGTGTTCTGGCACCAGGTCATTGTGGACTTTCTCGTGGGGGTTGCTGTTGTCGTCCTATTTAAGGAGAGCCGTGGCTCGGTCGTCCTGTCTAAGAAAGCGAAGGCATTGAATAAATGGTATGAGGAATTAGAGGATAAAGGCTTCATTGGAGTTTGGGTCCAAGAGAATCCAACTCCTGTGTTTCACCCGGGCCAAAATTGCGAGAAACAGCGGTTGGGATCACTTCCGCCGGGTGCGAGCCCCAAGGGGCTCAAACTGCAACGCATTCGGTGGACGACCATAGAAGACGAGAAAAGGGGTTCCATCATGACTATGATTTCCACGTCGCTCACGCGCCCTTTTCATTTTCTCTTCACCGAACCCATTGTATTTTTCTTCTCACTATGGGTATCTTTTGCGTGGGCAGTCCTTTATCTGACATTCGGATCAGTCCCGCTAGTGTTTCGCCGTCAGTATGGCTTCACTACCCAGCAGTCGGGTTATGTTTTTGGTGCCATGATTGTCGGGTCTATCCTAGCCACCGTCCTCGGCGTCCTTCAGGAGAATGTAGTAAAGCACCGTAATTGGCAAGGCACGTCGACTGGTTCAAGCAGCGACAGTGACGCCGATGTCATCGAGCCCAGTTCTCATGGTCTTTGGGTATTCATTCGGCGACGGTTCCCGGCTGAGTCGCCCGAGTCTAGACTCTACTTCACCTGCTTTTTGGGCGTGTTGCTCCCCATCGGTCTGTACCTCTTCGGGTTTTCTGCTGAACCTTCAACCCACTGGATCGTCCCCACCATCGGAGTCGCACTTGCGACAGCGGGCATCTACTATGTCTATCTGGCCACCTTCAACTATCTTGCCGATACTTACCAGGCCTACGCGTCATCGGCGCTCGCAGCACAATCGTTCTGCCGCAATATATTGGGCGGCGTGTTTCCTCTAGTAACGACGCTGCTGTTCACGAACCTGGGAGAAGACGCTGCTGGCGGACTCTTGGGCGCTATTGCGACTATTTTGGCGGTGGTCCCCTGGGTCTTGGTCTTATTTGGAGAGAAGATCCGGCGCAGAAGCAAATATGCTGTAGTAAGTACCCCTTACATGACATCGGAAACACGATTCCTAACTTGCTATAGGCACTAGAAAAACCTACATAGATTCCAGCTATATACAGAAAGCCTTCTTATTAACAGGTTATAATTTAATATCGCTTTGCTAAATAATACTACTTGCGCGAAAGCCTAACTCTTCCTCTCATGGCAATACTAGCGACATTAACATTACTTGCTTAACAACATGGTGACCACCAAACCTCTTCCTTAATCCTAATTCATTTCACCCTAAATTTAAATAGCAGGAGTATATTTTATTATAGGATGGGGTTTCTGTATCTGTTTTACAGCCTTTACCATATTAAATATTTCTTCTAATTCCCCTCGCCAACATCATCATACCTCACCGTTTAATCATGGCTTTCCACACTTTCAATTGCCATTATTCGTCCGCTGATCTTTAGGGCTAAATTATTAAGGGAAGGAACACTAGTCCTCCTTTCGCAAAACTGTTAAAATAAGTAGAGATGAAATGGCAGGTTCTGACCCTAACACATCCACTTAAGAATCTTAAACTTTATCCCGTACATGACCTTGATTAGAGCCAGGCATGGATGGCCGTATTATCCGATACTGGTATTTATTGGGATATGTGACAAATGAGGTTCTCATAAACTAAAGGCGTTTGATATATAAGGGATAGTATTGTTTTTGTTTGGTTACGCTAGGGGCTGTCCATTGGGCTTTATAATATTAAATCTTTTTTATAAAGGTTTTTATATTAACTAAGAAAAAATAATAAAAGTTCTTATGCCAACCTAAAGTAGCTAGTTACTTTTGTTAATTAGTTATAAGTAGGCTGTTTTAAGTATTTTGTATGGGAAAAAGGGGCTCGTGCCTAGGGTGGAACGTGGGGGGGTGTTGACTTGGCTATCTAGATAATATACGACGAAAGGCTTCGCACTCCTTCTCCTCAGCCTTCCGTCCGTTCGCCAGACGGAAGTCCCTGAATGCCTCAACACTGTCTCTCGGATAGGACAAATGGTATCGACAATCTGGCATCTCCTCAATCACCTTCATTACTGCTGTACCTCCGTACCAAGCAACGTAGTCCAGGAGATGGATCGGCCCACTTCGAGCAGAGCGCCCAGGCTTCAGCTCAAAAGGCTCGTCGAT
Source organism: Xylaria hypoxylon (assembly GCA_902806585.1). Taxonomy (NCBI): domain Eukaryota; kingdom Fungi; phylum Ascomycota; class Sordariomycetes; order Xylariales; family Xylariaceae; genus Xylaria; species Xylaria hypoxylon. The sequence continues at coordinate 5,321,971 of CADCXB010000001.1, forward strand.
CCTCGATCCATGCTCTAGAAGCGCCTGTAACCTCTCCGGTTTGTCGCGGTAGATAGCCTCCAAGACGGGAGTATTTCCATACTTGTCTCGTGCATCTGTATCTGCTCCGTGATGGATAAGCAGTTGGGTCACTTCCTTTCTCCCTTGTATCGACTTGAGTAGCGCGCTTTGACCGTATGAATCCCTGTGGTTAACATCTGCACCCTTCTGAACAAGCATGTCGAGAAATTCTAGGCTTGTGTTGTTGAACCCAGCCGCGATTCGGATCGGAGTTCTATTCCAGACGTCAAGGGCATCAACGTCAGCACCGGAAGCTACGAGAAGCCGGCCGCATTGTGCTTGAGACGACGACGGCGCCAAATACACAGCATGGAGAGGCGTCATCTGTTGTTTGTCGACACACGTTGTAGAGGCCCCGTGTTCTATCAGTGCTTCAATAGCGCTGATATTTCCGGTGATCGCCGCCCAATGAAGCGGCGAACGACCGAAGGCGTCAGCGCTGTCCATGTGGACTCCGTTTAATCGCAACTGCTGACGTAGATCCGCCTTCTCCAGACCGATGACGATATAATGCAATGGAGTAAAGCGGAGATCATTGTGGACGCCGACTTCGTCGATATTGAAGCCTATGTGTGCTGACCACGGCGGTCTCTGAATTGGTCGGTCTATGAGCAAAGTTGATTGTGCGTGGGCACGAGCGGAGCTATTATCTGTAAGATAGTGACTTATGAGATAGCGATCAAACATACATTCCTCGGGGATCTACCAAATCGATATTTGCGCCATATTGTAATAGCAGCTCGACTATATCATAGCTTCGGAATTTCAAAGCATACTAACAGAGTGCGTTAGTTATATGCAACTTAGGGGAGGTTCTCATAACATACGGTAAGTAAGGGTGTACCATCATCATCGGACAAATCATCGACGTAAACTACTCGTTGTCTCAATAACTTGCGAAGTTCCGCGGCTTCATGTCGCTGGATGTGCAGCCACGCTTCATGGTATACTGGAATGGCACGAGGAAAATTAATGGAGCATGAACCCGATAGGGCACCTACGCTTCCGTATGCCATGGTAAGCGTTAAGGCCCTGTTTAACATCCACCGGGGAAAATGATAAGTGAGTTGGTACGAGGAGCTTGGTGGTTGTATACATCCCAATACGTCGCAAGGACGGACGGTTGGGAATGGAGCCCCCACGTAGCTGTAGAAAAGGGTGCCCAGAACGTCTGTTAGCCAGCGTGAGCTCTCTAGTATTGTACGATGGTGGCATTGGCAGCGACAAGTCTGGACACAAGATTCCACACTTGATGCCACCCGTAAACTCGCCAATGTGGCACCAGGATCTCCGAGCCTTCTATGTTCACTGGATACCGTTACTTCATTCTCTGCAACCAACACTGGCTCAGTCTCAATAGCCTCGGCCGGAGACGATAAGCTGTTTTTCAATACTAAGCCGGTGTTTTGAGCTGATATGGTTCCATCCAGCTTCTCAGTTGATACATATCCGAGATGGTGGCCCAATCCTGAGGGATGTTCTTCTTTGGTTCTTGCTGGTGTCTCGGGTTCCTTGGCCTGGTTCACGACCAAATCGTGTATATTCACGATCAGCCGGTTCTCCGCTTGCCTATCCAACTCATGAACATTATTCAGCTGAGTATGTTCAAGGGTACTTACCCGCGGATATTGCTCAGAGCTGCTAAAGCTGTGCTAATGTTAAGATGAGCTCTAAAAATTCTATTCTTAAGCACACCCACAGACCTCCGTGACCTTATCCAAGCTGTAAATGATATATTCGAGCAGGTTCCGCTTCCAACGTTGCTGGTGTCGGCCTTTCGTATACAAATTGCAATCAACCCGTCGAGCTCTTCTAATGGCTCTTTCGCGCTGTCGAGAAGCCTTTTAAGGATTAATTGATCCTCGGGCGCAAGGTCTGATGTGGAGACATTTCCAGTCGCTCTCTGAACTAGACATAGGAGGGCCTGAAGTTCATTGACCTACGGAGGCTATTAGGGATTCGCACCCGAACTGAATCCATGATGTTCATCTTACCTCATTTGCTAATTCAACAACTTCTTGAGGTGCGTGTCGCAGCTCATAAAGTGAGCGCAAGCCCTTGGATATTTGCCCCGCGGCAGTTACAACAGCTATAATGCTTGCAGTAAGAGATAAGGGGTCCATTTCAGCAGTTTGAACTGTGATTAGAAGCCATACAAAGTTTCAGGACCAAAGGTAAATCTTTGTTTTTAAATTCATACTCAAGGTCATGGGTTTCCTAGGGTTAAATACGTAGGCAACCAAAACATCTCGACGCAAAATGCTGAACACGCCGTGCACAGCCACTAAAACATAGCCATGACAGGACTCATGTCTCCAGGCCGACATACAGCTGGGCGGTTCCGCCGCTGGAGTTCTTACACTTATAACTACTGATGGGATCAACATACCAAGTCAAATAAGCGAATACATGCCTTGGTCACGCCCGTCCGTTGAACTGCAGGCAGTGCCATTGGAATCACTGCGACGCTGAGATTGTTGCCTGAATCGATAGCATTCTAGTACGACACTCTCATTGAGGCTTGAGATTTCTTTCCTTTTCTTAGTTCCTGAGCTCCTGCAGCTATCTACTGAGTTGTGGTGGTGAACCACTATAGAGGTGAGATATTTCGAGATCGTTGTTGGCCACCTACTTTCGGTAAGCAAATCATATGATTCTAGCTGTATTACGATGCCATAACATTCCAAACAGTTCGGCTAGCGTTACCAATGGCTGCCTAGATAGTTATACCATCGTATTATTTAACCCCTACCGAGAAAAAGAAAACTGCTTTTGCATTCATGTTGAACAGGGATGGCTAGCCATCACCCTATCACTGCAATGTGCCAAATAATGACGGGAGCCTGCCGATACCCCCCCTCCCCAATACCAGCCCACCTACATCGTAGCCGGTTGGTTATTATATGGCGTCGAATGGGAATGCAGAGTGACGGGAGAACAGGCTCTGTGGTTTGGCCGACTGTGACATGTGTTGACTAATAGAATTGGATGAGATAACCTGAGGTACCGCTGTCGGGTCGTGCAGAACAATATAGTACGTCTCAACGTAGACAGCCTGCTCAATAGAGTGCCACTGAGCATATTACTGCATGATATGGTAAGAAAACCTATACCAACCTTGACATTGAGAGCAAGGGTTCTACCGAACTCGGAGACCCCGTCGGTGAGGCCGCGATTGATACTAATCGGTAGTTGAAGTTTCATGTAACGTTTTTTGTTAGCGAAGTCCCCGCGGCTTTTTCCCTCTCACATTCAGTCAAAGGTTCTAGCGAAGCCTGAAAATATAGTGGATGATAATAATGCCAATCCATTATCCAACACAATTGGAAACCGGAAAGTCCAGCAGGTAAAAACTAGACTCGACCAAAACTGCTGCCACTGCCTCGCGGTGGATGACTACGACTCCAGCTCACAAGTGACCAGTAATGTATGTATCAATTATACAAGTATACCTAACCGATCGGCTAGTCGCGAAGCCTGCAGCTGAAATGTCTGGCTCCGCGCATGCATCCCAACGTTACATGCATTGACCACTCATCGGCTGACTGATAGGCGTTTTAATTCAATCTATCCATGTAGAAAAAGAAACGCCTCATAAGTGTGAAAATTGCACTCTTGCTACCGTACGTGCACTGAGTAGACGATAGGGACGTGATGTACTCTGAATAGCGGGGGAAAGGGAGCGGGAGAATACCTATAAAATACTAGAATAGGAACGAGTGGCCGTTCGCTCCGCTGCCAAAACTATTACTCCAAAACTATTACTCCCAATTGGGAACATGGTTTTCAACATTGTGGTTATCCTCTTTATGATGCCACTTCGTCGCGTCATGCGCTTGATAATATCAACACTGGAACATCTCGTTAGTTACGTTAGGCCTACCCCACACCTGTCGACCAGAAAGCCGGACATGATGCATGGTTCCACGGTAGACGAAGATTATGGTACCCTTCGGAAGTTAATCAATGACGGTCTGGTCAGAAGCCAGTTTAGGTACAATGGGGGGAAGGAGTTTCTCCCCTTGAATTTATTTCACTCCCTGTTGACGAGGGATAACATCCAAAAAGAACTACCCGGCGCGTCGAATGAGCTAATCGATTTTGTCTACGAGAAAGCAAAAAGGACCTTCGCGACAGTCGTCCAAACGTTAGTAGCACGGCCCAAATCCTATATAACTTTGGTAATGGAGTCTTTCGAAAAATATGGGTTTGATGATACAATCCTGCCGATTGACAAAGAGCAGGTTAAAGAGCAATTAAAATTTTGCCCAAATGACTGTGAGGGAAAACATGCGCCTGCTCTGAAAGTATTCCACGATTCGTTATTCAGGGAATATATCACCACCTTTTCCGAAAATCAATGGCAATTTCTCGTCCCGGAATTTCCTCTTCAAAAGGAACGAAGGGCACTTCACCGTGACTGCATACTACCGTTCACGGAGTCTGGGGAATACCAAAAAGAGGGCGGATTTAGCAGTGTATGTAAAGCCAGGCTTCGAGTAGATCACCTAAAGGTGATGACAGAAGTAGGTCGTATTATACACCTTGCAAATCCGCCTAATACCAGCGAAAACGACCCGAAGAGCGAACCATGGGAAATTGACGTGGCTATCAAAAAATTCAAAGCGAAAGAGGGAGCTTCACAGTCTGAACCAGAGATACCGGCTCCCAAGTCAGCGTGGTCTCACGAAGCAGATGTTATGGAAGAATTCGCCACATCCGATCTCTGCAAAACTCAGATCGTTCGCTCAATCGGCGCCTTTTCAACGAATGGAAACTACTACATTATAATGCCATGGGCTGAAGGGGGCACCCTTCGAGAGTTCTGGGACAAGAACCCTCCCCCCAAGTTATCTGGCACTCTTATACGGGAGTTCCTTGAGCAGTATATGGAAATAGCGACATCCTTGTACGAGTTACACAGCCATAGGTATCCTGTCGAGCGCCTCGAGGATAAAGATCCCGTCGAGCGCTCTAACGGTATCTCTATCCGAGTCTCACCGGGAGATCCTCCTGCCAGTCTAGAGGGAAGCAATTGGCGACATGGCGACTTGAAGCCAGAAAATATATTTCGAAAACAGGAGGGGGATGCACTAGGTCCCCTAATGATAGGTGATCTTGGACTAGCCAAGAAGCACAACAACTTGACAAGGGCCAGGATGTATACCGAGACAAGACTGGGCACAATGAATTACGAGCCTCCTGAAGCATTTGATAACACTAGAGCCAAGTCGCGCGCTTACGACATTTGGTCTATGGGTTGCATTATCGTCGAAACTATCGTCTGGCTGCTCTACGGACAAGAGGGGCAGAAGCAGTTCTATGACCAGCCATACAAAAAAGAACAGGGTACTCGATATTATATCGTGCAGAATACCTTCCCGGAGTGGAAATTGAACGATACTACTTTGGAATGGATTGGTCACATGCTCGACAACGACCCAGAATTCAGGGAGAAACCTAGCAGCGCCCTGAGAGACTTGCTGAACTTGGCCATGGGGAAGCTCCTGGTGGTCAAACCACCGACAGATTACGATAACCCAGAGGACGGCGAGAGAACCAATGCCAAAATCTTCCGTGAAAGACTCGGAGATATTATTGAGAATTCGAGGAACGCTGCTTACTTGTTCACAGGTGAAAACCGAGAAGGGGTTCTGATGCCCAAGGTTACAAACCAATCACAAACTCAAGGGGTTAGAGTAGGTTTCCTAACTCAATGAAACGAGAAAATGGTGCTAAAGTTTAATATAGGACCCAATAGATGTAAGTGCAACTTCTTACGCAACTTGAGAAGTAACATTGGCAACTTATCATTAACAATCACATAGAGTGTAGGAAACCTTATGTCGATATTTCTACATCCAAGGTCTTAGAAGCTAACTCATTTTAACAGTACGTAAGTAACAATCTCAAACTTTTTATTATCACAAAGCTCAACTACATATTTAACCCGACTTTATACTTGTAGTTTGTAAGTATTCCTACCCATTGTTAGTAGGACCTGATCTAACGATATCTAAAACCTAGCATGTAGGTTATTAAAACATCTTATAAGCCAATTGATTGTCTATTAGTTGGTTGAGGTATAACTCATGGCCATCAATAGTTGGTAAGTGAAGCAATTCTCCCTTCTCTTATAAGGAATACATATATACATAGATATGATAATGCTGACTGCCCCTGCTTCGTTGTCTAGCCCGTAAGCTGGAGTTCTAAGTACGACCTCTAGTGTTTCATGAGTGTTGACGAGGAGCTAGTTTAACACAGAATGGGCCTTTGTTAAAGACAATACGTTCGCGCTAGCAATGTCCCGAAAGCTCGGTCAATCGACCGTGTCACTACAGACCTTAATAGGACAACCTTCACTGTGTAAGAATTGCAGCGAATTTGATTTCTGGGCGAAAGACTTCGTCATCCAAGACAAGAGATCAGACTTAATGGCCAATACGTCGTGCGACTTTTGCAAACTACGACACGGCGCCTGCATTAAGGTACTAGGAACTGCTGGACCTAACGACATTCGATTCAACATAAGTTTAGCTAGCTCAGCACTGACACTAAACAACCGACCTTCTCCTGCCCTGACGATTTGCGGGACTGAAGGTATTGTGATTGTCTCAACCCTTTGTAGTCATTTAGATGTACTAACTCTTCCTGTTCTATTAGAATTACATGATAAGGTTCCGGGAATTCAAATTGGAATCCCCAGGCTCCCGGATGGGGAGCCTCGCTTCGAAATATGCCGGCAATGGTTAGAGGATTGCGATACCCACGACTCATGCAAGCTAGAAGACCGCTTCAATCAAATAGCCAAAGCACGTCCTACGCGGCTTCTCGATGTTGGGGAAGAGAACGAAGCTCATCTATATCTCTACGAAACGAATGAGAAGGACGTCAATTTAAAGTACCTTGCCTTGTCACATCCCTGGGGAGATAAAAGACTCCATTCCCATTTCGTCACCAACATCGACAATTATGAGAATCATAAGAATGGTATTTCCGAAACCGATCTTCCCGACCTATTCAAAGACGCTATCAAGCTTACAAGGGCATTGCGCTGTCGGTACATCTGGATTGACTCACTCTGCATCAAACAGGGCGAGGGCGGGGATTTTGAAAGCGAGGCAGAGCGCATGGAACTAGTGTACAGCATGGCCTATGGCGTTATTGCGACAACAGATGCCACGGGGAACTCGGACAAGTTCTTGATACGTGAGTCGAAGCGAGACTGTGTCAAGATAGATAAGGACGGTGCTCCGTTCTACGTATGCGAACCAATCGATGACTTCCAGAAGCACGTACTCGACGGGCATTTGAATACCCGGGGATGGGTGTTGCAAGAACGCGCTTTGGCACGGCGCACCATCCACTGCACTAAGGAGCAGATGTATTGGGAATGCGGTGAAGGAATCCGCTGCGAAACAATGACGAAGATGAAAAAGTGAGTCGGCCTTACAAGACGCCTCGACAGTGATCTATAAGAAACACTGACTTCTTTGAGCAGTGAACAAGCAGCATTCCTTGGCGACCCGAACTTCCCACTACGTGCGATGCAGTCCACCAAGGGGACGAAGACTCTCTTTTACCAGGTGTTGTACAAGCAATACTCGCGACTCAAGTTCAGCCAGATCACGGACCGTCGTTTAGGCATTGCTGGTTTGGAGCAAAGGCTGATACGAGACTTCAAGGTCGACGGAGGCTTTGGTGTTTTCCAGGCCCCGCCAGAGCGACCGAAGGATCAGGGATATTTTGGGAGGAGTCTATTATGGAAACGAGGGGAAGAGGTTCCAGAATTGACCATGATCGACTATAGCAAGGCAAGGCCACCGGCCTCAGTTCCCTCGTGGTCCTGGATGGCATATAAGGAAGGCATCAATTACATGGAGGATCCTCTCTTACCCTTTAATGAAGTGGTCTGGGAGACAGGGGAGATCACCTCGCCCTGGAACGTCACCCATTCGAGTCAATCATGGCATACCAGTGTTCGCGGGCAGAGCACTGCGCTGCGAGGCACGGCGAGAAGCTTCTCCAGCGCCGCGGCAGTGGATGGTGAAGATATATGGTACGACCGCAAGCTGAAGTGCTCTTGCTGGGATTCGGGAAAATCCCATGTCAAGTGCGTCAGGGTGGGTAGCGCGAAGAAAGACGTGGCGGGTTTGTCTGTCGAGACATCATACGTGCTTCTTGTTCATCCCAAACTGGGCACGGGAACTTATGAGAGAGTCGGGGTTGCGGCACTCAAGACGAATTGGGTCGGAAAAGATAACGGAATCCGTGTTCAAATTGTTTAATCTCTTCACGATCGTTTGAGCCCAAGTACAGTCTGTACAGAGGCTCTGACCCAAATTGACCATTATCCTTAGCATTGGGTTGCGGTGCAAGCAATTTGTGGTCACCACCGTAGGCATCATCACCACCCTCGAGACTCTCTAACACTTGCTAGACCGTGCGCACTAACTATATTATCGTCGTAAAATAAGAAGTGCGCGGGAGCCCTCAACCTACCTTACCTACCCTAGGAGCCTCCCATTCTACCTACTTCCTACCTCTCAATCCACTTACCTGCCTGCACTATCTATGGAAATCACCTCGTCTCATATTAGTTACTGTACGGATCTACACTGTTTCCTAAGATGGCATTGTCAAGCCAGGAAGTCCTACCTAGGGCCATGTGCTCTAGTTGCCATCTAGCTTTTGTTGTCAAGGGACCGCTAGAAGTGATTGGCAACTACCTCCTTAGGGCATACTTCTTTTCCTACTAGAATCTATAGCAGGCTTTTAGTGTTCTGGCTTAGTTTTGCGTGAATATATGCAACAATAATGCTGTTTTTGCTGTAGTGGCCACACCTTATATCTAGCCCCAGCTCTAAGTGAGTTAGGTGAGTACTCAGTCGTGGTCACGCTGTCATTGTTGCCCGGGCTTAAGCCTATAACCGCCGTGGACTGCAGGTTATTATGGCTTTAAGGTAGGAGGATACGGACCCGAAGGAATCCCGACCCTGAAGTTGTCTATGTTAGGTACTATGATCGTACTCGCATGTGTTGTTTTATGTGGGCGGAAACGAACCTCATCGATTGGTTGGCTCGCAAACACTGGTCTCTAATTGGACGCTTTAACATATAACAGCCCCGTTAGGATCGAGAACTGCTTACGTGACTAAGCTGTTGGGTTGGTTATATGGACATAGGTAATTACGTCAAAGCCGTTATAGCTTGAAGTATGGGATATATAATTCAAGTGTCGAGTCTCTAGTCCGCCGATTTAGTCGAGACACCAAACTACTCATCAGAGTTCTTAGATTATCGCAGAAGCAAATATGTCGACACCAACCAAGATGAAAGTTGTTTGTGGAACTATGTCATTCGGCGATGCGAGTATGATATCTATTTTAAGATTATTGACACACTGCAGTTCATTATGCTGACTCGGTATATATAGATACTCGAGGGTCGCCACACATCAACAATGTAGAACAGGCCGCGCAAGTCCTCGAGGTATTCCAACGCCATGGTCATAATGAATTGGACTCGGCCCGTGCATATGGAGAGGGAACGACGGAGGAGCTTCTCGGTGAACTCAAATGGCAGGACCGCGGCCTCAAGAGTGAGTTCATGATAATGACACGATATTTCTCTGTTACTAACCGAAGCCAATCACAGTGGATACCAAGCTATTCCCGTCAGCAGGGCACCCCGCAGAGAAGGGCCGCGGGTACACGCATACACCGGAGGACGTGCGTCGCGGGCTACTGGAGAGCTTGAAGGCGCTTAAGACGGATAAGATCGAGATGTTCTACCTGCACGGGCCTGATCGCAAACACTCATACGAGGACACCCTCCGGGCTGTAGACGAGCTCTATCGCGAAGGGTACTTTAACAGGTTCGGCGTTAGCAACTACATGGCATGGGAGGTTGCGCAGATCTGTGAGATCTGTGAAAGACACGGCTGGATCAAACCTACCGCCTACGAAGGACACTACCACGCACTGTACCGCCGCGTCGAAGACGAGCTGTTCCCCTGCCTGCGCCACTACGGGATCTCGTTCTACGCGTTCTCGCCGCTAGGCAGCGGCATTCTCACGGGGCGGTATGAGCGAGATCAACCGATTGGGAATTTGCATCTGCGGCATCTCTGGAACGAAAGCTACTATGACGCACTGGATGTCATTAAACCGGTGGCGCAGAAGCTTGACCTGACAATCGCCGAGATGGCTCTGCGATGGCTTATTCATCACTCGATGTTGAAGAGCGAGTTGGCTGATGCAGTTATCCTGGGTGCGGGGAGTCTTGGGAATCTGGAGAGTAATCTGACGGATCTTGAGAAGGACCCCTTGCCCGAGGAGGCTGTCAAAGCGTTGGATGATGCATGGCTCGTTTGTAAGGCCCGCGCCACTAAGTACTGGTACTGAGTGATATTCGTGCGGTAGCAGCAGGACGAGAGTCGAGACTAAGTCCTAGAATATACAGTAGGCCTACATTGAGATTCCATATTGTCGCACCATACTGTTATGTATAAATATGTATATAAGAACATACACATATATAAGACATCACATACTGTCTCTGAGCAATATAGTATCATCAATTGCTGGTTGGGTTTGCTGACGCATTGTTCGAAGCCGACCAAGCCTCTTCTTCTCCGGTCTCTCCAGAATTCTGGTTTCTCACACGTAGATTCGAATGCGTTTAACAATATCGTGTTTAATATAGCCAAATAGATTATGTTGATAATGACAAGTGGAATTCTCAGAGGCTGTTGTAGCATGGGGGCAGAATGGTAGTTGTATTAGGGATGGTGACTATTGACTGGAAGCCACTGTGAGGGGTATGTCTTGTACACTGTCTGCACCCTCCCTACAAGGATTGAAAAAATGAAGTAATTATACTGTAAATGCGCTAAAAGCGAATACCAATAGCGCTGTTAGAAATCGAACCCAACTCACTATTTAGCCCATGGTAAGTACTGTAGCGTATAGTTATACCCCGCAGAGCGTTAAGCTTAATGTGGTAATCCCCAGATTTTTTCCCGGCCCGCCCCGGCCGCAGCCCCCAGCTTCTAGCTCCCAGCTCCCATCTAAGTTTTCCCTGGTTGATACCTAAATTTACTTCATTGTAATGATCTTCACCATCATTAGATACTAACACTCTATATCAACCATGCCTGATAATGACGGTACTGAGAATCATGGAACCCATTATCCACCGATGTCACCGACGTCACAGAAACGGCGACAAGCGTTTGCAGATCGAGAAAATAAACGATCAAACCGGACTAAATATAATACCAATGCATGGTAGAGTGTGCCTCCGCATTATTCTAGATAATCCTATCGACTTACTAGTTTCATAGCGACGACTGTAAGAAACGCAAGCTGAAGTGCAATCGTGATGAAGGCGAGAGAGACTGCTCTCGATGTATGAAGATAGGCAGACCCTGTATTTACGCTCACTCACCTCCACCCTCTCGCTCATCACAGCCCTCCCGTTCTTCAGCCAATATTGTTGCTACTGCCAACCAACTTCAACCTGAGGAGCAAAGGTTCGCTGTTTTTCATACCTGTGCGATAATACCAATGGCAATGTGACTTACGTCTACCAAGTCCAACAGTTGTCCCCGTCCCCGAGGCCGTCCCCGAGGCCGTCCCCGTTCCTGGCGACAACATCGCGTCCCTGAGGGAGCAGGTTTGGTCTCTCGGCATACAGCTCAAAGGGTTAAGCGAAAAACTAGATATGTTGGTTTCTACATCATCGCCGCCCGCCAATTCCAATCTGCTAAGCCGACATAATTACTCGGTAAGAACGAGCTCCCGCCAACACGAGCCACAACAGCCGTTGTTTGTAGGCCACACGCGGTCCGCATTTAGTTTAGACGTCGCAAAGACCTCTCTTTCGCAGATGGGAATTTCTCCAGCCGCAATTGACACAATCAGTGGGTCGCCATCTGTGGAATCATCGCCTCGAGAGTTTTCACTAGAGCCAGGTCTCGGCGGGAACCTGGTAACTGACCCCCTCTCGTCAGCAACAGACCCGCTGCTCACCATACCGTTAACCGAAGTTTGTCGCCTGATAGCAGTTTTCCACGAAGAAATTGAAGTTCTCTATCCCTTCGTCAATAGCGACGAGCTGGTTGCCGTAGCTAGCACGAAGATGAAGGAATTTGTCAGACAAATGAAAATCATAGATTCGGACTCTAGAAAGGCTTGCGATATGTCCGAAGATAGAGATATCAATATCCTAAAGATAGCAGTAGCTATAGCAGTTGTTATTGAAGCCAAAGGCAAAAATTCATTAAGCTCGAAGCTTATTGACTCAACGGATAAGAAGGCGGCACAAGTCACCCGGTCATCGGATGTCGACTTGAGGGATCTACAATGGTTAACTTTGATGGGAAGTCATAGTTATATACATATTGATCTTCTAGAATCCTTTACTAACTAGTTAGCAGGCCACTTATTATTTTCAAATTGACGAGGATCTTCTGGCCTGGAGGACTATCGGTAACGCGGCTCGGATGACTCTTGAAATGGGACTTCATCGACGACGTAGCCTCATGGATAACTATAAGTCAGCAGATCATCAAGAAAAGGCATCAAGGATTTTCTGGTGTGTTTACGCATTAGATCGTAGATGGAGCTTTGGAATAGGTCTTTCATTCGCCCTCAATGACCGCGACATTGACCCTGAACTACCAGAACCAGTAAGTTATCGCATAGTATCTTCTTCTTTTGCTTGCTAAAATAGTACCAAGGGAGACGAATTTGCCCATCTGCGTTGCTTGATAGGCTGGGGGAGGCTTTGTAGCAAGGTTTGGGAGGCACTGCCCCCATACGGATCCCCTACGGCCACCATCCCGGTCGACCAAGTTCAGTATTTAGGTAAGTAAGGCTCTTGGTGGTTATTCAAATACCTCTCACAAAATATTACGGCTCGCCTAATTCCGCCAATTCTGTTCTAAAACATAATGACTAAGTAAAGACTTCAGAGTTTCTTATCCAAAATTGGCTGGACAGGATCCCAGCCCATCTTCAATTTAATCACCCACGGCTTGGACTTGCGCCACGGAACCAACCTCGAATCCTGCGCCGGTTATGTGCTCTTTTATATCTCCGCGGGAATCATCTTCGGACCTTAGTTCATAGACATCACGTTCTATCTTCGAGTCTCATACATGCCGACTTGCAGGGTGCGCGACTCGTAGTAGAAATTGCGAAAGATTCAATCCAGGTTCTCGTGAATTTGGCAGAAACCAGCGATATATACGCCCGTCAACAAGCCACATTCAATTACTTCCTTTTAAGCGCTCTCGCCGTCATACTCTTGGCAGTATGCAATGCTCCCAAGACATTCTCCGACCCATGTCATGAGAGTTTCACATCAGCAGTTGAACTAGTCCGCAGTTTCTCACGTGGGAGCCTCGCTAGCAAACGCCTTTGGAACAGTATTCGAGGCTTGTTACCGGCTTTGAGAACTCTGAGGCTGAAGATAGGGTCGAAAGCTTCAAACACCCAGCACGAAGACTCTGAAAATGCAATTCACGGCAGGCCAGGACGGGATGAAGACCATCCTCAGCTGCTGCCTGCTAATCATGATGTAACTCAGATTATGTCATTCTCATTGTCTCCCGAGGGCGTCGCTTCCATCCCAAATACGTTTCAAATGGGCGATGATCTCATGGGCCTATTTAGCGTGTTTGGACAAGCTGATGCTGAAACGACGATGTTTGAGGATTCCCTTCTCGCTTTGGATTTGGATTATCTGCCGATAAATTTTCCGATGGAGATATCGAGGCGCTTTCAGGGCCTGATATGATATGGACATGTGTCGGGGTTATAGGTATGGGGTGCAATGAATAATGGTTGTTATTAGTATAAAGGTGTAAAAACATGTGATAATTGCTATGGTTACACCTTTAAGTTTAAGCTATAAACTTGGTTTAACATAGGGATAAACAAAGGGAATCTATAAAGTTCTATACCTTAACACATAAATAATCACAAGAAGGTTTACCTACCATAAACTATTTATCACCACCCAACTGTTTAAAACTGTTAATGCCTTCTTGTCCCTAAGGCCTTATCTGCCCTAAATACCTTGTTTTCTATATAATGAAGGACTCTCTGCACAACATTCTTGCCTGTGGAGGCGCCTCTGTTAACTTTACTATCTGCTTGGCGGATTACCTTCAAGAGGAGTTCTGCAAGAACAAGCTCCAGCGCGATCCTATCTCCATCATTGATGCCGCCAGGCGTACCTCCGCCCTGGGAGGAGCCCAGGTGTTCAGCGAAATTTGGAATCGTATTGAGGACGAAGCCTGCCATGTTGTCTTTGGCTCCAACCTGATTGAGGACGCGGGAGCTAGCTTCGACTACACTGTCAATCTGTGCCAGCAGATCTTTCGCGGGGAGCATATCGACGCCGCAGTCATCGACCAGCACAGCCCCGAGTACGCCAAGCTGCTGCAGGAATTTAAGCAACGCGGTTAGCAGATGAACCAGCCTGCGGCCATTCGTATCCGGCGCGAAATCATCCAGCACGCACAGGCCCTCTCGTGGGCGATCGAAAACATCGTGCTCGCCGGGATGCCGTGGTCCGAGGACGCAGTTAAGACTATTCATGGTCTCCTTCACGCCGGCATGACTAATGATGATGTCGTCCCCGGCTAGTACCGCGGTGCCGACCACCCGATTGCCGCCAAGTACATCGACCCGAAGACCGGCAAGGAAAAGGTCACTAGGTTGTTCCATCCGCGCTCTGTGCGCCCTTACATGGCCGCCTGGGTCGAGAACTTGAATGAGGACATCCAGCGGGCGGAGAGCGGAGTGCCTTTCGACCCGTACGACCTGTCGACGAAGCATTACCATCACTTCGTCAACATCCATCCCTTCGGCGACGGCAACGGACGGACCTCGCGCATCATTCTGAATTGCCTGGTCATGAAGTTCACTGGCCATCTGATTCCGATAGGCGAGGACGACAAGGAGAAGGACGAATTCCTGGGCATCGCTGTCCGTGGTTCCAAGAAGTACCACGAGGAGGATGGCGAGGTGTTTCTGGACGAGCAAAGGGGTCACCGCGAGATGGCCAAGCTCATGGCCCGCAAGTCCGTGGAGTCGTTAACTAGAATGTGGACTTGGGTTGATCAAGGATTTAAGGCGGAAGGATAACTCCCTACACGATTGCTAGCTGAATATAATCACGTACTACTGCACACGGCTTGCTCAAAGAAACCATGATCGGAACGCTAGTTTTCTCTAGCAGCTTGCCCGAGTAGGCAAAGGGTCCTTGAAAAAGCATCTCTGGTGTTGATTGTAGAAGAGATCCTGGCTGATAGACCTTGTCCAGAACAAACACGCGAGGTCTGATGGACGTGGAGTTTCTGGTGTAGAGAGAGATAAAGCATACTTGTGCCAGTCCTTTTTGCATACAAATTTTGAAGTGTTGGTATGAAAGCCTCTAAGACTAGAGGTTCTAGCATCTGAAATTAGAGTCCTCTATACTATGTTTGCCCTATAAGGCGAAGACCTTTATATAAACCTCGCCTTATGAAATTTAGACGAGATTATTAATTAAGGTTATTCTTATAGCATAACTATATTATATAATTACGGTAGTAAAGGCGTTAATCTTAATAATATAGCTGTGTAAATATTATTAATATTAATATTTTTGCGGTCTGTGTGTTGGGTACCCATGGGCTTACTTGGGCCCCTGGGTCCTTGGCAATGGGCCGGGCCTTGAACCCTAGGTCGGCTTCCCCTCAACGGCGGATTGCACAGCCATATTGATCATCTCTACTAATTTTTCTGTATGGCTAAGCATAGGCGAATGTCCAGAGCTTAGCTTGATAACATCTGAACCCGCAGTCTTGCCAAACATTTCCTGGTATTGCGGGGGAGGGCCACGGTCGTTCTCGCAGACAACGTATGTAGAACGAACATAACGGAACCCCTCGTTGGTGATTGCAGTGGTTTGCACCGCATAGGATTGATCTATTGTTTTCGATTCCCAATACTGTGCCTCTGTGGCAGGGAGATCGTGGTAGAGTATGTCAGCCGTGTTTTTAAGGGCAAACCGGCCGATTGGTTTGGCGAGGTTGTTTGGAGACTCGCCAAATGTGCTTAGTACCGATTGGCCCTCAGTTAGGATGAAAGCTGCAAAGTAGAAGAGACGTACTGAAGTGTGTTAAGATCAGCATGTAGTCCTTGTCTTGGTGAATCAACGAAATGTAGTCCGAAGCAGCAGACAACTTCGGACTGGTTGCGAAAACGTTTGCTTACACACGCCACCGGCAAGGCCTTGAGACTTTCGTTGCTCGAACGACAGGTCTTTCGTAACAGCCTCAGTCCCTACTAAGCCACCGTATGAGTGCAGAACCATGACGACGGTTTCCCCTTCTTCGACTAGTTCCGTAACCTTAGACCGAATAGCAAGGGCATCGTCCGTCAAGGATTTCGAGGCAAAGTCGGGCTTGTCTTGGTCTGTGAGACTAGGCAAAGATGGTTGCTCAACGCGATAGCCAGTAGCTCTTAGTGCGTCGGATAACTTGTGGTAGACCTCGGGCAGTTGGAAGGAGCCTTGAACAAGGACAAGTGTTGGCTTGCGAGACGAAGCCATGTTGGGCAGTTGAGGGCTGGGTACACTTGCGGAATTGAGCGAAGACAAGGTTTATTATCTCTGATTAAATATAATTTCAAAGCCCGATGCCCTGCTCTGCCGGGGATATTGCAATACGTCCAATCCCGTGCAAATCTATGTGGGAATCCTGTGCGTATGCATGTGGACGAGGATTGTTGTGGTATTCGGAATCCCTGCTGGTGATGTTGGCCAGCCTGCAGCTCTGCGATAATAACTGGCAACCTGCCTTTGCTGTTGAGGTGACGCTACCCTACCGCCACCGAATAAGCATCGAGGATTAAATACTCAATATGGGGCCAGTCAGGTGGAAACGTCTCGTTCAAGACTAGGCTTCCAATGTGGGTGTAGACACCATGCCAGTGCTGAATTTTTCGAAAGCTAGTATGATATTAATGATATTGCCATATATAAAGAAGCAGATGCGAAGGGGGAGAAATCTACAATATAACTAGTGACACGGGCTACATGCTACCACGTACCAGCGATGTCACCACCTAAATTTGTGAGTATGCCGTTTCTGCGCTTACTGTACTCTTGAATGGACTGAGCTAGGTAGGATGGGTTTTGGAGGCTGCTGTGGGTTATGATGTCGACTTCGAACGTGGGACCGACCAACATATTGTCCTAATATTTGTTAGTTTAGGTATCGTTGTTATGGATCCCAAAAGGCCAGAATAACAAACCCATAAGTTCTGTCTAACCCCTGGCCTATCTGCTACAAGAGAAACATTGATTTTGTTGATTGTTTCCTCGCTCCCGACACCAGTGACCAACAACAACTGTGGTGATCGCATCTGGGTTCGTTAGCGAAGCATACCCAATATGCTTCAGTAGAAAGGACTAAGATGTAGAATTACTGACCACTCCCGCAGAAAGTATCACCTCACAATTGGCTGTAAGGTTATAAGTTACGCCACCGCTGTCAACAAGTACCCCGATCGCTGTTGTGCCATCGAAGAGGATCCTTCTTGCTAGGGTTGACTTATAGACGTACAAGTTGGGAGACATAACTGACTTTTAATGGACTTCCTGATGAATCCCAGTGCTCAGCAACATAGCCGGCCGACGAATTTTCAGGGCGCTCCGCGTTCTGGGGCGGTGTATATGCATAAGAGCGTCTGAAAAATGAGAGCATGTTTTCAAAAGTATAGCTGTGATTGTCTACCTCGTTGGCCCATTTCTGGAAACAGCCAGCGGTGCCCCTATTATGACTGTGAGCCTCGTCGCTAAAAGAATCCAATGACACATTCGCACCTAATTTGCCAGAGAAAGTTACGGGCACTACTACCCGCAATTACTTTGGACGAGTCATAGAGTCGCCGCTTTCCATCAAGTTGCTGGTTCTTGTGTCAGGTTATCTCAATAGCTTTGTCTGCGCGGTCCCTACTCACAGGCTGATGCTCCGTGTACATCAACCAGTCGAGATAGGGGTTCTTCATAATTGGGTCATTACCCGTGAAATAGGAGGCATATGCTGGAACCTGGGAAAGGTTTCCGTTGGGAAAAGCAGCAAAATCTCCCGCCTCAATTACAGCTACGGAGACAGAGGGATCAGCGGCGAGCCTGCGTGCCACTGTTAGTCCAGCCGTCCCCCCGCCCACAATCACATAGTCAAAGGAGGCGCTGAAAGCCGGGATACCAAAGTGAGAGGTAAAAGGCTCCGGCACGCGAAACCGGCTTTTCGTCTCGTTGTCTAAGGCCTCTAGCTCAACATACCCGTATTTATTTCGTCAATTAAGTACCTCTTACAGTTTCAGTAGCAAATGGCTCTTATACGATGTCGATTGGATACATATAACCGCTGCTCAGGTCAACTACCTGCTATGTCCACTCACACACAGCCTGAGTAAGGCAAACTAAGATGCCGAATCAAATCTTGAGAATCAAGCGGCCAAGCCAAGGAAATATCAAAATTAGATACGAAAGTCCAGACGGTAGAGCAATGAATTAACCCCTGTCAAGGACGTTTACCAAGCTCTTCCCCTTGCTACCTACCTACTCAAGGACCGAGCAACAGTATACGAAACATGCTTGTGGAGTGCATTTCGGGCATGTTTGTGCGAGCGGCGGTAGGCAAGGGTGCCGTGCATAGGTAGCTCTATAGGTACCTGTGGTATGGGTAGGTCGTTATGCAAAAGTATGCGGATTATATGATATTGTTATAGGTATAGTCAGTCATTTAACAAGGGTTATTTTGCCCCAGAAGGGGAAGAGACCTCGAGTATAAATATAGTTACTTTCTTTTTCTTTATATACCAGAGAGGCAAACTTGAGTATTTTGCCATAAGAACAGCCGACATATCAGCTATGGCCTGACCAATTATAAGCCGCCATGAAAGAAAGTAATCACAGAAACACTGCTGTTGGCTAACCCGGCCCTATCAACATGCGTGATGTAGTCCTGTGTGTGTGCTCCTCGATATGTAGGCCATAGGTAAGCCCTGAGAAATTATTGAATGCTTTTTGCTACCTATATGACTGCCTGCCTATCAGTGTCACATTGTTGTTTCACGTGAGCCCATATTGAATCGCTACGCCCGTTGGCTGTCTAACCAGTCTCCGTCGCTTCAGGGATAGCTACTGGCCAAAGGGTGACCAAAACATGTAGGGATAAATCAATCCAATCCAAGCCCATTCTGAAGGCCAATGCCAAGAATTAAAAAATGAACATCTCCATGATTAATTCAACAACTGTTGGCTATTGGTGAGATTATCGCTTTCGTAAGGTAAGGCATGAGTGGATAATATTGTGGTAAGTGTAACAAACCCCGTCCTCGGAGTAAGCAAGCCTGGTGGCCAGCTTAATCCTTCGATATAATACCCCAAGTGCGCAGTTTGGGATCCCCCCATCCCATATTCTAGTTTAGGATAAAATGGGAGACTTTGACGTTGTAGGAGGAAATTTACCGACCAGTCAATCCAAGCTCGAAACGACTGACGGTTTCTCAAACTCACAAACAAAACCCAGAACACCTGAACCCAGAAGCGAAGCGAACCAGGACCACTGTGGGCTGCTCAGCCCTGATGCTACGATGGAATCTGTAAACGCTCCATTCAATAATCGTAAGGTATATAATTCAACACACATAGATGCCCGACTGAATATGCATTCTCAAACACCACCTCCCACCCCTAAGCATCGCTTCTCCCAAGACTCTATTCAAATCGAGGCAGAGGAACCAGCTTCTGAAAGATCAAGCGCATCGTCAATCCGCGTGGCCGCCGCCAGTCAAGAGACCAGTCATCGCTCCCTATCCCTCACTCAAAGACTGCTTGCATTAAGCATTCAATTCACCAATCTGGCAATACAACGAAGTTCTCCGGCGAGCGGTGGCCAGGTAAATGATACTATTAACCTGATCAAATCTGTACCGAGCATCGGACGCACAGGGGGCACCAATCTGAGGAAGAAGCTCACTGCTTCCCAGTACGGCGAGCTGCGCAAGGCTATCCAGAGCAGCGAAGATGCTCAACTCCAAGCCTTCTTTTGGGACGGGTTGCGGTAAGCTTACAGAAATGCCGGGGATGGGCTCTTCTGGAAAACCTGTTAACTAATTACTAATTTTTTCTTTCCATCGCAGATTTGACTACACCCGCTCCAAGGAGCTGTTTGAGATCCGGATACCTACGGCTGTACATCAATTCGTGGGAAGTGGAATAGCCGCGGGAATAGGGCTTTGGTATACGCGGCTTCGAGCCTCGGGCGACGAGGAGGTTGCGAGGGCGGCGCGTAGCGTCGTGAGCGCAGGCAGCGCAGATGTCGAGTTCCCCTTCGCCACAGGTGAAAGTGACTCAAAGTCGCCGGACAAATCCTTTACACACACCAACTGTAAGCGCCAATGCAATTTCCCCAATGTTATAGTAGAGATTGGCTTCTCTCAGTCAAGAAATGACTTGACCAACACGGCGAAGAGCTATATCTGTCGCTCCAAGGGCGAGGTCCGAGTCGTCATCGGAGTAGCCTTAGATAAGATATATCAGGCTGAAAAAAGGAACGAGGCCAGGTTGAAGAGCATGTATATGGGGGCCAGAGAGCCTGATGAAATCAAGTCATATTGCTATGAAGAGGACGAACATAACGAGACAGGAGAAGGGGTGATTCTTATATGGAGACCAGAATTCGGTTTACGAGGCAAAGTGACGGCTACGTGTGTTCGAAATGAGGTGGGTAATATCTCCTGGTATCATATTTCTGCATCTCCTCTAACTTGCCGAGTAGATATTTCGAGATAACAACGGTAATCGCGTTGATTCAACTCTACTAGGGCTCTCACTACAGGATTTTATTTGTAAAAACACAAAAGATTCATCTGCAGGGAATTTTGTTGCGCCTCCACCAGAACTCCTCGCTGGAGACCTTTGCAGGTGGATCGATGATGCTTTGGTGCTATATCGCGAGAAGATGAATAAGAAAGTGAAAGAGGAAGCGGAAAACGAGAAAAGAAGCAACAATGAGCAGACAGTCAAGGGAATTCGAAGAACAACGAGAGATAGGTTCTCGCAGGGACAGTAGTCGCACGTTCACGTGGATAGACCAGGTACGAGAGCACGGATTGCAAGTTTAGGGAATATTTTAAAGGGGCTCTAAGTCCATTCATTCACTTTCGTGTCTAGCTCATCGAATTCGCCATGGGCCAATGTCTTGACAGCTGGCGTCATAATTTAGTCTAGGGATACTCGTTCCATTCACTATCGTTATAATAGAACCTAGTAGTTAAGGAGCACTGGAAGTTGTTGCGTTGAATAGAGAACACAAAAGGGCTTAACAAATTTAGCAAAGCAGGTTCAAGCCATTGACGATACCTCACTAGGTGTTACATAATGAGTACGACCGTATTATTCTTATTGATGGGCGAGGGTGCTAACTTGTATACTAAGTCACCAAAAGCTATAAATAAATGCCTTGTTTGAAATGCAGACAGAACTCAGCAGGCAATCAATCCTCTAACCTAAAAGCTGATGCCTTGCATGATTTTACTCCCTGTTACTATATACATCTGGGATAGACGGTTAATATAGGAGAAACCCTCTCCCCCCTAATAACACATAATTAAGGTACTTAGTGTCGAAAATTCCATTGGCTAAACTAGAAAGCTTAAGAATATTCCATCGGAACATTCAACAACCCGTTCAAGAGAACGGACAGTCAAGATTCTAGTTCAAGTAATATTCTATGTTGTTACTTGGTAGATACTAATCTGGTATTTTGATGCCATAGAATGCTATATAGTATACCTGGGGGACTGCCAGTTGTTCCCATGTACATGTCACACAAAGGACCCGGCTACAAAGGGGTTTGTTTTCTTGGAGAATTATATTAGACAGCTATGTTAGGTGCCTAGATTTGGGCTAAATTACAGTCCTTTGTCAAGTTGTTCTTATTCCGCACCGTTTTCATTTATCTTTGTAATATGAGCTAGCTGAAACAGATGGCGCCCGCTCATCGCTACACTATTATCCGTAGCAGAGTTGTATTTTCTAAAATTATATTGGATACCATTTTGAGTACGCCGTGATGGCTGACTCTCGTTTTGGTGCTCCGGCATCACCCTGGACTGAGCGTTTTGGCATTGACGGGGATAATTTACACCCGTTGACCCAAAGGAATGGAATCTTACATTCTGGGATTGCACCATCGCATCCTAAGTACGTAACTTTGCAATTGCATAACCAGATTTATAATTCTGACAGGAAACTGACATACGACAGGCTCCACCCGCAATATTTCGATTCCATCCCCCCTGAAGATGAGTTTGCAGCACCGGTTAGGAACGAAGAAATCGACGGTATCTTGGCTGCAGAGGAGTACCAGCGTATTTTATTCTTCGGCAACCCAACATGGCGTATCCCACCATTAAACAGCGTCCTTTCGTGGGATGGAAGTCCAAGCATATTAGGCAGCGGGCATCTGCCAGGTGATGATGAACGCTATCCTCAACTTCTTCAAGAGTATATGGAACAGAGAATTGAAGTCGACGAAAGTACCTGGTTCCCATTTTTTTGCAAAAATCGATGGTATGACTTTGATCAAGGTTATTCAGATACTATTTTAGAAGCAGATGGGTCAACGTGGCAGACTCGTACGTGGACCGTAGATGATGAACGAGTCTGGAATGTCCTACGATTTAGTACTGAGATAGCAAATCGGATATTGATGACGCTTATCCGAGACAACAACAGGTGGTAAGATCGGGGGGCTTTGAATCAAGCAAGTCTTATTGTCAGTCACTAATGGGCTCATAGGCTTGGGACATTCCTATATGGCCGCGTTCAGTTGTGGTACGAGCTCCACGCGCACCCAGCTGATTATAACAACTTCATTGGAACAAAAGACTACAGAATTCTCATGGACCCAGACACTGAAAGAGAGATATGTGGAAAAATGAATAAGCCTTTCTTAGGTCGAGATATCGAACCCGACGCGCAGAAACGCAGTGATTTAGTCACAGACTTGCTGAAAGATATGGTTTGGAGCTTTTTGCCGTCTACACAAGGGCCACGTGGAAATACCAATAGTTTTATGAACAGAAGGTCTATCCAGGCAATAACTAGGATAAATCCTAATCTTTTAGTGTTACTTTGCGGCGGGACTATTAGTATTGCTGAGAGATGCATTCTCCATACGAGGCAGGCCATGACTGTAAGTACGATGTACTTCTAAAGCGTTAGTGTGATTTATTAATGACAGTTCCCATCTAGATGCTACGTGAGTCCGCTTTCGCTTTGCTTTGCTGTTCCATAGTACAGTAGAAAATACCCTACCCTTATCTAAGTCAACTAGCTTGTTGGATTAGAGCCAAAGATAAAAGCGACTGTATATTATAAGTAACTTGCAAGTGCTAATAATGAGAATTTGAAGACGAGTTGATGCATGCGCTGTGGAGGGGGCGCATCGAAAACGGTGCAAATTTAAGCACTCTGGTGCAGACCGAGTTGACCCAGGGTCCGATGCTCCAGCGCTATCGGGAGCCGGTACGTTTAATACAGTTATTGACGATTATTGTCGATAAGGTCTAACTAAATCCCGTCTAGTATATACAAGATGAACCGGTTAAGGAAACCGGCCGTTCTTTTGAAGCAGCCATCTTTGGCGGAACACCAGTTGAGTGGTCTTATTTTTGACGTGTGCCTAAATAACAAGGCTAGAACCGACTGGCTAACTAGATGTGAATAGGTTAATCGCCCTACTCTACACGGCGGCATATACGCACAGAATCTTCCCATAACAGTAATGTCTGTCAATTATCCGAGTAGATATTCATCCGGCACCGGCGCTGATGGAGTCACCCACCCTTCGCTGAAGCCTAACGCACCGGTTGATTTTTCATACATTCCGGCAGCATTATTCTGGCGGTTACAGTCTAAAATTTTGTGGCATTCCATGCCCCCGCATGGGCAAGCTGGCTTTATTTTCCCTAGTATCTTCTCCACTAGGCGGACAACGGAGAGGTACACCAGAAGATATCTACATAAGCCCGTTACCGTGGAGCCTTATGCAGTAGATGGGGTTAGATTTCTAGATTTGGCAGAGAGGTGGAATGAACAGCTGTCGATTTGGTCCGCGAGGCGGCCGTGGTACGACTCGGCCTTGCAAACGTGGTTGAATGTGTGTCAGGGTTTATTGCATTCCTCCACCATGGGTGTGTCGAAAGAAACTAATTAACCGTGTTAGACACCGTGGGGTTATATTCGAACACGTAGCAAAATACAGCTGTTCCTTGGAGCGTATAAAGACAGAGATGAAGCCAAATGTGCGAGTATAGCATGGGACCTAGAACAAGAGGTCCCAAAGTTGAATTTTAGGAGTCTTCGTGGTATGTATTAACGCACTTCCCAGTACTCTTCGAGGACTTGCGGTTGGTCAAGCAGGGATTCAACTAAATCTTAGCTTTAAATACTACCCATCGAAATCACTCCGTATTAACTGATTTGCAGGTGATATTGCTACTTCTATACCGGAAGTCGGCTCGAGTACCGGCAACCCACCTTTATGGCTATTCTATTGCCTAAGTTAGACTTGTCTTTCTATAAAGGAATTAAACGGTATAAATCTAATAATCATGATGTGATTTAGGCTTATTAATGCACGCGGCATTACCGCTACGGAGAGAGGACTACGTACCAAATCAGACAGCGGGCAACAACAACGACAACAACAACAACAACAACGACAACGACAACAACGTCACTACAGTCCGGCGGAGCCAGACCGTGGCAATTCGATTCCCGTCCACTGTCAAGATCCGGAGGCCACGGAAACCGGCAGCAGCGATATTCAAGCGAGATCAGTTCTTTAATCGTCGTACGAATGATAAGATGTTCACGGTCTCTAGTCGCGAGGACTTCGTAACCGAGGCTTTCAGGCTGTTCGGTAAGTGACGCCTGTCCTCCCTTATAATGTCCGTTGACAATGACTAACAGGCAGTATTGAATTTATAGGATATTTTGGGATGACAAGGTGTATTCGCGTCCATAAGACTTTCTTTAGGGCGGTTCGCAGACTTGCCAGTTATATACGTAACCGAGTACAGGCCGAAGGCTTTTCGCAGTCGTCTTGGCTTCCGAGATTTCCCTTTGAGATACCTGCGTATGAACCTTTTGCATTCGTACAATATAATCTAGAGACTAAATCCTGGGAGACTGTCAAGGAATAAAGTAGCAGCTACCCTACAGCGTGGATGTAGTGAAGTTCTGTATATATATAAGTGTCTGGATTCCCCTTGAGATTCTAGGACCAGGAATTAATTGATCCCTCTATTTAACCTTTGCTATCACCCTGCTAGCTGGAGACAGTCCTGCTATTCACTCGGTGACAAACTCCCTGACAGAGACTGTGGAGAGGCTGGATATCTGATTACACTACTAAATCACATTGCCAGGTTTCTATACAAAATGCTGGAGGTGACCGGAAATCCCAAGTAGCTAGAAAGGCAAAGCCAAGCAAAAGAAGAAAAAACATAGATTATAGAGAGCCTTTAACGAAGCCACACACGCCTCAGATCTAAATAGTGCTAGTATTGGAGACAGACACACAGCTACAGCTTTAAGAATAACTTGAACGGGAACCTGGAGTCTTCAGGGGGAGTGTAACTGCGGTTCCCACTCCATCACTGTCTAAGTCGCCGTCCTGAGATGCCATCGATCTGATAATTCACCCAACCACCCAACTATTCGTCTATCTAGCCAACTACGGTAAGCATTCGGAATTAGGCCTGATAGATCGATTCTATTAACGATAGTTCACTAGAGTCCTTTTTTATCTTAACTTTGCTTAACGGCTTAGCGGCTTAGCGGCTTAGCGGCTTAGCGGCTTAGCGGCTTAGCGGCTTACAAGCTAAGAGTGTCTGGCGTATCGAGATAGAAACAGGATCCCTGCTTGTCTCTACACGCTCGACGTGACCAGCCCTACCGTTGCTTCCATCTTCCTCGCTATGTCCTATGGTAGAGCTCAAACCTCCAGGCATTCCCCCCAATCAAGTTAAGGCGTGTGTCAGAGACTTAAGTAGCAGGGGGGTAGAACCTACCCCCTAGGGGCTATAAGCATGGAATTTGGGTATATAAAGGCTGCGACCTACCTGTTACCTATCTTCACTCTAGAGTCAATCCACCTGACAACGTGCCCCAATATGCGGGTAAACACTAGTTCGAACGTGGAATTCCCCAAATTGCAAAGTTGGGTGCGCTGGAGCTAGTCGCCCGACTTCCTCTGCAGGCATCATCGTAATTATAATCAAGTGATGTGGGCTGGAGATCATAAGCCGCCAATTCTGAGTGAGGAGGATATATGCTGTAACAAGTGTCGTCGGGACGTCGTATCTATGGCAGCGACTTGCTTGAAAAATCAGTTGGCCCTTAGTTTGATGTAAATGAGGACGAGCAATATATACGTAAGAGTTGCCGCACGTTGAAACAGAAAAGAGAAGAGAAATCCCAATTCCAGGAATTACCCGGGTCGTCTTCCCCCCTTGGAGGGGTACACAGCCAACAGCTGCGATTACACATCACATGGACAGTAATGCCAGTTGCATGACATTGGGTTCTTAAACTTAAGGGTCAGATAAATTGTAAAATAAACCCTATATTGCACCTTTAAGCGATGGAATCTGTTGACCACAGTAATGAGTTTTCACAGTTTGCAGTCATCCCAACTATAAATCGGATAGTCCCGAGCCACATGGCGATTGGATATGGGGAAGTAGGGCCGGCGGCGCGGCCTGTAAGTACTAGTGTGCATGCACATACATAGTACTAGATGGGTACATACGCAGTATAAGGAGGTAGTCTATATGTACCTAAGTAGTTATTGTAGAGTAAGTACCAAATGAGCTAAAAGCGAATACCAATAGCGCTATTAGGAATCAAACTATTTAGCTCAAAAGGTAAGTAGTCTAGTCTATACTTACTTACTACTAGATATCCAAATGCTTGGCGCGCTAACTAGCAGCTCACTGCAAAGGGTCTGTTGTTCGGAGAATAAAACAACCGAAGTAGCAGTACAAGTATTTAGGATACCTGTAGAGTACTTCTATTCACCATACAGAAGTAATGAATAGGTAAGCTTCACATCTCAACATCTGTTTTAAATAGCCAAAGCCACTGCATTTTCCTGACTCGAGAATTGCCTTGTTCAAAGTCTAACAGTACTCAATCGGATTTCTTTTTACTTCTGCCTCATTCTCACCAATCACACAATTATACAAAATCCTTATCTTTAAAGTGACGTAGATATACGACTCAAGTTGACCTATAGCTGACTAACTAATGATCATTAAGACCAATAATTAACCCTTGACTTTCTACGGCCGCTCTTCGGTACAAAGCTGTTGCTTGACTGCAACATCGTGTAAAATGACCGCGTAAAAGTAGCACCATTTATGTCAGGGTAGGTCATTTTTATAGCCATGTCTCACGACGTGACTTGATGCATTTTCAGCTCTCATGCAATTCGTCAATTTAGTCAGCATCGGGACAGAGGAATAAGTATATATATATATGACCATAAGCCTGTATAACCCCGTGATTACTCGCATATGAAAACAAGGATGCCACACTGTGCAGGGGGGGGCCATGTTCATTACTGCGCCCCTGAATGGCCCATGTGACCCGGGAGAGCTTAATTAATCCACGTTCCGTATGCTTCAATATTAAGTACGATTTAGCATACACAAGTCTAGGCGTGTTACAGATTTCAAGAAGAAATGACGCTTCTGCAACGACTATCACACGAATTACTAAGGTAATGATCAATTCTCTGAGTCGAGTCCTTTCACACAAAAACAACAGAGAGTCAATAGCATTGTTTGTGATGGTATGGCATCCCAAGATGAGTTCCAAGCTATATACACTTCTGATTAAGAATCTAGGAGGGAAAGTCATCTACTTTCCTCAGAGTTGCTCGAATCTTAAGCCTGTCAATACTAGCTCAAACTCAATGGCTATACCAGAGAATATCGTCTGTTCGGTGCACTCATTTTCTGTGCGATTCTTGCCTCAATCTTCGAATCCAACTCGCTTTTAGCCAGGAATTCAGGGGCCTTCAGTCTTTGCATGGAATAGTCCTTGGTACGCTCCAAAACGGCTGGAGGATAGACGAAAAATGCGCTCTCTGTCAGATCCTATCCAAAACAACACATGGAACATCCATCGATGCGCTTTCATCTGAAGCCAGACGAGAGACTTTCTCAGATGACCTGGATTCTCCATTGTCTTTTCAGCTTCGCGCTTTTCCTCTATTGCCACATCTGGGAGGAACTCAAAATCAGAGCCATGCTACAGGGCTACGCAATGAAGTTTCCGAGTATTTCTTGGCCGCTGTGCCAGACCCCCCAAGCGCATTTTCGGATGATGTATACCGGAAGGCACTAAGAGATCAAGTTGCCGAGCGAGGTTATCTTGTCTGCCACCAATTGTCGACTCGTCCATTATTCACACCCCGAGTGGTCTCGTGTGTATTTGAGCCGGCTGTCGTCAAAGATTGGTTGAACTGCTGTCAAGTACACCATATGTTCTGTTTGCTTGATCAATATCCATCCAAACTACATGATGTCGCGCCAAAATTAAATCTAATCGACTGCGAAAGCCGAAGAGTCGTGAATTGTAGCACCTTGGGTCAATATATTGAGTTAGAGTATGTCGCCCTGAGCTACATCTGGGGTATCAGTAGCAATGCATCTACGGCTGCCAAAGTAGGGCCTGAGCTGCCTGCTTTGCTACCGCGTGTTATTGAGGATGCTATTTCGGTGACCCTATCATTAGGATATCGCTTCATCTGGGTTGACAGGTACTGCATTGACCAACATGACGAGTCCAAGAAACACGAGCAGATAATGCATATGGATTCAATCTACCAATACGCCGCTCTCACCATTATTGCAGCTGCGGGCACGGACGAGACATACGGGTTACCAGGGGTATCTAGGAGACGACCCACGAGACAATGGTCATTCAAAGGGGATGACTTTAGCATAGCATCCACACTGCCCTCTCCCCAATGTTCCATCAGCGAGTCGCGATGGGCTACAAGGGGATGGACATACCAGGAGGCTGTACTATCCACTCGACGGCTCGTTTTCACAGACGATCAGCTCTATTTCGAATGTAACTCCATGAGCAGTTACGAGAGCCTGCACGTTTCTTGGGATGCATATTATTCGAGATCAAGGCCATATCTCAAGGATTTTATGCGGCCAACGCTTTTCTCTTTTCAGCAGAATATACCGGCCCCGGATTCACTGCATCCACCACTCGAATTCGCGAGCTTCATAACGTACACTCGCTGCGCCGAGCAATATTCGAGAAGAACGCTGAGTTTCGACAGCGACTCCCTTAACGCATTCGGCGGTATTATACGGAAGCTAGAGACGGCGGAAATGTCGCCGCTATATAATGTCTGGGGTGTCCCCTTTATTCACCCGACCGATAAAATAGTGCGAGAAGATTACTTGCCCCTTAAACCGTCACCGATCAACCCACCACTCAGCCCCTTGTTTCATGCACGAGTCCCTTTGCCCAATACAGACCAAGCACACCCCTTGAGTCTCTGGCCGTGGGACTCTCTTGGCGTCACGACATATCGACTGTGCCCCCTCGCAGACGGACTAATTTCCCGTCATGGTCCTGGGTAGGCTGGGAAGGATCA
Source organism: Xylaria hypoxylon (assembly GCA_902806585.1). Classification (NCBI taxonomy): domain Eukaryota; kingdom Fungi; phylum Ascomycota; class Sordariomycetes; order Xylariales; family Xylariaceae; genus Xylaria; species Xylaria hypoxylon. The sequence goes on from CADCXB010000001.1 coordinate 5,351,804, forward strand.
GTGACTTGGCCTACAATATCTCAGAGCTCGCCCGTCCGAAGTCCGAAATGGCCAAGTACGTCGATATACTTTGAAGAATGCAACGAAGATACCCCAAGGAGTTGCGATATATCTACCAGTTCAAATAAGCTACAACACCCAAGAACACTATGTATCGAGGCAATGGCCATGTCTCGTAACGCATTCATGCTCGGAGAAGATCCTCAGAGACTCTGCGTCTCGAGCGGTGGGGGAGTAATGCTGTATCCCAGCAGGCGCGGCCTCGATGCCTTAGGAGCTTTCATGGGAATCCAGTGCGGTTGCTACGAGGTTATCGGACTAGCCACCGTCGGAGCGAATTCGTATTTGATGCTCATCGAATTAGACGGCCAGGTCGTTCACAGGATCGGCACATTAGTAGTGAAAGAGTTTTATCTTACTTCCCTGCTATTTAAACCCAACGTCGTAACTTATCGCATCCGCTAGAATTTCTGGAAGAGCGTTACCACTGTCGGCGGTTTGATCCTTTCATTATTACCCTAGATTTGTATCATACGGGAGACACAGTGTAAACTCAGTAGGGCTGAAAAGATCGGGGTCCCAGCAAAGGGAGCGGATATTGGCTGTTTTGTTCAAACAATGCTCTACCTGTTTCTAGGCACAAGGGATTGATCAGGTGACTTGTTCCAATGAAATAAAGCGCCAAAAGGGCAATGAATCTTTGAGGCTTTAACAAAGTCTTGATTTCATGATATACAATAACCTAGTTCAGGAAGAATACCAAGACAAGAATGTTACTTATTGATATATAAGCGCCTTATATCCCTTTAGAATCCAACACATCTCATTTTCACATCGATATCGCCTTTCACAGAAACAGTTACAGCTTACCCAACATGTCCATCTCCACCGCGTTCGTTATCTGCCTCCTTGAAGCGCTCGTTCTTGGCGCCCCTAGTACCCCTGGAAATCTTACATTTCTGTCTAGCAATTCCACAGTTCTATCTAACACAATTTTGAACACCACAATAAAGGATGCCATGGAGGAACCACCCTCGGTCTCAGGGGTACCTGTAGGCGCTATTATAGGTAGCGCTCTCGGTTTCATTTTGGCGGTCATAATAATCTTATGGTTTGTTCACCGCCTTATATTCCATGGGTGTGGGTGGTGCTGCTGCTGCTGTTTCACAGAGGGAGAAGTTGACGAAGTGTGAGCAATAGAATCATGAGTGAAGACTTTCGCGCATTAATATATAAGCTAGTTTTCTGTTTCACTATTTGATAGGTGCTTTTGTTTATAATATAATTACCAGATTAAGTAAAACAAGTTCGATGTTTTGCCTTGCTATTTAAACCTACTATTATAGCTTATTAAATCTATAAAAGGGCTAAAAATTATTATTATTGTAAATAATTCAATCTTTTTATTTTAAATTATAGCTTTAATTAAAAAGCAGCGCGTTATTATATTTTACAACTATATTTCTTATAAGCTAGAAATGCCAACTTTAGTTAACCATGTGCCCTCTTTTATACCACGTTTTGTTACATATAATAAAACCTTTTTTTATTCCCATTCTTGACTAGTATGCTATATAAAGTCAAAGTGTTAATTTGATGGGTTTAGACGGATTGGAGTCCTGGTAAGAGAGAAAATATTATTTGTTATAGCATTATAGTGTAGCTGGAATCATATGATTTGCTTACCTAAAGTAGGTGGCCAAAAACGATCTCGAAATATCTCACCTCTATAGTAGGTTCACTACCACAACTCAGTAGATAGCTGCTGCAGCTTAGGAACTAAGAAAAGGAAAGAAATCTCAACCTTTGATGAAAGTATCATACTGGAATGTTATTTTGTTAAACGTGGCTGGTGAGCACAGGCGCCCTTTGTCCTTTGTTTTTACACAAATAAAAGATTATACTATTGTGTAGAGTCTGTGCACTCAAAACAAACAACAGGCTAATTTCCAAACAGAGGTTATCAAACAAGTGATTTGTTCTAGTGAAATAAAGCTTCAAAGCTTTAACAAAAGTCTTTATATTCGGGTTATATAATAAACTAGTTCAAGAACAACACAAAGGCACAATGGTGTTTTCATACACCCTTTCCACACATCAGTGATATTTAAGTGCTCTATATTCGTTCAGGTTCAGCATTTATTATTCCCACATCATTACCATCTTCTACACCAGTACTACCTTTCACAAAAGACCACCACCGCCTGCCCAACATGTCTGCTTCTATCGCGATTATCATCTGCTTTCTTGAAGCGCTCGCACTTGCCGCTCCCATCACCTCTGAGTCTCTTGCGTTGCTGCCTAGCAATTCAACAGTTCACACGAGCCCTATTCCATCTAACGTGGTGCTGAATGCCACTGCAGAGCACTCAGTGCAGAATATAGATTTAGAAGCACTCCCCCCAGGCATGGCGATAAGTACAGGCGGTATCGTCGGTATTATCATTGGGTTTCTTCTGACCCTGCTAATCATTGTGCTTATGGGCCGAAAGATGATGGGGTATTCGGTACCCGGGGTGAGGTTATTGAAGAGGATGATAAGAAGATGAGCAGTGAAGCGAGAGCATAAGCGAGAGTGTGGTGAGTGAAGCTTTTGGCGTGTCGATGTTTAGACTAGTTTCTGTTTCACTATTCGTTAGAGTTAAGCGCCTTGTTTAAAATATGATGACCAATTAGCCTTAGTTGTACATGCCGTTTTAAAGTGGTTTAACGTGAATGCAGTCCTTATTCTAGTTGAAAAGTAAGCACTCTTAATAAGTAACTTTTTTTAAAAAAAAAAAAAAAAAACATAAAGTCATGTTCTGCCCCGTTCGAGTAAATTCGAGTAGCTAATCGGATGATCTCAGCATCCATTAAATATTTGCTACAAAGACTAGCGCACTAGCTCACATCTGCGAAGTCCCCAAATATTGATGAGAGGGCATAAATTTTCTGGGATATTTACACCATGTAGTCCGGTGAAGGCAAGTAGTTATACATTATCGTACAACTTTAGGACAGGTCAAACACGGTGTCAGCATCAATGAAAGTTGATGGGGAAAGCATTCTCTCATGGAGTGCTGTTGCAGACTTAGGTACCTAATCTCAAATCGCCTTTTCATCCGCCTGTACCTTTTGCATCAAGCTTTCAGGATACAGAAATGCGGGAACAGCCCAGACAAAACATGTGTGAGGTGCCATACTCTGAAAAAGCCCAATGCAAACGAACGCCTTAGAAAGCAACGTATGACCCTGCATGCGAAGCCTTGTAAATGCAATGTATCCAGTCCCCCCCTTGCTCATGCCCCAGCCAAACGCCTGTATTTCCAGGGTATATTCCGAATACAAATGCATGCCTCTGAGAACCGAGTGAGAGTCCTTATATCTATCTAACGGATTCTGACCGCGACGCCTTAACCTGGAGTGCACGCGTACCTTAAAAGGGATCCGCTAATGCGAGAAGGAAAGAAGGAACCCGAATTTGGGGCACATGACTTGGGGAAATTGTACATAGAAAGAAAATTGATTTGTGCTGAAAGTCATCACCCAATTGTTCAGGCGACTAAAGTAGTCTCTGATGGGTGTTACCCTATACTAATAGAAGTGGCGAAATGAGTCTCGTCGTGCTTGGCCAGTAACGCGAGCCGCTCGAACCTTCAGAAATCCATGAACAGTCGTGACAGGGACAAACGAGGTCGGAAACGGGACCACAGGAGAGGTGACTGTTTGCTTGGTGGGCACAGCAGTGGTGGTCGTAGAAGTCGGCGGCTGCGCTGTAGTGTCTCCGTTTCCATTGTGACCACCCACAGTGACAGTGTAGTACTGGGTAACGGTCTCTGGCTCTGCAGTAACGGTAACGGTCTTGATGTGGCTATGGTCCGTGCCTTTCTTTGTAGACGATGGAGTTGGGTCGGATGCACTGGTAACATCACCAAGACCGGTGGGTGCAGGGGGACTGTTAGTGCCGACGCCAAGGGCCGTTGCCTCGATGAGGTTATGCACCTGCGATGAAATGGCTGCACTCGCGATATCGTTGTTGCTGCCAAACTTGATCGAAGGCAGCGCCTTGACTCCCTGGCTCTTGGCTGATCCACTGAGATTGATTTGCGCGCAAGAGGTGTATATCTCCGTCACGTTCTGGGAGTCAGAGATGATTAGAGGCCAATCCCACACCCACATCAGTGTATATGTGCCGTCGGAGGGCAAGTCGGCCGGCAATTGAAGATCGGTTTGACAGGAGAGTTGGTTGACACCGTACTTGGCTTTTCGCTCCTGGGCGATAGAATTTCCTGGGGCGTCTTGGAAGCACTGACCGTCATCAAAGTAGTGGGTAGCAAGGAGCTTGCCCTTTTTATTTCCGCCCTTCCCGTCGGCGGTCCAGGAATTCAATACGTCATTGATGCCATCGGAATCTTGATGCTGCGTCGTACCGTATACGTACACATTCCCACCGCGATATGGTCTTGGGGTCAGGTCGGGTTGTGTGACATGACCGTTCTCCTGGTATTGCAGCGCGATGTAGTCGCCTGCGGCAGCTTGCAGAGGGGGGTATTGCTTAGCGTCGCCCGATGACAGCGGTTTACAGATGACCGGGTTCTTTGAAGTGTCTAGTATCTTGTTCAGGTGCACATCGTCAGAGACTCCTTGAAGTCTGGGGATGTAACCGATAGGGTAGCCTGGTTTCCCAGTAAATGTCCCGGTAGAACTGATTTGGTAAATAAATTCAACCCAGGTGTGGGCATTGGCGGTTGGTACTGCAGCCAGCAGCGAAAGGGCGGCGACAGTAGCGCCCTTGAGACTCATTTTCATAGAAACTGAGGAAATAGTGCAATGCAAAGGCCTCGCCGGCGAGACCGAGACAAGAAAGGAAAAGATGAAAAAAGGGTGGCGTGTGTAGCTTAATATTGTATGCGCGACTGTTGGTATTGAAGTGATGGATTAACTGAGTGTCGAGAGTGTGCTGGACAGTGCAGCATGGAGAAACCGGGCAGTCGGAGAAGAGAATCGAAATTATTTACGGTTTGCGCTGCAATACGCGAAGTTGGTGCATGAAGTAAAAAAGGGAATCGTTAGAGAAGTGAATGGGAGTTTTAGTGAAAAGACGCGCTGCGTCAACAGTTAGGCTAGTCGAGCCGAGTACAAATAGAAATAAAAGGAATTGAGGCTCTTTGTGCTGGGCCTAGACTTGGATGGCAAAAAGACGCCAAACAATAGAAGTAGAACCCTTTGATCGAGGAACAATGGTCAATCAAGTGATCTGTTTAGTCTTCACTAAATTGAAGGCAAGGGAGAGGGCGAGGGCGAGGGCGAGGGTGAGGAACCCTAGGGTCGGAGTGGTTCTGGAAGAAAGAACGGGTCCCAATGTCCCGTGTCTTGACTTGGTGTGTGTCTGTGGTATGTATGCGGCGTGTATACGGCGTTTATGTGTTTGCTTGTTTGCGTCTAAGAGAGAAAATAGAAAAGGCGTATAGTATAGTAGTATTCAATATGCCAAGAACAAGAGCGGCACAAGGATACTTAGCAGGGAGAGGAGGGGTTATATGAAGGGTGAGGGCAGCAGTTAACTGACTGACTGACTACCGACTTGTAGGGATCTGGCGATCAATCATGAACATGGGAGCGGCATCTTGCAGAGGTGAGCTGGCTTCTTATTATCGCAGGCAGACCTCTCTCATCGGCTGTTGGCTGCTTGTATGGGTCCGCTACGGTCAGGGTGTAGCTAACCTTCACCGTCATCAAGCCACTTCGACGCACTTCTCGGAATAACAAGGAAATGACAAATTTTAGCGGCGCAAAGGTTAGGTTACGGGTCAAAATCGGTCTACTTCCGAGTTTACACGCCCGGGCTATACAAAATCAGGGTCACGACGCCTTGGACTACGGGTCTCGAGAAAATATCCCAGGGTAATTCCACCATGGTCATGGTCGATGGCCAGGCCTATTTTCTTGGAAACATTGGATGTGGAGCATAGCGAGAATGTAAGAATTAGAACTAGGGACTAACAGATGCACGACGGGCTAAAAATGCTTCTTGTATTGACATGGGAGGTTTGAGGAAGACGACTACGCGCGGCAGCGGTTCGCGCTGGGCCCGCCGTTTTGGTGTTGTGAGGTTGAGAAAGGTTTGTGGTACAGCTTAGAGTACATTGATGGCTGTGGGGAAGCAATGCATGACCAGCCCAAATTCAGTCTTGAGGGCACTCTCATTGGCCACCGGGAGCTTAAGATGCTACATTTTACAACATGCTACGGGGGCCATCAGGGGCTCTGCGCGCTTAGTACGTGCTAGTGCACGGACCTAGCCATGTTAGGATAATGGCCCATTGTCACTTTCATCTTTGTTTCTATGGAGAAGTGACTTGGCGTTTCATTCTCCACCCAGATCGATCACTGGATAGATTGTACCCAGTAGATACCTAGGTACTGTATGTACCTGCATCGTCCCCATATTTAACCTTTTCGCCGTGCCCACCAGCCCCATTTTCAATTCCTGGTCCCGCCCAACTCTCTTCAACTCACTTTCTCCACCAACCATTTCTCAGAATACCCTCGTTTCGTAACAGGTGAGAATGAACAAGGTCGCATCAAGGTAAATTTACTAGAACCTCATTAAACTGTGGCGGCTATTTCTACGGCCACATTTAACGGCCTCTTCTTTTCTTTCTTTCTTTTTCTCAAACGCCTCAATTATCAAACCACTCGTGGCTTATGCTTATGAGAAGTGGGAATTGTGTTCTCACATCCTAACCCATACATTCCAGACACGCGCGCGCCTACTCCAAATCAAGAACATGGAATTAAGCGTAGGTGGTAGGTAACGTGTATCAGTTCTCACCCCTTCGCACACTCCACGGGAGCGTCAATTGAAATGACAGCGCTTCTCGCTTTGCTTCATTCTTACTCAAATACAAGTAAGTGGCTCTTCGCAATCTTACACAGACGGGCCAGTATCCCATCAAGAAGTTAGGTGTTCTGTCCTTTCAAATCAATGACCCGAGATTATTAACTATTCTTTGCCATCCCCCTTCACGCCTGAGACACCCCCATAGTTCTTTTCTGTTGAGTTCCCGTGTGAGATGGGCCGTCTTGAGTGTTCCAATATGGGCATCAAGCAATTTAGGCTGGTCGCATCTGATCGGATAGCAGTCATCGATCGAAAGGTTTCGTTTGATCTTCCGTGCATCATCTGATGCAAGCACTTACAGACCCGTCTGTCTGCGAACGTGCACTACCTTCTTGTGACAACAGCCTTGGCAGATGCCAGTTCATGCGATACGCGATGTAGGATGCACCCGAACCACCGTTAAATTCAGCCTTACCTTTGCCTCCTGGCCCTAGCCCTAGCCCATCCAGCGCGCTGGTGACTTGAGAGTCATCAGCCAACCAGTCTGTCAGGTCCGGCTGTCTGTCAGGCAACTCCTCACCACGTAACACAGGCCAAGTATTTTCCACTGGCCCAGCACTGAATTAGGTGTTATCAGCCCAACCTGAATAGTCGCGCGGAATGGGCCTCATTTCCAACCCCTCACCCCAAATCGACCGACTGCTCTTCTCATTCGTGACGCTTGTAGTTTCAGGATTGCAACAATCGCTCCCAGGTCTTTTTAACCGTTAGGTTTTCCCGATCACCACCCCACTAGCCACCCCCGGACGATCATTAATCCTGGTCATTTGCTCCATGCCATTAAATGGGTCTCACGTTGTCAGACCACTAGGTTAGCATCCAAGAACGGACCGGTGCAGACTACACTAGCCTCACCATTCTTAATATGTTTCCTCGATCATCTTAGTGAAGTTGAAGTCGTGGAGGAGGACTGAAACATCCGTGCCAAGACCACATTAAACCAGGCACAATGGCCATAGAGATAACAAAGCGATATTATATAGTTAAATCTCGCAATAAGGTATTTATTTGATTGATAATGAAGCAAAGCGCGCCTCAGCTCCAAGGACATGCAAAGCTCAAAGACGACTGTGTATGTGATGACTAAGATTCCATATATCAATCCGGTGATACGTGTGTGTACGTGTGCGTGTGCGTGTGCGTACGTGTGTGTACGTACACAGGAAGACTGCCGTTAAACACTGATTATCCACAAAGCTACCAAGCAATTCAAGCTTAAATCCACTAAGTGCATTTGACGCGCGGGTTTTTTGGAACTACAAATGAGTAACACATATCATCAAACATGTTAGTGTTATATAATACCAACCGACGAAGTGGTTGTTGCAAAAAAGATTGTACACTGTTTTTTTTACCTTCACAGTTTTTCCTGTATATTCCGTAGTGAGAGGACCATCACCATATCATATCACGTGACAAATTGCCCGCTTGGCTAAGTGGTATAGCGTGTCACTAGTAATTCAAACCTAGATGTCATGACAAGATCAGCGGTTCGATTCCGCTAGTGGGCATTTCTTTTTCCTCTTTTCACTCATCAACATGGTGAGAAAGCACCGAGCAGGCACATGTCTGTCTGTATGTCTGTCTCTATCTTCTTTTGTTATCCTGCCTACCCACCTACGCTACGCCTAAGTGCTCATGTCTCAAAATCTGGGGGTTCTATAATAATGTCATGCTTGTTTGGTAGTTCCCTTCTGTCCTGTTAAAGATTTCGATATCGTTGCCGGACCTGTATATTCGTTCCCATTTCTCTGACAGTTACTATAAGAGCTAGCTAGCATTCCCCGCACGGGATGGTCCGGTTTCTTCTCTATACTCTCTCTCCGTTCTATTAACATTGTTCAAGCCGATGTCGATTCTAACCAAGAGCCGCTGCGGTTTAAGGTATGCGGTCTCTGCTCAAGGCTCGAGACAGTCAAGTCAGTATATTATACCAGGCGACTACTACATATATCGTCTTATAGATAGATAGATATTCATTTCTGTTGTCTGAATTTCACTTGCCGGCAGAAGGAAAACGGACATTATAGCGTCGAAGCCATATGTGAGATCATCGTGTCGCGGGTCTGTGTGTGGATGTATGCTTTTCTGGTCGATTTAGTTGGTCGAGCTCAGGGCACATTCCGGTGTCGCTAGAGGTCTGGGGTAAACGCCAATTAGACATAGTAATCCCCTCTTCTATTTGTTTTGCTAGTCATTGCTGGCTCATATCTAGATTTCTGAAACCGATGCACACAAGCACACCTAAGACATCCAAAGAGGCCCCAGGAGACTCTATCATTGCAGATAAAAATCATGCAATCTACCTCCCCGGCTTTTTCTTCGCAAAGGAGGGATGGGAAACGACCGGTCGGCATCGCCATCATAGGCTTCGGTGGCCTCATCGGGCGTCGGCACACCGCCCATGTGCTCTCGAACGCGTCTGCAGTCCTCGTAGCCGTCGTGGACGGTGCGCCAGGTGCGGCAGAACTAGCCTCCCAGCTAGCGCCCGGTGTACCCTACTACCCAAGCGTGAGCGAAATGCTCTCAGCCTCCGCCACCGCCGATAAATCGACTCCGGAGGCCGCGATCGTGTGCACTCCTAATGCATATCACGTGTCCGTGGCGCTGGAGCTAGCCGATGCCGGCGTACACTTGCTCGTTGAGAAGCCGCTTGCCGACACCAAAGCTGCCGCTCGCACGCTTATTGACCGTGCACATGAGATGGGAATCAAGTTACTCGTAGGTCATCATCGACGATTCAACCCCTATGTAGTCGCCGCACGGAAGGTACTCATGGCATCAGAAGAGAAGCCAGATACAGCGGTAGGACCAAGCGTGGGATCGGTAACAGCAATCTCCGGCCTGTGGGCAACGTATAAGCCAGAACCGTATTTCGCCGCGGCGCCCTGGCGACGTAGCAGGAGACAGGGTGGTGGGCCTGTCATGATTAATTTTGTGCATGAGGTTGATATTCTGCAGTATTTTCTCGGCCCTATTGTGCGAGTGAGCGCGGAGAAAATGGTTGGAAGAGTTTGTGTTGGGGCGAGCGATGCAGATGCCGTGGAGGACGGCGCAGCATTGACACTACGCTTCGCATCGGGCGCCGTGGGAAGCTTTATCCTATCAGATGGGGTGGTCTCCCCGCATTTCTTTGAGGCGGGCACCGGTGAGAATCCGATGTTGCCTCGAGCAAGACGGCCGCGTTACGGTCATCTTGATGAGAGCGGTAATAGCAAGATCGAACGCAAGGAACAGGACGAAGAGCCTGTTGACGTCTATCGTATATTCGGCACCCATGGCACACTGAGCGTGCCTGATATGACCCTCTGGACATGCGGAGAGAAGTCCCGAAGCTGGGAAAATGAGCTTAAAGTTCAACGTGTGGAATTAGACGATGATCCTCGTACCCCTTTTGATCGCCAGCTCGACCACTTCATCGCTGTTATCAGAGGGGAGACTCCGATCGAGAACGGGCCGGGGTGTACAGGCGAGGAGGGACTTAGAGTCATTGCGGTATGTGAGGCCGTCATAGAGGCGTTAGGTGATGCAGAAGGGGGTAGAGTGATCGTCGATACTGCTTAAATAATCCACATGAGTCCTAAAGTAATAGGTTATTTCGTAATTTCAATTTTATATACCTAACTAAACCTTTCTATCCTGTTCAATCCTAGGCATTCGTCGGTGAATAATGGTCTACGCTTGGCTCTGCCAATTTCAATCGGATCATCGCTAACTACGGAAATCATCCCCTTGTTTTAAATCCCGGAGGCTCCTTGGTTTTACTTTTCGACTCTCATGTATTTTGAGTATTGGGGAGGCTGGAGTTATACAGGTAGTTAGAAAGATTGCGCAACAACAAGTACTCATCACACTCCTATACTAGGGTTCTGACACTAAGATCATTGACACGGCCAGCAGGCATGTAGCAGGAAGCATATACCTCCCATGTACATATGTAGTATACACAAGATCTATCTCAGCTCCAGATGTGGAGTAGTAGGAACACTATCACATGCAAAGTACCAGACATACATATAACATACATACGCTGTTGTTGGTTCCCCATGCTACCTTACACGCATGCAGTAGGTATGTTGCACCAAATGTGAATGTGCCCAAAATTATCACGCGATGCTGCTGGATTCTTTGGAGAGACACTGCGATTCGTTTCCTCATCCTCTGCCTTTATTTTGCCGATATATCCTCTTTTACATTGTGCACTGTCCTCGTTCCATCTTTTTTGCTCAAGAAGGTCTGCTCTGGATTATCTTCCTACTGTAGCATTGTCCGCCATCTCAACTTGTCTTTGACCACTGACATTCCCGCAAGTACTATCTTCTACTGATGGCTTCTCAACGCTCTCTGGACTACATCATCGTCGGCGGCGGTACTTCTGGCCTCGTCGTCGCTAACCGATTGTCTGAAGACCCCAATATCGAAGTCTTGGTGCTCGAGGCCGGTAAGGACCTATCCCTCGATCCCCGCGTGAATATCCCCGCCCTATGGACTTCTCTCATGGGCTCTGATGCCGACTGGCAGTACAAGTCTGTACCCCAGCAGGGACTTGAGGGTCGATCTATCCGACAACCCCTAGGTAAAGTCCTAGGCGGATCCTCTGCAATCAACGGTCAAGCCTTTATCGCTCCTGGCAAGGCGGAAATCGATGCTTGGGCGAAGTTGGGCAACCCCGGGTGGGACTGGGATAGCTTGGTGCCTTCGTACAGGAAATCATACACTCTCATTCCACCATCGGATGAGGCCACGCTCAAACATCTCGGTATTGACTGGATCGATGACGAGTATCGTGGTTCCTCAGGTCCTATCAAAGTTTCGTTCCCTGGCGTCGTTCAGAACCCTCTATGTAAGGCATGGATTGATAGTTTCCAGGGTTTGAACATGGTCACAAGTGCTGGTAAGTCTAGTCCCTCAGGAGATATTTCATATGAGAACGAATAGGTAGATACATTGTATCTGCGTGATAGTCATGTACGTTGAATAACTCAATCTTCTATTATTACTATTTAGATCCATTCTCGGGCAGTTCGATTGGTGGTTACAGCAACACGGCAACCGTTGACCCGAACACAAAGGTTCGAAGCTATGCCGGCTCAGCCTACGGCGGTCCTGCTCGCCAGAGATCCAACGTGCGCATTATCACCGACGCCCAAGTCCAGAGAATTACGTTCTCTGAGACAGGCTCCGGTGCTGTGAAGGCCATGGGCGTACAGGCTTTAGTGGATGGCAAGACGGAAACGTTTGCCTCTGCGAAGGAGGTCATACTTGCAGCCGGCGTATATAATACACCTAAACTCCTTGAGCTCTCAGGCATCGGCGACAGGAAACTACTCAATCGCCATGAGATTCCGGTCTATGTAGACCTTCCAGGAGTCGGCGAGAATCTTCAAGACCATCTGATGACGGGCCTAAGCTACGAGGTAGTGGATGGTGTCATCACAGGGGATCCGCTGATGCGCCAGGAACCTGAAGCCCTCGCCCTGGCCCAAAAGCTCTACGTTGAAAACAAGGCCGGGCCTTTCACCATCGGTGGCATGCAATCTCACGCCTTCATGTCGACTCCAAACGCCACGGCGCTGCTAGACAAGTATCCCAGACCACAGAGTCCCACAGACTCCGAGTACTACGACACGATCCGCTCAATCATCGAGGCCCCAGGTGGAAGCTCAGGCGCATGGCTCATGTTCCTAGCACAGACAAACCTACACGAGGGTGGTAAGAGCTTCGTTGGCACGCAGCTGCTTCCTGAGAACTTCGTTAGCTTGGGCTGTGTGCAGTCGCACCCTTTCTCGCGGGGCACGACTCACATCTCCTCCGCTGACATCAACGCCGTGCCCGATATCAATCCCTCCTACTTCTCACACCCAGCCGACTTGGAGATTATGGCCCGACACCTACAAGCCCTCGACACGAAACTGCGCCCTTCGGAGCAGCTAGCGCACTTTCTGAAGCCCGATGGGAAACGCAACCATCCAGATGCCTTCCACGTCGGAGACCTAGAAGGGGCTAAAAAGTACGTGCTCGACACGGCTACTAGTGCGTACCACAGCTGCGGCTCGGCCGCCATGTTACCCAGGGAAAGAGGCGGAGTAGTAGATCCGAAACTGTTTGTGTACGGCACGGAGAATCTTCGCATTGTCGATGCTAGTATCTTCCCTCTGATCCCCCGCGGAAATATTCTGTCTTCAGTGTATGCCGTCGCCGAGAATGCAGCGGATATCATCAAAGGTCATTAATTGGAGAGTTGTGTATCTAACAATAAGCTCTAACATACAACTATTCATGCTCATAAGCAGCCTGTATTTAAGGCTATATATCTAGCGATAGAAAGCTCTCATGTGTTTTACACAACATGAGCGAGAATGTGGAAGTTATTGATTGGTATAGACAGTGAGCCAGGTCAATATTTGGTTTTTCTTCTAGCTAGTGTAGCCTAAATTTCGCGAGCCACAAGATTTCCAATACGGGTGTAGTATTGTACATTCAAGTGTTCACGATGAGAGCCTCTAGTACACGAAGCCGAGCGCTACAGCTTCATCACCAACTATTCTTCACCAGCAATTTAAACAAGAGCATAAATGCGCGGAACCGGGAGATGAATTATTTTTGGGTAGGTAGGCATTGACGTAGCTCCCTCCCTATATAGACGTTAAACTTAATATGGACAAGATAAATTCGTTCTTTAGTTATTGCAATAAAATCTATAGGGGGATGGCAAGGCAGATTCAGGTTTAATAAATAATCCATCTAGATAGCTTAACATCTTTAGCTTTACTTTATTATACTTGTTATGATGAAAACTATAGCATAAATTAAATATATATGTAATTATTTCTAGTTTAAAAACAGAAAGCAAATTTCTTTAATTAAGCAGCGTCACCAGGATGGGACCGGATGTCATATGCACTATCACTCGCCTCCGTGAGTCTTGGCCGGTAATGTACTGCACCAAATGCTCTTATTCAACAAAGGAAGTTATTCAGCTAATCCGCCCTTGCTTTAAGGTAAGACATACGAATAATGAAGGGTAGCTGACTTCAGATAGGTTCTGAAATCCGATGATACGGTGTTTATGTAGCTGGTGCTTCCACCTTAGTTGTAAAAGTTATTCAGGTAGAGATATACTATAGATCTATATATTGATTGATTTCTTGAGCATCTCTTGCTCCTCTCGCTTGTCTTCCTTTAGCTGTAGCTCTGATGATAGTTGAAGTTCATTTCAGGGGACCACCGTTTCCGACCGCACGTAAGCCGCCACAGCGCAGAAAATATTAGCATTTTTCCTGTTTTCCGTCCGCCACCTCATCATGTCAGACTCACCTTCACCTTCACCGAGCTTCAAAAGGAGCAAGATAGCAATTTTCTAGATTCAATACTGCTTGTTGCTGGAAACTTTGACGAAGAAAGTTTCTTAGTTACCCTCGATAACCTTTCGCTCACCAACTTGGAAACCAGACTTTCCTCACTTAATCTACGCGGATCCAGATTTTCTCTGCTGCAACCTTTGCACTTCTTACCAAGCACACGCACAACCGCGAATAAAATAATAAACACAAGGCCTCCATTTTTCTTTCAGCAAAGCCAAATTACTTTATTAATTCGAGCGTTTAGAGCGAGTAAGGATAGTACCGCGCACAAAATATGACACTACATGGAATACGTAATATAGCGCTTATAGTGCATCGAACGATGGTATTCCATACCTTGCCTAATCAAGACCAGGAGCACAGGGACCAATTGGTCGAGGTGCACATCGCCTCCTCATCTTCCGGCTTCCAAACCCGTATTTTTGAATCCGGGACTACGTTCGCCGAAGAAAACACAGGCAGCAGCAACAGGATAGAAGTCTAGGTCGCGTCCAGGCCGCAACGACTTTCCCGCTCGACAACAATGGCCTTTGGTTCTTGGCTCCGTACTCAGTCCCCTGCGCCGTAGATCCCGTATACATCAAGGATGCCAGGATAGGCACTGGCCGAGTCAAGGTCGATGTACTTTCCAAGTCATCTGGTTATCGGACGGAGATCTTTCAGGGCGCAGCGCGTTCGCTCAAGAGGCGAACGGAGTACGGAGTACGGAGTCTGATCGACTATAATCGGGATGGTGTGTTAGACTTGACGTATATCAAGTAGCTGAACACAGGCACGGGAACCGCTCTCATAGCCGGATCTGCCTGGCGAAGGGAATTGGGGAATGAATAGTGTGTATGGTAAGGTGGCAACACTCGTTTTACATGACAAGTATACTTTAGGATTGACCACACGCACTCGATTACTTCATATACATTCCTTGTCCGACGCTCAAGGCTTACGGATAGACCACGGTCCGTCTAGTCAAGACTATGTAGTTATCTAATCTCGATCATTTCGCGACTATCTCTAGCTAGTTCATTCCTGCTTGCGACACGACTAGCAAATGGGAATGCGAGTCTCAGATTCTCATTTCAGTTAGTACGATTGTCTCTGGGGAGTCGCCGGCGAGTCACCACCGGACTCCTTCTCGGTAACCTCTCCCTGAGGCGACAGCAATGCCGAGAGGAGATGGACCTAAACCAAGTCGTTACCAGTAGCTAGCTCCAGCGTGTTCTGCACACGCTTTCGTCATTGATGATGCTCACATGCAAGCTTCATCCTCAACATGGGACCCGTAGCTCAGCGGTAGAGCATCTGATTCCAGTTTCCAAAAGAAACAGCATCCAGAAGGTCATCCGTTCAAATCGGGTCGGGTTCAATTCCTGTGCCAAACTATCATGAGTTTCGGCTAAACTTCAGTTTTTTTTCAATTTCTTTTGGCTTAGACTTGACTAGCTAACCTAGCTAACCTAGCATCCACCTAGCCCCTCTGCTGCTAGCACGATATTTACTTAGATAGTTACTTAGTGGCACTAAGCAAGGATTTATTGTATAAAAGTTTACCGGGAAGCCAAATCAGGAAGGGTACGATGAATTAATTAAGTAATTAATTAATCATAAAGATTCTCAGTCTAAATGGAGGCGTACTCCCTTAAACGCAGGCGACAGACCGGCGATTATTACCGACAGATGGTAGATAGATAAGATAATGTGATTTGGCCTATCTACTTCACTAGGAGCCAACACTTTATGCAACTAACCAACCAGGCAACAACCAATAGACACATAAACATTACTACACATCGGAAATGGCTTTGCCATGTTGCTGTCTGATAGGAATGACGCCTAGAGCATATTTGTATTGGAAGCATTCAATCAACTTAAAAGGTTGGTCCAAAGCCAGAGGCAAAAGCTTAAAATAAATAAATTCGCCGCCCTTTCCATGTCCTGTCCCGTCCTGTCCCCTTATTACCGCCCCAAAGGATCGCGAAATACAACGCCAAAACTAAGCAATGGTAGGTAGGTAGCCCAAGTATCAAACACACCTGCTGGCCCGCCCCTTATTGACGGTGATGACCATGATTGATTGATAAAGGGAAGGATCCCCGCCCGTTCCAGCCCTCGAAGAATGCATGCATCCATCTATCTGGTCTTCTAGGTTTAACCTGAGATGGGGATATACCCCAGTATGAAAAGAGCGGCAGCGTCTTGGAAACGCACATATCACGTTCCAGAGCTAGCTACTTATCACAGAAAGCTCAGCGACCCCTCGTCCATGACAGCCGTCGGTGCGCCTCCGCCGCCAGATTCGCTCTCGCGGTGGGATGCGTAAGCTGAAGACGCGGCGGCCGGGTGATGCGCGAGCTTGCGGATAGAATGGACGGGGTATCCATCGCACTCGCCGTCGTCGTCGAGTCCGACGCTCTCGGTGCGCGACCTCTTGCGGCCCGCGAGCGTCGGGGAGCACTGCTGCTGCTGCGCGGCGTGCGAGGTCAAGGTGGGGATATGTCCGAGGGAGTGGTTCCGCAGCGGCGTCAGTCCCGTCCCGCCTAGTGCGAACGCTGCGGTGTCGCCCTCGTGCATGTCGCCGCCTTCGTCGAATAGTAGCCCCGTAGACGCTCGACGGCCGTAGCTGTTCGGCGAGATGTGAGTGAGATCCGCGGGCACCTGCCATGCTGCCCATCTGTCATGGTGCTCGGAGCCGAGGTCTGCGTGTGTCTCGTGCCCGATGTGCTCGATATGGTGCTGGGGATGGCCTGCGGCCGCGGCGGCTGCGGCGGCGATGGCGGCCCATTGTGGCTCTGCGGCGCTCGACGCCTGTAGACCGCTTGCGTCTGCCCAGTCCACGCCACCGGCATCTGGTACCGCATGAGTGCCGTCCATGTAACGGGTTGTCAAGTCGTCGAGTGCATGTGGAGATGTCGTTGTGAAATCCGGCATATAACCCGAAACGTCAAGACCAGATAGGAAAGACTCGGTCGGGTTTGGATCATTGCCGACGAGGACACTACCTTGGGTGTGATCGGTCGTATTCGTGCCACTCGTCCCGTCAGACATGAAACTCAGGTGATGATGCAATGTGTGGCCCGAGTCGATGTGTGTGCTATTGCCGTCAAAGCTGTGAGAGTAGTTGCTTGGAAGCGTCGCTGTGGGAGGTGGGGTCGCGAGTCCGTTTGAAAACCCGTCGAGAACATCACTTAGCCCCGAGAGCTGGTGTTGTTGGTGCAGATGGTGTAATTGTTGCTGGTTGTGAGCATGAGTATAACCCGGCAGGCTGAAAGCAGTCGTGGCGCCGGTGTCGTAAGCAGCGCTGAAGTTCTCGTGCATCACTGCGTTCATGTGCTGTGCGTATCCGGGATTCGGGCTCATGATATTGTCCCTGGACAGGTCCCTGGGCATGACCGTCGGCGACCCAGAGACGTACGCTTGTTGCTGATGATACGACGATGTTGGGTCGATCTTGGTGAGGAAGCGCCAGTTAGTACCAGGGGGCACAACTGTCGTCTTCCCCCTCTCGTCGGTGTTATCATGAACAGGCATGAATGTCCATAGTATGACTGCTCGACGTGTCCATTTCCCACGGTTCCGCTTGCTAGACGCATCTTCGTCACTATTCCTGCCTACCACTTCGCTCTGAGGCGCCGACCATATCTCTTGGTACATGGCAACTTGAGCGAGGAGGTCCTTGGGGCTGGGACCTTTCGACTTGAGATGCGGCGATGCTTCCTCGTTCTCCTTCTTCATCCGGGCTGCTTCACGCTCCGCTCGGCCACTTAGCGATGCCGCCTCTCGGGCTGCGCGCTCACGATCCTTCTTCTCTCGTTCAGCCGTAACAAACGGAGCCAGCTTGATGAAAGTATTCGCCCAGCTGTTAGCTGGGAACGGAATGGAGATGGTATCGCGGCTGCCCCGGGCGGTGCAATCACATCGACCGACACCACTGCAGCCAACGCGATGGGACGGAATTACTTCGATTGAACTGTTCTCCTCCCAGAATTCGTTTTCCACATCCGACATGTACAGTTCGTCAGGTTTGATGACGCATGTCCGTGATCGCCAACTGTGGTTGTGGAGATCAGGCCGGCTGATCGTGCATTCAACAAGCCCGTTCAAGTCGGAACCCGGGGGAAACTTCGAAGTAGAGTGCAAGTCGAGCACAGTTTCGAAGTGGAAAGTATCGCAGGGCCCAACGACACAGCGTGAAGTCAGCTCATCAGACGGCTGAGTGTCGTCAAGGGCAGCAGTGAGCTTCTCTCGAAGCTCAGGAAATCTAACATCCCACTTGCCGGAAATATCCTTCACCGAAGAGGATTCCTTCTGGGCTAGAGACTTTGTGTATTCGTGTAGTAATACGGTCGGTCGGTTTCCTTGGCGTGGTAGCTCTTTATAGTCCTTGCCCTCATTGAGCTTCAGATGGGGGTAGTCTGCGTCTGTCAAGCATAACCCATCCGGATGGTTTCCGATCACTTGTTTCTTCATCCCACCATCCTCCAGCGCGACGTGCTTCTCCTTGAGCGTTATTTTCGACGATGACACGAAGATCCAACATTGCTTTGGTCTGATGAACACATCATTCTCAGCATTCAGAAGCCGCGAGAAGTACTCATAGTTTGGTCGTTCGTCTGGTAACCGCCCATCAGCTATAGATATGAGCACTCGGTTGTTCTTAAACGACTCCGTGTCTTCCTCTTCCTTCGCCACTCTCTTGTCGTCATCCAGTCCGTCCTTCTGTCTCGGGAAGATGAAATGGACTAAACCGACAAGTTAGCACATGCTGGTCAGTCGAGAAGACGAGCACCCTTACATGTAGACAGCGTAGGAAAGAAGCCTTTCAAAACTTGTATGTGACTAGACACTTGTTTTCGTGACCTAAACATAGGATGTCCAGGATTATCCTTCGTCTTTTCTCTCTGTTTTCCCGACGGGATGCGTTCGCCTTTTCTGGGTGGGTGGAGTGTCCAGTGGTAGATCCAAAGATATTCCGTAATTAGCATATTCCGGCCGTACAAGATCGTCTTTGAACTAAACTTCTTCCGACCCAGTTGGGGGATCAGGAGAAGAGCTATATAAAGGGTCAATACATATATCTTGTCGTGGACAGTATCAGTAAAGTGTATACGCACCATCAAGAAAAGCATCTTCTAACCAATCTGGCCATACAGGTTGCTCCTTGTCGAGCTCTTTTTGCATAACCTTATTACGGTAATCTGCGAAGTTTTTGTGATGATAAATGGGGTTCTTCCTACCCCGTGGGTTACCCATTGGTAGTTCCTGTAATGACACATTTCGATGTAAAGAACGTTCGCCCCGGAGACTGGTGCCATAGCTTGAAGTCAAGGCTTGGGTGGGAAGTATAGGAGGCGTTGGAATAGAATGAATAGGTGGAGATATAGAGAGTTGGGTATAACACAAGGCGTTGGAGGCAGCAAGACTGTGCGGTTGAACGTTCCCGGTTGATTCGCTCAACGGCTGCCGTGTTGTAGGCACTCCTTCATGGTGGCTATCGTATACGTAATCAGACGATGGTGAGAATCTCTGGGATGGCAAGACTGGCCGTGGAAGCTGCATCGTAAAGAGCGTAATGAAAAGAACGGCAAGAATGCTTCACATAAAGACTGAGAATTCTGGCGAATGCCTGTAGGAAACCCAAGAACGCTGGGAAGCAGATTAAGATATGTAGAAAGGAATGGCAGCGGCAAGAAATGCCTATTGAGATATGACCGAAGATGATCACCTAGCCATAAGTGCTGGCATGGAGGAAGATGATTCCATATCTTATATGAACCTCGACAACCTGTCGCTTGAGAAGGAGAGTGACGGTGCCTTGAACGACCACGCCCTAGAAACTACCCCACCAGGTCGGTATCAAGGGCGTCATAAAAGAAGGTCCCCGGATAGTACAAACGCCACTGTCGAGACAAGAGGTATCGCCGTGAGATAAGATCAAGGTGCTACTGGCACGTAAAGAGACTAGGATGAAGATGGTAACAAGACAACAATAGACCTACTGGGGAATGCTTAATTTGCGAGTGCTAACGATGTTCTGTAGCTACCTATCTCGGCCCGGTAACTACTACACGACTCGAAATACTGACCGATGGGAATGTGACTTTGACTCACGTACCAATACAAAGATCGTCAAGTCTATATAGTATTGACATGTACTTGAGCCGACAGGGGTTAGTTCTGTGTGTAGCCCTCCCTGTAACCTACCTGCATGCGAGCCATGTCCCTGGGTCCGACTGGCGGGGTCTCTATACTCTTGGCAAAGGGAGACTCATACAGCCAATGAACCAGATCTCCTCGCCGAAGATGGCAATACTCACACTCTTTTAGTGACATAATTATAGGCACAGGGAACGATAGACACATTTTATTGTTGCCTTTTAATCTCCCTCGTCCCTGTCTCCCCCAACATTGAATTTCTTCCGGCCTTGGCCTGTGAGTTCTTGTAGGGCAACCTTATTAACCTGTCCACCAACCTTCTTCTGCATCTTAGCGATTTCCTCTTCGGCATCCACTGCTTCAGCTTCCGCGTATTGTAGAATCAGACGACGGCCGAGCAAATGTGTTCCCTCGAGCGCCTGCAGCGCCGAAGTCGCCTCCTTGCTCGAAGTAAAGTCCACGAATGCAAAACCCCTCCCAGATTGATTGAACTTCTTAGGCATCCTAACGGCCTTGATCTGAGAATATGCAGAAAACAGAGCTTTTATCTCGCGCTTGTTTGCTTGGAATGGTAAATTCTTCACTATGAGGGTGCAGGTAGCTTTGTTAGCAACTTCTTCCTTCTTCTTTCGCTCCTCGGCGGCATCGAGGCCACGGTGGGAGGCTCTAATGTGTAGCTTGTGGTCCATCAGAACATGGCCATCCATGACCTTGGCTGCGGCAGCAGCTAAGTCGCTATTTTCAAACGAGATGAAACCGAAGCCCATAGAGAGATTTTGGCCGGGCCGTTTCATATCTTTCTTTGTCTTGACAAGGGCGCTTTTGAACCCTTCAAGATGTTGGAAGGCATCGGCCAGTGCATTAGTGTCTGTGTCAAAATTCAGGTTTTTTATAAATAATGTAGCATCTTCCGATGACTGTTTGGAATCTTCCGCAAGAAGATCTGACGAGGACACTTTTTCAACAGCAGCGGGCTGGGTAGTAAGATCCTGGTCCTGTGCTGGTACTGAGTCGAAAAATATTTCTTGAGGAGCCTTCTCTAGAAACAATTGTGAAGAGCCAAAGCGCCGGTATGCAAGTTTTGCAAACGCTCGTTTCCCATCAGAGGGAGAGGCGAATTGTACGATCGCGATCACACCTGTCGGAGGGATCAAGACTCTTAATACTCTGCCATGTTCCTCAAAAAGGTTCCTAATCTCCTCGGATTTCGTGTTTGCATCTAAATTCTTGACCAAGATCACATCGTCAGATCGAGGTTTGAAATTGAAAGACTCCAAGTTGACACCGTTTGCGGCAAAGTATGACTTAGTGTCCTGTATTATCTCCGACTCAGCGAGAGCCTGCTTAACACCGGCACCACTGCTAGTCGGATCTAATAATTCACTTTTAGAAATGCCCAAGCGATCGGCAACGGATGTATTGACGGCATCTTGGGATATGTAGAGAGAATTCCAGGACCATGTTGAAGCCGCTGCCTTCTTCCTCTTCTTGATTAAGTTTTGCTGCTTCAGTGGAAGTTTGGCAAGTGCAAATTCGTCGAGCTCATCCGTTTTCGCCTTAGCTGGTAATATGTGTAAAATTCTGCCTTGAAATGTGGACCGGTCCGACTGGAATGCCTTGACGGCGGCTTCTGGGTCACGGAATAAAATAAAACCCATCTTTGGTATGTGAGCAATATATTTTGATAGTCATTCAGAAAGATATAACTTACACCACGGTTTTTATTTGACGCATCAGATGGAACATGGACCTATGTTCATTTTAGCAGGAATGAAAACATTGGATCAGGGATAGTTATTGTTTTGACGAAGGGAGATTCTCAGATACCAGAGCATCTACTAAAATACTGGCCAGGGTTCGCATCAAAAATTGATTCAGCTGTCCCTATCTGGGTTCATCATGGAATCTATGTGAAGAAGGGGGGATAAAACTGGATTCTTACCTCTTCTAGCTCACCAAATTCTTCGAAGTGAATCCTGAGGTCTTCCGAAGTAGCATCGTATGGTAGATTTCGGCAGAAAATTCTCGCAGTCTTCCGAATAGCGTCAAGAATAGCAGTATTCTGCGAGTCTATACTCATCTCTACGCTTTCTTCGGGTACGACCGTGATGTTTTTTTCTGTCATGTTAACATCATCTGGAGTCGTATGTCCCAAAATTTGTTTATCAGTTGAGTGAGCTGTTGTCGGCTGCGGTCTAACGGGAACAATGTCATCCTCGCCAGCCAAATCCAACAGTCTGTTCGTCCTATTACGCAGCCAGTCATCATCATCCGTTGTGCCGGTGGTAGTGTCCTGTACATGATTGACAGCTGGCGAGGCTGGCTCTTCATCTGGCACATCTGGGTGCGAATCAGCAATTGGCAAGGCCGGTGGCCTTGATTGTGATTCGGGAAATAATTTAGCTGGTTGTGTTGCGGATCGTTTACTAGACTGTGTGGGCATAGACTGGTATCTGTCGTCTGATTCAGGTTCATCAGTGGCAGCAACTTTCTTCGTAGGAGGTTCAAGAGCAGAATCATTTTCATGCCCATGAAGTTTGCTTGCCGAGATCTTCGATGTCTGCATTAGATTCAAGAATTCTTGCAGCTTTGGATCAGACTCGTTCAGCGCGTCTCGCTTGCGCTTCTTGTCATTAGCATCGGGCTGTGATTCACTCGGCACCGGCTTCTGCGTAGGCTTGGTCTTTGAGCTTGTAGTAGGTCGCTCATCGAAGGATTTGGATCTGGACACGGATACATCTACTATCTACAGAGGAAAAGTTAGCTATGTCGGTATAGTGCTTGGACGACAAACTACTCACAGGCCTGGCCAGCTCAACATTGATCTTAGACATGCGGATGAAAGAACGGTTGAAGTACTTGACGGCCTCGGCGGCCTCCTGAGGAGTCTTGTAGCCGACATACCCAATTCTCCTCTGTGGGAAGCACTTGATATCGGAAACATGGCCTTTCGTACTGAAATATTTTCGTAGCTCAGTCTCTAAGGAAGTGGCATGTCAATGCGTAGGTCCATATGGTATGGGATAGGAGATGATAACTGACCATTTATTGTTGGAGGGAGGCCGCGCACGAAGATGCGTGAGGATTCCATGGTTACAAGCGAGTAGGCGAAATCCTCATACCACTCTCTCGCGTCTCTTTGCTTTGTTTGCAGCTCAAAGAGAATGGGGAAAAAGTTGAATCTCAGTTCAGCGCTATCGTGGAAACAAAAATTTGGCGGAGACAAAGAGCTATACTTATCATCACGTGATTCCAGCCATCCCACCTTTGACAAGTTCTGAGAGGTCATCGACAGAAGTGGGTACCTGCTTATAGACAGGTTAGGTAGTGCCAACGGATCGCCCCAGGCAGAAAGACGCCCCCACACTCCCAAAAGCATGCCGGCGGCCAATTGCGGGTTGCACTGCGACGCCTCTGATCTTCAAAGCACACTCACGCGACATCAGGCACAGCCTTCCATTTCCAGTTTGCATACCTACACCGACCTCAAACAACAACAACAACAATCGCGGGAAATTGCAATCGCCGCTTCTACACCTTAATAAGTCGCTGTAAGTTCAATGGCCTCAACCTAATATGACGATGCTTCGTGCGAATTCTTATTATTGAAGCTACATGGTAGCTCCTATTGCCAGCCCCAAGCTACCTATTACATACACAGTTACTAAAAGATGATATCACAGGGTCACTGTTTCCATACCGACTCCTACGAAGTTTATACAATATGACGGAACAACCCTCTCCTCCCCCAGCTGCGCGCGAGAAGCTCGACGGTTCGTGATCCTCTCGTCGGACGCCGATAACATAGCAAAGCATTTCTAGCTAACGGAGCCTCCTTTTGCGCAACAACAGCGCAGATTAAATCAGCAGACATGGTTAGGGGAACTTCAATGTTCTAGTAAGCTAGATAGCCAATTGGGGTACTGACAGCCGTTAGACTGAGGATATGCAACAAGAAGCCATCGACGTTGGTATGCGATAACATGATGTTCCCATATCCAAATACATATCTGACACGTGCCACCAGCTCAGGAGGCGATGGGAAAGTTCACCATTGAGAAGGACATCGCACAGCACATCAAGAAAACGGTAGGTGTTTTCTCTTGCCATCGGTCAACTTTCTGAGATCGGTACTAAATGCAATTAGTTCGACGAGCGAAAGGGCCCTACATGGCACTGCATCGTAGGAAGGAACTTTGGCAGCTTTGTCACTCACGGTACTCATCATGCCTAACCCCAGCTGCACGGTCGGAATGCTAATACACTGGGTTACAGAGACGAAGCACTTCACGTACTTTTACCTCGGCCACTGTGCCATTCTTCTCTTCAAGACCCAGTAAGCGAGCCACTAAAGTCGCGAAAATGAGCAATCGACCGGCTGTTTGGGTACATTTCCTTCGTGATCCGCATCGGCAACCAATATTGGCATTAGCATATATGCATTAGCGTCATCGTTGGTCGGGCTAGAGGGAAAACCAAAATAAACATAAAGAGTAGAAGGAGATGCATCAGTATACTCGGATGCTAGATCGAGTGGAGAGACCTGGCCGTCTACATCCATACTTCATATCAACGCTCATGTCGGTCTTCTGGGATGGCATCAAACGGTCAGAGTGCAGAGAGTCGGTGCATTAGAGAGCTTGACAATGTTCATCAGCAGAAAGAACAATAGAAAACCACGCAACCTATTGTAGGATGTTGTTAGTCTCTTCATACCTTGGTGATTGACGACGAAAGGGGTAACGAGAATAATGAATATAACGATAGGTAGGCTTCATTTCGTATTCTCGGATCAAGGTCTTAAAAGGAATCCTCCAATCCAGCTACGCCGCAAGGGAGATCGCTGCTTCTCTATGCATCTCTCTTCCTCATTCACCGGCCTGCGTAACACCAGTTGCCACTTTTAGAAATCCAACACTCTCCACTCAGCCTCACAGCTTGGACAATTACCGGATTCCCGGCATGGAAAAGCGAGTGCGAAAGGTACACTACTATATGTAGCCAAGCTAGCAAATCCTAGATCGCATGGTATTTCCCCCGTTTCCGGATCCTCGCAGGGTCACGTACCTGAACGTCAAATCCTATCATCCGCCTGTCATCAAGATCAGACGACGAAGCCGCGTTTCAATTTTGCTCTCCCGCATAAACCTGAAACAAGGCAGCCTTATTCCTTTATATTCCTTCGTCGCTGGTCTTTTCGCCGTCTATCATGTTATGGTATTCGTGTATTAAAGCTACAGTACACAACTCTGCAAAAATAATCATTACATAGTTAGATTTCTATGTGGCATGGAGGGGAAAGATTGTGCATGTGCCTGGGTAAAGACCGGTCGGTAATTGGTAGACTGCATGGGAGATGGGATCTACGTGTAGGTTGAGTTGAACCCCCTCGCATTCGTTCGGATCAGATCGGATCAGATCTAGCGATGCAGTATTTTGTCTCAATAGTTGGTAAGTTCTATGTCTCAGATCATCTACGGTGCCTGGATCTGGCAGGTACAGTTGGTAACTGAAATCGAACCGCTCCACAGTTGGTGTAAGTACTGAAACGCGACGCCGTTGATGGATCGGTTATGTGGCGCCAACATTTCAAGCTATCTGAACCACATGTATCCAATCTACTGGATGACAGTGTCGTCCAGCCGTCTCCCGTATGCCATGCTCGCATGTGCCAAGTACCGGTGCTAGCTAGGCGACAATGACAAATATCACGTACGGTAGAGTACTCAGTAGAGTCTTGACGACTATTGGGGCTTTGCCGCATGCGGCCATCATCTAGAACTAAGCAGAGACGTCCATACACCACGCCACAAGAATCTGGGAAGGTCGTCATTGGGTTGCATGCATGCTTCGACACCTATTTACTTGCATCGGCGCTGTCCGGTGAGACAAATCACTCGATTGTTTGGTACCATCAGCAACTGGTTCCAGGTGGAATACGAGACAAAACACGCCTCGAAATGGCCGTTACCTACTGACGAACCAGGACATCGCGTGCTGCAACGATAGATACGTGAGTGCGTTTGTGTGTGTGCGTGTGTATGAGTAGGTGTGTGTACCTACATAATGTGCCCGGATCCGCGGTGGCCTTAAATACTACCTAACCAGAATACATTACAGACTACTGTACACCATTCTATGCTATAAGTCTATAAGTAAAGGATCCCCTGTCAATACAAGTTCATATACCCAAGTGTCATCATCGCCGAGTAATCCGAGCTGAGAAGGGTCGACATATGTTCATTCCCAATCCCGCCTTGTACCCAGTCAACAATCAATCCTGTAGGTACATCGAGAATAAGGAGCCCTACGTACGAAGCACAAACTCCGCTCAAGTGACCCAAACCCGTGCGACAAGAGACATAATCACGGTGTCAATTCTGTGCCACGAGCAAGAGACCAGCAGGTAGATATGAAACCATAAAACAGTTTAGGCAGACAGACAGTTCAAGACACGCGTGGCCGGCTTGCTTGTGTTGTCAACGACTCAGAGGAGTCGCTTGCCCACGGTTCACCAAATATAGCTACCTATGTGTACGGTTGGTGAGGTAGTCTAGTTGTACTGGTAGTTGCAGCAGCTCCTGGCATCATCTAGCATGTGTCGCGGAGAACTCAGGCCCCCAAATTCCGCCCACCAAGATAGCTAACAACCCAACATCTCGTGGTTTGGTGGCGAATTGTTGGTCCGCAATCAATCTATTTCCGGGAGACAGAGGTAGTGTTGAAACAGAAAAAAAAGGAAATCAGAAGAAATGGTTATCAATACATCATCAAATCAGCTACTCATCGACAAAGACCAAAAAGCCACGAATTAATGACACACACACACACACACACACATACAGTAGCCTAGGTAGGTGGCCTCGTCACTGGCCTGGTGTACGAATTGATCGGTTGACTGATTGATTGATTGATTGTGACCCATTTACTGGTATCCAGTCATAGGCGCTTCCCCCCCTCCAAAACCTAAACTCACCCCACGCTTCGGCCCGTCTATGTACTTACCTAATCGAGTACCTACATGATATGCGTTTCATCTACCTATCTAGCCCCCATAACAAGCGGACTCTGTACATTTTCGGTCGGACGCAAAGCCAAGTCTCAAATGCCCTCTGGGGGCGCTCTGGAGGCACGATGAATAAATAAATAACACAGGCAACGCCTTTGATTACCAAAATAAACACATGGTAAAGCGAAAGTATCAATTAACTCACCCACGTGTTTGATACTAATGTATATTCTACATCATCTTATGTCTTTTTATTTAACTTTGTGCATGCATACCAGTACGTTGTATTCAACCGAATGTCTGACCCTACGCACATCACGGCCCCGGGAACACGCCATCTTTCTCGAAAACATCGGCCGAAGATCCGGCCCGCTGACTTTTCTTTTGTGTGTAATCCATAAGCTTCGAGGAGATCCCAAAAGCCTGTTGTATTCGCACACATTACGTATGCATTGGTGATTACGGTCCACCTAGGTAGGTGTTGATGAAGCTTGATCCCATGGGATACCCTATTCAGCAAGAAAAACGACGGCAAGCCAGGACGTCATCAAGGTAACTTCAGGTAGGTACTCGCTAGCCAGGTCCCAGCTCAGTGCAACACTTGTCAATATTTTGCGGGCTTTCTTGTACTGCTACCGTGATCGATAGTCAGAAAGTTAGAAATCAACTACCTACCTAGGTACTAACTTGGCCATATCAGAGTTCGGATAAAGCCGCTACACTATAGCGGACATATATTGATTGGGGCAATATACTTGAAAGCTGCTTTCCTCCTTGGCACAGGTTAACATGCTTCATTAATGCCGTTCATGAGAACTAAACGTGGCTTATGTAATTGGCGTGAAGCGTCCAGTAACAAAAATGTATCATTGCGCCACTCATATTTTAGTGCTGTAGCTTATAAGTACTCCGTACCTAGTCAGCAATATCGTGTCACATGTCATGTTTCTGCTCTTGTAGAATAATTGAGGAATTCAATCATGCCGGCTCTTCCTAATAGATGACTTCCCTTTGAACTGCCCTTTATTCTATCACCGGGGATGGCTCCTTGTGGAATACTCGCGCTGGTGACGAATCTAGCTTAGCGGCATATTGGTGTACTATGTACGGTGTACCGCACTGCACTGAAGACCTCGTTTGCCTATTTGGGCACCCAAGGTAACTCAACTATCGTCTATCGCCAATTGAAATTATCTCCGAGTTATGATTGTATCAACTAAGCTCGGGAAAATTAAAATGCATTAGGTTTCAGCTTGCCGATGCTGGCCTCGATTTCAAAGTGGCAAATATTAAGCTTCCGAGTCTGCGGATGCTAGGCCGTTCGCCCAGCACTATCGGTTTGATGTTTGCTCATAAGTGACCCAGAGAAGACATTGTGCCATCGGCATGTTTCACTGCATTCTGACCTTAAAACTGCGATACGAAATAGGGACAGCTCCCCCTGACCATTTATGATGTCTAGTTAAGCGAGCCTGTAGCTTTGCTTTAGTCAACTCAGACTCTATCCGTAGCATCGTGAGAAGTAGAGTAAAAGCTAATTGTCTACCTAAGAACCGAGTAGTGAGTCAAGTCAGCTATGGGGGTTATTACAACAGGGCAAATATAGGTAGAGTTAAGTTGAACAGCCCTGTCTACCCATTCATCCGCCGTCCCAATAACATGTATTCCTAAGGCGTTGCAAGCCTTCGATTTGTAAGACTAGTCACTGCAGTGGGCAGTAGTTCGCCGGTTAGACCTCGGTCTGCGTCATTTCTTGCATCCGTCTGCACAAGCCTGCATCAACCTACATACGTGTGCTTCTTTCTTGGCGTGCGACATATCCGGCTGCTAAATAAACAGCTTCGACCGCCTCTGGTTTGGTCTTGTCCTGAGAAGTGTGGAAAAGTGCTGAGCGTATGTAGGTAGTATTGATATGCGTGGAGACAGTACCTTGCGGAGACCATCCATAACAAATGGGTGATCTGCAACCGGTACCTTGCTTACTCGTTCGGATGAATGGTGGAGACTAGCCGAACGGGCGAAACTCGTGGAGGAAGCTTGTAAAAATACACAACCGTATCGACGATTATCAATCGGTCAATTATTTGATTGGTGTTCCGCCTGGCTGACTACGTTGACGATAAGGTACCTACACTGACAAAGCATGGCCGTGAGTCGAACCGAAGATGTGGCGGACCTACACGTACTGTAGGAGCAGGGAAAGTGCGTGAGATCGGTGCGTGCAACGGCCCATGCCGTGACTGCAGTAGTAAGTATCTCGCGTGGCTTCGAGGGTGCTATGTTCCGGTCTCACACTATACGCATAAAATATAATCTGCACGATGGCACCAGGCAAACAAACAACCGGGTGAGCTGGGCCGTCGGATAGAGGAAGATGGGATTCCCCAGGAAACCGTACGTAGACGGCTGCTCTTAACCCGGAAATAGAATATTAACTCAGCTGTACGATCGAATCGCGACTATGCCGTTGGCGGAAGACGACAGTGCCAATCGCGGGGAAAGGCGACATTAATATATATCGACAGAGACCAAGAGGAAAAGGTGTGGTGGGGTTGGATGGGATAGCTTCGCCGAATCGTCCCGTCCTTACCCGCGTACATAGTGTACATACATGGTGTACAATGGCTGTACAATATCTCCAGTAGTATCTAGCCCCAAATATCTACGCATGACCCACTTTCCTTCGTGTCTCCAGCTCTGCTCCAGCTAAATAGGCTTGTATCTCTGTTCAGGTCTTTCAATTCCACATGGTGGTTCGGGCGAATCAGCCCGAGGGTCCGTCTTATGAAGTTGCAGTATCACGGCCCAAGACTTGTCATGCGTATTGGGATAATTGGCGACGTCTGTTGTCGAGGAAGAGCAATAGAGAGAGAGCCAAGCACCGTCGTGTCGTCGGGAACCGGACGGATATAGACTAGATTGTGGACATGTTCGAATAGGATTGCAAAAGGAGTAGCATGAGCTACAACGATAATCCGGATTGCCGTTGCATGGAACTGTGTTGGTTACATACTAAGTTCCGCAGATATACGACAACTTGCAGCCACCAAGGAACAAGAAAGCCATGCCACGCTTCAGACTTTACTTATTATGTAGTGTAGCATGATGTACATATAGGATGTGATGAGCGAATTGCCACCCAGAAAATGCTGGACCTACCATTCTTAGTCAATTCTTGAGCTGCAGGTGCTCGTTAGTGTCTTAGTGCCTTTAATAGTCATGGAGAAATGGCTGGGTGTGCCAGCCTGTTGTAGCCCCTCGTCCTTTGAAACACTCTTGCTGACGAAGTCTCGCATTTGAAGACAATGGAATTCCAACTGTCCTGTAGAGCATTGACAGTCGAGATTGCTTGATTCAAAAAGGCGCCATAATCCCCCGTAACATACAGCATAGCATGTCCTGAGCCAAGGCGGGAAGAGACAGGAGAATGCCATTGTTTAATGGGACTGTTAATTGTCGATGGGGTGCAGCTTCATCGTACACTAGTCCTGTATTTATGTAGGTGGTGGATACAGTGCATATATTTTGGTAGCTTCGTGCACTAGCACTGTATGTTGCTATCTGGTCATACAACCTTGGTACCCAGGTGGGTACCTAGGTAGGCAGGTAATCAACCATCGGTAGTCACAACATGTTACCCGCCTGCTACTGCGCCTACCACCTCTGGCACACAGCGAGGTCCCTGTCCAGTTTTGGTGCCAATTTAGACCTATTACAAGAGTCTCATCAGAGGCTGTGTGCCCCCGATCTGGTACCTGAAAGCTTGCCTAAGGTTGGTCAGTCACAACGGCGCCCTGCACCAGCGAACTCTCTCTGTAGCGTGTTCCTTTCTTTTCAGCTTAGGAATTAGCAACAACCATAAGGGTAAGTCTTTACTCCGAAGGATATCGTTTGTCGTTGTCGACGCCGTTCATTCTACTACTATACTACTACCATCACCACCTATTACTACTACGGTATAACCTACTTCTTGGTAGATTCGAGTCGAATTAACTCGGTATGACTACCTAAGGTTAGGGGTTCCACGGGTTGACCGATGAAAAGCTCTTTTTTTTCGCATATGCACCATGATTACATGCAGCCCAAGGTTGGGCCTATCTCTCTGGTAAGCTTTCAGCCACCATGTCCATCGAGGTGGCCAAAAACGAGAGGAGATGCAGCTACGAAGAAATGTCTCGGTCAGATCTAGAACATACAGCAATTAGCAGCAATTAGTGTCTATTTATCCCTCGTGACAAGAGTGTGCCCGGATTGGGTACCAGCAGCCGACAACCAAGACTCGTAGAATCCCAATCAGGAGTCAGCGTGCATTTCTGGGCTGCATGGTCAGCACCGACCGCAGCTCCCACCGTCATTCGCTACGCTGACAAGATGTCAAGGCGGTTCAAGACCTGCCAGTCAGTCAGCAGGATCAGGTGGAAAAGCAAACCAAGAATTAGCACTATCACTCTTGTTTTTTTGTTTTTTTCTTTCAAGAGTGCAGGTAAATCGCCAACATTGACACTCAGAGTCCCCTCCTGTGTTTTGTAGCACCACAAATAGATGTCGATATCTTAGCATCGTCCCCTTGCCTACTTAGTGTACTATGTAATGAAGATATAAGACCAAGGTCAAACGGAGCACCTTGCTCCTCTTATAGCACCGTACACTGCTGTATGGTACTGTACGGCTATAGTAGGTACGAGTATAGACCGCCAAGTCTTGTGCTAAATTTGGACCATTTACATACCAGTACATACAGTACGGCAAAATAATGCATGCAATGTACTGCAGCAAACAACACACACTACGACATCGGGACGCAACTTTGGCTTTTTTTTCCGTTCAGCATATAAATAAGGCCGTATCTCCTTACGCTGTCGCACTTGGCCAGAATTCGGCCATTGTTGTTTGTGTTAGGCGGTCTTCATGTCTTCTTCCTTGCCTTCCTGAAACTCTAAGCCTGTGAATCGTCTTAGTTCAACTGGGCCCATTTATTAAGTCTAACTCGTAACCCACAGAAGTACCTGAAGTTATACCTGCTGTAGTGTACCTAGTGTACATACAGCCAATACTAGGTAGTATAGTGGACATCTCTCCGGCGACTATGGATGCCCCCTACAACGACACTACATCTATCTGTATATCTAGGTACTGATCTGTACATCCTCACTTTACCACCTACCTAAATACCCAAGTAGCAGTGTAGGTATCTACTAAATACGAGAGATAAGGTAGACACAGTAGATACATATGTAGGCAGGTAGGTAATTACAAGCAAGGCCGGGGCTCACCGAATCTTGTCGGTCTTTTCTTCCGCTTCACTCAGAAAATACCTGCTTTGGGTAGTTTAGGTGGATAGCATGTGATGAGCTGGCTCGCCTAGCATCCACCGCCTTCTTTGAATTACTCACTGCGAGGATTTAAACATCATTAAGGTATTGTCAGGCTGCCAATGGGCGGTACGTGCTCCGGCATGACAGTATATTGTACTTCCTTCGACGTAAGCACAACACGAAAGAGTACCCTTCAATGATGCAACAACACTGCAGTACCACCAGACTAGCCAGGCACATCGGGGCGGCCAGCGAACTACACTAGAGCTGGCTGGCGGGCTGTTAGGCTCTCCAATACAGAATGTGGCATATCCTTTCGTTGAGGGTGTCTTTCATCACGACATGAACAATCCAAGCAGGGCCATTCGACTGAGGTATCTTGATTTCAAAGCTCCGGTGGTCTTATACAACAGCACTTTTCTCGTCTGTGTGCCTGATCATCAGCAAGCTTTGACTGACTGACGTATCCACACAAGCTGCAGTGCTGTACACTACTGCTGTAACTAGACTACTACTACCTTAGGTATATACTATGTATGTATATAGGTGTACAACATATTAGGCTAGCACCTAAGGTATCCGTAATCGCCTCCCTCCCTTCCTGCATGTACTGGAGGTTACCTAAGAATGGAGAATAGAGAATGGACGTGATGTGAAAGGTAGTAGAGGGTAAAATACAGAAATACAAAGTCCATAGTGTAGTGTAGAACACGCCAGTGCAACCGATGGCCGCAGCTGATTAATGGGTCGATGCTATCGTGTTTGTTGTTGTTGTTATGTTTTTACGAGTGTAATTAAATGGTTAGCTAGCTACCCGATATTGCACTAGTATCAGTTGGAAATAGGAAAATAGGAAATACCTACCTACGTAGTAGGCAGGCAGGCAGGCAGGCAGGCAGAAGAAAAATACATTTGCTACCCATACCTACCTAGGCTATGATCAGTGGTCGGTATGAGTAAACCAAAGGGAGTGACTGACTGCGTGACTTGCTTCCATTGTAAGAGATGTTCCAGCAGCTGATAAGTCGGAAACATCCACGGAGAAATAGCGCAAACCATCTGCTCCATTGGACGAGGTCCTGATGTACGCACTAGACTACATAGACACTAGAGATATAGCCCCTGTTCTACGGCCTGGGTACATACCTCGTAGATAGTAGCGCACGAGTACCTCCGTAGTACACTACCTCACTAGAGGGTTTGGCATGGATCCAGGCAGTATACAGGCAGTATACAGGTCTGGCAACAGTGTGTTACACGCATGTTTCTTTCACAGTGCACAGTCATTGTCGGGCAAACCAAGGCAGACCAAGGCAAAAAGGACAAGTGGGGCCCCTACACAATGGCCTGGCCTGGCCTGCCTACCTACCTCTTAAGTACCTAACCTAAGTACTTACTTGCCTACCTAAGCTCGCCGGGCGAGCTACCATACAACCCCGTGGTACTTCTCCAGTACTTACTCCCAGCGCCTCACAGACCTGTGCTGTGCTGGTACTTTCTCCACCTCCAATCCTCCCTCTCTATCCTTGATCCACCCATCCAACTCATCCGTCTTCTTCTAGGTATTCTACCTCTCCAACCATCCATCCACCTCACCTCTCTTGTCTCTCTTGTCTGGCATTGTGCCTTGGCTTCCTCTCTTTCTTTCCTTCTTTCTCCTCTTGACCAAGAGCTATTCTGTACGACCTTGTTCTTCCCAATACTTTGGGTCATCATTGTCGGCATTCCTTGTGTTGTCGGTCGTGCTCGATACCCAAGCCGTCTCGTCATCTTCGAACGCCTCGTTCCCGTTCTTGCCCTCGTTCTCGTGACCTGCCTCTGAGTTCTCGTTGCTTCCTAACCTCGACGTTCCGGACCAACTCGATACGACCGACTAGACTGCGGGAACATCACCACACCATGTAATGCAGCTGCATGAGAAACCTACTATTCTACCGTTAGACTTCTGAGAGTCTGGCTGGGTGCAGAGTGTATGTTGCAGGTGTTTCAACACTTATACCATATCAAGAAACTACCTGGTTCCCCAGGTGCCAGTTACACAGTTAACCATCGAGCAAAATCGACGATCCGAAATATCAACCATGTCGACCCTTAGAATTCCGGACGCCGGCTTGCGGCTGGAGAGCTCGCCCAGCTCACGGGACTTCCTTCCCATGCAGGCTTTCGGTGTCACTTTGAACAATAGCATGATTGAAGACATGATCAGATGTGTGCAGAGTGGACAAAACGTTGAATTGACTCTAGGGACCGCTCCCGTAAGTTTGGATTTTGCTGTTTCCTATGGTCGACAAACCTATCCCCAAACAATTATGCAACAAGGCATCCTCGTGGACAGGGGCAATCTGCAACGAGGTTTCCCCCCTCATAGCTATACAGCACCTACAATGTGCTACTTGATCCTAGAAACTTTGTGGTGAAATAAACGTGATTATTTCGGTGAACTAACCACGCCATGATTAGTCTTTACACTATGGATCGCAGGAGGTAAAGGTTTCGGCCGCCCCAGAGTCTTTCGACTACGACCTGTATCTCACAGATCTGGCGGATGCTGGAAACAAGACCCAGCGACTACCACACCCCACCGTATCCGTTTTTAAGAAACCGCTCCCGTCCCTCTTGACAAAGAAGACGACGAAAGTAACGACGAAGCTTACCAGCCGAGCTTCGTCGTCTGGGGCTGACTCGGACGCTGATACTCGAGCTGGCTCATTTGCTCAAAAGAGCGGCAAGGGGTACGGTGACTTCGGCCGGGTCTCATTTTGCGGAGCTAACGATAAACAGACCAAAACTTGCCAATGGTGGCCCCAAAGGTGCTAAACTCCTTCCGACAGGGAGATCTGCGATGGCGAGCGTTTTATCGAATACGACAACCCGATCATTACCTTCCAGTCCCGCTCTCAACGGTGTATCCTCGCCGAATCCCGCCTTTTCCGCTTCCCAACAAGTATTAGAGAAGAACAAGGGGCAGAGGTCTGTATTGGTCCACGAGTTGGCTGTGAGAGATCAGTCATTCGAACATCTGAAAAATGTTTGGACTGGTGCAGGTGCCGATCTGAAACCAACCGTTGAAAAGGTCGCCGATTTCAATAAGTCGACAGAGAAGTGGAGCTTAAAGAAGATATACTGGAAAGAACTCGATGTCTGGAACTACGAGTACGATAACCTTGCAGATCGGCAGTCAGCTATCGATAGTGCTATCAAGGTCTATGACAAGCAAAGAATGATGTTGTCCGATGCTGCATGGGAAAGATTACTTCCCCAAGAAGACAGGGGTAAAAATATCGTACTAAGCAAGCTGCAAGCCACGATAGCGAAGCAAAGCACTACACCCAAGATATCAGTCCAGAAAGCAGAGGACGGGAATAAGAGCGACATGGACTCATCTAAGGCAAAAGGTGAAGCAATGTCTAGGTCAATCTCTGCGCCGACTGCTAGCAAACCGAAAAGGTTGGTGAACGAGAAGCCCAGACGAAGCGTCTCCTGTCAAATAATCCCAAGAAACCTGCGCCGAAGAAACCGGTTAGTAAGGTCAAGGCTATAGAAGAGAAAAGCAAGAGGGTTCTCTCTGAGGAGTTTGTATACGACACAGATACCAGCGAAGAGGAAGCCCCTCTATCGCAGAGCAATACGACCGCTCCAAAATCAAAACATCCTCCAAAACTCGCCGAAAAGCCTACCGAGAAACAGGTTGAGAAGCCGGTTGACAAGCCGGCCGAGAAACCTGTGGGAAGAATGATCGAAAAGCCAAAGGAGCCACCCACTCATTCGATTTCTCTCAAACCGAAACCGAAGGCTGTAGTTCGAGCCCCCCGCGGACCTACAAAACCAATAGGAGCGACAAACAAATCACCTCAAAAACGTCCTCGGGAAGATGAAGACAGTAGTTCTAGCTCAGGTGCTCCTCTGAGCAAGCGTATCAAGCCACCAAAGGAGCTATCAAAGCCCATCACAGAGCCTAAGGCGATGAAGCATCGAGCGTCAGATGCAAGCCTGAACTCTCGAGGTACAAACAGTACAATAACATCAAGTTTCACAATGAAAAGCAAGAATACATCACCAACGAAGTCTTCGCCTCTCGCCACGTCCCCCCCGACCAATGCCTCTGATCTTGAGGAACGCTCTTCGAACCAACGACCGCCGAACCACTCGCATCGGCACCCACCCCAGCAACACCGTAATGGAGAGCGGGATCGGGAGCGCGGGCGCGACCGCGATCGTGGTCAAACCCATGCTTCTACGAATAGCGTACCAACATCGAACGTTGGGGCATCAACAACGCTACCTACCGTCGTGACTAGTAAGAAGCGAAAGGAACGAGAGCCAGTGGAGGAGTCACCCGACACAACACCGACCCCGCCAACCAAGAAACCCCGTGTCTCCAAAGACGTCTTGAATCAGGCTCTCAAATTCACTCGATATTATGAAAAGTATGAGGCTCTTCATCACGAGATAGCTGCACTCAAAACCCCACCCGAGGACAAGCTTGCCGATTTGCTTGAGATGCGTGGAAGACTTGTCACTATGAAGCGCGAAATTCAGCGAGCTGCTGCTTCTGGGGCATAGATTTGTGATTCCTCAACCTAGCTTGTCTATTTGCGCGGAAATTTTCAGGTACCGTGCTTAGCGATATACAACATGATTTCGGAGTGGCTTTCTGCGGCAGAAACGCCGCCAATGAGAGATATCCCGGGCCAGGTGAGGGCAATGAGGAGGAGGTTATGACAGAAACGTTTTGAGGTCATACGTACAACACGACGGCGTTTTGAGGTGATCATTACGCATTGGGCATGTGGCAAAAGAATTTTGGTTATTCAATGAGTTAAGCCTTGGATCGTGCACGCCAGATGAGGCGGCTGACGAAGTTTGAATATTTCCTACCATTTCTGGATAAGGTCTTCATCAACTATGTCAACAATATGGATCCGCAGCCGGATCTATAGGAAGGCCTTTAATATGATATCCATGCCCGCGCATATGCGATATTCGGCGTTCTGAAATGAGGGCTTAGAATCCGCAAGCATACCAGTAGTTGGGCGCCATGTTTATTTTTCCTAGTGAAAGATACCTAAAGGGCGAGAAGGCAGGCTAGGAGCATGGCTACAGGCACACGAAATTGGTTTTTTTATTAAGAAATGGAATAGTAAACCAAAGTTCGTTACGATATGCCCATATTTGTTAGGAGTCATGCGTGAGGCCTATAACGATAATAGAGGTAGTGTTGTCTTTAGTTGGGAGTTTTACACGGGCATACCAGGCACATGGCATTCTGGCTAGCTTTAGCAGAGAAAAAGCGAGTAAAACATACTGATAGGCCAACTTAACGAATTTAATTATTGAATACCAATGTAATTTGTCTAGAATTTGTGCTTTATCGTGTTATATCTATAACCTGACAGAACATCTTTAAAAACAGATCTTTGGCATCAGCGCCGACCATTAGTGCTAACGGATTAGAGTAGACAGCGTAGCAGAGTACTAGTTGAGATGCACGAATATCCAAGTTATGCTGCATTAGAAGTCTTACGTTATTATTACTTGTTTACTTGAAGCTTCCTATCTTTAGGACAACAGCTTGCTTGGGATAAATTCCGTGCCTGGCGATTGACTTATCTTTCTCTATCCCATTCTTCCTCCCGTCTATGGTATTTTACCTCGGTACATTTAACCCCATCCCTAAGAAACCGGTCTTCACGTGCTTGTAACTATGGTTGTGTACCTGTACGGGTACGCGGATGTATATTCATGAATATGTGTCCCGTTCACTGTCTGTATACGCAGGGCATGGGGTGAGCGAGGTGTATAACGGCTTAGGTATATAGATAGTTTTCGCCAGGTCCGACATGGCTAAGTATAGTTCTTATTAATATATATGACACAGGAAACACTTGAGTGTAACTAAGCAAAACCTAGGCTTCCTTTCCTTTTTCTTTTTTCTATTCTCTAGCTTTCTCTTTTGGTTTATTACCCTCTGTTCGATTCGATATGGACAGGAAACATCTTCCTCCGTAAAAAGAAAGGCTGGTGATATCCTCTCTTCCCTTCCCCTTCCCCTAGCTTACTGAACACTAAACACTGAGCTAAACACCCGCAGTATCGCAACTGATGCGAAATCCAATGCAGCTATACTTCCAGGCGCATGCCAGATCGATCCGTGCGCCTTGACGTTCCACAATATAGCGGCGGTGCAATGCAAGGCAATGCAAGGCAACGAAGTAAGCGACCGGGTACCCCTTGGGCCCATCTTGACCGGCTTCAGGCACAGTAGTTTGCGCGTCCTTAATATCCTTGATAATGTACTGGAGGTATATCGTTCGTCCCATAAATATCTGGCGACAAGTATACCTACCTGCCTATACGTTTGATATTGAATCTTCTGCGGCGCGTAGACGAGACGAAGCTGTGTCGTCTTGGCATACATGTACGTGATATGAGATGGGGGAGGAGAAGGGCCGATGTAATAGAGGGCAGAGCACACAACCAGCTCCTTCTTTTGCACCTCAGGTTGCACCATGCATCAGCGGTGAGGTGCGCGTGGGCCTGACAAGGCAAATCGGTGCAGGGAGGTAAAATTGGCGGCTCACGAGAGCTGGTCTGGCCTCGCCGAGGAGGCTGGAGTACATCCATCCACCATCTGATCGGTGACACGCGGTACAGCGCCCCGAGGCGTGTTCGCACGGCGTTCCTACGCTCATTCTGCCTTATCGGCAAACAGGAACAAGCCGGGTTTCAGGAATCCGTGCGATTGGATATGCCACCATAAGTAGGACAAGGTTGAATAGTCGGGCGGACTTTCGGCATGGCGTAAAAAGAAGTCGCAGGTTTTCTTCGAAAATAATGATTGCTGCCTCCGTGTGCAAGTTACATGGTGACCTGGGCCGCGCCTAACAATAGACGAAAGGCGCCCGAGAGGTAGTATGTAAGAAATAGCTACATCGAGATACGTCAGAGTCAGAGTAAGTGGACATCTGATGTGTTTGTCAGTAGGCACCCACTCACAAAGGCGGAAACGGTAATTGGCAAATGTAACCCTAAGAAGAACTAGTGCCATGCAATAATAGCTCATGTTGGTATATTAACAATTGGCGTCGAGGGAGTGAATGAAGACCTGAAGTGGCGGAATTTACTATAACTTCTTGACATCAACTTTGTGTGTGTAGATGGATGCTAGGGTTAGAAAATGTAGCTGAACATGAGGACATCACATGCTGGCCATCCATACGCACAAGACGGATTCGGCCATAAGTGTTAGTGATTGATGGATAGTTGCTTCCACTCTAGCAGGGAAGCGAGTATACATTGGGCCAAGACGGCATCGAAACAAGATCAACAAGATCAACATCATCAAACGAGAAGTTTACACAGCAGTAGAGCTTCGAACGGTCCTAGCCAATAATAGGCTCATCTCACTACCAAAAAGGTTCCATCTCTCAGTAGGAAAACATAGTGGGCGGGAGAACGTCATATAATATCTAGCAAGGTAGAGAAAACGATTGATATTTGCTAGTTCCCGGGGGAGGTGTAACGTAACATATACCTAGCTTCAAGGCTGCGTCGGAAGCTATAGAATGCCGACAAATGCAGGTAACCATGGCAGAAGCTGCACAATGATCCAGTAACGAGCACGTTGTGCGGGGTTAATCAACTCGGAAATGAAAGAGGCGCTCCCTCCTTGCTATCTGGAGCT
Organism: Xylaria hypoxylon; assembly: GCA_902806585.1. Taxonomy (NCBI): domain Eukaryota; kingdom Fungi; phylum Ascomycota; class Sordariomycetes; order Xylariales; family Xylariaceae; genus Xylaria; species Xylaria hypoxylon. The sequence goes on from CADCXB010000001.1 coordinate 5,392,206, forward strand.
ACACTGCATCCTGCTGTGCAGCCTCAAATACACATTGTTCCGCAACCTTCGTTTGTCAGAGATTGCCTGAGTGCATTCACCTCTAGCCTACATGGCCCAACTCATGGGCAGTCGGCGAGGGACAGCCATGATAAGGGTACCTAGGTAGGTGGCCCATGAACCGACCGTGACAAATAAGGGATCATCTCCCGCTGCGGGAAGGGGATAACGGACAGATATCGGAGACTATTCGCGTCTTAGTGGGCGTGTTCCGCTTGGTTGCAAGGGACTTGTGCCTGTCTGCAGCCATGATGCGCGCAGAGCCTCGTTGGTCATTTTGGTTGGCCATTTTGGTTGGCCATTTTGGTTGGCTAGTGAAGCACCTCGGCGCCACAGTGTAAATGCAGGTCAAAAACTATTGGAGATCTTTGCTGTGTTTGAAGTCCCCCGCAGTTCCGTACTGTCGGGTCAAGCTGGCGCGCTTGGCGAGAGCGGTATAGGTACCTTAATATCAAATTGTACTAGTCCTCATAGTGTCCTCATAGTGTTTACCTGACAAAGTCACCGTCTCCTCCTCCTAGTACGCTGCACTCTAGACACACACCATTGAGGTGAAACAGAGTGAACCCAATGGAAGCCCTTATCTAGAAGCTAGAGAGCACAGATCCTCGATTTTTAATCTAAGCGCAGCAATAGGTGGTTGGCATTTTAGCAGGTCCAAGGGACAAGACAGGGCAGAGAACAAGGATTAATAGTCTCATTAAGTTTGTTCGGGGACGGTTTTAGCCGACCCTATGCGCGGATACTCCCTTTTGGCGGATCTGGTGGCGGCCGAGAAATACCCCGGAGCTGACAGGTTCGATCTCAGAATGTGCAAATGTATAGACATTAGACATGTACCTAAACCTAAGCCATGTCCCTGCAGAAGTACCGTGCTGTTCTACCCTGTTCAGACCAGGATGGGGATGCGTACAGCAATCACTATACCTTCTCTGGTGAAACAAGTTCAGCCAAGTTCTGATTTAATGCCAATTGAGGAACACAAGAAGCCTGGTTGTTTGCGCTCTTGACACGTGAGCCTCAGATAATATAGCAAGCTGGCCTATTTGATAAATCAAGGCCAAACAACATAGGTTAGCTGCCAGTGGTTTTGTGATTTGCGTAGTATTTTGTGCAGCCAAGCTGCATAGAGCAACCTAGCAGGTTTGCACATGAAGCTTGTGCCGTATATACGGGAGGTTATTTTGTGTTTGTGAGTTGGAGCGTCAAACGGGTTGCCGCATACCAAACCTGGGTAAATGCTGGGGGCCCCCAAGAATGGAATATGTTTCTTTCTTCTAAGAATATGACCTCAGAAAGAGAGTGAGTCCATGACATAGACCATCCCTTATTAAGTGTTGCACACTCGTAATCCGATATAATCACAGCAGAATCATATTAGCTCTACTTCTTCATACGAAGTGTCTGCAGTAGTGGTGTATACTATGAGTGCCCGTCCATTCTTCGTTCACCCTCATGCTCGGGCTCGGGGAAAGCATGGCATTTCTACTGAACGAAAACAACATTCCTTAGGATCATCATCTCTAGTAGACGACTCAGGTATTCAAACACGACGACCCCCGCCAGCCCCAGTCATAAGAAAAATGATGACAGAGACGAAGATATCTCTCGCAGAAAATCAGCTGAGTAAGCAGGTCAAGGAGAGTATAAAGTTCTGGCGCGAATTTCGGGACGAGTACTCGAAGGAAGTGAAAAATATCAAGCTCTACGTTGGAGTGGGCGTACTCCAGCAAATCTGGCAAAAGAGGGCTGAGTTTAATAGCAAGAACAAGTGCGGCGATAAAGAGTTTGCTATCCAAAGTATGAAGCTAGAGAGCTGTTTGAGCCAAGTCGATGAAGCCGCACAGCTCCTTACCGGGGTTCGGTTGTCCGATTACAGTAACGACTATGATTCGCGACAGCATCACTTGGCAAAGACGCGGGCAGCCGGCAACCTCGTTGTTGACCTAAGCAAAAAGTCCGTCACAAACGAAGCCGCCTGTATAGATCTTTTAGAGGAGCTGGCTGAGCTAGAAAAGCTCGTCAATCCCAAAAGTTCGACCGCCAGCAGGTCGCATCACTTCGATAAGCGTCATTCACAAAACCCAAATAAATCGGAAGGAAATACTGAAGGCCAGCGTTCTGAGGGACACGAAAATGAAGACACAAATCAGACGGAGCAAAACGGCGACGATGAGAATGAGGACTGGAGAAATGAATGAGGACAAGCTGAGAAGTATGTCGGTCCGGTGATGAATAAACTTTGCTATTATGGATGAGATTGGGATGCGAATATGAAGGGTAATGCGAGCATGACTGTCGGAGGCATAGGGACACAGACTAGTGGAAAGGTATCTCAACTCGTTAGTAGTATCCTAGATCCAAAAGGGTTCAGAGTTAATTACACGACGTACCTGAGAAAAAAAGGTTGAAGCATCGTCCCCATCAGAGTGATCGGAATTGAATTCTCTGTAAAAGAGGCTGTGTATTGCACTGAAGTGATTCGCACTAGCTTCGTGACGACTCTCCCATAGGAACCAACCTCAGCCGTCGTCCCCTTACGGGTATACACAGAAGGGAAGGCCCTGCGTCTCTGATGCCAATCACAGGCGTGATGTCACGCGAGGTCCTCACGGACAGACCCGTGGAAGCCCCCACGCAAGGTGAGGCACAGGTGAGGTTGAAGCGTACTCCGAATTTCTCACGGGCAAGAAAATGCAACTTGTGCTCCGAAGAGCACGAAGCTGGTGAACTGCTGCGACTGGCGCAGCCGTTCTGTGTGTAACCCGGAAACACAGCCTTGATGAGGACGATGCTTGAGGAAGGAAAAGAAGAGGAGGAGAGATGGAATTCACGAGCACAGTTATTATTTCGAGTCATAGTGGGGAGCTCACCCTTATCGATAATGAAATGGGCATGTAGATACTGCTAACCCTGCAAATTAGGCAAGTACGTAACTAGTTGTTAGTGGGGAAGTTGGGGCACGAGCCCCCTGAGATGTGGCTTATACGTTTTTCCTAGGTAGGGTCTAGATGTGGCTTTTTTCTTTTTAGCTGTTTATTTTTTTTTCTTGTCATAATAAATTCGATAGACACACTTCATATTACTTAGAATAGATTTAATAGTAAGCATTCTTCACCACTAATACAAACCTACGACTGCCATCGTAGCACTATGCCTCACATTCGGTGACCAAGCTCTTCGATCGCTTTGACTTTCAGCTTATGAAGGCTAACAAGCATGGCTAAAACATATCGTGACATTAGTCCGGAAGACTTCCCTCAAGTCTGGCAGAGGCCATCTTTCGAGGATTTTCTAGCTTGCCTGAAACAACTCCATATCGAGCCTTCGATTTGGTGCCCAGGAGAGCCCAGAAAGACCCTCCAAGAGAACCGAGAGAATACGGCTCGTAGTCGCCGTGAAGTTATCTCATACCTTGGCAGTATCGTCAGCAGTGCCCTTCAGTGGATAAAGGACGACGATCAGAAGGAGGCCATCTGGGAGGAGGCAAGTCGCTGTCTGTCGCAGCGATGTGGGCGGGCGGGAATGAGCGAGATTACTAGACGGTGGCCGTTCCAGAACAGGCAGGTTCCTTTTGAACTAATTGTGCGGGAGCCTTCTATCACCGGTGATTCCTTAGGACATAAGACATGGGGCTCTTCTTTCCTCATGGCACAGCTTCTGGACAGCCTCATATCTGGATCTTTAGCACACCTTTTAACTCCAGGTCGCCGAGAATCCTTGAAGATCTTGGAGCTCGGTTCGGGGACTGGCCTCTTGGGTATCGCTGCCGCCGCAATGTGGCAAGCCGAAGTCGTTCTCAGCGATCTCCCTAATATCATGCCAAATCTTGACTACAATATTGAACAAAACCGAACTGCGGTCGAACAACTCGGTGGCAATCTCAGTTCGGGTGTACTAGTTTGGGGCTCTGAAAGTGGGAATGATGCAAAATTCTCTCATGGGAACCGATTTAACGTAGGTGATAACCACTCACTGGTATTCTGCGCTAACATCTTCTAGATAATCCTCGTTGCTGATGGGGTCTATGACGATAATCACCCGGACCTTTTACCCTCAGCGATCCGTGAACAGTTGTCCGATGACTCAGACTCGAGAGCCATCGTCATGATTCCAATAAGAGACGAGGCCACAAAGAGACTGATTGAACAGTTTCGGTCAAGCATGGGTGACAGTGCCTTACCTTTGGCAGTCTTAGAGGAGCATATCCTTACCGGACAAGACGATTGGGGCGATGATGATGACGAGTCTCAAGCAGTTGAGTGCTGGTGGGCTATTTTTGGGAGGCAACTAGCGCGATAGTGATCTTCGTTTGCCGGGTATCACTATATCGTCAGGGGAATAAACATATGGTTGCATCTCGTTTGCGATTACATGAAAATTATTCTAGAAAGCCACCCTAGTCAGAAAACAAGCCCACCCATATTTACTACATGTTGTGTTAGTCGCTACGTTTACAAGACGAAGATGAGCCTAACGCGCGCCCTTCAGTAGTAGAGGACCCTTTTGACTATCTATGTAGCTGCTATAACGGTGGCTCAGAGAACCTACGGCCTCCCTAGTCCAGTCGTCCTAAAGTTTGTGTAGGACACAACGTAGGCTTAAGAATTTAAATAAATCACTGGAGAGGGCCTATAAAAATAACCTCGGTTTTCTTAAATGCTTTGATAGTAATTCATATTTGTATAGCTATCATAATAAGTCGGTAGGTATCTTAACGCAATATATAAACCAACACTAACTTTGAAACCTCTCCTTGCCTGTTTCGTATACAATACAGAGCTCCTTAGCTTGGAACACCATTGCCGACTGTTAAGCGACTCCCGATGTCACGAAGGACATATATTTGACCGAAGAGATCCGTGACATTGTAGAACATCCACCAAATCTCCATCTGTCGGCTTTTCCTCGCTCGCGCATCTGCCGACCTGGTCTTCGCCGCATGCCCTTCAAGGCGCCTGAACGCCTCCTCGATACAGCTTCGTTCATATTGAGCCACTTCGAACAGTGCTTCTTTCTTGCTAACCATGGCGCTGCTTCCCGATTCGATGGCTCTAGGCCCGAACTCGGGGAAATCAACCGAGTTCACATTCGCCTCGTCGTGATCTCGTACTGCAGAACCATGGTCGTTATACATGCGACACATGGCTGCTAAGTGCTGGCATGCTGCTGCGGCATAATACTTCTCCTGGGTCGAGGGAAAGCAGTCTTCTCCGTTCTCTATCCATGATCCCAGTAGAGCGCTTATGAAGTTGAAAGTGTAAGTGGCCGAGGTATGATCCGCAGACGTGGTGCGGACCCATCGAAAGAAGTGTTCTCTCATTACTCCTTCGGTGAACTTTTGTTGCTTCAAGAGCATATTATCCTCGCTTTGTGTGACATGTGTTTGGAGATAGATCCGGAGCTCGCAGGTGACATTCTTACGGTCCCAAGCGCTTGCTGACAGAATCGATGGGTGCTTCAAAGCGTGGGTGACGAATTTCGTCAGAGGCACCAACACCTCTCGACGACTAGCCTCGTCAATAGCAGAATGTCGATCAGCAGTCGTCCCATTCACGTGATGCCCATTGGTCGACTCATCGATCCCGTTAGCTGCGGACTTCTCCCAGAGGGCCTCATACACGCCGTTCACGGATTTTTCCTCGCTAATAGAAACAATGACATCGTCAATGAGTTGACGGAGCTCCGGAATATGACCGGCGTAATTGACACCTGCGACGGCTTCTATCCATTCGTCGACTTGGTAGTTCAGGAGGGCAGCCATCATCCCCTCAAACAAAAAGCACGACGGAGCGAAAGTTCGGGTACGGTTGTTGCATGTTGGCCATGCTACGGGAATGATGTCGAAGTACTTATCTTCTTCCACACCCTTCCTCGTAAAGATATTCAGTCGGCGGGCTCGGACCACGGGGCCGAACAATGTTCCTTCGATCATGGATGCGCGGATCTGCCACTCTGGAGTTGCGGAAAAAAGGGGAGTGTACCGCCATAACTTCAAAAGTTTTGGTATGGCAGTCGTGTCTTCCCGTAGGCTTGAACCTATGATAGCATCTGGTTGTATTGCGGAGGCCTTAAGTGCGGCAATTCTAAATGCCTCGGTCAAGAGCGAGGATGCATAGCTGACCTTCTGGGCTGAGTGGCGTTCTTCAGAGGAGCTCGTTTTCGAATATTCCACGAATTTGACGGCACGATCAATAGCAGAGTCAATTTGCTCCCGAGTCTCCCGAAAGAGATCGAACTTTCGTGCTTCAGAGAGTATGAGAATTCCGTGAGCTGTGTCCTCGACCGAGCTATTCCAAGAGCCATTGCCATCTTGTTCCAAAAGGGTTCTGAAGCATGCTTGATATAGGCAAATGGCAATGCGAGCCTTCATGACTTTGTCACAAAACGCAGGAAGGCCTCCATTTTCGGTCAACTCAACTAACTTCAAGGCCGCTCTTACGAACTGGAGCGTTGGGTGTAGAGCCGAGAGGTTCTGTTAGATTATTAATTAGTTGCACAGGCAATCGCACGAGATGCATCTTACCCCTTTAGGCTTGATCCTCCCGATCGCTGTCCACCATACATCGCAGAGAGCTTCAATACTGTTTGTTATCGGGACATGGTAGTCTCGCGGTGCATCCTGGTAAAGTAATGTCAACAGCACATTGCAATTGGCGCTGAAGCTGAGTTCCCTGTATATATTAGACTGAATTCTCGCCAAGAGCGCCTCCAACGTCTTTATTGCACTGGCGTTTCTTCCAAGTAATCTTAGACACGTGATGACATTGGCCGTATCATCCACATCAATCATCGAACAGGGGGCTAGCAAGCTGTCAACTCGAGCTGCTCTGTGCAGAGAAAGCAGAAGGGCTCTCGCTTACCGGGCCCAACAACCACTTTCTTAGTATCGAAAGCTTCCGTAAGGGCATTTGTCATAGAATTCGCGGCCGGAAAATCGAGTTCAGTTGGTGAAAATCCGGTCAACAGAAAGTTGGAAAGGACCTGATGAGTCAGTCAGGTTTTGCGATAATAAAAACAATCACATTAACTAACCAAGCTATACTCCAAGATAAGCTCTGGATTTTGGTCGCAGTTCGATGCTGCGATCACGAGTACATGTCTCGCCAACTCGTTGATTTCTTCTTTGCCGTCTTTTCTTATCTCATCACCATCGACGCGGTGTGAGTCTGGTGTATGCTCCTCCGCCATCTTGTGAGTTGGTACTTAGAAATGAATCTCAATTGATGAATTTGCTCGTTAATCTCAAATTATGAAGTACTAGAACGTGATGAACTAGAGCGCCGAAGCAAGCCTATAAGTCAGTGTTAATTAAGCGTCCTTTTCCTCGTTTCCATTCTCACACTCACCTGTCAATGACCTAGGTAGGCAGTGGTGTATCATGAGCATACGTTGTTGCCTGAAGAGCCTAGAGCTAGATTAGTGACATCTGCTAATCGTACTCAGTATATACGAAACACCTTCTTGGTCATAGAGGGGTGTGACATCACCCTCTTCTTAGTCATCTTATACACCTTAGTTAGTAGTAGTACATAGTATTCCCTCCACATCCCTATAGGCTGTACACTATGGACAGTCGGGCATCCCAAAATGGATTTCGGACTTCTAGAATCGGTGCATAGTGTGCCTATTGCTCGCTAACCGAAAATATACTTTTAGTATGTATATTCAAGAGTACCTCCCAACTATATATCAGCCTCAAGCGCTACTCTACAAGGAACGGCTAATGGCACAAGGCCAAATCCTTCCCCGGCTTTATTAACTGCCGTGGCCAATAATATTAGACCTCAATTTGGTTTAAGAAACCCGGGTACTCTTTTAGTTGTTGCGAAAGCGAGTGACAGCGCTCTCGTATGTCGTGTATGCGACGACTCTGGTTTGACCATTGATGCTCATTAGCAATCCTCTCTAGTTTGGCTACCAAATTCAAAAGCCGTGCGACCCTTGCCGAAAACAAACTTTGGATGACTGAGAGCTGATCATCACTATCAAGCTGCCACTTTCCTACCACGACCTTGTAGCTGGTTCCTTCGTCTGGTCGATCGCCATTCCCTTCACGCAAGCCCCCTGGATCCTTATCTCGACTTTCTCCGTGTTGAAGATCTTCATTCCCTTCTACTTCGTCCCATGATTGATCAACCCCTTCCCTTTCCCTATCCCATTGCGATAATAACGACTGAATTTGACATCCATTCTCCATACTGGATAATAAGTTTTCACACATGACTATAAGAAGAGTAATGTACTTAGATTGACTTGTGCAAGATTTGCACGTGAGAAGCTTCTCACATTCTGACAACGCCTGTTTCTGACTCTGAAGTAGAGCACCTGAGGTGATTGTCCTTATGTGCGGCTTCCATACCAGTGTCGTCTGAATAAAGTCGTATGTACCGATGGCATCTGAAAAACAGAAACACAATAAATCGGGTTCAAATAAGATCCCAGTTAGACTTGGTATTTCAGACTCCACACCACCTGACACGGTGGGGCTACGAATGCCGGCGTCAGCATCCATCGTAGGACTTTTTGGTGTGGTATCTGCCGGTCCAATCGACCGCCAACCGTCCAGAGTTGGGGTTACCTTGTCCTGTAAGCAGACGGCTAGATCGGTCGGCAAGCCACCACAACAACAATGTCCCTGTCCCCGGAAATCTTTCTGTAGTGGCCAGTGACCAATGTCACCATCGAGCATATCCGGTGGAGAAGTTTCTTCTTCTGCGAAGTCAAACTGGATGTCATTTGAAGGCGTTGCTGGAGAAGAGTGTGGTATTGCCTGACTGCTAGGTGAATCGTCCGCTTGTGAAGCCACTTTACTGGGAATAGTGAGGCGTTTGGAGTTCTTCATATTTCTTCTACCATTGGGCGTTTTAGGGTAGCAACATTCGATTTCCTTCACCCTACACCGCTGACATCCTCCATGTTCGCCGCTACACTTCAACTGAAAGATGGTTCGTCGTGAGCGACCTATTCTTAAGAGCGACAAGGGCACACATGGGCGAAGTTACCTTGCTAATACGGCAATTCACACAGGCAAGTCGAGTCAACTTTGCCGGTCGTTTCCTGTCAAATGGAGGCAACGTTGACTGAACGACGAAAGGTCCGTTAGACGTGCCATCATATTGAAGAGTGCTGAACATTTCAGAGTTGTTGAGTCAGAAATGGGTAAAGTCGATTCTTTAGAATAATGACATCGAAAGATAGATGTTTGATTACTTCACGAGATTGACGCCCTTAACAACAGTGTGTGAACTTCAATCTAGCTTTTGTCCACCCACATACCTAGGTGGAGGTGTAAGCATCAGCACCGAACCCCAGCCAGTAGCGGCTATTCCATGCCTCTGAACAGTTCGTTCCAATCACTTACATACACTACTATACAGTCTATACCGTAAGTATTATACCAGATCCGAAAAGGACCATGCTTTAAAAAGACCATGCTTAAGGGCTACAAGGTGCTTACAAGGGGTTCAAAAACTAAGCAATATAAGTAAGCTGATAAGCAACTCACTCCGCTACTTTGCCCTACGACATAACTAATCCTACACTACTGTAGTGTAGTAGGTGGCGGGTGGCGGGGGGTATACTAGTTTGGTTATAAACAAAAGGGCGGGACGGGGTTCTGTTGGACCGATTCGTATAAGTACGCGTAAAGACCGCCAGCTAGTGTCGATGTTGGATCCTCTCCACATCGAAACCGGGGGGGGAGACGATGATGTGTCGTGGGGTACTAAGTAGCGTCTCACGATAAAGGAACAGTTTTACACTGCTATAAGACATACTATGTATATACTTAGTAAGGATGCATGATGTGATTACTCTACATAGTAGGACATTCACGTGGTTTTCTGCACCAGAAATAGGAAATGCAGGCGATCGCCGTTTCGGGCCCCTATTTTCAGAACGCCTGCTTTCGATCCGTTACATTTCTGTGTTACATTTCCTGATGGAAGCCTGAAACAGTTGGAAAGGAGGGCAGTTCGCAGCATTTCCAACTGGTAGCCCAGACGGAGCGAGACACGGAGCGAGACACGAACCAAGACAGTCGCCCAGACATTTTGGATTATTATTAGTGATCTTTGGGTTACTCTGCATATTACTGGTGTGATGGTGGCAGCAACCGAGCTAATCAGATGCCTGTTCTGGGAGTCGACCCAAAATTTGTTCAAATTGCCGCATGAAGACTGGTCGCGAGAGGTTACAGTGCATGGGACTGCATGGGATGGCAGGAATATTATACCGCAAGATCCGCTGATCCTAGCCTACCAAATACCGCCCCCAATGTCGTGCTCCTGGTACTATCCTGGGTCAGTGCTGGGTTCTCGGTCGCGAGTGTGAGGGAATCATGCTCACACTGCAACCTTCCGACATCATTATCAGTTTGTCTGATTTCTCATTATCAACTTGTCAAGTGTCGTGTGTTTTGTTTCCCCTTGGCGTGCCCACAATACACTACCTATAATACCGAGTCCCTACCTCGGCTCCGGTTGACATACTACGTAATCACTCGATACTACTGTAACATAGGAGGAATCTACTGTTACAGTGGCACAGTTGAATCTAACGCCTTTCGAGCCGCTCAAGCTGACAGTGACTTCGTGGGGCTTAGTATACTACTTAGTAGAGTAGCACTCCCACCACCCCCCCTTCAGCATACCTACCCCTTTAGCGATCAAAAATCCTTCCAGAGTGTCATACGAGTCTTAATGGTAGTAGTCCTTCTAGAAGGGTCGCACGCGCGCACTTCTCATAAACCTCATCTTTCTACGCCGAACTGTGTATCAATCATCTGCGAGGGTCATCTGTAAGGCAGCATTAGCGAGGCCACTCGCATTCAGCGCTACCATCATGCCTTTCATTACTTTGCCCATTTACGAAGGAGTCGGGATTACGTTGGTTGTGATTGCTAGCGCTCTTGTTGGTGCTCGATGCTTTGTGAATTACCAGGCGTCGCATGGCAAGTTAAGCGCGCACGACTGTATGTTGAAATCCTGCCTTGCATGATTTCGCCGTTCCTAACAATTTTCAAGACCTTTCGGTTGTTGGTTTGATCTTTTTGATCATTACATATGCAGTTAATGATATTATCATACGAAGTAAGACACCCAGTTCGCTCTGGTCGAAATGGTTGAGCTTCAATTGACATTATCGCAGCTATATCGGTTCCCCCACCCTTCGACTTACCATTCCTTTTCAGAGTAAGATTGAATACCGACTTCTTCGATTGACGGCTTCTTATACTAAATTGTCTTCTTTTACTGGTAGCTCGCGATTATTATCATCATCTTGGTCCAAGGCACACTATGGTTCACCAAAGCACCTATTCTATTTCTCTACCTTCAGCTTTTTGGTGTTAATCGTTGGCTGCGATACATCTCGTGGGCGACTCTCGTAGTGGCTGGTTTGATCTATATCGCTGGACTTATCTTCACCTTAGTCATGTGTCCTACCGACAAGGTTACATTTGCTGCATACCAGACGTGCGCCCATGCCAACACACTCACCGGTGTTATATCTGGCTTCGTGTCAATAATCGTCGACGCAATCATATTCCTTCTACCCATTCCCATCATATTTAGGTTACAACTGGAGACTTCGAAGAAGATTGGGCTCAGCGTGGCATTTCTCTCCGGTATACTGTAGGTTGTTCTAGGATGACTACGTTACAAAAACTAGCTAACCATTGTTTTCAGAGGAATCGCAGCTTCTATTGTCGCCCTATACTACAAGTACCTAGCCCTATTCGGTGATGGTACACAGTTGATCGCCCCGATCTTCTTTTTGTATGATTGAAACATCCCCCTCAGCCTTTATATAAGCGTTGCTGACTTTTTGGCTCCAGTACTATCGAAGCTTTCGTGGCCATTGCAGTGGGATGCGCGCCTGCTATCCGATCTTTCTGGCGACGATACATATCAAAGCCAGCTACCTTGAGCAACCCCGGATCTGGATATCAAGGGTCTGGCTATAGCCATGTTCTTAGCAACCGCTCGAAACCCCCTAGAAATATCCCTATTTCCGAGTGGGAGCGTAGTGACGAGCACATTAACAGCGGCATACCAAGAAGGGGTCCGTCGGAAAGCTCGCACAAGGGGCTGGTCGATCCTATAAGCCCATAACACGGCATAGCCATTAACGATTAAAAACGAAGGGAAATTATACACAAACTGTAGAAAATCTGTTACGACAAAGCAATATCCCAAGGTCCATGTTATTAGGGCGAAAGTAATCCCGCGGGCGATTAACGACTTGGCATTGATGACACAGGAGCTGGGAACGTGAGAACAGGGCAGGAGATTAGTGTACGGGTATTTGTATATATATAAACTTTTCCATTTTTATAGCAGCCTTCTCTAAAAGCCAACTTCAAAGTTAGTTAGATTTCAAACCAGTTAATGAATCGCATTGAGCCTTTGTCTGCTCACGGACTCGTTCGTTCATGCGGGTTGACAGGATAGTCCGCCACCTCTTTAGCGTCAGGCAGTGCTACCTACCCTGTGCTTCTACGCCAAGAATCCTTATGGGTGGGGGTTGCGTCGGCATCGATCATTATTAAATCCTTGACAGCGAGGGGAGCGGACGGTCGAGGGGGTAGAAGGTCGGTTGGTATTGACCCCAGGCGGAAACTAGGGAAGGGCAGCGGTACACAAGACAGGCGCAAAGTTGCGCACTCCTATTCTAAGCCCTATCCTAAGTAAGGATTCTTGCAGCTCGGCTGCTTGGACTTGTGCTTTTACGGCCGGACATACCATGCGACGTGAGTGCTAGCTGACCGGGATTCCTTCCTTTATCGTAGATTGAAGTATTTATATTGGCCAAATACTCCCAGAAGTAACCCCAACTCGATACCGGCGGCCAGGGAACTTCAAGACCAAACTATTGTCCTACCCTTGCCTTTCCGATCGGTACTATCTAGCAAATTTGAAGATACACCTCGCTAGCTCTCGCTTTCCTCACCGCCTACAAATATTCAAGCCAACGTAATAATCTCAGCACACATCTTCGCCATGGCTGAACGAGCTACTATCCAGAAAACGATCGACGCTTTCATAGAGAACAACACACAAGCGGTGAAACAAAAGGATGTTTCCATTCTTTCGGCAGTTCTCGCGAAGGACTGCATCCGAATGTACCGCCCGCATTCGTTCACGCGACGATACCCGCAGTTCTTCAAGCCCCATATTACCAATGCCGACTATGAAGCTCAAATGAAGCATGAGCTCCAGACTATGCAAGACGTGACGCAGAAAGTCACCAGGACCGTGATCGACACGACTGAGCGTAAAGCGACCTTATGGGTCGAGACGACCGTCGTCACGACGGATGCCCAGAACACAGTTGAAGTCATCTTCGATCTGGACCTTACCGAGGATGGGACCCAGGTTTCGCAGGTCACGGAGTTTGTAGATACCTTCGAAAGCACGAAGGTGTTGGAGGAGATACTCGCCCAAATGGGTGCGAAATGATTGGGCATTGCTGCGTTTGCCGGAGCCTTCGCTTACGATAGCATCAGCAAGACCGTTGCGACGGTTTCGCCGTACCCGCTATGTATGATTTTATGATTAGCGAAGCTTTATAAAAAAACAAAAAAAACATAGGTGTTTGGAACTATTGCGTCTTTTTAACCTCTGCGATTGAATGTATTCCGGACGCTTAGAGTGATATATTAATGACACGCGGTTGTTTGCAGCGCGTTTTAACATCACATTTACGAATGCCCATTGATCGGTCCTTTACCCGCTGCTGCTTCTCCTCTGACCTAATTTGGTTTCACAATGATCGGTAGTTGGACAGCACGCGAACTGCCATCTCAGGACACAGCTATGCCATTCTGCCACCCGTATTTTCACGCGTCAAGCCGTGATTCTGTTCTCTGTGCATAAATCGAGGATTGTTAGCATTTTTCTGCCTCACTTGCGAATCTTCCATCGTAGATAATTGACAGCGCCAACAGGGTCATCGGAGTTCTGCTTTCAGACGACCGACAATTCTACCGAGTCCTATCACCATACGTACCTTCGTCGGTCCGTCCGGCACTTCAGGGTCAGATTACGTGTTGGTTACCTAGCCTGTATGCGTAGAAGATGTGCGTTTCTAAACTGAAGAGGAAGGACTTGGGTTACATTTTCTTAGTGCTGAACAACACCCACATTTCATGATTCCATCACCCTGGTCATATCGCGGGTGGGGGGCGAACGTCCAATGATGATACCACCTACTGTATAGTACATCGTCGAGTGACGGACTCTACCCAAGTACCGGTACCCAGGTCAGTACCAGGTCTCATAAGACCGGGGGGGAAGCCTACCACCCGATGATGCAGGTACCTACCTACCTGACATTCGAGCCACTTTCACAACGCCCAGCATTAAGATGTTCATCATCCCGCCTTTTCGTTGACCCGTGTCCATGGGCCCACGGTTTCCATCTCTCATCCACACTTACACACTCCAGTTACGATGTCGGGGCACCATACCGCCGGCTACCTGGCTCGTCTCGTCGAGTTCGCACGCTCTGCGAGCCCGGCGCAGATGGTGGGTATAGGAATACTCACAGTCTTTGTCATTTCATTCCTGGCTGGCAAGAGGGATAAGAATATCGCCAATACCCCAATCCATGGCTATAGAAGCATATTCGAACCCACGTTCCTGCTGCAGTGCAGGTTCGTGATGGGTGCGCACGGTATTATATCAAGCGGTTACCAAAAGGTAATCACCCAGATAGCAGAATGCGATGTTCCATTGCTGAGAAGTTCAAGTTCAAAGATGTACCATTCATAGTCCGTCGCTTCGACACAGACTACAACATTCTTCCGATCAGATATCTCGAAGAGTTGCGTTTGGTGCCGCCGACAATACTTAGTAGCAAGATCGCTACAAGCTATGTAGGTTCAGTGCACATAAACCGATCGGACTCTCACCTTATTGGATCACTAACGAGGGCGGTAGAACATGCTTTACGAATGGACTGATCTACATTTTCTGATCCGATCTGACCTTCATGCCAATGTTATGAAGCGCAAGCTTGCGCCAGAACTATCGCAGTACCTTGAAATTGCAGCTGAAGAAGTCGAGTATGGATGGAAGATTGACGTCCCTCAGTCGGAAGGTGAGTAGACAGATAATCCATACTTTGGGCCCCTTCTAACTAAATGCTGTTAGATTGGGTCGAGGTTGATATTCAAGAAATTCTTCGCATGCTGGTCGCAAGGATGTCAGCAAGGATCTTTGTTGGGGAGCCGGCTTGTCGGGATCCAGCGTGGCTCAGAGTATGCCTTGATTTTACAATCGACGCATTCACCACCGCCTTTCTCATAAGGATGTTTCCTCCATTGATGCGCCCTTTGGTTGCCGCGTTCGTGCCGGCCCGGTATCGGTTGAAACACCACCGGGCAAAGGCCGAGAAAGTTGTTGGCGAAAAAATGAAGAAGCATGTCGAATATATGCAGAGAAAGAAAAACGGTGAAAGCACAGATGATTATGAAGAAACGCTTCTAGACTGGATGATAGAAGAGGCTAACGAAGGAGAGGCCACACTCTCCGAGATGGCGAACCGTCAATTAATCATGACGTTGGCATCCGTTCACACCACATCCACGAACACGGCGATCTTTCTGTTTGAGCTTTGCGAGCACCCAGAGTGGCTTCCCATGTTGAGGGAGGAAATCGAGGAAGTCAACCAGCAAACAGGGGATGCTTCCAGGACCGATATCAAACGGTGGCACCGACATCTAGACCGAATGGATTCATTCCTGCTAGAATGTTTCAGAATTCACCCTCCAATCCTCCGTAAGTATGCCCCGGTGTGTGTTGTCGTTGGTCTGCTAACAGTAATAGTGAGCCCTCAAAGGGTAGCACTCGAGCCATTGACGATGAAAGATGGGACACATATACCAAAAGGGTGCAGAATCGCATTCGCCAACGGGGAGCACCAAATGGATCCCGAAGTCACACCAGACCCGTTGACCTTCGATCCCATGCGAGCCTACCGCAAGCGGCAGTCGTCGCGGCTCCAGCACGATAGGAACCAGGCTGTACTAACGGACTTGACTAATAATTTGACTTTCGGGTACGGGAATCAAGCCTGCCCGGGGCGGTTTTTGGGTGTAGCTGAAGTCAAGTTCCTCCTTGCGCGACTGCTCACAGAGTTCGATTTCAAGTATCCTGAGGGCAAATCAATGCCAAAGACCATGTATGCGGACGAGAACGTGTTTATTAGCCCAAGCGCAAAGCTGATGATGAGGAAGAGGAAAGTTAATTGATTGTACTTAAATTGAATACAAGCATATCTTGAGTTTAGACTAGACTTCACAAATCTTCTGTGAGCGCTTGATTTATTGATTTATTGATAGTCCCTAACTTTTGTAACTTATAAGTAGCTAAACCTCCTGAAGGGTATGGGGAGTGGCGAACTGTTCTTCATATACAATACAACGGTTGCAGAAGCCAATTCGTACCTTTAGGGGCCTGCAATATCGTAACTCCGTGTCCATTCCTCTGAGGACTGCCGTGCTTTGTACCTTCACTCTTAAACTATGCTACGCTCTCCCTTGTGTCTGTGACCATTTGCTTCGGTCGTATACTTCCTCCTAATTAGGACCCCTGGTGCTAATGGTGGTAAACCCCCAAAGAGAAAACCCGTCGGTAACTTAAACAAGTGCCATACCCTCTTCCTAGCTCCAACCTCAAGAAATAAAGTATATAGTGTTACGCCTGTCATATTCGCCCGTCGCTGTTCGGAGCTCCGTACTCGCTATCGTAACATATCAACCCTCGGTCCCTTATCCCGCGGTGTTCTAGGTCCAAACTCTGTGAGCGCTGTTACTGTGAATGACGCGCCGATCCTTCTCACAATTTACTGATGGAAATAATAAGGTTTTACTCATATTATCCCCGAGTTCCGTAGCGCAAATCTAAACCCTAACCTTAAGTTGTCGTTCTTCATGACTAACCGACGCACCCAGACTCGCATGGTACGAAATAGTTTTGACGCGGAGCTTCACATTTGACAGTGTCTCTAATTGCCATGCATGATACCGGTCGAATATCGCATCTTGAGGTATCATGATACTATATCAGCATGAACGTAGTACACCGGTCACTATACTAGTTCAAGAGTGAGCGTATGCTACTTAGTAACCATTTATTCCTGACGTCTTCACGGTTGTTCGCATTCTCAAATAATGCTGGTTGCGATGCCTGGGATTTAAAGAGAACATCTCGCCTCCATCTTCCTGATGTACTGGACTCTGCCTATTTCAGCATATGTACTCATGATTCATATGAAGCGGTAGGTCCCCTACATTAGTCAAGGGCGTAAACTTATGCAAGCTATAAGCTCTGTGCCATTTTCCCCGTAACTTGCTACTGGGTACATGCCGTTCTAATTTGTCTATCCGCTATCAGTGTCTTGTTTTTCATGGTATCTCAGCCGAGGTAGTAAGCAACGTGCTCAGGTGAGTTTCCCTCTTCTCGGAATGCTTATCTACATTTATACTCCCGTAGTTGAGATGAACTATGTGGCTAGTCGAGTGAGTGACCACGTCACCTTCAGTCGCTATCCTCGATGTGGCAGTGACTAAGGGTCCTCAATTAGGTGCAAGTCATAACTCAATCCTAGAACCTATTGCTGCTCAATAGACAGACCAATGGGTCCAGTCCCATTGAACCCATTGCAATAGCATTCAATGCCGCTTGCACAATAGTACGCGTACCAAGGTGGGCCACGCAAACCACGCAAAAAGTATATAAACTCCTCGACGCCCTCGCTTTGCCACTTACTAAATACATCCATCACACATCACACAGAGTTTACTCACCAATCGTCATACCGTGGAATTACAGCACTCAAGAAGCAAAGTCCTCAAGCTAGACGAGTAGCTCACACATTTTCTCATCCCCAACACCTTTGCCCAACACCTTTGCCCAACACCTTTGCCCAACAAATATTATCGATTTGCACGGCGAACACTTCATCACTTGCTTCCCCTACACACACCGTATTCGAGGCAATATGGCAGGCACTACAGAATACACGCACGAGCAAATCTCCTTCGTCTTGGATATATGCATGAAGGCGATCTTGCAGGGACAATACAGCAAGGTCTATGGCCAGATAATCACAGAATTCAAGAATCGATACGGCGTTGAAGACTTCGGGGCGGCCGAAGTGCGAAGTATAACCGTTAAAAGCAGGAGCGATCCTCGGTACAGGTAGGTCTCCATGAGAACCCTTTGTGACGCGTGTCGCTCGGACCACTGACATAGCCACTAGCGGCCGATGGAAAAACGCGCTTGAAGTTTATTCTAGAATACAACCCACTATGAATGCCTTCGGAAAGCCTCTTCGAATCAAACTGAGCGCGAAACAACAAAAAATGCAGGAAATATGCAACACTGCGAATCGCAAACTGGGTATTAGCCCCATCATCCACGCGCGAGAAATGGCGCCGAGCCCTGAGCAACAGCAAAACAAGCACAACAGCGCTGGCAGCCAGGCGAAATCTGGGTACTCGACAGCCGCAGTCATGTCAAGACAGGAGCAAGCCAGCGGAACCACAAGGATCAATGTTGAGACTATTTCCAGATCTGAGGAATCGGTGTATGAACCCCATTCCGGCAGGCTGCTTCAGCCCAGAAGGAGCGTCTTCTCTCCTAGTGATAACGCAAGGAGTCATAAAACGAACGTATTGCATGAATGGCTGGCTAGAGAAAGCAACGTATATGTGCCAGACTTCTCTCCGATAAACATGTTCACGGGCAAGCCGTTCAAAAACCCAGCAACTCCAGCGTTCAAAAGGGCCAATATTTCCCAAGAGGGGTATCAGCGAGCCGCAAAGCGAGCCAAGGTCGACATCGAGAACGAGGCGTCGACATTTGACTCGCGTAACCGGGAATGGGACCCAAGCAGCCTCAGCTATGCTTCTCTTAATAATGGCTATCCTAGCCATGGCGATTACAGAGCTGCCATGCCGACTTCGATGGATCCCGCTGCTCACGGATTGAACAACCCCGACCAGTACTCGCAGTTCGGTCCTAGGAAAGCGAGTTCCGAGTGTGAAATATACGATATCTCGACTCCCGGTGTCCCGGTGCTTCTTCACAAACCGGACACCGCTACCCCCGATACTGTCGGCAGTCAAAGCCAAGACTAGACTTATGCCCATGAGCTAGCTAGTCCACGGCCTCAATGCCCTCAACGAACGCAGCAATATAGCTCTTATGCTATCTATATTTCGAGAAACGACACAGGCTGTCCTTCATCTCGTGACGATGAGCCCCCACATCTCCTCACTGTTATTACTGGGCAGCTCATACCCCAACCCGAGAGAAAGACACTACTCTATACAAGGGTTGGGCAACATAATTATTTCTTTCACATGTCGAATCCTTGCTACAGGGAAGACGACTATGATGGGACCCATCTTGACTCATAATAGGCCAAAAGATGTACTATTTGGTTTTCATCTCGGCACAGCTCTTGCCATCTTGGCACCAAGGCTACGGCTTAAACATCACATCACACGAAAAGGGAAGATAATGGAAAAGGAAAATGGAATGGGAATGGGAAGACCAACGGGGTCCGGATCAGGGAGAGCTGTTAGTGCAGAGCCCTACAGGCGTTATATGATTTCATGGATTTTCTTTACACGTGGACACCAGGGTATGGCATGCTAGCTAGATGTCTACGTTACTTTCTTACTTATCAATAATAAACCGTTAATACACATGCGTAATTAATCATACGACCTAGCTGTGAGACTGAAACCACTTCTTGTGTAGTAGTGCCACCGCGTGTAGAAGAACCTGGTGCAGGAAGCCCTATGCTACAGCCTACCGCAGACACAAGTTCATAGACCAGTGTAAAATATACACTATATTGCCCTACCTCAGGGAGAGCCCAAGAGAAAGAGAGTGTACAGACCCCTGTGCGATATCAGCCGTTACCTACATTTGAACTATGGAGTACAGAGGGTCTTGATTGACGAAATAAATGAGATATCATACTGGTGGTACTAGGGTCAATCAACAGAATAGAAACAAGTAGATAATTAACCCTTGCTATAAGTGCCATACAGTAAGTACCTATATCAGGTGACGTAAGTTTAGACTACCTACTAAGAGGTACCTAGGCAGGTGCAGCTTTGACAACAGTACAGTACCTAGGTACTACTAGTGCAACGCGTCCCGAACCCCCCCAGCTCCATCCCTATTCCATCAGCTTGACAACATGCAGTACCCTCCTTAAATTCCACGTCTTCTCTATCACCATAGGCAAAATTTCATATCCAACAAACTAGTCTCCAGCGTTCCCCTCGCCTGTACCACCCCGCCCGTATTTACCAGATTGTCATGATTCATGGCATTGCAGCTAGAAACAAAAGAAAAGCAAATAAAAACAGCAAATCTTTTCGTCGAATTTATTCTTTATGTTAAACTCCCTCCACCCCCTTCTCAAAAGAAAAGTTAAAAAAAATTTAACACCCCTTTAGCGCCCGCTCATTGATTTAAGAAAAAAAGGGGTATCATCACAATCCGTGGGGAGATAGTAGCAGCAAAAGAATTAAAGAAATATGCGACCGTGTGGCTGAGGGGGGACTTGGTTCCACCTCCATTTTGTTTGATGAAGGATATTTACCATGCCTAGCCCCGAATGGGGAGGGAAGGGAGGCACGAGAGCCTTGGAAAAGGACGATTACGTCGAACTTCATCGGCTATTTTGAAATTGTAGGATAGTTTGCGCATTGTAGAAGCGTATCATATATGCGCCATCTACACCACAACAGCGAAGTTTTTGCGTGAGTCGATCTCCTCGATGTGAAATCCGTAGACGATCTTGAACAAATCTCGCAGGAAGCCGTACTGACCAGACCGATGGGTCATGAAAGCAACGCTCTTCCCCATCTCCGCAGCTGACACGCGCTTCCCGCGCGATGGTAGAGATGACGCCTGTCGGAAAGAGGAGTCCGCCGCCACTAGGTTCTTGTAATTCTGGAGCAGCGTCCCGTGTGATGGTAACGAGCCGAAAGAGCCTGGCGGCAAGGACCTGACGAATGTTTGCAGAGAGACTGGGTTGCCATGGCCGTCGGACGCGCCGTCACGTGAAAAGCCCACGTTCATCGCGGCCTTCAACACGAGCGCCTTGATCCGCATGATGTTGACGTCGTCGGTTGTGGTTGCGGTGGTCGCTGTGCTCGAGGTCCGTTGACTGCTTTGGGAGTAGCTTGACAGGTTTGAAGCGCTGCTTGGCCACCTCCCGCCCCTGTTGCTCTCCGTCCCAAGAACTAATATGTTGGGCGCCTGAGGCGATTGACTTTCTGGCGTGATGGGCGTGTCTTCGAACTCGGTGACTGGGGTTTCGGGCACAGGTGGCGGCTTCCGGAGCTTCTCTGTAGAATCCCGCTTTTGACTGTCTCTCTTGCTGCGATTTGACTGCCTGCTTGCGCGGCCGTCTATGTCCGCCTCCCGATTATATGGGGAAAAGGCAGGTTGACTAGATCGCGGCGTGCCTCTGTCCGGGCGTATTTGAGTCCACCCTTCTCGGAATATGTCACAAAGTTCCCAGCAGGCTTGCACAGCCGACGTAAGCAATTCCTCGTCCGGTTCTTTTCCGTCCCTCTTTTTCTGACGGAGGCTAAAGAGCATCTCCGCTAATGACCAACAGGCGCGGAGGAGTGAATTCGTCTCCTCGGCCAATTGTCCACGCTGTTTCATCAGTCGGTGACACAAAGTGATGTAAAAGTCCAAGGTTCGCTCTTGGAAAGCCTCCGGTAGATTTCGGTTATCCTGCGCGCTGTATAAACTTCTCAAGGTTAGCGTTAGGAATAAGTCAGATCCAACGCTACTCACTGGTTGTTTAGTTCAAAGCTCACACGCAGTATGGAATCGGACATTCCGTCCGGGCGCATTCGTACGTCGAAGAGGGCCTGGCAGAAGTCCCTGCAGAGCTCCAGATCTACCTTCACGTTAAACGACTCGTCAGTCTCATCTCTATTATCATAGAGACGTTGGCAAAGTTTCCAGCAGCATTTCCAGGCCTTGTCGTGTCCATCAGGGGTACCGGATATGCTAAAAACCCTTTCTCGATGGTGAGTGCTTAAGCTTGCAAGAGTGTTGCATAACACCCAGCACTCTTTCAATGCCGACTGCAAAGATTGAATTTCCGTAACTTCTTGCACATCTACTCGGACCGGAGTCGAGTAGTCCTCGTCGTCATAGCTCTCCAAATCTGGCTCAACATCCGTTTCAGGCTCCTTGGTCTCGGGAATGACTGGATACGTTAGTTGTGATACCGGCGATTGATATTTACGTTCCTTACGTTCTAGACTGCTTGCGCTGCTGGATCGTATTCTTGAGGACTCGCTTAGTACGTCCTCGAGGTTCTGAGCTCTAGGAGTCGCGCTATCCAGGCTATACCGAACAGGTTTGATGTCCGTGGACAAGGGTGGCGGTGTCGGCAGCCCCATTGATTTGGCCTATACAATTAGCCCGAATTCTGGATTTTGTAGGTTTGTAATACCTTTGAAGCCCGATTATTGGGGAGCGAGAGAGTGGTTTCTTCAGATTTGGGTGATTGTCTGGGGGAGCGTCTCTGAGTAGACTCCGATTGTTTTGAATGGGTGTCGGACCCGGCCTATGATGATGAGCATATCTGCAGTTCTGCATGGACAAGTTAACTAACCCAGTTATGAAAACTCTCGGGGGCGTGGATAACCGAGACTGCTTCTTCGTTTGCCGTTTGCCGGAGGTGGTCAGGTATATTAGTTCGCAGCTTTAGAAACTATCAATATTAGGGATTGCGACTACTGCCATTGCGGGTGCTACCAACCTGCGGGTGGGAGTCGGAATCGGCAGCACTCGAAAGTGACTGAGCTTCATCGGATGCCTCGTCTTCAATCTCCGTTCCCTCCGTTCCAACTGATGTAACTGGCGAAGGACCGACTATGTCGCTGGGACTTAGGAGTTGATACGGAGCAGGTGATGATCGAGCAGCAGCAGCTGAAGACGGCCGGAGCCCGCTGAATTCCGTAGAACCTGAAGACCTGAGCGAGTTAGGTATATATTGAAACAGGGCATCGAAGTTGTAGGTACATACATTGGGCGAAAGGGAGGGTGGAGAGCTGGAGAGTTTGGCGACGGGATAGGCATATCTGAATGAGCCGAAAAGCTTGATATTATACTCCCAGTCGAAGATCTCAATGGACCTTCGAGAGCCATGGCTAGCTGATCCGAGCTCACACCAGGGCGACTAGACGGGTCGACAATGCTAGGGCAGTATATCAACGGCGTTTGCACGTGGATCTAGTCGCGTCTCTAAGCGCCACCGCAGCTCAGATTCTCTAGACAGCGCGCTTGTCCAAGAATAAGCGACACTGCAGCGATGGTCTGCCAGCCAAGATGATGGGTCTATTGAGCAAGGCTTGCGCTATGCGGGTGGCCGTTTGGGAAATTGGCTTGCGCGACGTAGACAGCTACGGGAATTGGCAAGCTTGTCGTGCAAACGGAAGCGCCGCGCGATGTTGAACGAATTGAAGAGCAAACCTGCTTGCTAGAGGCTAGGCCGTCCCGAAGGTATAGAATTGACTACGGGCCGAGGCGATGGGGTAGTATTGTTTTTCTATACAGCTGTCTGTGAAGGGTTGTACCGAACCCGGGTGTTTGTCAAGGGTAGACAGCGAGACCAAAAATAAGAAAGAAATATGGAACAGATTCCCAATGCGTAGAGCAACAAAGCGCCGAGAAGAGCACACTGATGCGCGGATGTTGGAAGGTTTAATAGAGGAGGGGCAGAAGAAGCGCTCGCGCTCGAAATTCGACGATGACCAGGTCCCAAGAGAAGAGAGCTCCACCACAGAGGTTGTAGCCGAAACCGGTTACCGTGTACTGTACACTGCAGCCTGCCTCAAACCTCGAATACCAAGCCCTAGGTAGATACAGTAGTTTAGGTATGTATAGCTCATCCACGGATGTTAGGCGATCGACCAAGCTAGTACGAAAGGGCTATGGATCCTTCAGACGGAAGTATACATACAGAATCGTAGAATCGTACATTACCACGAAAAGGGGTGGTGACCTACCTAGCTGGAGGGGGGGAAGAAGCTGCAGACTGGAGTCAAGTGTGCGCAAAATGGAAAAAGAGAGCGCAGTGCAATGAGGGTAAGCAAGGGTAGTGCGAGAGTACAATACACTACCTAGGTAGGCTAGATACTGTACAGTACTACTCTAGGTTAGTGAGGTTAGTGTACACTAGATACCAGTTTGCCTAGGTAGGTGGTGTCGTGTACGAAGAAGAGGGCAGAACAGAGGGCAGAACAGAGGGCAGAACAGAGCAGCGAGCGAATACCCCGGCCGAAGGATCTCTCCACCTGAGACCCAAGTTCGAGGTTGCACGGAGGCTCTGTGCCAATGTCGCCTAAGCTACTACCTAGGTACTTACAAGCAGTAATAACGGGTTGGTAGTGTAGATCAGGATCCCTGGCGACCCTGGCGAGATTTGAGTTGGCATGCTCGGCTGTTTCGTTTTCCTGGCGTGGCTGGCGATGGCACGTTGGGATTGTGCAGATGTAAGTGCAATGCAGATGCTTCGCAACTCGAACCAGTCCAGGTGAGTCCAGTAAGTCCAGCATGCAGCTGCACGACTTGTGCTTTGCGCTGGGCGTTGGGGTGGGCGAGTTGAGTTGACCAGTAAAAAGCGGGCAGAAGTCTGGGCAGAAGTGCACATTGGCACGCAGGTAGTACGCAGGGCCCTCGGCGCTTAAGCAGCAAGTGGATCGCTTCATCCGACGAGTCACAGGAAAAGGCAGTTCTACCACCTACCTACATGAGGTAATATACCTATCCCTGCCTCTTTTTTTTGTTTTTTTGTTTTTTGTTTTTTGTTTTTTATTGTTGGAAAGATGATAGAGGGGAAAGGAGAGCAGATGCCTATCGTCAGAATACTTTTCTTTTTTCTCCCCTTCCTAGAGCCTTTTAATTATAGATATCAAGTCAGTAGCTGCTATTTCGTAGTGTCAAAGTACGAAGCGCGCGACAAGTAAACAGAGGATGAATCTAAAGGGTCTGTCTCACTACGGTGAGTGGACTTCAGTACCCTCGGCGATCCCCGCGATAATACGGGTACCCTGATAGGCTTCGTTTAGGCTTGGGCTGTCCGGTTGAAAGATAGAGTTCCACAGGGCGTGTGTTATTGAGGTGATGAGGCTTAGGAAGGCGACGAAGCTGAGATGCTCTGTATTTTCGCTTGCGCAGTTGGCAGCACAACTGCGCATGGCACACGCCGCCCATTGCAATCGGCCTCATTGCCGCGTTGAGCGATGGATTCAATGTCAGAGCTTAATTGTGAGTTCCGGTCTATAATAGCTGCTTTTAGCGTGAAGGCTCGGACCCTATACTACATGTAGATAAGGTAGGTATAGGTACCCGTATAAATTAGGTACCTACACCAGTCATGTACCGCCTACACTACGGTGTCCCGAAGATCTGGTCCCGCATCTTTTATTAGGACTAGCTGGGTCATCATCTTGTGGGTCGCTGCAGTGTCCTCGAATGGAACGAATGGAACAAACATCAGAACGTTTTCTGTTAGTATTGCCTGCCTTAGTCTCACACGTAATCGTAATTAGCATCATGCTCAGCTATTAGCTGTCATCGCCCGGTGATGTGAGCTGATACCGAGTCTAACGGACTTTTCTAAAAGAAGACATGTAACAGGTTGTGTGTAACTACCTAAGTTTGGTGACATCTACCTAAGTCATTCCCTATTTCTAGTGCATCAGCCTCTCATCTTCTCGACGTTGTTGGGGGCTAAATTCAATGGCGATACTAAGTACTTCAGTCGGTGTAGTTCTAGTCACGCCATCATACTAGCAAATATACCTGGTAAAGACTATGAATGCCTGCCAACGAGATCGTGTCAAGCGAGTGACATATTGCCGTTTCAAGACGAAAGTTCCCAGCCAGTTCGAATGATAAACCTTGACCCATGGTAGTTGTTTTTGTAAGGCAATCTAACGTCTCATTGGCTGGCGAACCTTACGGCGGAATGGGCGCCGGCGGCGTCGAATTTTGGGTTATAAATTTATTTCCTAAGTCGAAACATTGCCTCTCTGGGCTTGGTGAGCTAATTGGCGAAGATCCTTCCACTTGACTGTTGGTTCTTTTGGAAACCTAGCGCTCCCGACTGAGCGGTACAGTGGGATTCCCAATACTACGTCTAGCCAGTGGTATTACTGAACACGGCCAAGCTTTGGCATGTGACGGCTTTAATAGATGGGGAATATGATGGATGATAAACGTGGCACCATAGCTCTTTCTGCTGTGCCCCAACGTGGCCATCCTAGATGTGAGAACGGGGCATGAAAATAATATTAATTAATTAATAACTGCTTTATGGTCTGGGTTCTTCTGCTCTTCTAGAATGTTTCCCCCCTTCTTTTGGGCCTCAGGTGCATACGCGCCTTGACGCATGATCCTCCAGATGCGAGGCTAGATAATTTCCGACGCGCAGCGTCCTAACATAACGAGAAGGCGCTGTTCAGAGGCTTTGCTCGAGTAATTGTCAGCAGTAGAACATGATGCTTACACCTTTAGCGGTGAAGACGGGAAACATGTGAATCCGGGCATGGAACGAAGCCCGAGATTAAAGTCTACCTACCTATTACAGGTCGAGATACGATGGTGGGAACATCTCCGTCGGCCTTTGTTGGTATGGCCGTAATATCTGCGTTCCGAACTAATGCAAGCTGCGTACTAAACTTGTAAGCGAAGCATTGTTTGACTTATGGGATTTTACTCGAGGTAGTCACGTTGAGTAGATAATAATAGTAGTCGATCCTAACTACATTCAAAATGTGGACTGATTTGTGTCTCAGACACGCACTCACGCAGCCTCGTTGGCGTGTACATGAGCTCTGAAATATCGAACAGATACGTAACTTATTCGTCACTTTTGTAAATGCCCCTTTGTTCTGAAATTTACAAATTGCTTCCTCAGGTGTGTAGGCGGGCACATATCAAATAATCTGCGGCAGCAG
Organism: Xylaria hypoxylon; assembly: GCA_902806585.1. Classification (NCBI taxonomy): domain Eukaryota; kingdom Fungi; phylum Ascomycota; class Sordariomycetes; order Xylariales; family Xylariaceae; genus Xylaria; species Xylaria hypoxylon. Next base: position 5,419,273 of record CADCXB010000001.1, read on the forward strand.
CGTAATACAGAGAGGATGAATCAACACACCATGTATCACCCTTCCTAAGGTATCTACGTAGAGTTAAGTGGTACTGGTTGGCTGTTTGATAATATTCTTACACTTCGAAGTGTGGTACTCAGGTAGTACCTGACTCGGATCCGATCACTATAAACACCCATCATCGAGGGATCGACGCAATTTACGACCTAACACTAAACCATCGTCTGCATATTGTTTGTAGTAGCTTCGTGTACACCGCTTTTACCAAACTATTGCCTGTCTATAAGACCTGGATCTATGTCAGGGTTGCCAGGTTGTCAGCTACTGTAGCACCGAGCACGACAGCTCACGAGGCTACCAGCTACAAGCAATATGGTACAGCAAGGATACAACAAGTCTCGAGGAAATATAACTGCATGCAGAGCTTGGGGAAATCTCGATGATCGATTCCTTACCAGGATTCGCCGCTGAAGTCATCCGTTCGGCCGTGACACGCCAGTAGAGCCTGCCTGACTGTACAAACTAAATGGAAAATACCAAAAATAACAATAACAAAAGAAAACAATGAGAAACCGAATTTAGCTGTTGTGAGAATGTGTTTGACAAACTGATTCATTCTCCTGAGCCGCTCTTGTGGATCCCTCGGCGGTGTTGCTGTCAGGAACTAAGACAAAGACTATCCTGAGAGACCCTTACGCTACTTGTGCGGGGACTTCCGGAACACCAACATCAAGATACAGAAGAAGACGAAACACGCATGGTCCGAGATTGCATGGCTCCTCACAGGTGCCAGAGAAATGACGTTTCCATCATTACTATGACCATGAATGGGCACAGTATTCTCAAGATTAAAACACCCATTATCGCGACCACTCACATGTACAGGATCTTAATAGGTGGCCTATAAATACTATTAGGCTGGAATCTGTGATACACGCTTAGGAATTACCGGGGGTTTGCTGTCATGCGGAAGAATGGAAAAGAACCGGCCGAAAATGGAGGATGCCGCATGACTATGAGAGTAAGATTCACTCTATACGTATATAACTAGAATGGGCGCACAAGCAGCAAATCCCGAGTTCCCCAAAAAATAAAATAAAAAGGGCGCCTACTGTTGTAGGCAAACTGCGCTTATTGTGGATGTATCATGCGATGGAAGCGACCCACGAAGGCTAGCCGCCGCTCCTCGCAAGCACTACCCGTTTGCTCATAGCTGGACGCCACATGGGAACCGAGGACGGCTGAAATGGCCGCAATCCGGTTTTCAAATATAGTACAATCTCAAGTTTATCTTCGTGTATGAGCCTTGACCGGATGAATACACGTATTTGTTTCTTGTCGCATGCGCCTTATAAAGTAGCATGTTTGTCCACTTCTTGGACTTAACGCCAATGTAAAACCCGCTCAACCAGAACGCCTCGTAATGCAATATTCCTCCGGCCTATTTCCTAAGCCACGACTAGGGCAACTTCACCTAGTCGTCCTTCCCTAGCTGAAGCTTCTTCTCGTTTCGTCCGTCCGGTGTGTACCTTCATCTCCGTTAGTAGCTGATTTTTCCACCTTGTGGTTTTTCGGGCGCGGTTGGAGTCGTTTGGGGAATATAGTGCGGGGAGCCTCACTTTAGTAGCTTCTCAATGAGGTCGACATGTGTCATGACCATGCGACGGCAGCAGTATCTCTTGAGGCCGAGCTGATCCATCGCATCACTGTAGCGCAGTGTAAGCTTCGTGCTCAAGCCCAGAGGCGTCAAGAAAAGGGGAGACAACGAACCCATCGGTAATTCCCTCGTCTATCAGCTTCAGGTAGCGCTCCCAGAGGTCTCCGGTAACCTGGGCTTATGTGGTTAGTCCTTGTTTGTGAATGGAGTGCATGTTGGATGGTATGGAATCCCACCTTCCCGCAGGAAAAGCAACGAATTGGAATAATCATCTTGCTTGCTGATACTCTACGCGTATGGAATGTTGAAAATTGTATGGCGCCCAAGAATGGTGGTGATGCGCGAACGTAGGTTGGATCTGTAGTGACAAAGACAACAAAAAAGTGACGATGGGGAGCCAACCTTCGAAGCTTTTCCCTATGGTCTTCAATATTTGGGCCGGCCCCACATACAGCCGGCGGCGTGTTTTGTTGCAAGGATAGATAGTTGGTAGGTGGGTACACTACCTCCATCTCAATTTTTTGGTGGGGGGCGAATGGGCCAATTGCGCCGGAGGCTGGGGCATTGATTTCTCCGACCTTAAAAAAAGTTCTTATCGGATCCTTATCGTAAGTGCTCCGCAGAGAAAACATTCAGGCTAGAGCTGTGAACTTTTTACTGAGGTTCAGCCTACCATTCACTGAGGGAGCTCGAGAAGACGGTTACTTACTGTTTCGACGCCAAACCCTACAGTTCTAAATCATGGCGCCCGTGATGACGGCCGAGGTTGGTCACACAGCCCTATAAGCATGTTTTAACATCTAGTTTTTGACTGTCTTCTAACAATCGACTACAAATAGGCTGTCGCCAACAAGCGCAAGAGAGAACTCGACGAGCAGAGTAAACGAAAGCGAAGGAAGCATGGCCGCACTGCTACTAAGCCCGACGTTGCAAATGGATCACCCCTCAAACCGGAACTGGCCATCCGTGTCAATGGTACCGAAGACGGTCCAGATCACGAAGAAATGGCGTTGGATGTAGTTAAACCCGACGGTCAAGCCAAAAAGCAACACAAGCGCCAGCATCGGTCAAGAGCCCAGAAGGAGGTGGCTGCGAAGAATGGCACTTGCAAATGGAGGGTCTCGAAGCCCATTGGAGGACGAATGCTTAATATAGATCCTATCTTAACCGAAGACGAGAAGTCAGAACCATGTCTCCAACTACATTCACATTTAGCAAGCTGCTGACGTTCGTATAGACATTTGATTATTGCATACAATACGTCTCTTCAAGTTTATTCAGCTCCCGAATCCCTCCTACTGCGCAAAATACAACTCTCATTTTCACGCATCGATGGCCGACGAGATCAGATCGCTGCCGTTTGTCCCTCGGCAACATCCCCAAATCTTCTTTGGGTGGCCTCCTACGGGGGCTCTATATGGCTTATTGACTGGACGACGGGTGCTGGGTCTGAAGAGCATATAACTTTGGACTGCGATCGCTTACATGATATGTTTGTCGATTCGGCTAAAATTGGTAGCGATTTTAAGGACATTCTATACGTCTCGGCGAGAAAGGAAGAAGCTTGGCATATAATTGCATACGACGTTCGAGATTTTGAATTAGTTGGATCTAAAACCCTCTTCTCGTACACGTCGGCGATAGAAAACCTAAGGGTTGCTCATCTTGGACACACATTCGCCGCCTATGCTGAACGAAACGTTATCCTGGGCTCTCGGAAGCATGAGACGGCCTCCACCTTGGAAGATCTCGCCTACGAAGTTGTCACCCTCGATGCGAGCGATGAGATCACCTGTCTCGATATACAAGTTACCAGTCGTGTCCATCTTAACCGCAAATCTCAACGCGAAGCGAGTGATGCTCCAGTTATAGACTTAGTGATTGGTTGCGCTCGGGGAGCCGTGTTCGCTTATAGCGACCTCTTGCCCCAGATCCGTTTATTAAATAACCCTAAAAAGCGTCATCATGCTCTTCAGCCTCGCAAGTATCACTGGCACCGCAAAGCTGTCCATGCAGTAAAATGGTCCCGAGATGGTAAGAGAAAAGCACCGATACTCATTATATCAGCGCTAAACATTCCTAGGAAACTACATTCTTTCGGGTGGTTCAGAATCAACCTTAGTACTATGGCAGCTAGACACTCTGAAGAAGGACTTCCTACCTCATCTCTCTGCAACTATCGAAAACATCGTAGTTTCGAAACACGGCTCTGCGTACGCTCTCCATTTAGATGACAACTCTGCAATGGTGCTTTCGACCGCTGAGATGAAACCTATTACATATGTTTCAGGGATCCAAGCGATGTTATCACCTCGGCCAATTTCGAAAGATGACAGCGTCAAGCGGATCGGGCAGTATACTCCGGATCAGCTAACGAGTATACCGGCTGCGATGTCGCCCTCTAATTCATCGCAAATGCTGATTTGTGTTGGCAACGGGCAGCAGCTCAGTCACTCGGGGAGCGGACCGTCAATGCCGCTGATACAAGCTTTAGATCTGACCACTATGCAAAGCGTTTCTAGGCAAGCATTGACACGGACCAATCCAACGGATGTGAACGTCACGTCTAGAGGGCATCCGATCACAGAACCGCGAGTAACTGGCATGAAATACTCGCATGATGGCCGCTGGCTTGTTACAACTGATGAGTGGCAACCACCCTCACGAGATATCAATTCACTTGATGGCGCGTCTTCGGAAAGAAGAGAACTTATTTAAAATTCTGGTCTGTTTCCGCTGAAACCCAGAATTTGGAGTTGATGACTCGCATCGATGCACCGCACCATTCTAGCCAAGTCGAGTCTGTGTTTGATTTAGCGGCTGATCCTAAATCAGACCGCTTCGCAACTATCGGTGGAGATGGAATAGCTCGTTTGTGGCAGCCAACTATTAGACAAAGAGATGGAATACTCATCAAGGGTAAAAAGGGGCGCCAGCTGTACAGCTGGAACTGCTCACGGGCCATTTCTCTACATGGAAATGAGACTACGGGCGACTTAGAGGTCTCCAACGAATTCTCCCAAGGTTCTGGCGCCGTCGCGTTCTCCGAAGATGGTTCTGTTCTGGTGTGCGCGGCGGTCCACGAACACGGATCGACGGTTCAAGTTATCGATACAGAGAGCGGTAGGATTCGAAACTCGCTCAACGGTCTCATCAAGGGGAGTATCCAGGGCATCTCCGTTCTCTCAACAAACCTCATCGTATTGTCCGATGCACTCATGGTATACGATCTCGTTCTTGATGAGCTGCGGTACGGAGTTCAGTTAAGGAAAGCTATGGGTCATGAGGTAGAAGATGCGCATGGACCAGGTGCTTCTATTATGACCCATTTAGCAGCCGATTTCCAAACTGGTCGTTTCGCTGTGGCCGTTTCAAGAGGCAAAAAGGGATCAATTAAAGTGCGCTCAGAACTTGCAATTTTTAGCCCTGATGGGTGCGAACCAGAGCTGGTACAAAGTTTTCAAAGTCCTATCACATCCCTCACTTCCTCTCCTAGCTCCAGTGGCTTTTTGGTTCTCGACTCGGCGGCACAAATTTGGGCTATCGCCGAAAGTATGGACACAAAGTCTTTAGCATTCGCTCATCCACTAGCCGATCTCCAGTTAGATCAAGAGCCAATAGCAGACAGTGAAGAAGTAACCGACACGCCAGGGTTGATAGTCGAAGGAGACGATGAGCAAGCCAGCGAGGACGACATGGATGTCGATATGACAGATGCAACTGATGGCGATGCGATCTATCCAGCTGTTGTTGCACCACAAAGACTCGCGGCACTATTCGACACTGCTCCATCCTTTGCCATGCCACCGATCGAAGACATGTTCTATCAAGTTACGAAGATGTTTTCTGCCAAGACAGTTGTCCCCGCATCTTGAGAGGGTTCACAACGAAAACAGTACCTATAAGACTTATTACAGCGCTACTTAGATATAGTTGTAGGTGTGGCATATTTGTGAGCCGAGTCGACACGTAATGGAATAGGCTCCTTCACGGTAAACCCTCATTCAGACAACATCGCATGGAGTATTTGGCTCGAAACACATTCGATAGTAATCGTTTGTAACAATAGCCACGATTCTGAAGTCTGGGCTTAGGCTGACTAAACTGGATGTGACCCGAGCTCGTGTCCCCTGTTACGGCTCGTTACAAAAGTCAGCATTCGATGGACTGTTTACCTTCAGAATTTCGCATTACCACTACATGAAGACCTCGACTGGCACAAGGCGGAGTTGAACTCGTCGAGACGCGTCCCAACTCGTCATAAAATTTGCCACTTCAGTAGAAGCTGCTAAAGGAGGTGGAGGCGCAGAAAACAAGTTTCGCGAATTTGGAAGGGCTTTCCTTTTGGATGGATCATTGGTCTAGGCGAGCGATACCCAGGGAAATGGTCAAACAACCTTTTTATCCTGAGATGATGAATTGTAGTGTACTTTTGAGCATCGCTGTAACTACCTTCCAATAGTCGGAATTGACAAATACATAGATATTTGATGGCCTTTATCTCGTGCATCTGTGCTTGGAACATGTCAATATTCCTTCATACGCATACTTCGTGAGACAAGGTGAAGGAGTTGGCGAAGGGCCTCGAGGTAATGTCACCCTAAACTAAATAAGTGTGCTGATTCGAGCATTGGGATGCTCGTATGCATCTTGCCAATGAGCTTTGATGCCATGCAGTCCGAGCCAAGAATATAACCTCGTCGTGGTGGTATGCAGAAAACCGAGTGGGGTATTAGTTGCCGAGGAGCGGCATGGCGACATTAGCTCTTTACTTCACCTCACCCCATCTTCCGAAGCCCGTAAACTACACAGACTCATCTTAGCTGTTTTTTGTAACGGAACTGGCCGCTTAAGTATACTCGGTGCTGCAGATCGGCTTCCAGTCTACCTCACTTATTATAGATAGATACATAGTCGTGTAATCTATCACTCCCCCGCATTTACGAGAGATCATATATTTTATATATTGCACTACACATAGGCACGAAACGCCTAGCTTCTATCTAAGGTTTCGCGTACACCTAATACGTACTTCTTATTACCTAGGTACCATAACTTAATTTAGCAAAAACGGAGATCGCAGCCATGTCCTTCACGTCCGTCCCGATCCTCGACCTGGCGCAATCGCGCGACCCAGCCACGAAGCCGCAGTTTCTGTCCGAGTTACGGCACGCGCTGATGGAAGTCGGGTTCCTGTACCTCAAGAACGTAGGGATCCCCGACGACCTGTGGCGCGAGGTCATCAGCGAAGGGCGGGCGTTCTTCGATATCCCACAGGAAGAGAAGTACGTCATCTACTTAATGTGTCGCTTAGAGGCACCTCTCGAAATGCTGCTCTGTCGCTATTATTTCTTTTTGTTTACGATGAAGACATCACGACCGTCAATTTCTAGAGGTCGCTTGGACTAACATACGAGGTCCCTAGATTGAGGATCGAGATGAAGAACGCGCCGTCATTCTTAGGTTATTCGCAGCTGTCGGCCGAGATCACAGCTGGAGCCATCGACCACCGGGAGCAGATAGACCTGTCTACTGAGCATCCTATTCCGGGGCCAGATGCACCCGTCTGGGATAACCTTCTAGCGCCGAACCAATGGCCATCAGCCTCGGTACTCCCTAACTTTCAGAGGGTCTACACAAACTACATATCGAGGATGGGGACCATCTCGATCCAATTTACATCACTCATCGCAGAAGCGATCGACCTGCCAGCCGACGCGTTCAACCGGTATTTTGATGAGGGCCAGCAGCACAAGCTCAAGATCGTCAAGTACCCCGATCTCTCGGAGCTGGGACTTGGCAGTGACGTGCAGGGTCAAGGCGTCGGCCCGCATAAAGATAGTATGTTGACGAGTTACCTGTTGCAGGCTAGCGACCACAAGGGATTGCAGGTCCAGAATATGAAGGGGGAGTGGATTGACTGCCCACCCATCGATAGCACGCTCGTCGTCGCTATCGGTCAGGGCCTAGAGGCTTTGACACAGGGGGTATGTTGTTCGACGACCCACCGTGTATTATCTCCTAAGGCAGGCGCAGGAGCGCGCTTCTCGATTCCTTTCTTCCAGGGCGTAAGGGGAAGTTCGACGTTCGAGGAACTCGAATCGATCGGCGTGGGCGAGGTCCCGGATGCTATCAAGGATCAGAGACGCAAGGCTTTGGAGGCGAATGGTGGCCGGTTAGATGATGTCGAGTTCACATTCCGTAGTGGCGGTATTGCAAAAACGCTGGGCGAGGCAACACTAAGGAATCGTGTCAAATCCCACCCGGACGTTGGCGAAAGGTGGTATCCCGATATTCTGTGGAGTATCCGCGAACAGCAGGCTAGAGAGGCGCAAGAAAAAGCCCAGAAAGCGGAGCAGATCAGCGTTCAAAATGAGGCTGTCGATCTGAACAGACAACCTGTCAAAGCACATTGAGGAAGCAAGCAACGACTTAGAACAAGTCAAAGACAAAATAAGCAGTCTAAAAAACACCAGTACGTTGTCATGTATTCGTAGATCCGTCAAATCTTAGTAACCTGCCCATACGCCTCAAATAGTATTGCGCTCAACACCTGTAAATGCGCTATCGCTAGTGCCTTATACATCTCCCGCTCTTGTACCCCAGTCTAAGCAATTTCGACACCGGGAAAGCACTCGACCATCGTCTTGCTGTGCTTATTCGAGGCATGCTCGGTAAGTCTAGATAACGGTGAGCACATTTTCATATGAGAAGGCAGGCCATCTTCGCTGAGAAAAGAGCAGGTCGTGTGCTAGGGAGGCATCATATCGGAAAGGGTATATGGAGACGTACTGAGGAGCACGCGTGGTCTTCAGGAAAGTCGACTTGCAAATGGTGCACTGGATATCCATCGCTTTCACGTTCTGCATATCCGAAGGTCAGTCTCTGGGATGTCACGAAGATGAATATGGTAGCGATCAAGTTGCTTACGGTCTTTAGCTGCGACTTTGCAGTCTTGCCGTCCTTGGCATTGCGCTCACGCTTCTGTTGGGCCTTGGCTCCCTAGATAAATGAATCCATGTCAGCGCTCTAATGTTGCACGTCGGCTTCATCGCTTCAAGGACGGGGAGTAGACGTACGTTACCCATTTTGGATATAAGTACAGGTGTTGGAAGTCGAAAAGGACAAGAAGTGGTCTTGGGATATTAATACAGTGGTCGATTTGGCTTGTGATAACCGTGAGGGGCTGGTGTGAGGATCTGCAAAGAAAGAAAAAGAATGGAGAAGGCTGTAGAGGTTCAGAGGGCGTTTCGGGGTGTTGAAATAAATAATAAAAATAGATCTGTTGCGGCATGCAAAATTTTTTGGGGGCCAATCGGCGAGTCAACGGCCGCTGCACCTGCACTCTTAGCGACCTACCTTAGGTACCTAGTCTTAGCGTGTTACTTAAGTAGGTACCGAGTGTACTAAACCAGATGGCAGGTGGGGCTCCTGACACCTAATCCCCGGCTTACCTAAATAGGTTGTGTAGATAAGATAGTCTTGTACCACTGTAGTACCCGCCTCCCTAGGTACATGTAACCTACTGCAGGCACTTCTTCGCCAAGAACAGGGAACCTTCAATTCATCACCAAATACCTCCCTTCTATAGGGTATTCTTAGATATGCATAAACAATCCTACATTCTCTGAGTCTACCCGATCAACACTAATTATTGACCCAAGTCAATTAAGTTCATCCATGAGCCAGAAGATCCAGACTACCTCTTGATTCTCATGATATATCGACATGGCAGACGCCGATACTCTCCCAGAAAACATTACTATAAGCCGCTTCAACGAACTCCTGAGCCGCTATACTCTGCTGATTAAATCCATTTCCTCGGAGAAACGTGAGTGAGCGGGATGAGCAATACATAAGCCCCTCGCTGATCAGCCACGCGTATAGCCCCTAAAACTGGCCAGTCTCTCCTTGAACTTGATGAGTATCGATACAAAGTAGCAGTCGAGGTATTTCAATCTGACAAGCCAAAACAACAAATGGGCCATGGTGATGTTAAAACATTGGTAGATTGGAAGCTGTAAGTGATCCTTTGGAGGCGACAGTGCTATTCAAGCACCGCCAGTGCTCCATATGTCCTCATGTTCATTCATACCAGAGTACTTATCGTTCTTCCAGACGTCATGGAAAGTTTCGACCAACCTTGATGAAGCTCGTCTCATCAAACGATGGAGAGGTAGTTAGAGAGACCATCCAGGAGGCAGTGGCACAGTACTGGCTCGACAACAATATCACGAAAGCAATGGACGGCATTGCAAAACTCAAAGGGATAGGCCCTGCAACAGCTTCGCTTTTGCTCTCTATACACGACCCTGAACGAGTCATCTTCTTCTCAGACGAGGCTTTCTGGTGGTTATGTTGCGGTGGGCAAAAGTTGCCGATTAAGTATAACGCAAAAGAATATCAGCAGTTGAATATCGTTGCAAGCAAGATAGCTAAGCGACTTGAAGTAGGGGCCACGGATATCGAAAAGGTAGCCTATGTTGTCATGAAAGATGATGCCTCACAATCAGCCCCTTCTACAAGCCGGCCGCCAAGCAAGCAGCCTGCAAAAAAGAATAAGGCTACTGAAAAAGCTATACATAAAGCGCCGAGAAAGAGAGACAGCAGTTCGGTTATAGACACGAACGACAGGTCGCTCCGACGCTCACGACGACTAAAAGCCTCTTGAAGCCATTGTCAATTTCCCACTAGTCTAATTCAACCGAGTTTCGAGAAACTAAGAATGAGTCTTCGTGCAGGTGTGGATAAGGCGGCCTCGGTAGTCTGAAAATCAGCTATCCTGTTGCCGGTTCTGCCTCTGGGTGCTAATCTAAATGCTGTTTCAAGTTCTCTTTTTATTTCCTCGTTTGTCTCGGGAGAATCTAAATGTCATTGCTCGTCTCTTGAGCGGCCAAACTGGATAATCAATACCAGCATACTATGTTTCGGGGCTTACTGAGCCCGCTTAGAATAGCAGAGCTGGCGCCAGCACCTATGTTCATATCCCGCTGACCCGACGAGAACACATTCACGCTAAGCCTGACTATAAAAGAACAATATTTATCTATTCATCTATTCATCTAATATAGACTTCGTCATAAGAAAAGACACAGATCGACACAAAACAAATAGCAAAGATGATCCGCGCACTGCAAATCGCAGCCGTTTTGGGTCTGGCCTCCCAGTCCCTATGTAATCCTCTATCGGGACGGCTAGTTACACGACAAGATTCTACAATTGATCGGTCAACATTGAACGGAAAATTCTTCGTTGGATATCAAGCATGGTTTAGAAAGCCATTCGAAGATAATGGTAACTCGCATTGGACCACGTAAGTACGGTAACGCTTTGCGAAAGTTTGGCTTGACTTATAAGCCGTATCTAGAAATACACCTTCACCGGAAGTTGGGCACGGTGAGTAAATAGATACTCTTATCAATGTGCATATCAGCTGTGCTAATAGCCTTTGCAGTCGGCGTCGATATGATCCCAGACGTCACTGGGTACCCAGCCGAATGTCTTTTTGATACCCCCTTCACCCGTCCAGACGGATCCTTCGCCCAGTTCTATAGCAATGATTGTGATGGCGTTGTGGACCTTCACTTTAAGACGATGGCGGACCACGGAATAAGCGGCGCTTTCTTGCAGCGCTTTTATGGCTATATCAATGAGGCCAATGGGGGCTGGATCAACGTAAGCAGTCTTAATGCATCACAAGTAACACTTTCTGACGGTGATGATTAGATTCTGAACTCGGCTAAGGCTGCCGCAGAAAAATACGGCCGTGGCTTCGTAATCGAATACGACCTAAACGGTGCAGCCACAGCTTCTACAAACGTCACCGCGACGTTTCTCGCCGACCTCGCAGCGTTGAGTGATATCACTTCGTCACCGGCGTACATGCATCATGAAGGCAAGCCTGTCATTGAGATTTGGGGTTTCGGAATCGTAAATGAGGTGACCGCTGACGATGGTATCTCCATCCTTACGGCTCTCAAGAACGCTGGTTGGTACGTAATCCTCGGTGTACAGCAGGCGTGGCACGCGGAGCTCGTGGAGAATGAGCCTGGTCGCTTTGGGCCGGTGTACCGCCTTGCCGACATGATCCAACCCTGGACGGTGGGCTCCTATGATATCAACGGCTACCAGGGCTTTCTAAATGGGCGACAGGCTGTCGAGGACGCCGGGGCGCTGCAAGGACTGGGTATCGACAGCAGCATCGTCGTGTGGCCTGGCGGGTCAAGCAGCAACGGGAACCCGAATGAACAGTTTGACCATTTTCCAAGATGGAATGGTACGTTCTATCAGATGCAGCTAGACGGCGCTGTGTCATTGAAGCCGACTTTCATCTTTGGCGCTATGTTCGATGAGGTGAACGAAGGCACTTCCATCTACCCCGTCCTGAGGACTAGTGATTTGCCCACCAATCAGAGATTCTTAGGTATCGATGATGATATGGCCCCCGATGCATACCTTCAGATGGCTGGAGACGCTGCTGCACGATTCGCAGAAGTCTGGCAGTAGGAATTTCGCGGTACAACCTAATGCCAACATGCCCCTCTATGACAAGTACAGGTGTAAACAACAAAGCTCGAAAAGTTTTAACGTAATCACATGCTTAACACGTTGTTTATCGTACCGTTCATACTACTACTCGTCGTCTGAGGGAATTATAGACGTCCAATCAGATCATTTTTAATATCCCGAAATCTCCGAGCAACGTTATGTGTTAATACAGAGGCGGCCCTTCTCAGCCTATTTCATCTGCCTAGGCGAATGACAACCCCAACGGCTTAGGGACAAACTGAGAATGATGCAGACAGCGCACCAACTCAGTGAAATGCACGTCAGTTATAGACAGCGAAGGTAGCAGCTGTCCGACGATCCATACGAATGGGATCTTCGAGTCGTACCTGGTTTTTAGGTCAATCGGTACACTACCAGACCATGCGCAACTCAATCTGGGAAACACGCGATGCAACCCGACACAAGCACTCTACACCCATGCAATTCCACTAAAGGTTCGACGGCCCTGCAAGGCACGCTCACCGGTAAAGTGATCGAATTCGCCGCATTCAACCCGGAAATCATTCCTATTGGTGGCCGGTGGGGAAATTCTCCGATATGCTGGAATGCGGTTCGACGGCCCGTGAGAGCGCCATAAGTAGGATAGTTTCTTCCCGAGATCACCATTAGTCTAGCGGATGGTTCCATCGTTGGCCGATATTGAACTCACTACATAATTTATTGCCTTTCGTCGCTTATATTCTTCATGTTTACGATATGAGCATCCGGCTAGAAATGAGGCTAGATCGATTGGACACTGTGTAGTTGAGTTTCCTTTCGGGATCGCCAGCGCAACCTACTGCCCAAATGACGGGAGGACAAATTCTTGAACGTCGGAACATCCAGCCGACGATCGAGGTGCTGACAGATATGGCTTCATGTCGGTACACATGCCATCCATGCAGCATATCTAGAGTGGCGCCGCAGAAGGCTCCAGGCCTCTCGGTTCGTCGATCTGCAGGGTTATCGCTGTCCTAGTTTTGCTTTCCCATACGCTCGCTTGCCTCGGGACTCACTCAGAACGGCAACGTTTCACCGGATTCAATCATAAGCTAGCAGCTAGCATAGCACTTAAGAAGTCTTCCGTCCACATCCGCAAAAATGGCTCGGAATCCTACCATCCCTCACTGCCTAATATTTAGTCATCTCGTCATTGTATAAGTTCGAGGTAGTCTTTGTAGTGAGGCATGCTCGTCACAGAGCCTACACATGATCACCAGTATCCTCTTCGTGAAGCAGGCAACATGGCTGCACACAACATTATGTCGATGCTTGACTCCTCGGAGCCCATCCCGCTGACCTCCCGCTTCGCGAAACTCAAGCGGAACATGATCGCCTGTCGAGAGAAGGACGTAGCAGAATCCTTCTACCGCCTGCTACGCGCCCTCCGCAAAGAAGCAGACGATATCGCAACTAGAGGGTCGGATGTTATCCCCACCATCGACTATTTCGACATCCACGACAGCGTGAAGGCATCGGCGTTCAGGAAAGCGCTGAGGAGACGCGGCGTAGCCGTCATCAAACACGTGGTTCCGTCGACTGTCGCGCAGGCCTGGAAGGAGGAGACGCTGGACTATATCGCCGATAATCCGCAGACGAGGGGATATCCGCCGCACGATCCCCAGCTATTCGACCTGTACTGGAGTCCGAGCCAGGCCCGTGCCCGCGCCGACTCGCGTCTGCTCGATGCTCAGCGGTTCGCCATGAGGACCTGGCGTGCCAGCGACGACCGCGCTCTCGTCAGCGCCGAGTACCCGGTCGTGTACGCGGACCGGCTGCGTGTGCTGACGCCAGACGACGCACCCTTCGCCAGCGGCGCCCATATAGACAACGGCAGCGTGGAGCGCTGGGAACCCGACGGGTACGGGGCGTCGGGGACGTACAGCCCGGTATTTTCAGGCCGCTGGGAGGAGTACGATCCTTGGAACAGCAGTCCGCGTCTGCGTATCACAACGGACTTATACAACCGCTCGGGGTCTTGCAGCATGTTCCGGATGTTCCAGGGGATCCTCAGCCTGTCGTCCATCCCGGCGGGCAGCGGTGCTCTGACAGTATGTCCGATGCTGCAGCTCAGCACGGCGTATCTGCTCCTCCGGCCGTTCTTCACGCCGCGGTACAAGAACCCGGCCGAGATGGGGATGAGAGGCACAGGAAGGAAGGCAGAGCTGGACTTCCTGCATCCGAATAATTGGAACCTTAATGTCTCGCAGACGAGCATCCTACACGGAGCCGTGCCAGGGTACGTGCAGGAGCTGAGCAGTGCTCTCCATCCGCACCTCCAGCTCGATCAAACCATGGTGTCGGTCCCGGACCTCGAGCCCGGCGACTACGTAATCTGGCATCCGGACGCCGTGCACGCCGTCGACACGGCATGGTTCACAACAACAGCAAACCCCAGCACTTACTCACCTCCCAGCTATCCTTTTCGCCCGGGCCCGCCCCCCTCATCACCGTTCTCACCCATCTCGACCCCATATTCATCTAAATCCAGCTCCAGGTCCGGCTCGCTCTCAAGCTTCAGCTTCGGTAGTACCTACTCATCGTTATCCTCCATCCCCTCCCCTTCATACGCCCACACACACAGCCGCACGAGCAGCGCGACACCCGCATACCCATCCAGCCGCGCCGCACCCGACACAACACTCCTCTACATCCCCGCCTGCCCCCTAACGCAAACAAACGCACTCTACCTCTCGCGACAACGCCGCGCCTTCCTCCTCGGCCACGCAGCCCCAGATTTCTTCGAGGCCGGCGGCACAAACGGATCGACGGGGGAGCGCGCCCACACCGGGCGCGCCGGCGTGCAAGACATCGCGGACGCCGGGGGCGAGGAAGGGCTGCGTAGCATGGGTCTCACGCCCTGGGGGGAACCCAGGCGCAGCGAGAAGAGCCGGAACAGCAGAGAAAGAGAACGAGAACGAGAAAAAGACGTCGACTTGTTACGCCTCGCCAACGGCATCCTCTTCCCGGACCGGTTCGACGGCGTTTGGAAAAAAGGCGGCGGGAGACGCTGAGACCGATAAGGGAACTTAATTCATTGATTGCCGGAACACTATTAGGTAGTTAGATTCTGCGGATTCATGGTCTTTTGTTAGCAGACTGAAGCCATCGCGGTAGCAAGAGCAGCTCATCAGCTCGCTACAGATAAAAAAAAATGGTCTTTAATTGGTCGGTTAGCGGGTTCGGGGTTCTATAATGAATGGATTTATGGGTAAGGAGTATAGAATCGTTTTAGGGAAATAGAGCGAATAGATAAGGCTGTCGGCTATCACTCATTCATGTCCGTGAGTAAGAAGAAAACAGGAGCCAGTATGAACTACAGTTTCACGGCCATTGATTGACTAGGCCAACATATGTCATTTCATTTTGGTTAACATGCACAGGGTGCCCCCCCAGGAGGATACAAACTTGGCTCATATCCGCCTTTCTACGAGACCCCATTCGATCGCCCTATAAAACTGGATAACTCAACTCCAGGAGTATTTTTGTGCGCCTAACACTCTCGTGTATTACTCTTTTTGGCATCCCTCATCCAGCCATACATGAAACGAGTCAAAAAAAAACCTTTAATATACACATCGAGCCTGCCCAAAACGTGAACGCCAAGCGGGAGGATCAATCCGGATAAGGCTGCTAAATGCCGTTGTGGTGAAGGGGTATAGTTCCACTCGAGCGAGGTAGAACTCACTTATTTGTCCTTGCGGGTACCGGCGGGGGGTTGTGTCTCGCCATACTTCTCACATAAGTTGTTGTACTCGCGAGATAGGCCTTCGGCCTGCTTCTTGAGGTTCTCGATATCACGGTCGCGCCGCTCGATCTCCTTGTTCAGGTGGGCAATCTCACCAGGCTTGCCGGCGACGGCGAGCTTCTCGCTTTGCTTAGTGTTCTTATCGGTACCCTCGTACTGCTTGAGCTTCTCCTCGAGACGCAGCATATCTAGGATCATGGTGTATGTTCGGTTCAGGATCAGCGACAGGAACAGTGTGAAGCCACACAGGTACATGTTTCGCTGGCTATAGAACTTGCGGGCTTGAACTTCGAGTCGCTCATGGCCCATTATACTGCTGTGAAATTGTCTTGATCAGCTAAATTCAACAGACGAAAGTGCCCTCAAGGGGTAGACACGGTCAAGATCTGCCAATCCAACCGGCGAAGAGGTCACACCGCAGATGGGTCTTTGGGAGAGAAGGGGATAGGACTTACGCTGATCCCTTGCTTGAATTGGTAGCGGCTGCCAGCTCGACTTGCACACGATAGACGCGGTTGACGCTGTCAAGGAAGAGAATCAATATGAAGATGAAGGTGATCTTAAGGCCGTATTGGATCTTGGCTATGATAGGGTTTTCGGAGAGGAAGCTGGAAGGAGCAGTATTAGCGAATCATGCAATACAACGCAGTGCGCTGGCGCTCGAAGGGCTCGGAAATATGTGTTCTTGATGGGTGGTATGACGTACGTAAACATTTTGCGCTTTACGGCAAAAGGCATCGGGACGACGAGCAACATGAAGAGCGCCATCTCTGCTACGAGGAGCAGGAAGACCTGATGAAACAGCGTCAGTAGATTCATAACAAACAGGCTGTATGATTCGGAGAATGGCGTCAAGGATTTGAATTGAGAATATGGAAGCATACGAGACTGTAGTAGAGCGTCATGGTTGGCGATGGTACAGCCTTTCTCGACCCGACAAAGGGCGTTGGTGCGGGGTGGGGACTCGAATTATCAACCGTTGTAGGACGGTAGAGTGGTTCAAAGAAGAATTCGCTATGTCGATGATGGAGCGGTATAAGTTGCGAGATATTATGAGGAAGACAAGAGGCCACAACAAATTCGTGAAGGGAGCCGTGGCAGCTTTAAAAGAGCTTGGGTTGAGTTGAGGGAAGGTGGCCTGTCTGTGTGACGATATTGATCCAGCTAAGCTGTGGACAACAGTACCCAAGTACCTAAGCGGGACAGTTAGCTACGTAAATACCTAGGGAGCTGGATATGAACCCGGGGCTACGTCATCATTTAGTTGTGGCTTAGCGGGTCTAGGTAATGGTCTAGGCAGCTAAGTACCATTTAGGGAATAGACCCCGGTAAATTGACGGAACCAACGGTACCCAACCTACCTATGTACTTGGTACTTAAGTATCCACCCTACCTACTCAAATTAGGTATCCTTACCTACCTAAGTACTCAGTAGATAAGATCAAGTTATCATTAAAATTTAAATAAGTGTAAAATCAACCTACTTATCTGAGAGGGTAGACCTAATGGTAGGTACGTGACACACGCGATCAATGCTAGTGACACGAGCAGAATCCCTCAGAGGACTGCATTATTCGATAACAGATTGGCTCAAAAAGCTTCAAACGAGACGAAAGAGCTCGAAAGAGGTCTCCGAACCCGCTCGGTCAGTGCTTGATCAAAGGTCGGCAGATGTACGCTTTACGCGGAATTAGATCTAGACAGTCTGATAACCGCTACCGACACAAGCTGTGTAAATTTCCGGGGTGAGCAGTAGACATACATGCATGGAGCAAGCCAGCATCAGATCTGCAGGAATGCACAATAGCTTTCATGAAAGAATCCTGCGGCGCCGTTCGCACCGCTGTCGGGATGAAACTCAATGAAATATACGAGGTGACGAAGAGGAACGAAACGGAAAACGCAATATCGTCCGTATGGAGAGCTAAAGTTCAACTCATCTGAAAAGAGCGCGGGAATTGAAAGGAATGAAGACAGTGTGGGTTGCTGTTACTTTGACGGGCAGAGGACCTTCACCCAAGACTAATAAGTTTTCAAAACTAAGCTGGAAGGGCAGTCAACTCAACAAGGTTGGAGCTCTCATCGCAAGATTTTATTTGCAGAAAATGGCCGGCTAACCAGCTGCAAATAACGCAAGGGGATCCGCGTATGAGAACTGCCGCTCAGAGGGTTTCTATTACGTGAATCCCTTAGTATGTAAGGGTGAAAGCAGTAATGCATTTCGGTCTAACAAGTCCGTTTGTTTAAGGGATGAAGACGTAACCAGCAAACCAGTTGAAGTTCAAGCTTAAATAGCCGCTCTAACGTCAGGTAGGCGAGAGCACAATCCGGCACACCTCTCTTCTTGAGTACACCATTTATTTTAGACATAATAATATTGAGCTACTTCCACGCTTTACCGCCATCATGGAGCTAGTACACCCAATCCTCGCCATAGGGGTAGTCAACGGGAAACTTCGGCCTCTCGCTGCTATTCATCTAGGATCTGCCGATCCCCGCTGGGGCATGATACCAGGTAAATACTCGTTCCCACGTCTATTTTGGCTACTTGGCCTCAATTCATGGACACATAGAGTGACAGCCGCTGACACGAAGCATGGACAGTTGTGCAGCGGATATTAACCTGCTTCAAGAACAGCCAAAAGTATCTCAACCTCGAGCTAGCTCTAGCAGCGGTAATGTCTGAGGACGATTGGACCCGAGTACAAAGGAGCTGACAACATAATTCTTACCGAATTTGTTCCACTGCAACTCCACGATATCTGGATGCCGCTCGCCGAGTTATATAACTCGCTGGCACTGATCGAGGAGTTCATGGCCCAAGAGTCAATTATTCAGTACGGGCATCGGGTGGTCACGGACGACTGGCCATTGGTCTTTCCACTAATGATGGCCACAGGCCACGCAAAGGTGGGTTGCAGTACCTTGTGTTATCTTCATGTAGCCGTCTCTACTGTCCCTTTTTCGTCTTTCGTTGTCGGGGCATTTTTTTTTTTTATATCTACTTACGTCCCTCTATTTGTCAATTCCTGTTACCAACGCTAAACATTCTGAATTGCACAAAAACAGTACAAGTACGCGGTAACCTCCCCATTTCCGGCCGAAGCCTTCGCCCAGACCTCGTTGGAGACAAATGGCGAAGATGCCGAGTTCGAAAAGCCGCTGCGCACCCGCGGCCCCGACGCCATAGTGCAAGGCGAATACATGGCCGTGTTTCTGCGCGAGGCGGATCTCGGTCGCTTACGCTACGGACTAGTGACGCGCGACGCCCAAGGGCAGCTGCAGGTGTGCGACCCCGCCGACGTGGGCGACGTGGCGGCCCGGCTTGCCTGGAGTCGCGGCATCGGTGGGCTGCCGCGGTGGACGGATGAGAATACAAATACAAAGGAGGAACTAAAATATTCGAACATTGCGCTGCTCGACGCCGGGGCTGTGGAGAAAATGTTCGCCGCGGCCAACGAGCTCGCTTCGCGGAAAGATGAAATCACACGCCAGCTCCAGGCCAAGAGATGATGGAGCAAGAAAAGAGCAACTCTGATTTTGCGACCTCGTCCCCATGCGAGAGCGAGGCAAGTACGCGGGACTACCCTCGGTCGTTACATGTACAGGAGTTTCTAAATTTCCCAATTAAGCCATATTGTAACCTCAAGAACGTAAAATCAGTTGACATGTTATCTGTCGTCCAGTCACAAGTACCCTATGCTTTGAACAGCAGAAATGGTAGTAGTTCATTTCTGCCCAGAACTCCTTTCTCTATCTCTCTCAGCCACCTCGTCGTTGGTCTTCCCACGATCTTGTGTCCCCTTCCTCGTTTGACAACATCGCGGTACAGCTAGAACCTTCTTCCCTGTGTAGTCGGCTGGATTGACTGGAAACAGCAGGTACTTGTTCGCATATTCACCTCCGTCATAATCCACCTCGATAATGTTGATCTGTAGTACGTCTGGGTCAAGATCGTCGGCAGGAACCAGATGATCAAAGGTAACGCCATAGTAGTCAATTTTACTCCTGCCAAAACACAAAGCGATTAACTTCTAAAATATAAAAGCTGGTGTAACAGATCTGTACACTTACAATGTTATGTTTCCTTCTCTTATCCATCCCAAATATTGGTATCGAATGGCCATATCTGAAGGCGCGTCTGTCTTGTATAGTGCCCGATAGACCAGCTTTGCAAGCGCTATGCCACCTGGCATTGGAAAATCCGGGGCATAGGCTTCAATATCCCATGAAGCGTCCGGGACAAGTTTTTGGATAGAAGTTAGTGGACCATCGATCTGGATTCTTAAAGGCCTCTCGAGTGGCGGAAGGTGGAGAGCGTGAGCTGGGGTGTGAATGCAGGGCGGGATGTAGAGTTCAAGAGCCATGGCTTTTGATTCAGCCGAACTAGTATTGTGAATGAAGACGTAGAATGCGCGAACTTTGATGCAATAATATATATACCTTTGGTGAATTGGACGGCTTGCGGAATATGTTTACCGTAACTTCGGGTACAGCTCTATTGCTTATTGTTAGTTTTCGGATTGTCATGGATGCTCAGTCTGGATCCCGAGTTTAGGCACCCATCACCTGTGGCCAGAGCGTTGCCCAGGCCGCATCAAATGCAGAGTAAACATGTTAAGGAAATACGCTAAGTGGTAGCAGTACCTATTATAAGATGCTTCGATAACCTTTACTAACTCGGCCAACCCCCCGAGTTTTATTTATAATATATGTTTTGTCGAGCGTTGGACTTCTAGAATAGTACACTACGTAGGTAGATAAGCACCAGGCTACTGGTAGTAGAAGCTCACCACAATAAGACGCTCTTGCTTGTAAAATATTGGCAGGTCTCGACAATCAGAATGGTTGGTCATTATACACATTAACCGTGAGGCTACCGCATCAATATCTACACACTTATATCAGGGGGGCGAGCTCTTATTCATCTTCTACGCTTTTGATGGCTATCTATACGGCTACAGCTATAAGAATTCCGGTACGGCGATTTCTTGGGCCTTAGTCGAGTCCGGCACCCTTCTGCAATCGGGTTTTAACCCTCTGCATCGATATCGTAGCTGTTGGATTTGTGCTTCGGCTGGAATGTGAAGTTGGGATGAGCAGGGCCCAAAAACATCTCACTGACGCATGTTAGAATGATTTGCTCCGTCGGCATATTGCTTGTTACAGAAGGGTGGGACTTACGTGATCTTAATCCAGTCTTTGTAGTTAGTGCTAGCGAGCAGAGTTTCTAAGTCGTCGCGGCATCTATACTTTGGAGGCCTGTCCTGAAGGTTGGGAGGGAGGTGCTCTAGGAGGCCAATCGGAATGTATCGGCAAGTGAAGCTCAACCATTCTAGCAAGAATCGTCGCGTGTGGCCGAGGCCGATTTCGTCGCTGCCCCAGGCTTCTAGTCCGTAGCGGACGAACTTCTCGACGTACCCCAGTCGTTCGGATGCCGACTTGTCGAGGTACTGGCCCTTTTCAATCTCCTCAAAGATCCATGGCTTGATCATAGCTCCTCGCGCAATCATGACCGAGTCTACCTTTGCGTTGTCGATATGATCAAAATAGTCGATGTGCGAGTAGCAGTCGCCGTTTCCGATGAAGTAAATCTTGTCATCTGATGTATTCGCCTGTGTGCTCGCGTCGGGCTCCATAACTGTATCTGTAAGATTATGTTTCTTGTTCTTATAGGATTGGATCAGCGCCGCGCACTCTGCAATGTATTCCCAGTTGGCCTTCTTGGTGTACCGCTGTTGTCTACTACGTCCGTGTAGTGTCATGGCCGCCGTTCCAGGCGCACCCAGTCGATCTCGGAAATCAGAATTACCGAAAGCGAGCCTTTCGATAATTCGTTGGGCTGTGGGCCTGCCGTCCCGGATACCTGTGCGAAGTTTTACAGTGATGGGCACCTCCCCAGAAACGGCGTTCATGCCCCTGACCATCTTTTCTAGCTTGTTCGGCGTATCAAGGAGCCCGGACCCAGCTCCTGTCTGGTAGACTAGGTCAATCGGGCAACCGCAGTTGAGATCAACTACCCGAAGATGAGGTAGGAACCTTGTCAACGCCTCTGTAGCCTTCATCGCGACCCAGGCCTGATTACCAGATATCTGTGCTCCCCACTTGAGATCTTTGGAGTTATCGTAGCCTTCAACAACTTGGCCGTTCTCGGGCGTGAAGCGAGGAGGGGTTAGTTCGCTTTCGTGAGTCTTCATGAGAGCCCATTCGCCTTTCTGTCCCTGGATTAAAGGCAGACCCATCGCCATTTCAGAGTACGTGATCTGAGCACCGAGATCGCCGCAAATTCTTCGAAAGGGGAGGTTACCTTGAGTTGTAAGTGGTGCTAGAACGGGTGTCTCCCGCCCAAAGTAGATCCTCCGCTTCTCAGAAGCTTTAAACGGAGGATCTACGAACTGAGCCCTAAGTTCTTCGAGGTCATTGGGATCCGCCGGGGCATCTTCTGTGCTCTGCTTCCTGTTATATATCTTGTGTGTGATCTCCGAATCCCTGTCGAGCCATTTGATGTAAGCCTCCGATTTTTCGAGCACAACCTTTTTCCGTGCAAGATCCCATTTGATGTCTGCGGATGCAACATTTACAACACCAGGCCTCGCGTCCTGATTACCATCGAGTTCTGGCTGATCACCTTCTTGAAGGAGTACAAGCTCCTTTCGCCCGTCTTCATGCTGGATCTCCTTTGAATGGCTTTTAACAAAACGGCATTTCCAACCTGATGGGCAGCGACCGTAACTCTCGAACACAGGGCACTTTCCTTCGAGGGTTTCGACGTCTGGGCGCCGACCCTCGGCGAGGTATGCCCTTAGATCATGGCACATATTGCACCGTTCGCCGAATTTGCACGGCTTGGGGGAGAATTCATTGCTCAAGAAACGGCTGTTACAGAGTCGTAGTGAGTCCTCAAAGCTACCAAACGAGCGGTTGTGGTTCTGTCCCTTCTGCTTCTTCTTTCCTTTCTTCCCACCGCTATCTCGCTGATCTGGCTTTGAAGTGGCATTATCATCAGCAACAATGGCACCTTCGGCGACATCGTCATCCACAACGTCTTGAGCCTCGGATGAAATGAGATACCTTTGTAGCAAGTTGTTAGGTAACGGGGTCAAAAGCGTTGCTATCTAGGGGCGACTTACTCTGGCTTTATAAGTGCAGTGCCATGTTTTCGGTCGCGATGGTCTATGGTTGCGTTGTGGCTGAGCTTCTGTCGCTTAGACGAAGGTTCGTTGGTCTCAGTCACGGCACTGGCATCCTCGGTGCGAATCTCGGCCGCTGCAGAAGGCTCGAGTTGTTCCGAATCTTGCATGGTGACAGACAGGTTATCGTTCTTAGCTTGGATATCTACAAGCTGTTGTCTTTAGGTTATCTTGAAATGATGATTACATTAAATGGAGTCCTCAAGGCAGGGTCATGGTTTCATTTGTGAGTTTTTACGAGAGGTCCCGAATTTTGTTGGCCACAGCGATTTTCATTAATCAAGGTCCATTATTTCCATCAATCTCAGTGCCCGGTGTAGTGTAGTGCAGTCTTCTCTCAAACCGGCCCCGCAATATATTGACTTACCTAATTCAGTAGTATGCGTTTTCATGACTGGCTGTTCAAATTGTGGCGCATCTTTGGCTCCACTCCACGCTTAGAGTGTACCTGTGTACCTACCTGCTCGTCATTCTTGACGTAGGTATGAAGAGGGCCCCGGCATAACTCCTGGGATACATGTGTACTTTGCAAGGGGTTATTCAGCTCCCTACAGTATCTACCTATATGTACCTTGGTACGTACGTTGAAATACTTTTCGGTTAACAAATCGAACCCCTTTTATTGTTAAACAGGGCAATACAACTACCTCTACATAGCATTGGATACCTATCTGGGTACCTACTTATCTACCTGGTCAGTAGGTATGCTAATTGACCACCACAGCCAGGTACCTACGTATCTACTGCCCAGGTGTTCACTGACGATTATAGTGTAGCACATACAGTTAGGGCCATCGGTGCCAAAAGTTCCTGCTCCACCTCTTGCAAAGCTTATGTAATTGGTCGGTATGCGGGGCACTCTCCACATGTCCTGTCCAGCTAGCTCATCTCTTTTTCCCCTCGGTGATTTCTCCTCATACACTCCAAATCAATCTCATACAGGGATCGTAGCGAGGCACGGCAATGTCCTGTCGTCTCATTAATTCCCACTACCCAGGCACTGCTCAGGTACCCTGATCTAGGTAGACATATATCCCTTTATAGAGATTGTTGTGTAGGTACGGACATGTTGTTTTTCCAACATTAACATCCTCAGCCCGTCTTCCGTTATTCGTCCAATTCAAAAAATGGTAGCACGCGACTGGATCCTTCATCATACAGTTGTAGTGTACGCCAACAAATCTGCATGATCCGCCCACAATCCCGGTCGACTACTGCGTACCTCGCATTTTATCGAAACAAAAACGTACCAACGGATACACATTATCCATATAAGTGCCGGCACCCCCCTGACTTCAATCTTGGCTCTGGACGTCACATCTCGCCGGAGATTTGGCAACACACAAACATTTATATCTAGTGTATGCTCTTCACTCCTTGGTCAACCTCATATCCTGGATCCCAGATCGATATCCTACGCCGATCGGCTCTCAGTCGCTTCGTTAACTTTCTGACGGTAGCGAGACGAATCACGAACACATGGAACCAACAGTCCGCCACACTATTCTACGATCTTATCTTGCTACTGTTGAACCTGTTATCCCCGCTGCCAGCCTCGAGCCGGTGAACTTGGAGAGCTACGTGAGACAACGACAACGGCGGTGATGCAAATAGGCTAGCCAGCTCGCTAACCACGACCACGCCATGTCTGACTCGCGGTCCCACGCCTCTTCTTCTAGCAGCCGGTCACGGACCGTACGCTCACAGAAGATAGCTGAATCAGAATCTTCCACACGAGGCGAGGCGTCCGACCGAATCCCTCCCCTCCGGAGCCATACGCCGGGTCACCTCGCCTCTAAGAGCCAGAGCACTAGCAATGGTGCCCCGCCGTCGAGCAGCAGACGCAAAGCATCCGAAAATTCCATACGCCAACGCTCTCAATCCGTCGCCTCTAAATCTGCCTACGCCTCTCCACCGCCCCAGCCGGTCCCGACCCCCGTGCCTACCTTACGGCGCAACGGCGACCCTCAGAATGATTCGCCGGCTGTATCCTCACCAGCTGTACCCTCGCCAGTTGTACCCTCGCCGGCTGTATCCTCAACTGAGAATAAGGATTCCGAATCTCGTCGCCCCTTAGCAATGCGATCAACGTCCGCCATAGCTTCCAAGCCCTCCTCGCTCGGTATCCCAAGCTCAACAGGGGCACCTCGAAAACCGACGGCGTCATCACGACAGCCACGGCCAGTTCACACAGCGTATCCACCTCTCCAAGACCCCTCGACTGCGGCGGATGTCCTTGCGGCGCCGTCATCTGGCATGTACTGGTCTCGCGCGCCTGTGTCTGGAGCACCGCACAAGCCTCTGCGGGCCCACACGACAACCCTAGTGGGCAACAACGTATTTGTATTTGGGGGTTGTGACAGCCGGACTTGTTTCAACGATCTGTACGTATTGGATGCTGACTCTTTTCATTGGAGTGCGCCACGCGTCACGGGTGATGTTCCTATACCCTTGCGAGCAATGACATGCACAGCCGTAGGCAAGAAGCTAGTAATATTTGGAGGTGGTGATGGCCCGGCCTACTATAATGATGTTTATGTTCTGGATACTATCAGCTTCAGTTGGCACAAACCGCGAATCATCGGGGAGCAAGTGCCAAGCGCGCGGCGCGCTCACACCGCTTGCTTATATAAGAACGGCATATATGTCTTCGGCGGTGGAGACGGTGTCCGCGCCCTGAACGACATCTGGCGTCTCGACGTCTCTGACATAAGTAAAATGAGTTGGAGACTGGTGTCTGGACCGGACAAGAGCTCAGCCAATGGTACTGACGTCGGAGCTGGGGTGAACAAACCCAAAGCCCGTGGTTACCACACAGCCAACATGGTCGGCAGCAAGCTGATCATATACGGTGGGTCGGACGGCGGCGAGTGCTTTAACGACGTTTGGGTATACGATGTGGAAGCTCAACTCTGGAAGCCCGTGCAAATTCCCGTCCCATACCGAAGGCTCTCGCACACTTCAAGTCTCGTGGGGTCGTATTTGTTTATAATTGGTGGCCACGATGGCTCTGAGTACTCTGACGATGTACTGCTATTAAATCTTGTGACCATGTCGTGGGATAAGCGTCGCGTCTACGGTTTGCCGCCCAGCGGCAGAGGATACCACGGTACGGTGCTACATGACAGTCGGTTGCTGATGATCGGTGGCTTCGATGGAGTCGAGGTATTCGGAGATGTCTGGATACTCGAGCTCGCAGTCCATGCATATTATTCACAGATCAGCCACTTCACTATCGAGGTGTAAGGGACGCGCACACGAGTTTGGTTGCCTCTTATCAGTTGCAATTTAATTTCTCGGTTGTAGGAAATATGTGTATGACTAGGAAGGGAGTGGAAAACGCGAGTGCTACGAGATTACGACCTACTGTTATTTTTTTGTTATACTGAGAGCATTTATAGCAAGGGCTGCAACCGGCGATGGATTGTTCAATTCTCAAAGTCAATCATGACCCCTGGTTGCTTTTATTAATCGATGATATCGGCCTTATGAAACGGGGAATATATCAGCAGAGTTGGCGGTCGTTTTTCTCGTCTGCCAGAGCTCTCAGGGTAGTGTTGATAGTAAAGCCTTTACTGTGCACGGATGCTAAGGGAGGTTACTTTTAAGTAACTGTCTCAGGCATTTATGATATGTAATTTGGTTTTTGATTATTAATCAGACTTTTGTCTATCTTGGTTCGCTAGCCAGCCCTATGCATCTTGCTCCCGATACTTTTAGAACCCCCCCAGTGCTGCTTCTGCCCTTCTCCCTGTAGGATTGGAAGGGATAACAGGTAATGTACAAAAGAGAGAGGAGAACCCGAAAATATGAACTGCGGTTCCTTGATTGTGCCGCCGAAAACTGAACCGGAACGCCTGGGATGCATTATCCAACCATCTATCGAAGCATGGCGGATATTCCTTCTAAAACTCCGGTATCCTACTTTATGCAACCAGTTCGCGGTTTGGCGATTACCCTCCTCCACACAAAAGAAGAAGATTCCTCCTAGCTTGATTCCGTGCACTCGTGATTCATACACTGATGATCCTCCTGGCCTTGACTTGGCGGGAGCCTCTTATTGCTTCTTCGGCGTGGCAGCGGCTTCGCCCTTGCGCTCGGCGAGACGGCGCTCCTCGGCGGCCACCATGTCCCGCCAGAGGTCCTGGCCTTCGTACTCCTCCCTATGGATGCGCTTCTCGATCATCTGCTTGTGCTCAGGGTCGTTGGGGTCGAGAACCATGATGGTCTCCCAGCGGCCCTTGCCCTGACGGGCGTCGGCGGTCTCGAACGCGGCCGAGGCGACGAGGACTGCAAGTGTCAGGCCCTGCGCGTAGACACGGGCCTGCACGAGCTTCTGCGAGGTGCTGAGGTACCGATTCCGGCTGACGAGGCCGAGCGCGATGCCCATGGCGGCGACCCACGAGCCGAAGACGATGCTGTACCGGTTCTTCTCGCCCCACTGCCGGAAGCGCTGCGCGGACGACTCCCGCGAGCGCACGAGATCCGCGTCTCGCGAGGCCTGGTCCTTGTAGAAGTTCATGGGGTTGTTGGCGAGATGGAAGGCGTTCGAGTACCGCTCCGCGTTCACGATGGCGCCGAACGTGCCCACCGACGTCGTGAGGAACGCGCGGAACGGAATCGTCAGCGTTCGCACCCCTGGATACCGGCGCATACCGGCCACGAGAGCCAGAACTCCGACTCCGAGGCCTAGGGTGCCGCCGATGAAACCGCCCTTCAGCACTGCGTTATAGTGGGCCTTTTCTTCTTCTGCGCTGATCACCTTCATCTTGACGGTGTTCTTGTCGCCTTTTCGCTGCGGTGTATATGGAGGGGTTTGGTTGGATTAGTCACTCCTGTGCCGGTTTTGAATCTTTCTCGGCTAATTGACTAGGAGATTGTTTGTGTGACTGATTAATTGATTGATTGTAAGTATATTAAGTACCGATCTCTGGGATGATAAGTAAGGATGTGTATGTGGTCTGGGCGGATGGTAGGTGGGAAGATAGATAGATAGTGGGATGTCGTTATCGTGATGATTGATAGGTAGATAGAATCGATTGAATGTGTCTGTCTGTTTGTCTGTCTCGAATTCTATCGCCACTTTCCCAATTCTTATATTATTTGATCGCAACCTCAAAGCCCGCAGGGAATTGGTATCATAGAAAACCTTTCGGCGTTGTGGCGGAAAAGCTCTGGGTACTGAGTAATCGAACGATGCGCGAAAGGACGCGGGCAGGTCATACAGGGGATAATCCGGAGATATCTTTTTTCTACCCTAAAAAACATGATGTAATCGACTCGCCGTGGCATGTTTTCGCGCCGCACCGGAACATTCAGTGTTGTAAAGCCATTACGCCCCATTTTCAAATCCCGATCCAACTCCGAGCATGAGGCTGGTGAGGCTGACTACGTAGTACCTTACTCAGTAGGTACGTCCATGTGCGCCCGTCCATGTGCGCCCGCACTCTCATAAAAGCATAGCTATTTTTGTTTTAATCGAAGTGTGACATTATCGCAGCCACTAGGTGGATATCTCGTGCGGGATGGAGCGGGGGTTTTGCTTAATTCGTTTAAAAAAATAAAGTTTCTCCGAGCTGTTGCGTAACCCAGTCCTAATACTACGTATCCGGGTTTCGCCGTATCGGCCTTTGCCCCCTCTCTCTATCTCGTAGGACCGAGTCAAAACCCCGTGCGCCCACAACTGCGCCGTTTCTTGTCTCTTCTTTTCATAGGGAAGACCCCGCGTATTCGGGTAACCCAATCCCCAAGGCCACCGACAACAGGCTAAATCATCTGGAACTTCCATCATTGCACACACCGAGAAATCGCCTTAATTCGGCGCGCTAAGGCTTGTTTTAAGCTGTATTATAGCTTTGAACCATGCTTTGGGCCGGATATTTCGCGGCTCGATGGAGAGCAGTAATGGAAAGGGACGGATTACTGACTCTTTGAACTCGGAGAGAACCACGTAGTCAGCTTACCTAGTAGCGCACAGGGCACAGGGTCGGCGGTATTATCGGCCGGCTCTACAAATGCCTAGGTATCGTGTGATGACAGTTTTCATGCTCCGGGTTGGTCAATGGAAAAAAGGGTCCAGCAATGGCAATTTCGTAATGATAATTGCTCGCCAGAGCCTATAGCAGGCACTAGTCCCCTGTAAATCCCTCTTCGAAGGCTAAAGAATGAGGTCTGTTCGTATCTCTATCGTATACTTAAATTAAAAGAAAAAACCCCCCTACATCGTGAGTGTAGTTCGTAGGTGCAGTCGAAAAAAACAAAATCATATGGTTTCCTACATGACAGTGCGCCAGCAGTCTAGGTAGCAGATAAGCATGCTTAGATAATGAGTGCATCAATGGCGGCTCCTGTCCTGTCGGGGTGTTTGACCGAATACAATCCACAGTATAGTGCCTAGAAGCTATGGTTCAAGCTAGGCGCAGTCTAGAAACGTTCTAGAAATGTTCCTGACACACAATTACCTAACCCTAAAAAATTTAGGCCGTACGGATATTCCCGCTAACTGTACTAGTATAGACTGACACTGCGATTGTGTAGTTATGAGAAAAGCTACTGTAAAAATAAAAAAAGATACTAGTATCACATGTAAAATAAGGGTCCTTGGGAGTTGGCTAAAAGAAGTAAAGATCAAAGAAGTAGCTTCTTGAGTGGGATAGCTAGATTGCGGAGCAACAGTCTAGTATGTATACGTGGCGCGTAGCACCGAGGGCTCTAGTAACCTGTTGTGTCGTAGTGTGAGCGTCAATATTTAACTAGGTAGCAGTTACAGTAAGTTTCAGAGGGAGCCTTTACCTTGAGGGGAGCTTTTTAAAATCACCACGTTAGTACAGTATACCGTACACTAATGGAAGGAGTGGCTGATTGCCCCGTTGACTATAGTTCGTCCGCCAACTATTTAGAACTATTGGGAGGTCCATGCTAGTACAATACAGCGGTGGTACTGTCTAGTTCGGCGTTGGTAATTTCACTCATGAAATGAGGGATCCATATGGTATAGGTATAGGTGGTTCGGAATTGAAGTTTCCTGTATACTGGGCACATAAAGAGTGCTTATACCTATAAAAAAAAGAGGTATGGATACCTCGATAGGCTGCAGCTCAATTAGGGTGTGCGTCTGAAGGTTGAATCGGTGAAGATGTTGCCTGTCAAGGTTTAGAGTGTTAGTTAGTAGTTGACTAGAATGGATTAGGAATGGTAATGTCAAAACACAGAAATAGCATATAGTACAGCTGTTAGCTTTCAACACGCAGTTAGGTCGAACTAGGATTCCCGGTTGACACCCAAAGACCCGGTATTCGAATCGAATATATAGCGTAGTGTAGTGTCTTGCAGTAGGGCGGTCTGTAGAGGCTAAGCCTTCAGAAAAGTTGTATGTTAGCATTATACTATTATAGGTAGTCCCAAATCCCAGGCTGGTCCCAATGTAGCATCTCGTTGTTACTGAAGTGCTCTAGACAATGACCAAGATACACTACCTGCACTAGATACCTACTCCTCAGTCGTGTGTATGTGTGTCAGCCGTATCCTGTCATTTGTTTTTTGATTCCAGGTACCCAATTTCGTGGCGGAGGTGACGCCGTCATCGGAGCCACGTGGCAAACGAGCATAATACCCAGTCGTTCGTTGTGATGCACGCTATTCCCTTGTTATCTCACATCGATAGGGACCCGGGAGAATTGACGATGTTGCATTGTTGCAATTCAGATGCCTAGGATACGCTAGTAGGCAATGCGATCCTTCGTAGATAGATGAGAGTGTTTCAAGGTTGCCAAGATTTCAGGGTCCAAAGGTATCGCTGCAGAATGCACGTTGCCGACAAGGAGGGTGGGAGAGGATCATCGCCATTTGCTTTTTGCCTTGGCAAAGCGGACTCCTCCAATATCAATTCTGAGCCCCGTGACTGAGGACAAGAAGCGGTGAGTCTCGAGATAGGTCCCCTTTCATCCGGCTGGCATGCAGGTGCCGTGGTGAACAGCGCTTTGATAGGTGATTAATCAAGCCGGTGTGATATGGATGATACGGGACAAACTTGACCAACGGACGGAATTACATGGCAAGTATGTCACCGGGCAGTATTGACCGGGCCCTCCTTGATATTGAATATACGCCGAAGGAATGAGAAGCCTTGTCATACAATAAATCATATGAGACCCACTAATAGGAGGCTGAAGAGTCATGTGCGGCCGTTATTCCGCTTCGGCGTCGGTACCGTACATCATAGGTTGTGATGTAGCGTAGTTGATTCGTCGGTCCTAGGTAGGACCTGTGTTCTGTTGCCATGATGATGGTCGAATGTTAAAAGCTGAACGGCGAGTTGCGGAGAAGAAAGAAGATACGCGCCCTCGGTTCAGTATTGTTCCTATGATAAGCGACGTTGGCCGATTCGTTGATCCTACGTTGGTTTTTGTCATGGCTTCTATTGAGGCACAGCCGTTGCCTATTAGCATCTGATGTCATCCAAGAATACCTTGGAAGGTGATCACGATTGGGACAGGGCGGTTAATGCTGTCGAATCTCGTGCAGTAGACTCCTATTCATGGAGCTGCGTTTACAGGAGGAGATCTCCTACTTTGGTTGCAAGTGATAGGCGCAACCCCCACGGTTAGGACAAGGGTGCCCGAAGAAGAATTCCGAGTATTACGGAATTTAGGTGAATGAGGATACAGACGGAGGTTATGACGTCTCTCCTCCCAAAAAACCACTACTGATCCCCCTTGGTCTCTAACACGAACGGGAATTTTAGCGTGAACTAGGTGAAGAGACGATCACGACCCATGGGCAAGCGTCGTATTGCATCAAGTGCTAGCTGAGAACTTACTGACATACGTGCGCGGCCTGGGACAATCAAATGCTGTGTTGTTGCGTTGTCATTTTACGACGATCAGTCTGCTAATTTACGGTAGTGTACTTTCGTATACGCCTATAAATTGAATCATAGCCGTATTGTAGTGTGTTTGTTTCCCTTGGTCGCATGATGCTGGCGTCTGTAGTTAAATCGAAACCAATCATTCACTGTTTGCTTAACCCTACCTAAGTGTAGGTATCACGGCGTGCTTGAGAGGTTCAGCTGGGCAGGCCAGGCGCTCTTTGAGGCTACGCTCGGCTCCCAGCCGTCTCTCAGCTGCTTGCCTTGCTAGCGGCCCTTGCCTGCCTTATTGTACCGTGTGAACCGTGCTAAGAGGATTCATTGATAGTGTACACTAGTGTGTATATAGTAGTATGTACCGGTCCGTACAGTGCGCTACTGTACAGGAAATACTTGCCTGTTTAGGAAATCCCTAGTGTTAGCAATGGAAGCAGACTGGCTGAGTCCTGGCAGTTCCTGGTATTGTAGACAAATTAACATGTGTACTATGTATAAGCTGTGGCAAGTGAATGGCGTGGATAGTACTTACACGGACACTGAGCAGAATACCGGGTAAAACACCGGGTAGAATTGAGACCAATCGGAGTCTCGGCTTCGCATTGTGACGATCACATTCGGTGTCTTTACTGCGTTTGCGATAGTTGGCCACTTTGAAACACGCTGTAGCGGCAGCACCGGCTTAGACAGTATAAGCATCCCGAGGTTCACATCAGGATTCATCAGGACTGATCAGGAGGTGTAATGTCGCGTAGAGGCGATGCAACCTACCTAGGTTGGTAATATTCGTGTCGGTTTTCGGACAATCCCAGCTATAACACGAATGATTGGCTCCCAAGTAGCAGGTGAGAGGAGTGAGTCAATTGGAGCATCTACATAGTGTACAGTAGTGGCCTGGGGGACCCGTGCCGTTGGGTCAAGATCGAAGATGCACGGACTGTAGACTGGTCATGAGGCTCGCTCGGATAATACCAACCCCAACCTCTTGTGTACCTACGCGTATGTCCGATAGGCCGGTCACGCGCTAACATGAGGTTACTAAAGAAGGCAATATGGTAATGGTTGGAATTATGAACCGAACAATCTGTCTCTTAATTTTTGCCACTGGAGCTGTTATTTGGCCGCGCTGGTGATAGTATACGATGGCTGCGCAAGCAGTTGAAGGATAGGTCAGAATGATCGGGGTTTCTGAGTCATGTCTCACCGTCGCATTATGAACTATACCTGCCGACATATACACTGGGTAGGCATGTATGTATGTATGTATGTAAGTATGTAGGTCGGTCCTACTGTCGCTGTACTGTACAGTTAAGTACCAAGGTACATACATAAGGTCTAGGTAGCGCCGGTAGGTTCGATTGATTCAAGGCAAGACCTGCTAGCTAGAGCCATGTTTAACCAAAAGTGGAATGCCCCGCATTGTACCTAATTTGTTCGTGAAGTGTTATATCTTGCTCTACCAGCCAATAGCCGAATTCAATGTGTTTCCACATCAAAAACTTACCCTATACATATTACCACTAAGAGTGTATATATTTGCTTGTAACGTAGATCTGACGGCTGAATTCTCTCACTCCACAGGAATGATATCTCATTTGCTGCGCAATTTAGAGATGGCTGTAAGCGGAAACCAACCGCTAAAGAGCTAATTACTATTGGTCTTCCGATTTGCTCTCGTCGCGAAATGGAGTCATTTGTAGTATTGTGGCCGTTGGGAGTGTAACCTTGATCCATGGCACCTGGCTAGCCTAGCCCTAGCGCGCATCAGCTATGGCTTGCTTGTGTTTCATTGATGTAATATGTAGACTAATGTTTAGTTTGAATGAACCTAAACAATAGTCATCTCCTCATGTTCAAGTGTGTAGTTTATTATGAATACAATATGCGTGTAGGTTCACCGCTTCATATGTTGTTTGCATGCTACTCGACACCTTCGTCATTACCTACATTAGGTACGTAAGCATTCAATAAACGACCTGTCGAGTCGAGGAGATCCGAGCCCGAGCCCGGGCCGGAATATTCGCTTGAACAACAAACTGTTTGCTTCATTCAAACAGAAGACGGAAGCGCAGCCTAGCACATTGTAACATGGCTCCGAACATCTGCCCGAAGAATGGAAGGGAATTACAAGTACGACATGATACCCATCACTGATCTGATGCTCGGCTGGCATCGTCGCAGATGATAGGTATCACACCGGTTCATCAACCTGGAATTCCTTCGGGGCAGCTAGTCTGGCTCCAGTCTTGTCTGTGTATCTCTCAAAGGCACAGCTCTGCAGGCTAAATTTTATTAATGTAGTGTACGTACGTAGTGTATATAAATAAATCTATAGGTATATTACTGTATTGTTACTTTTGCACTTCTAAGGTGTACACGTTTGGCCGCAGAAGAAATGATGAAGCTGTCAGCCAGAGTTAGTCATCCTCAACTTGATACGCAGTGTCCAGTAAGAAGACTGCATTTGCATTGTATTGCCCTTGCTTATGTCAATCGTTCATTCGTTCATAAATAAACATAGTCAGCCATCGCGACTTGTGAGTTGCATATACGATGCTTTAACATATTCTTCAGATTCATGAAGCGGCCATACACTATGCCTGTCGTCTCGAAGTATATGTAGAATATGGGGATCCATTATGTCATGACTACCAGCATATACGTGCAGGTATCTAAATACTAAGGTACCTACAGGGGGGTTGGGGGTTGGGGGTTCTGTACGTAGCGTAACTCATATCGCCCATCATAATAGCTGTCCGCGTTTTGCCCAGGTGGATTAAGAATGCAATAGAATGCGAATACCACTTTTCCTTTTTCTATCAATGAAGCTTGGGGGAATAAGAGTCTATTGTGGTGCCATTGTTATTGCAGATAGGTATTAAACTCGACAATAGTACACATCGCATTAGCCCTATTCACTCACACATAGACTGACGAACCATAGTGCTAGTATTTGAAGCTATGATCACACAGCGTCAATCCAGCAAGTATTCAAGCAATCAAGCAATCAAGCAATCCGTCTGTCGTCTCTGGGGCCTTGTCGCATGCAACACTCACTACTCAGTCCATATTGCGATCTGATCTCCATCTGACAGACAACCTTCCTGTTATCTCAATCTCACCCACTGACACATCCCGTCCTCCGTAAATGGTAACGAATGCTACGGTAGCCTGAGTCAGAACAACAACAAACGAATTCGATAGGACCAGTGCAGTCGCTGCAACCCTCCCCCGATCTACATATAGTAGATCAAGCAAACGCATAACTGAACGAAAAGGCGGTCGACCGATCGATTGGGATTTGAACTTTTGTCTCTGAGACTCAGGTGTAAATTGTGTTGAAGGTTATACCCTCGAGTTTCTTTAGTTTCGCTACCTCCGATTTCTATTTTCTATTTTCTATTTCTATTTCTATTTTTAACGCGACCGGCAAAGTTACCGCACGTGTTTGTTCCCAACCACATCACAGCGATACGGTACCTATACTCGAGAGTCGGGTTGGCAGCCGAATGAAACCGCGGCAGCTCAAGTAGCGACACGACATTGTCCGATCATCAAATAGTGTTTAGGTATTTGGTTCTACCGCCATTCACACGAACCTTTGCGCGAGTCATCACCTACCTAGACCTAGAGACTGACCTAGGTCACCATCGGTCAAGTCAATCAGCGGTATACCTTATTAGACGGGTATCGGTATCGCGAGAGAACATCCCAGTCCCACCCACTACCTAGCGCAGGCCGGCTCTTGCATTCCATTCCCATTACACGGCCGCCTAGCAGCTCGAGTTTACGGGCCGTTTGATCCACCACTTGGTTGGTTATTTCCGCATTCACTCACCATTACACACGACCAATACATTATTACACCCATGAGTGTTTCCGCCGGTAGTTGGTGAACTCGTTCAGGACAAAAGCCCGAGACCAAACATACTCAGTAAGTGGTGTACCTGGTCAGTCAGAGTCACGCTGGGTTGTCTTTTGTCCTACCTACGTATATACCTACGCATGCAAGCTACACGACCTACAGCTGGTACTTATTCAGCTTGGTACCCGCAGCAATCCTCGAGGTACAGTGCCTGTGTCGACTAGGTTTCTGTAGGTACTTATACCTACACCAACGCACGCGTGCATTCCGCCACAGCGTTGACGTTGACGTTGAACTTAAAGCCGTGACTCAGCTAGGCCGCATGGTTTAGACTCACTGACGAGGTACCTTGTCGCTGGATCGAGATACCCGGATACTTGCTAGGATACTTGCATCCCCTAACGCCGTCGCCATCTTGCCATCATCATTCGCATCATCATTACTAGTAGGCCACGCTCGTCGCCTTATTATTACCACGAGGTAGACAGAATCCCGGTCGTCCATCCCAATCAATCTTCCCGAACCAAGACTTTGGACGATTTCGCCAGTTTGCGATACCAATAATCACATCACCATCCCTCGGTACTTGCGTTCTCGGCTCGAGATTCGTTAATTCGTCTCCTGCTTTCTGCTTTCTGCTGCCTGTCAGCTGATGATTGCCGTACCAACCACGTCGAAATTACCAACATTGCACACTACACGACAGAATATACCCCTGGTTCTGATCCCCTGGCTTGCTCTTCCATCCATCCTGCCGAGGCGGTCCAATAGCCCTTGCAAGCCGGTAAGAGGATACATCTACGCCACTGTTCGCGCTACTGTGCGCTATTGTAAGTCACACACAGCGTGGTGCGTGCAGGGAAGACCGTTTCCGCTCCTTGCTCCTGCTTCCTGCTTTCCGAGAGTCGCGAGCGCCGCCGTTGCTCTCAAGAGCCCGCCAAGGAACACCCACGAATCGACAGTGTGCAGTCGCTAACAGTCACTAACCCAAGCACTCTCCACCCGTCCCACCAATCCACCAATCCACCGTCAATCCACCGTCAATCCACCACCAACCCACCCGACTAGGTAACCCACAACCAGGTGTACTGTACTATTGCAGCGTAGTGTAGGTAGTCCAGTGTACAACATCACTACCCATATATATACTGTATACTTGGGTACCCTAGGTACCGCACCGCAATTCCCAACAACGCTTCGAAGCCCAAAGCGCATCTTCTCTGATCCTTGCCTTCAAGGGCGTTGCCAATCATGAGCCAGGGCTTCTTAGGCCAGTGGTTTTCTGGAGATGCTGGCAATGCTCGCACTAGCACCCAGCCAGGCCATTGCACCGACTATAACCAGTCGTCACCTTTCAGCAGCCGTCGCGGGACCGACGAAACGAACAAGCCCAAGCCCAAGTCCAAGTCCAAGTCACAGTCCCTAAAGACGATCCAAAATAATAATCCTAACCACCACACTACCCATAATAATATTTCCCATCTCTCCTCTACCACCTCCTTCTCCTCCCCTTCCGCTGTCGCCGCCGCCGCTGTCGCTGTTGCTTCGACTGCTGCTCCCACACCCGCTTCTTCACACTCCCTCACCTCCCCTTCCCCTTCGCCACAACCGACTACTCCTGTCGATCACCTCGGTTTGGCTGATCGCATCGACTCCTCTTGCAAATCATCCAAACCCATTCGCATACCCGGCCCACCTGACGTCTGCAACTCACCATCTGCATCTCTCGACCTTGCCAACGACTTCGACTTGGAATTCGAATTCTTGGCTTCCTGCGACGACTATAGCTTTCCCAACGGTGTTGACGTCGATATGACTACCGGTCCTACCCTGGACTCGGCCGTCGGCCGCAGTCGCCAGGACTCGTTCGTGAGTGCTGGCCCCAAGCCTATCTCCATGATCAACCCAAACCGCGAACATGCAAATCGAGGACGGCGCGAAAGCTTAGCCGGCAGCTTGATGAATGGGATGAGCTGGGGTGGCCTTTCTGTCGGAAGTTTCATTAGAGATGAGTAAGTTATTTTCTTGTCGTCGAACTCATATCTCTTGCATGTGACCTAGCCGTACCTTTTCAACTTCAAGACATGTATTAAAACCTTAAGAGACATTCCCCTCCCGAAGTAAGTGCACGTCTAGAACATCGAAGCTAACAACGTGTTTCATGACAGCCTTGCGATGACTGGTACCTCGCCATTCGCCGGCATAGCCCAATCACCTTCGTTCCATTCCAATTCGTACATCCCCAAGATGGAAGCCGAATACCTGCGCGACTTCGTATGCTGTGATCTCAAGTTAGATACCATGCACGACCTGCTGCGTCATTATGAGACTGTCCATACCGGTGCAAACGGCCAGAGCAATCGAAATGGCAGTGGCGTTCGCATGCCCCATAGGCTCTCCGTCAGTAGCCGGCCTTCTATCTCCATGGGCTCCGGCCGTCCGGATTCCCTGGGTTTCCAGAACCAAGTTCAAATGGGCTTTGGCCAACCGAATCGGATAGCAGGGGCCAACGGCGCTTCCGGCATGGGGTTTGGTAGCATGCACGGAGGCAGGCAATCAATGGGTATGGACTCCAATAAACAGCCTCAGCTAGGTAATATGCAATCCAACGACGACATGGACGCCGTAGGTGATATGGAGATGGATGATGCTGTCGGAATGATGGAAATGGACGATAGCCACAGGACAATCCAACACACACGCCAGATCTTTGGGCAACAGAGACCTCAATTACAGTTGAACAGCTCAGGCTTGCCGCAAGCCTTGCGAACCTCGCAGCCGCCAACCCCCGGCGCCTCTGGCTTCAACTACCAGAACAACCCAACAGTATCATCCGTCAATACTCCAACACTCACGACTAATCAATCCGGTATGGGTGGTATATCAGATAGCATTATCGATAGCGTCATCGATAATTCTGCTCTCGACTTCATGGATCTCAATAGCGCAGTTGGG
The DNA here is from genome assembly GCA_902806585.1 of Xylaria hypoxylon. Taxonomy (NCBI): domain Eukaryota; kingdom Fungi; phylum Ascomycota; class Sordariomycetes; order Xylariales; family Xylariaceae; genus Xylaria; species Xylaria hypoxylon. Next base: position 5,458,081 of record CADCXB010000001.1, read on the forward strand.
AATCTGAACAGCTCGGCTTTGTCGGAGTACTTTATCCAAGACCCAGCGAAGAGACTGTATAGCCCGAACGGCACTTCAGCTAATCAGCAACGGGTGCTTCAACAGCAAATGGCACAATTCGGCCTAGATCAAAGTCAATTCCCTAACATCACCGACCCTACTCACCTAGCTGCATTGCAAAGGGCCATAGCGAACCCAGAGACATTTACAATGCCCCCGGAAGAAGACAAACCCTTCAAGTGCCCGGTGATTGGATGTGAGAAGGCTTATAAGAATCAGAATGGTTTAAAGTAAGTTTCCAAGCATCAGTGCAATTATCATTTTGCCATGGGAATGTGTTGCTAACCGCACGTGCAGGTACCACAAACAACACGGTCACCAGAACCAACAGCTTCACGAGAATGGGGACGGTACCTTTTCCATTGTCAACCCGGAAACATCCACGCCATATCCGGGCGAGACTGGAATGGAGAAAGAAAAGCCTCACAAATGCGAGTACTGCCACAAACGTTACAAGAACCTAAATGGGTTGAAATACGTAAGAACTTTATAAGCTATGGATACCCGCATGATACATTGGGCTAACCGTCTGCATAGCACAAACAACATTCCTCAGCTTGTGAAATCCAGGCCCAAGCAGCAAGCATCCGAGCGAATCTGTCCAATAATCAGATTGGCTTCAACATGGGCAACCTTACACAAGGGCTACCTGGTATTGGCGAGGAAATGTAAATGTGAAGCACATTATCAACCGCCAACTGAACCAGCAGCCTCCGAACCCTTGTCATCTGTTTATTCCCGTTAAATGACATTCGGTTCGTTCTCTCTAAGCTGGATTTGGGTTACCTTTTAACTCCAAATCCTGCTCGTTTCGACTGTACAGCATAGACTTTCACTACACATAGACTGGATACCCCTTCTATCTCTTTCCTTGTTACGCTCTGAGTTCTGGGTTTCGGAAAAGTTCGCATTTCTCGCTTTGGGCGTTGCTACTTTTTTTTTGTTTTTTTAAAAGCATTACGGTCTACTTACGAATCAGCTCTCGACTTCCGCCCCTCGATTAGAAGTCTACCTAATCAACCGTCACCACTTTCTGAGAGTTTGAGCTATGACTTTATGACGATACAAAATTAGGATGGACAGTTGCGTCACCCGTCGAAACCACCTGTACCAAATCATAAGGAGAAAGAAAAATGAAGAGTGGCATAGATAAAAGAGCTGGTGCTGGATATGGAACAGAATAAGACGGGTGATGTGAGGATGGATATAGCGATGCAGTTGCTTTCGACTACACTACTACGACACCCCTCCGAATATTTCCTACGATAGATCGCGGAACATTTCTCTCAAGAGTGTGTCCCTAATGCCCCACGGCTTGTTGATGGCGAAAAGAGGAGAACCCCGTCAATTCGATTTCGTTACATCGACATCGGACCTGAATTCTATCCTATATATTTCACAGTTTTCTACTAGCAAAAAGCTGAAAACGTCTGGGCATGGAGATGCTCAGGTTTATACGTTTAGACAACCCAATTCGTATCTTACTCGGCTTTGCTGTTAAATCAGTAATTAAGCCAATGTTGTCAGTACACGAATAAGGGGGTAAAAGGTATTATACCAAAGATGATGTCGCCGCTTGGATCCGCCTCGCGGCATGGACCTAGTGTACTAATGCCCACTGTTTGCATGGGATGGATATTTCTGTAGCGTATTCATATAGCGTTCCACTAGCTCTCTCCCCCAAATCCATAGTTTCGAGGCTTTTCTACGCCTTAGTTAATCCTCCGTTGCGTCGCCGTTGTTTAGTGCAAGTGACTGTAAGCCATCATTTTGGGAACGAACACGAGGGTAATGAAGGCAAGTAATATTGTATACTAAGCTCAGCCTAGCCTAGCCTAAGGCTCGTAACAATACTGACTAACTATACCTACACTCATCTGCTACTATGTAGATCTATTCCGGGATATCCATTCCGTCCATTCCGGCCCTGGTAGGTGGTGGGTAGACAGGTGTGACCTTCAACCGCGAAAGGAAATGATGTACTTGTAGATCGAACTCTCACGAGTCATTCTCCACGGCGTTGCCAAGATGAAACATAGCGAGGGACGGGGGTGGGGGTTATTAACATATTTATTCATCGTTATCCTTGCTTTTGTCGTAAACGTTGACTTCTGCTGAAGAAAATGAGGGTGATACAGGTAAGTGTATGGATGGATGATCGGTGAGACAATAGGGATCATCCTCGTATGTGAGATAAGCACGGCGAGGTAGTAGATACTTGGATGCTCTGAAGTATATACTGTATGTAGGCGCGGTCGGGAAGGTTATCTTATGCGAGTATAACCCCACGGACGAGATGATATATGATTATCAATGACGCGAGAGCTAAGCTGTGAATGACGCCGCATTACGTAGTAATTCAGTAGTCCCCCCAGGCAAAGAAGACGGTCAAGTATTTGATGGAATAAATGCCAATGTTCATGGGCGGCATTATGTATCATCCCAGTAACAGATAGCTTGTAGTGCCATCCTCATCAACGCCGCCTTACAATACAGTATAGCTAGTTCCTACCCAGCACTGAGTGTAGTAATATTCACAACCTTGTAGTAATGTGCAGACACCGATCTCACCGCAAGAACGCCAGGTCCTGGTGCAAATCCGTCCGTAAACCATCAATAGCAAATGCTCGAAGCACACCCTTAATGCTCAGCTTCGCCCTCTATGTATAGTAAGTTATCATAACCGGAAAGCAACCATATAACGCCATTGCAGAGCTAAAAAACAAGAAGCCTCCCATCATGGCTAGTCATAAGATATCCGGCGAAAGCCACTTGAAAAAAGGTTACACAAATATTATCTCGATCCACGGCAACTTGATTGGCCACCCCTGCATCAGCTCACCATTGTGAGAATGTTCAGGCAATATCCATGCCTTCGGAATCATTATCCATGTCGGAAGGCAATGGCTGCGTGCGATCGCTGCCAATGCTATCTTTCCGGGTGACCCAGTTGTCGTTTCGGCTACGGTAGCTGTCGACATAGTCAAGTTCCTCGCCGGCTATGACTCTACCTTCCATATCGATTTCTTGCGATAGTTCGACCAAAGCCGTGCGGGGAAGTCGTAAAAACCCCTGAGTGCGGACGATGCGACCCCAATGGGTGAGGCAAAAATTCGCTGCTCTCTTGCCCAACCAATCTTCGTTCGCTTGACCAGCACAGTACCAGATAATACATGCATGATCGACATCAAGCTCCTTCGATAGTCGATTCACACAAAGAAGTCTCAAGTGTGGAATATTATAAATGTTAGACATCACCAGTAACCCAGCCACATCAGGGAGATCTATGACTCCGTCGTTGACATGAATACTATCTGTGTATAGGTAGGAAAGGAACGCTTTGACGACAGAATAAGGTTCAGGGATATGCATCTTTTTAGTGTGGAATTCGGCCATCTGTGCGTTATAGAGTCGCGCAAAATGCGGCCAACGTGCCTGGAGAATGAGTTTATGCACATGAATAGGCGGTGATGTTGGAGCATCTGGCGCAAGCCAATTCTGATCATCTGGTACCTCACCGGCACGGATAAGACCTGAGCTCATCATATCGTCGTCTTCGTAATCGCTAGCGAGGGCAGTAACGACAAAGTCAGTCCCACTGCCTGTTTCTGGGGGTTGGTTGAAAAGTCTGGCAAGATCGTGACCTAGCCCTTTCGATGGTTGTTCTTGCACCCGAGTATGAGAGGTCGGGCGAGAGAGCTCTGATCGAGGTTCTGAGACAAAATTGTTTCCGAGAAAGCCATAACGCCGTAGATCTATCTCCATAATGTCGCTCAAGTACTCGTCAAACCCGTTCGGACCAAGATCGTTTGTGGGGTCAGTTGGGCAACCCAATAGCCAGGCTTTTGTGCCATCTTCATTCATTGTACAGTAAAGCCAGCGGAACCCCGATTTGAATATTTCGCGGCCTTCTGCCAGTTTTTGCCATCGCAGAGATGCTAGGTCCAAAGCTGATAAGGAACACTCCTTCGAGGTGATTGTAGTGGCTGGTGTTACAAAATCAAGTAAAGTGCCTGAGGAGTAAATGTGGAAGTGCGTTCCGGGTACCTGAGAGGGCACATTGGGACCAGAGACGAACTTCAAATATGAGACTGCGCCTGGCGCCATGGGGGCATAGGCTTTAAGTTGGAATGAAGGCGTGTTGACCTGGGCTGTCCGCGAATTGGCAGCATATCCCGATGCACCTACGGCGGCAGTCGGGCCCATGGAATAAACGGGTCGAGATGGGTCAGTTGCACGGCTCATCACCGCATGTCTGTCTGATGTTGAGCCCATATGGGGCGGCGAGTCGAAAGCAGGGCTACCCTTAAGATCAAGCCACCACAATTCACTAACCTTGTCCATGTCTTCGCTGAGGCCGCCAAAGACCCAAACTCGATCGGCGCTACAATGGTCAGCATTGAATTAATAGTTCCGCAGAAAGCGGTACACACCATATATATGCCGAGTGATCAAACCGCCCGACAAAGCGCCAGGATCTAGACCAAGTGTATGTCTTTAGGTCCAAGTAACATATATCGTCTAGAACATAGTTATCATGCCCTGTGATACCGCCAATGATGAACAGCTTGTCTTCGTGGAGTACAGCAGCGTGTCTCGCTCGGCCTTTAGGCAGAGGGCCAGTAACCTGGGGCTGTGTCCAGTGTGCCGTCTTCAAATCGAAGACGATGAGGTCCGAAAGATATGTACGGTGCTCATTCTCGCCACCGAAAACTAGGAGCTTTTCGCCTTGATACAGTGTGGCCGTATGCCCTGCAACACACAAGTAGTGAGCTTACTGTACCTTAACGAGAGGTCTAGTAGCACGTACCCATTCTAACGCCAGGAATGTCCCCATAGTTATCTACCAGATTCCATTGGTGGCTGACAAGATCCAGTCTGAGGACATGGTTATAGACTTCGTCAGTATACTGGTCAAACCCTCCAAAGGCATAGATCTGGTTGTTGCCGCAATAAGTCACAGAGGCGTTGACAAGACATGCCGGTCTTTGGCCGAGGGTTCGTGTGACTCTGGGTCGGTAACCATCTGTCATAGCCCTGTGATTCATAGGCGAATTAGGCATAACAAATGTGTTTCCAGAGGAAGCAGCGGACGCGGGGGTCGGGGCGTTCGAGGTCGAGTGAGTGAAGGAGGGTACTGATGAGGCGGCCGAGGAGTGTTGGAAAGCGGCCGAGCCGACGGGGCCACCAAATAGAGATTGCGCAGAGGCGGATGGTGTCGAGGGGTGCGCCATGTCGTTGTAGATGTAGATGCCCGGTTAGGTGGCAAGCGAGGCTAGGTAAGTGGATATATGCGAATTACAATCGCGATACCGGCCGCTTGCTATGCCACCATCACATGTGAATGTAGCGACGACGAAGGGTCCGGAACTTGGGTCGGCGAGTGCAGGGCTGTTACTGTATTGATCACTGTACAAATCGGACAGACAGAAGGGCGGGAAGCTGGCGCTAACTTGGCTCGATATATTTCAGGTCCGAGGATGGACGTGGTTAAGATTGGTCGAGATTGGTCTAGAGGTAGTTATAGCAAGTTGGGGATGAATTGCATACAACCAACTTTGTTCGCTGTGGCAGTGCAGCAGGCAAAACTAGCGTTCCTTGTTAGTCTGGATGTGGGGGGAAGGTGGGGGTGAATTGGGGCCCATTATTGGCTGTAATTCATTTGTCGGAGAACGATATGTGGACCTAAGGAGGTGCTAAAGAAATATGCATCAGCGGAGAGAGTAATAGTGGGGCCTTTCGGGAGGAGGGAGCGACAGACCCCGTTGCCGTATCAACGCCCCACCAGGGCATGTAAATAAAAGAGCTCCCATCATGAACTCAATTACACTCTTCTTTCTTCCTTCTTCACTTCAGACACTCCATCTACTACCACCCACTCTCCTCAAACTCCATCAATACCGCTACATTTAGCTGCCAAAGCTATCTTCAAGCCTCTTGCAAGCAATCCTTTCCAGTCTATTAGATCTCATCGCTGCTACAGTCATTTGATCGCCCCGCCAACTGAAAGCAATTCTTGCTCAAGGCACCCTTCGACTTATCGAACATTACAACGACAGCAGATACTAACCAAGTAACATTCTAGGAACTATTAACTTGAGTCTCTTGGAGCTCATTCAATTCATCGGAGTTCTCACTCTCAAACAACAAATCCTTCGAGCCATTTAGTTGTACTTCAACGGAGCCCAACCATTTCACTCGCGATACTACACTAGAGTCATATCATCAGACAACATGGCATCAGTTGCAGTATCAACACCCCTCAAGTCCCACAAGGGTCTTTTCTCCACCCGTCTAGCTGGTGGTCGTATGCCCTTGACCCCGTCCCCTCGTCAACGCACAGCCACTAGCACAGTCGCCGTCAACTCCTCACCGTTCACACCCGAGACATATCACGATGTGTCTCGCCCCAGCAAGTCCGTGTACGGAGGAAACCTATCTTCACACTTCGCCAAGTCCACAAGATCTTCTCACAGAGATTCTCCCAAGTCCAACATCGCTCGCTGTGTAGCGAGTCCACGAAAGGCGCTTGAGCTGGGCGTGTCAGACTTCACTCTTGTCGGCACAGGCAACACAAAAACTCCTACCGCCACAAAGATCAAGAAGGCACCTCTGCGCCAGAAGACCAACAAGACCACACTGACCTATGCCGCTGACCGATTCATTCCCAACCGAAGCAACAGCTCGGCCATTGCCAATGTCGGTTCCGGAAAGCTGGATGTTCAAGACAAGTCGCGACCAAAGACAAGCAGCAACAGCGAGTCGTCTTCAATTTTATCCTCAGCTACCGATGCCGCTCTTGCTTCCCTAGAAGGACTCAGCATCAACGATGACGACGATGATGCCGCCACCTACTCGCGTCCATCGCCAAACACCATTGCTTACCAAGATTCCCTAGCCAGTGCATGCGGTGTTAATCTGAACACCAGAATCCTTCAGTTCAAGCCTGCTCCGCCTGAGTCATCCAAGCCTATCGATCTTCGCCAGCAATACAACCGACCCTTAAAGTCGGCCAGTGCCAGCTCTGCCCAATTCAGACGCCGCATCGCCACTGCACCAGAACGTGTTCTCGATGCTCCCGGTTTGATTGATGACTACTACTTGAACCTGCTTGACTGGAGTTCGGGTAACCAGGTTGCCATCGGTTTGGAGCGAAACGTCTACGTCTGGTCGGCTGATGAGGGCTCTGTCAGCTGCCTCTTGGAGGCTAGCCCCGACACCTATGTCAGCAGCGTCAAGTGGTCTGATGACGGAGCATACGTCGGCGTTGGTCTCGGCTCCGGTGAGGTCCAGATCTGGGACGTGGCGGAAGGCGCCAAGATCCGCAGCATGTTCGGACACGATACACGCGTTGGCGTGATGGGCTGGAACAAGCACCTCCTGTCCACCGGTGCCCGCAGTGGCCTGGTCTACAACCATGATGTCCGCATTGCCGAGCACAAGGTTGCCGAGCTCGTCTCTCACACCTCGGAAGTGTGCGGACTCGAGTGGCGGTCGGACGGTGCCCAGCTCGCTACTGGCGGCAATGACAACCTGGTTTCGATCTGGGACGCCCGTTCCTTGTCAGTTCCCAAGTTCACCAAGACCAACCACAAAGCCGCTGTGAAGGCTCTTGCCTGGTGCCCTTGGAACATGAACTTGCTCGCCACCGGCGGCGGTTCGTACGATCGTCATATCCACTTCTGGAACACTACTTCCGGTGCCCGCGTCAACAGCATCGACACCGGCTCCCAAGTCACCAGCCTTCGCTGGAGCACCAACTACCGTGAGATTGTCAGCTCGAGCGGTTTCCCCGACAACTCTCTCAGCATCTGGAGCTACCCCACACTAGTTCGTAACGTGGAGATCCCCGCTCACGAGAGCCGCGTTCTCCACAGCTGCCTCAGCCCAGATGGACAAATGCTTGCCACTGCCGCTGCTGATGAGAGCTTGAAGTTCTGGAAGATCTTCGAGAAGAAGGCAGGCTCTGCTGCTGGCGTCGGCGCGGGTGCCTCGTCTGGCAAGGCGGAGATGGCCAAGCAAATGACAATCCGATAAGCGACTCGCCATCGTGGTGGCCTCGAAAGCTACGAACATCAACAGTAGGTATACAGTTTCGTTCTGGCATTGTCTGGTACTGGCGGTTTGAGGTGACTTTAGCGCGGCGTTGGGGATTCTTGAAGCGATAATGACGATATTCCCATACGATCGAGACTTGGTCATGAGCTACGATATAAAACACGCCGACAGAGGAGGTCCCCCTATGGATCATTGAAATTTTGTATTATTATACCCAGGAGAAGGACAACTGAGTTTGCCCGCCATTGTCAGGAAGAAGTGGCGGAGGTGATTAATAGAGTTGGCACGTGCATGGATTCGTGGTTACCTAGATAGTCAACATGTTGCTGTAATACGGCAGACTTTGAACATTGAAAATTTGAGCTGTTAAAATGTGAACAACAATTGTTATTACCTATTTTATCCAAAGAATGTTATACTGATCACTGTTTCCGGCAGAAGCTACCTAAAATAACTAGGTTGGGGTACATGGGTCGGTGCTGTAACAATGGGCTCTTATCTTATCACGCTAGGCTGAGTGGATTATTAGCTAAGCAGGTGGGTGACGCTATGGAGCATTTCCTTAGGAATTGACAGGACCAAAGGGAACTTGACCCCAACACACCACCTGCCTGCCTAGTCATACCAGCAGCCATACCAGCAGCGCTGCCTGTCGCAAAGAAGGCCGCAACACATACCAACTGTCTTGGAACAATTAGAGATACTGAGCAAACTGAGCTTACTAACAATTCATTCCTCACATAATTGACAAGGCGCGAGGGGGAGGAATTTAAGGCCGAAGCCACCGACGAGTGGGATTGCACCGTTCACTCAAACATTGCACTACAAACCTTGTCCCATCTCACTAACCTTCAGCACTCTCTCTCGCTCAACCACACGCATCTCGACTACAAGTTCTATTGATCTGAGCCCGTCGCTGTATTGCGCTCGTTCGATTTGCTAGGTCTGCAGTATCAAGAACATCGAACGGTCAATACGTAGTCTTTGTGCCCCCAACCACACCTCCATCCGTCTCTGGAGAACTACCACCAATCGCCACCCGTCATCCATCAAAACAACTCATGTGCATCCGTCTGCCAGTACCACACCGATCAAGATGTCGAACTCACAAGTCGGTAACGTATATCAGCAGATCATTAACGATGTGATTACGGCGTCGCGGGTTGATTTCGAGGAAGGCGGTATTGACGAGGCAGTTTTAGAGCAGCTGAAGAAGGTAAGCAGCATTCACCATAATCTTGGTCAATTCTCTCTCGCGTTCAAGCACGTGGCGGCGTTTTGATATCGGGATCCTTTTCCCAACCCTTATTATATTGGAAAGCACACCAATATGATCGAAATGCAGAATGCAGGTGTTGTGTTGGTGGTTGACAGATGGAATGCTCCTTTGTTCCTAGGGCAGCCCAAAGAGTCGGTCAGCCGAGGGGTGGTGAGAACAGGCGGTTGCGAGACGGGGCGGGCAGCACTATTTGGGGCTTTTATCCCCCTCCACTCCCTACAACAGGAGCCTGATGACTCAGACTTTGCTCATTGGCTTGTTTGATAGTTCAACCCCACTACAAGTCACGTGCTCTTCTTCCCTCCCCTTTCTCTCCACTTTTCGTCTTTCACCTATTTCACATCTCCTACCCTAGTAGCCTCACTCAGCTCGTCATAAGGCTGCACCAAAGAAGACTTGTTTCAAACATCTATATGCTTGACCTTTTTTTTCTTTCCTTTTTTCTTCTTCCTTCTTCCTTCTTCTCCCCTCCTTCTTTCAGAACCGCGTATTTCCAACGCTGACATAATGCAATACAGGGTTGGCAGAAGAAGCTCTCGCAGCAACAGCTAGCTGTCTTTCCCTGGGATCCCAAGCCTGACCCCCCAGCTCCTGTCACCAGTGCTCCAGCGCCGCAACAAACTCCTGGACCATCTGCGCCCTTGCCCACTGCTAATGGCAACGGCTATGCTCAGCCGCTGCCACCCGTGCCCCAGGCTGTGCCTATGCCCATGCCAGGTGGTCAATTGACTGGTGATACTCGCATCAAGGCAGAGCCAACCGTCAAGATAGAGCCTGGCCTTGAGGGCAATCAAATGCCTCAGGGTATTCCCCAAGGTGATCCGAACAACATTGCTCAGCAACGTGTCATTGCCCAGCTACAGAACCAGTATGGTGATCGAGCAGCTGCATCCATCAACAAGCTAAGGGAGCAGCCTGGTGCTGGTGTCGCGCAACCACAAAATCAACAGAGAATGGTAAATCCATCAATGCCCCAGGCATATCCTGGTCAATATCAGAACAATCCTCAGCAGCAATACCGACCGAATATGCCTCATAACCCTGCGGCACAACAACAGCGCATTCCTATGCCGAACGGTCAGCGGCCTCCTAATTCCCAGGTTGACGGAGCCGGGGAAGATGACAGTCATGTTGGAATTCTTATCCAACAGTCCCGCAACGGCCAGGCCACCGAGTTGGGTCAAGTAGAGATAGACAGCATGCTTCATGCGCAAATCGCTGCAAGAGCTAGAGCTATGGAGGGAGGCGGTCTGATGTTACCACTCAGGCGTGCCAGTAAGGGCAAGGCCGTTTCCTATCACAAGTCCGATCCAAACGCTGGACCGTCTCGATTCGACGGACCGGATGAATATGTCAAGGGAGAAGATGACGATGAAGAGGATGAGGACGCAATCAACTCAGACCTTGATGACCCCGACGATAACGTCGAAGAAAACGAGGACGACGAAGAAGGCGGCCAGATCATGCTTTGTATGTACGACAAGGTGCAGCGCGTCAAGAACAAGTGGTATGTTCTCATCCTTACACTTTCTTTGACACTTTACTGATTGTTTTTACAGGAAGTGCGTTCTCAAGGATGGCGTTCTCAATGTTAATGGCAAGGATTATGTCTTCCATAAGGCGACTGGGGAATACGAGTGGTAATCGGACCTAGCGGGTACGACAGCTTCCTGGCGGCCGTTTATACGTCGCAGGATTGCGAAAGTCGTATACATTAGAACACGTGCCACTCCGATCTCTACTAGGACGGCCAAACATCAATTTCCAGCGTACCGGTAAATTTCCTACCCCGCAATGCTGACTACAAGTATTTCATTACCTTAAAAGGGCGAAGAATGGGGAGAGATCAAGAACAATGAGTGTTCTGCCTTCACGCTTCATTCGGTATACGCTCGCTTCTGTGAGCTGAATCCAGCGTTTCCCATGTTCGCCAATGAGGTTTTCCCGAGACGATCACACCTTTCCTTTTAGTTCCCGTCGGGCTTCAGGAAGGTTGGGTTTCTTTTAGAGCTAGTCTGCGGACGAAGAAAGTAGTATGTGAGCTAGACAGCTCTGCGTCACAGACCGACAGATAGGGTTCCAGCAAACATGCGAGATTGAAATGTACGATCTATAGACAATACGAATTCCTTTTCGTGAATTTGCCAGGTGTTTGTATTTTGATCAAGAGGGCCATTGTGACTTGAATTATGCGTGAGATATATTGTAAGCACTGACAGGTCCTTTTTGAACAACCCTATCTCTGTCGTATTATATTAACTTCTAGTTAACCTGTTCCTACCATGTCACATTCTCGCCGTTACTCTTTTTCCCGGGCGTATAAAATAAAGTATATATCCCTCTTCGGCCGAAGCATACTTTATATGGCTTAGATGAATTGTGCTGGTGACATTGTGCTCCCTGAAGAATAGCAACGTATGCGTAATATTTGTCAAAACGTGAGGGAATGGAGGATATGGATTTATTGATATTATTGTGTAGCGGTATTAGGACTCGTTCCAAAACGCCCGATCGCGCCCTCGAATTGCCAACGAAATCACTGAGGGTCTCACGGCGACGAAAATCTTCCAGTCCAATCCTTTATCGGCGCGTCAGTTCTCGGGAGTTTTGAAGACTGTTGCTTATAAACTCTTTTTTCTGATAGCCCCTTTTAGATTATCCCTTAGTTTATGGGGTTAGGGGATCTTCAGACTTTGGTTAGAGAGTGTTGTGAGTGCTGGGTTGGTGCTGCTATCTTATATATATATGTTCTTTACAGGTTGGGTATGCGAGTCAAATATTTTCTTTTTCACGCTCGCTACCAGATGGCCAATTTCACGTAGCAGAGAATAGGCGGAAAGAGAAGAAAAGTAGACAATGCAAATATAGGACGGTCGGGCGGACGTAAGTGGACAGATTTGAAATAAGAACGGCGTTCCTTTTCCAAGATATGGTTCGCGTGATTTGCCGTGTGATACGAAGATATCTGAGTTAAAAAAGGGATGTGATGGACTAGGCTGTATATGTTTCCCCGTTTACTGCCCCTGTCTTTCCACGTCTCTCTGCGTCTCTAACCTTTAATCCCTATCCCCTTTCTCGCCCTCTTCATGTTTTTTCCCTCCTGCCTTCTCCTCTCCCTGGAACCCAACTAGGTATTACGCAGGCAGGCAGGGAGGAAAGGATGACGAGCATTGGCTACACGAATCACAAATATGGAGGCTTCTAGGCTAGTACAAGACTCCAGCTGTCTGTGATGGTCTAACACAGGCGGGGCAGAGAGGGAGTCAGTGGGACACAAGGTAGATAGTCTAGATACATTTCCATGTCGTATCGAACCACCGTCCACAAACGCCATGAGGAAGGGAGGTGTACGACTGATAGCATCACATGGACTTCTGTTTTACTTTCATATCACTAGGCTACGGGCAGACTCACGGTCGGTCGTCTATTGTGTGATTGTAACACTGTGCTAGCTGGGCGAGGCTGTGGGAATCTTAACTAGGTTGACTAGCATCCGTACGCCCGTATCTCGTTGGTCGGTTCACCGACCTCGAAGCCTATCGTGGTGAGAGCCTTGTCTCTTTTCTCCCTCGTCGTTCAGCACTACGAAAACAAGGGCTGATCGAGAACCTACCCGTGCACTGTGTTTTTTCACATCGAGTGGGGTTATCCTATATTAGTTTGTATCTTCATTTTTACATTTGTACTTATTTATCTCAGTTTCTAGATACGCGTGATTACCGTCACTATGACCTAACACGTGAGGCTGAACCCCCCTCTTCACAATATGCCGCAAGAGCCGCAACTGCGCCGCAACCGGGATTCGCGGGGTGGGCGCCGTGACATGTTATAAGCGGTGTTGCAGGGCCAAGGAACAATGGCCGTTAAAAGTGCAAAAGTTGGTCTTTCGATGTTAGTGAGCTGCATCAGAGCAGTCACTCCTTGCGTCTCGGTAGTTCAGCCGGTTCGTATCTGGGCCATTCGAGGTCTGAAATGAAGAGAATGTGATACACTCGTGTACTTCCTTCCTGAGACGGCAATACTAGCTCAGAAGGAGCGGCCGTATCGCTGGCCGTAATAGAGGATAGTCTCCGATGGTCGGCGGACCCGGTTAGACGTCACACTGACTTCATTCATATCCTCGGTGAGAGATCATATACGACGTGTCAGTGTCCATAAATAAAGCCCAATATCACGGTAAGACAAAGCAACGGAATGTAACCAATAAACGTTGCTACCTGGCCAGGTACGGTGAGTTATGTGCGGCTTTGGGACTTCATGCATCAGAGGGGCAGAGCCACGCGAGTTCCCTAATTTGCCTCCCTTTTTCTAGCGGCTCACGCGTGGAGGTACCGAAACGCCTTTCGATCGCAGTAGTTCCCTGGGGGGTTCCGAGGAACTGATACATTTGATTACTTCGTATTTTGTAAGGTACACCGCTTGATATTTTTTTCACTTCCGGGCCCGATGCCATGGATCACCAATCCCCGCCCAACGCCCTAGTGTATGGTGCCCAATATCATTTGCCGAACTCGCCCTTGTCTAGCTAGTAGTAGCCTGGGTTGTCTGCTGCCTTTGCTTATTATTGATTGTGTTGAGACGCAAGGGGTCAAAGCTATGACCGGAGAATATGCCGCGGGAGAGGGTCCCGTGGACTGACTTGGTTAAACGAGGTCCCGACAGACTGGCTCAGGCATCCTTCATTCGGCGTAACTATGTCTTGTGATTTCGTAGCGCTGGGTCGTCGTAATATGGTTTCACACTACGAGTTCCAAGGCGGCTTATCATAAGCACTAACGAGGTCCAGAATAACGGCCGGTTGTTAGTTACTGTACACCGATAGGCAGTTGATGGGGTCGTGATGTGCGCGTCCTTTCAAGATGGGTCTAAAACACAGCTTGACATGGGTTGCTAGACACTATTTAGCATCGCTCGCCACGTCAAGTGTTTATTTTGAAATTAGAGGGAATCGTTTCAATAGCTTGACAGGCATTGGCTCGAGCTAAGGTTTCTTGGCGCCTAAAATTATGCCAAAGCGAGAATGTGGTTGCTTGGGGTTTGAGAGAAAAACAGGCCAGGTCCGACATAATCCTACGGCACGGGATGGATCTATCTGACGGATAGCAAGAGTCCGCGAGGTTAGGAAGACCCGAAGGTTTGGTGGCGGGTACGGATCTACGGAAAACTTTCCATAGCCTATGCATGTCGTGTGGTGGCGCTGTAGTCTATCTGGCCACCGATAATTTTTATTAGTTAAGCTGGAATCCCAGGTGCAAAGCCATTCAGGCTCACACAGTATGCTCATCGCTTGAGGTAAGGCGAATAGGGTCAAAGCCTGTTATAATCGAATTGCAGGATTTATACCCGGTCGAATGGTCACATGGCTTATGGCGTGTGTGACCCAGGCAGACTAATACACAGATGGCCTCAGGATACCACGCGCGTTGTATGTTATCTTGGTACGTCTTGCTTTGCCCCTGGCCTTGTACATCCACGTAGGGTGAATAGGTATTAGTGCGGCATGCCAATATTATGATTATTAATCGCAAGCATTGCCTATAATGGAGATGTGTGGATTAATAAGACGAGTAAATATTATAGTACCTAGGAAGATATTCCTTTAGGATGACATAGGGCGTTCGTTAAGTTGGCGGGAAAAGAGAAAGAAGAAGAAGAGCTGGAGCACATTTTCTTTGGGCCGAAGAGGTTGGTAGAGGAGGCGACCCGACAGACTGGAACGCTAAATATCCGGCCAATCAAGTCGTGCTACCCTCGAGCCACTTGTCCCAGTCTGGCAGCTCAGCACAACCTAAATCTGCACCCGGCAATTACACTAAATCTTTTAGTAACCCATGTTAGGCCCACGCCCTGCCGAGTGGATATGGACATGCCTCTTTCATCTACTAGTACCTCCAGTAGCGTGGAGGCCCTGGTGGGTTGTGGGTGAGACTCTTCTCCATGGGTGGTGTGGTACCTTACCATAACATGTTATGCTGCTGACTTCTGGCCACTACCGCCGTGAGGTACTTGAGCCTTTGAGCCTAGCTAACAGTAATAGTACGGAAGGCAATCGGCATTTCCTACACCCGCTCCTCATATTATCGGGTTCATCGCAACACCACCCACCCACTATGTCTTTTGTTAGTTGTTGTTTGCATCGTGTGCTGGCAGGTGACCGTGCCCACTCAGCAAAACCATGGCTGTTTCGAGTGGGCTGGACCGGATTGCCAAGCTGATACATCGGTATCTGACGTGGCGGATGATACATACACCCTCCCTATCTGTATGGATAGTAAGACAATCTGGAGATCTTCTATATTGATTGGCCGATAATGCCCTTAGCAAAAGGTAAGTGAGTAGTATTCTTTTGAAATACCTGCTTTGTAGATCGAAATACCCCACGAGTAACGAGAACTTGCCCGCTAGATGCGTGAAAGCTTAGGCGAGGTGATTGGTGCTAGATGCGCCGCTATTCTGCGCCCTGCCGCGAGACTCGCGAATTTCCTACCGATTGCGACCCAGCGTGACACTTTTGACATTGCTCATGTCTTCTTGGGCAGCGAAGTCATCATGAACCTATTTTAGAAGCACATTAGTAGCCGGTATAGTTTGTTGGTTCCATTGTAACTCTTCTGCTTCTGTGGGTTAGTAATATCTGGGCACCACAACGTGTAGTGAAATTCCCCAGAAATATTGAGGCTAGCCCTTAACGCTTGCTTGCGCATCGAGATCGTAGACGGATGGGTTGCTGCAGGTGCATGGTTTTGTTTGCCGGGAGATCTGTTAATGTCACATCGCCAGATGAGGGCGGTCCACGCCAATTGGCATTTGAGTCACAATTTCTAAGAGTATTTTTTCTCAGCAGTCACTCTCTGTTGGTACACGGAGTCCGTGTTGTAGTGGTCGGTGATGTTCTTATCCGAGCCTCCCCGCCTTAGTTTAGTCTCCTCTATAGCAAAAAGCTTGATTTATTTGTATTCAACTGCTACACAAAGTGAATTAGTACCTAGTATATATAGATAGATACGCTGTAAGAATCCTGCTAGCGCTGGTCATAATGCGATTATAGTGTGCGTGTAGGTATGAGGCGAGACTAAGAGTATCAGCATATGCTAGACGACAAATAACAAGCAATGTTAGCACAAAATATTTAATATCTAACTTAATGTTATGAAACCTTTCCATAGAGCTTTAGATTAGAGCTCCGAGCATGAACTTCTGCGGACTGAATTGCACAGGCCCTTCGACAAGTTTCCTGCATTCATTAAGGGCGTGAAAATGTATCATCTGCATGTACGTCATTATGAATACCTCATTAGCCCCCGCATCATGTACCGTTCCCTGATGTATACGGGACCAAAACACCGAGACACGGTGATTATCGGTCGCTTCGGAGCTTAAGGAGTGATGACTTGCGTGACGTATCCCAAAACAACCCCAGGGTTGGCAAGCGAAATATTTGCAGTGTGATTCTCACTAATTGGCGAGTGAGTTGGTGCTTTCCTGTCACAAGCCTTTCATCAGTTGTGCTTATGATACGCTCAGTTACACCGCTCTCCTATGTGCGATGTACAGGCAGACGGGTCCGGACCTGTCGACTACACACCTATTTCGACATCACTAGCCACATACATATAGCCAGTGGGGATACAAGAGGAGCATGGATATTGCTTACCAAAATACCGGGAGAGGGTTAATCTGTCTATTGGTTATAAGTGACGAGATGATGTTCCCCATCCACTTCCAGGGGCCACTGAGAGATAGCTATCTCATCGATGTATATGTACGCCAAGACAGGGATTGGATACATAGGATACATGTTGAGTACATGCATTAAATCTTCCTGAGTCGTCTTCCTGTCGGCACTGAACTCGTATTTTCTATCGTACGTTTGTATTGGATCTGTAAGAGGATGCGGCACTGAACCAGGGCTAGTGATGACTATAGTCTCGATATCACGTCTTGCCCATGACTGGTGCAAGGCGTGTATCGAGACAGTTCCGTGGTGGTACAGAAACGGCGCAAACGCTCAACGCTCCGTAGGGTTAGAAAGAGCAGCCAATTCTATCAACACTAAACACTAGCATGCTGCGCTCGTCGCAACACGGTCTCATTGGCAAGCCCATGGTAGTGTCACTAACTAGGAGTAAAATTGATAGTCTTGGTAGTTGTACTGTGTGGTGCCTTTCCTATACACGTCTATGGCGAGTGTCGTGGAGTTTAACTGCGAAATTCTTCATGTTCCGCTAGCTAGCTAGCTAAAGCGCCAACTTAATACTCGAAGAGGCCAGCTATAGCTGCTTGGTCACTAATACCAGGTCATAGAGACGCTTCCGGAGCCGGAATCCTGGTATTGATGGTGTAGTGCAATCCGAGATACTGGTGTTGGCATTGGCGAGATGTGGTAGGAAGATGGATGGTCGCATTGCGTGGCGATTGGAGGTAATCAGTACAACTAGTTGTACCGACTCTTAGCTACGATGACCCCCTGATATGAGACCCGAGAAATGGTTTATTGGCGGGACGTCCCGGTGGTGTGGATATCCCGTTTAGTTTGTACCGTGACAAGCCTACTTGTCTGCGGATAGGACTCATTGGTGTGGTTTAACTGCCTCGCGTCGGATTAAATTTCTTAGAGATTAAACCCGGCCAAAAACAACGTGAAAAACCGATGCTAGGTCGAAGCTTGAGAGTTCGGAAAGGAGCTTCTCTATTAGTATGTCTAATTCAGGCGGCGAGTTAGGTGTATTACCTACTGATTGGTGTAGAGTATCCAATGCATTTGCGCCACCGCAAGCTTGTATCACTCTTCTCGCACCACATTCTTGCACGTTCTCGTAGTTCAGCTGCCCAAAAACAATGTCCCTCAAAGACATAGGGGAGCAGAGCTACTCAGGAGCAGCAGTACTTGGCATACAAACACCGAAGTCCTAAGAGGATGACATAGTGTGCAGCATAAATGATACAACCGCGATGCTGCGTCGAATCGAAACGCTGTTTTCGAACCTATCTGTTACAGTAAGTCGGCTTCATATGGATATTTGACAATAGCTTATCCGTCGTTGGCTAGGCGCAGTGCATGAATGTCCCGGCTAGTGAGCGTTCCCACTGACCTGGATACCAACAAGATACTTGATGGTACATTTTGTAGGCCTGATTATGAGCGAGTATTTGACTGGCGTTATGTCTGATGGGTCACACTATGTTTTGTTTGGCTTGGGACGCGGTTTCGGCAGATCTAAACACCGTAGACTAGGTCATGTTATGGTTAAGCCCTGGACACATCGTCCGATGCCATAGCGTATGGACACAGCCTAGCCTCTGAACACGATCATTTAGTAGTCAAGCAACTTGCCTCGAATCAGGCCACAGAGAGCGGGCGACAGAGCACCAACAACATCTACCCAGAGAGCAGAGAGCAGAGAGCAGAGACCGGCTTAGGAGCGCAGAGTTATTACCTGCCACCTATAATAATAATAAGACATTAAAAAGAGGAGTAAGCATGTCCCACCATGTGGCTTACGAAACCTTTTGCTACATACTGTGCTGTATAGGTAGAACTCCTGGTGGAACGGAAATGCAAGAAGTGGTATGGGTTTTCTGGGTGTCAAATACTACTAACTATAGTACTCAGACGCCAAGACTCTCTCTTCCTCATGATGATTTAATGAGTGGTAAGACATAGGTGGATACCATCGGCGCTAGTTTTGAGGTACCCAGGTAGCTTTTGTATTTCTTCTCGTCATCGTGCACATGAAGTGCCTGAGCCATGTTATGTTGTGGGTACATGCCTTGTACTTACCGAGAGAGGTACTTCAAGATACAAGCACTGCCCCTCCGCTTCCTCCTACAGTTAGCGTGGAAAGTTTCCGGCTGCCTCGCAGGTCTCTTGGGCATTTTCGGCCCTACCTCTTTATTATCGACTGACTTACAAGTACGTCGGTTTGTCAGCTGTTTCCTTAGGTTTTAACGACATACGTAACACAAATAATATATAAGACATAAAGTAATTGAGCTAGCTATATGAAAACTATAAACAAACACTCTTATATAAATATGCTGTAGCCTTATTCTAGGAGGTATAAGCATGATGTATTATGGCGGTGTCTCTGTATTCAAGTTCAAGTTGTTAGCTGCACTTAGAGATGCGCTGCATTGCCACTAACATGTCTCTCTGCATGTTGTTATCACATCAAGTACTGGAATAAGTAGGTCTTGCAAATGGTCTTCTACTATACACAAACATTGAACTTATTTCCATGTCGTATACAACACAAATATATAATGGCCTGACTCAACTTGATTTAAAATGAGTGTATGATATCTGTATAGCTATATACCGATATAGCAGGTAGTGTAGGGACAGCTATACATACGTCAGGTACAAGACGAACGATCTCTCTAGGTAATATGCAGGACTGTAATTGCGGGTATTTCTCTCTCCTTGACCTTACCTACCTAGACTACCTTATGTGTACATACCTACCTAGGCACCTATAAGCGTGGGCACCGTATCCGTAACTGGGTGCTACTTGTCAAAGTTTACTGTATGCAAGGTGGGTTAAAGTACGTATAGTAGGGAGAGACGCCTATACGCATTTTGCCCTATAGTATAAGTATACTCAGTAGGTAATACACGCGCTACTGCAGGTCATCTCTCAGCGGGTACGAAAGAACGAGGAAACATGTTATGCTTAGGTGAGTACAGACAGCCTAGGTCTGGTGTATTGGTATTAGGTAGTATACCTTAGGTATGGCTTTGGCCCAACCTTGATTTAAGCTAAGACTCAAACTGACCGCCTTGAAATACCACCTGGAGGTAAGATATGTTTTATATGTACCTGTGCTCATAAAACGGATGGAATAACGGTTTAAAAAAAGAGGTATGACCTGCATGCTACCTACTTTAGGCCCATTACCGTGGATTCTAGCGATGAAATTAACCAACCTGGGTATCTACGGTACCTGGATAGGAATGGTTGACAGGTTATACCCACTTAAGGTGCCCAGACAGCACCAGCTGCGAGCGTACACACTAGGTAGTCCAGGTAGTGCCGTGGGTTAGCGTCTCCCGTCCCGCTCCCCTCTGCGTGCGTTTCGGCTGCATCCATGTGTAGTGTGGTTTCTGGCGTGGTGTGCATTACTAGGTACTAAGTCTATCTAGGTCATGTACATATGTCGCTAGCTACACTTAGCTGGGTGCAGGTGGGTAAAGTAGTGGGTAAAGTATCTCCTAGGAGGTAAGTACCTAAAGTTTGTAGTGTAGATGTAGGTATACCACATCCTACGGTCCCTACCTGGCAGGTACCTAGGCATGTAGTCCAGGGCTGGCTTAGCCACCCTCTGGCGAGCTAAGCCCTGTTGAGTCAACACTTTGTCGCACCGCGTCCCGTCATTGTACTCCGTGGTCGCTGTACCTGCACTGCACCCCGAATTTCCCACCGCTACCTACCTAGACCTCCTAGACCTACCTACCTTACCTACCTTTACCAACCATCACCTCCCCCACCGTCACCACCAAACCCAATCTTTCCAACAATTCCTTGCTCGATCTTTTGACCTTTTGACCTTTTTCGCGACCCCTACCTACTTACCACCTTCCTACCTACATAATAATACCATGCCTTCTTAGTTTGTGCTTATATATTAAACTTTTCTCCCTCCGACTTCCGACCCTTCTACTCTTTCGTCTCCGTTCTTATACCCGCGACCCTTCTCGTCCCGTGTCTTGTCTTGGTTCTTCTATCATTCTCGCTGCGCGCGCTTGCCCCCAAATCCTTTGTGTTGACCTGACCTCTTCTAACTCTGTACCATACGTCCCACCACGATCGATCCCCTCCTGCGGCTCCTGCCCGCCTCTGCCCCATGCATCGCTTTCCTATACTCGTGCTTAAACGACATCTTCGAGGCTTTCCTGGCTGGTGTATAGATTATTCGAGGCCAATTTGACGTCGCCCGAGCTCTGCTTGAGCAACTTATACAACCACCCATAACCACGTCTACATCTACCCGCCCTGTATTGTAGGAATAACACTAAAGCGCATGCCGAAACTCAGCGTGCTGCATCTGAATTGGCCATGGCTTATAACGGCATGAATGGGTACGCTAAGTTAATCACGTGGTTATGGTCCTCACAATCGCTTTATTGCTAACCCGACCTGAATACCCGCAGTTCCTCAACCACAACGACCATTAACCAGCTCGAGGATAGGAGAGACCCCGACTGGTGGCGCAAATGGTATACTCGTCGATGGGGAAGACACTACGGTACATTTAAGCAAGGCCGGTACCTGCTCCCGTGTGATGATGTAGGCTTAAACTATCCACAAACGTTCTTGGTCCGCTGTTAACATTCTTATGACAGATCGAATGCGACAGATTAGATATCATGCACAAGTTTTTCTTGGTTGCCAGGGAATACGAAATCACGATCTTTAGAGGCCTCTATACCCACCGGCTGCCCGATCGGCCCAGAGTTTTAGATCTGGGTTGCGGCACTGGCATCTGGGCAATTGATACAGCTGAGTTGGTGAAATTAGTCCCGTATTCTGAGCTCGTTCTAACGATAGCTAGTCGCCTTGGTGGACACGGGAATTACCATATCGAAGGCTGGGATCTCAACCTGACACAGCCTGAAGCGTAAGCCGAAAAGAGCCCCGTGACTGAGATCCATACTGAAAAGATCGCAGAATCCCGCCCAGCCTCTATTTTTATCGCCGTGATATTGAGGAGCCCTGGGAAAGGGTTGAAACAAATTCGTTTGATTTGATTCACATGCGTACTCTCAACGGCAGCATAGAAGATTGGCCACGACTGTACTACCAAGTGTTTAAGTATGTTTCTTGTTCTGCAAGTGTTGTTTGTTTTGATATTTCTCTAATGCTCTATCAGACATCTGAAACCTGGTTCTGGAGTACTAGAACAGGTAGAAATTGATTGGCGTCCTCAATCTGATGGTGACCCAAGACCATTGGCCAGTTCAAAGCTTGCGGAATGGTCTCAAAAGGTACACCAGGGTTTTGCACGTGCCGGAAGGAAGTTGGAGATGGACCCCAATACCAAGGCAATCCTTGAAGAAATTGGCTTCGTTGATGTCGAGCACAAGAAGATACCTATAGCCTTCAACCCTTGGCCAGAGGACGAGCACAAGAAGGAGGCGGCTAGGTGGTTTAATCTCGGGTTAACCCAGGGCTTAGATGCATTGACGTTTGAATCCGTCATACATTGGCTGAATTATTCGGAACACGAAGTGCGTGAGCTCCTTGATAGAGTGAAAGAGGACATCTGCAAGCGTGAATGGCGGACGTATTGCACATTGTGAGTATATCAAGCCACTGATCTTCCGTCACTCATGCTAACGCAAATACTAGGCATATTTATGTGGCCCGGCGGCCGCCATTGCCCGGCCGACGAGCTTGAAAGACTTGCAGGCATTCGTAACCTGCTCGCCGGGTTAGCATATACCACGGCCAATATTCCCCGAGCTGCAGATGATGTGGAGCCAGTTGCGAGGATCAGCCGTTGCTTCATGGCCTTTAAGTCCACTCTTCGTCTTACGGCACTGGAATGATGTATAGGCTCCCTGGCAAACAGAGACCTAGCTAATAAACACTACCGCACAGTCCGTGGCTGATGGAAGAAGTAGGGTCGACCTGCCTGAATACCTTCATGGCAAAATGTTGGCCGTACGATGCCGAGCATAAGAATGTCGAGGTCCCTTCGAAGCAGCAAACGCACTATCGATACGCGACTCGCCCTAGCTGGCTATGATATTATCATTACTCAATAGGTACTGATACGCTCTCCTCCATGCCCAATATGTGTCCTTGCCAATGGTACGACCACATAAGCCCCTTTGCAGTCACCACTGCGGACAAGCGAAGGATCAAAACAATGTGTGATACTACATGGCTGCATGAGGTGGAATAGGCATATCCCTTTGGAGCGAATCACGTCGCTTCAGGGGGTGCACTACCCCTCAGTATCCATGGATGAAATGTCTGCAATTCCCCCGTGCCCTTAAAAGGGTGGTAGGCTCAGTATTGGAGAACAGGAGAGGCTATGTTGCGTTGGCTACAGCTACAAATATTCTGGTGGCATCCGGCGCAGTGTCCAGTTTCTGGCCTGCATCGTCGAATTTCAGCTTCTGCCACCGAAGGGTCTTCGAGATGAGAGGTGGTTCAATTGACCTATCAGCCGCCCACCCTCAATGTAGGGAATGATCCTCACTAGGCAATTCAATTCCGCTCGACATTTCATTCGAGCGAATGAATTCCCCCATTATCTAGCACAGTTTCGAATATTGCTGGCACAGGACGCCTCGCATTCAAAGCATATGGACCTGTCAGCCGTCTAATAAAGTGTAGTTGATCACCATCAACCTGATTCCAAGGTCCATAATTATCATTGCACCAGTTAAGCCTTTCGTGTCCGTAATAATAAAACACATCTTGGGGCAATGGCCTATACACTCTAGTTTGGCCAAGTCAACCTTCTCGCTTTCGCGCTCGCGCTCTCCCGATTTATCGTGCCGATATGATTGGATCATTCCAATGCATTGGAGGCTTTCGTCACCGGACTGTTGGGTTTAGCAAGCTTCTCAGCTGTGCCTGTCAATGACAACGTGGTGGAGCCCAATCTGGGCCTCTCTTGTTGTAGGATGAATTCTCTAAACCCTGACGATCTCGAGTACTACCAATCACTACTCGTAAATACATCACTTGGCAGCTCTACTGCATGCTTTATACCCACCCTAGTTGCGACACAGGTATTACTGGTCCTTAAATCAGTACCCGCCAACTTCTTCAGTATGCATTTGAGATTGCACTGCGGACTATCGAATACCCAGGTAGGCCTTGGACTCTTGAACAAAATCACAAGGGCGACGTCTCGGGCCCTAAATACCCACGTGTTGAGTCGAGCCTAGTTTGTATTTGTATCGTAAGCAGCTCTTGATGGAGGCTCAACATCACTGTGTCTCTCTCCGAGCCATAAAAAAACAGGCACTTAACAGTCCCTATCCTACCAGTACTACGACACTCTATCGTCATCACGAAAAAATAAATAGAAGACGCCCCTCCCCGCCTTATTTGATCCTGAGCTTAGTTGTCGACATCTACCTGTGCTCCTGAGCCCAATAGGGGCTCATATGGCAAATCACCTCATCAGAAACATCATGAACTCCTACATATTTATCCAGCGTCATGTTGCATTTCGGCTTTGGGATCAGCCGGTCTATACTTCAATTCGACGGTCGGCTGATCACTTTCAACAGAAAGCATATAGCTCTACCCTCTTGCTCTACCCTCCAACTCCCCCCCTCGGTTCTACCATTAATCTCTACAATAAAACGATAGAGTTACGTGTTAGCTTCTAATATAACTACTACAATATAGCCTGCGTCGAGCACACACTAGTTTAGGATACAAACAATTCAAACACTATGACCCCGACCGCATCTGGCCAGCAGGTCCGACAGTATGTTCGTGTGTGCTTCCAGTCACGTTAATTACCCTATGCTCAATGCATCCGTCCACCTCCAATATCCTAGTCTAGTCGATGCAATGATGAGTTGTTCCCCCATATGTGGATGCAGTTAGTCTGCTCCATCACATATAATACACCACTCCCCTTCCACTAATTCGAGAGCACCCTTCTTATTTCATGCAGTTGGTTCAACGTTGCAATTGCCTTCTCATCTGTTCCGGGTCGACTCTTCAAGAATTTTACTCCGAATGAACAACGCTTAGTAACCTATGGAAGACCAAGAGGACCCGAACTACCGTGGGGTAGGTTTGATCTACACAAGCACTATTACTGCCCAGAACAGATGACGTGGATGAAGGGATAAAGAGCATACTAGAGGACGAAGCAAAAAGAATAGGAAGATAAGGGCTAGATCCTTGTAGATCGAGCGACTCCATCGACGCTGGCATTCATTACTACGTCTCGGGTACGGAAGACGAAGGTTCGGCCCGCTCTCCACGCTTCCTTCCTCTCCGCACTACTTTTGCCTAGCACGGGACGGTTGTTATCTACGAGTTGGATCTTGGTAGAGGGATTTTGGGTTGCCTCTAGAGCTAGTTTTTAAACGACAAATCTAGACGGGCAGGTTTTACCCCATACTTTTAAGTGGACGAGTCGTGTAGTGTGTGTGGACTGGCATGAATAGAGGTATGACTCGTCTTACTTACTATGATGCTCAACCCTTTCCACTAATGTACAACCGTTGTTTATTAGTGTGCTTGTATCACTTTATTAGAAAGAGACAGTAGTAACGGCATGCAATAGGACTAGTTTACTTTGCATGTTGGTCTCCGTGAATGTGTCTCCGACTCCCAACTTGGATATACTCCTGTGTGGCGTCAGCGAACCAAACCTGGCCATCGATAGGACGCGGCTGGCTCGTTTACTTCCCATATTGTTCCTTTCATAGTTATCTGCATGCAAATCGGAGAAAGACGACAATGTATGCCCGCGGGTTCTGATGTGGGAAAAGGGAGGAGTGTCTTGTTCCTGGATGAATGGACACAAACATCATGGTTAACGATGATAACTTACGATCACGAAGTAGTACAAGACGGGGCTTACGACGATCCTAATAGAAATGGTCAAGAAACGGGCTCTGTGATGATGATGACCGACTGGTTCCATTTCATGACCATCATGGTAAACAACACTAACACAAGAAACACAGCCGGCTGAATAGGTTGCGTGGGCCAAGACGACTAGACTTGAATATCTCCCGGATGGTCATGCCAACACATGCCAACTGGCATAGTGGGCAGAGGGAGATGGAGATGGGGGAAGCAAAACAAAAACAAACAACCGCTTCTTACTGTATCTTTTTATGCTTGTTGGTTCTTCTTGCGTTGAACGAAGGGAGGACGTACATGGCCAGTTGGCACAGGCCGGGATAAACGTGACCTGATCTAAGCTTGGCTGGTCATAGTCAAGCCGGAGCTAGGGCTGGGATTTCGGGTCTAGGCTTGCGAACCGCTGGCCTAGACCAGGGGCTACGCTTCAGCGTGACCCCCCTTCGGAATATACTAGAGATACGCGGCTGTGGCCTCCTGTAATGGCATCATCGTGACGTTGGCAAGTTGGGCATTGACTCCGAATCTAGGGCGGTAAGGCGACGGATTTGGAAGGTTAGTGCGGTAGGAAGAATAAGACGGCGGGGAAACACGGCTGGGAAAACGCGTTGGATGGCATTTGTGCAGGTGAGATGCTGCAGGCGAGCGAGAAGGGAAGCAGATAACGTAGACGACTGTGACATAGGTAGACTGTATAGACTAAGGTCCGCGAAGCTGACTGGCGATAGGCTAAGTACTCGACCTAGCGGATATAGCTCAAAGCATGGCACAGGCGCGAGTAGGCGTGTAGATTTCAACATCTTGGCTCACTCATAGCTCGAATGTAGTGCATGTGCAGGCATTCCGATAGAGGGACACAGACATGCCGTGTGAGAGAGGGGGAGGTCGGGTACAGAAGAGGCTGAGCTGTGATTTGTATGTAGATATGTACATTGGATAATAATGCAGGCATAGCAGAACATGGTACGAGTGATTAGGTAGAAGCGAAGTAAGGCAGAGCTGCATGTGTCTCTCAAGGCTGTAACTCACCTAGGTGTGAAGAAATGAGCTCATGGCACTCGACCTCCGTGCATATACGAATGCAGCTTATAAGGTTCCGGAGATACGAGGATGTTGTATGCTGGTATCTAGCTCATGGGCCAATGTCGAATATACACGAATATACAAATGGATACATCGTACCTAGAGAATGACATGTTGCGTACGTATCCGTGTATGTCTTTATGCTTGTTGGTTTCTCTATGTAGGTGAGCAAAACAGACTAATATCAACAATATACATGCGAGGTGTAGGTATGTCATGTGGGTGGGTCAGGAATCGACCTCCCGGCTGCTACAGAAGGACTCTATCTGTTGAAGAACTCCGCGATAACGGCAGCAGAGCCTATAGGCTGTGTGATGCGGAGAGTTGAAGCCTTGTTTTCGAATATTGGCTGCTTGTGCTTACATGGTTTGGTGCGTTAGGTTGTGCTGGGCGCAAAAAGAAAGGCTCCGGGCTGGCATGGGAGACTAGAGGGTCGTCGTGAATGGGCTGTTGGGCGAGAATGTTTTGATGCCTCTGAGAGGTCCCCAAAGTGAGTTATGTCCCGTGTCACATGAACCCATGCAGCAGTATTCCACTCGGATCGATCCGTGTGCGACAGGGACCAGTACAAGGTGGGCAACGTGTTTGCCATCCTTGTTGGCCCCCAAATGCAACAGATCCAGGAACAAGCCCTTCGAGAGGGCTATTTGAGATTCTGTACAGGGAGGTTGGTGTGAACTAAGAGATGACGTGCGTGGATTAGGATCATATCAGGCAGACTGATGGGCAAACAGGTAAAAGAGGGGAAATCAAGAGTCCTAGGTGTCCTCAGATAGGTCAAGATCGGAGTCCAATTGTGGCACAGCTGCATATAGAAGCGCGCGATGACTAGGTCAATTACTTTATTCACCGGCAGAACCACCCTATGCAATTCAATGATGTGTAAGTGTACAGGATGACAAAGGAAAAGAGATAAATAAATCGGTCTATGAGAGCGCTCGGAAGGCGGATGGACTGTACAAGGCGGAAGGTCGTCATGTTCTCAATCCCGGGAACCCCTCGTAGTAAATTTCCCCTGTCACTCACTCAGCAACCGGTGAGGCAAGCCCCGAAGTAAGGCGAAATCGGAGTCGCCGTCAGTCCCGGTCGAGGTCTCATGGCATGTTGCATTTAAAAGCCTTTGCGGTGCGTGATGGCAATGATCCATTCCCCGGCGGAGGGACGCAATTCCTTTGCTGTCTATGTATTCCCATTTACATACAATGCTAAGTGGTATCCGGGTTTCGATTAATCAGACATGTTTGGGTGACTTTAAAGTGACTTTAAGGTGACTTTAGTGGTGAGCAGGGGCGTTTTCGCCGTGGTAACCGACGATCTTGAAGCGGCCGATCATCTCACCGACCGTGAAGAAACCCAAGCACTCAGCGGCAAGGACACCGCCGACGACAAGCTGCGTACGGTTGACGTTCTGAATTCGTGACCGAATGGAGCCGGGTTGCTGGGCAATCTTAACGACGGTCTGGGAGGCGGCCTGGAGGAGAGAGCTGCGGTTCTTCCACGCGTTCTGGAAGTAGGTCTGGAAGGTTTCCAACGATCTATGTGAGGTGTTAATAGAAGCACATCCTGACTACGCGTTTGCCCCTCTCCTGGTTGCATGTCACTTACGGCGGGGACATCTTTTGGCCACGGAAGACAATCTTAGCGACCTCGGAGCCGACCTTGGAGTAGTAGACAACGGTAGGAACTTGCTCTGGTGTCGAGGTTAGCCATTTGCTCCTCAATCATAATCAGCAGTCGGCAGAGTTCGCAGTGAATGCAATGCGACGGAATGCCAGAATGCCCAAGAGGCGCCACATACTCTCGACAAAAGCAACTGCCCTCGCAGTTCGACCACCAACTTTAGTTAGCGAATCCGCAACTCCCTTGGCGGCACCCGCGATAGCCGGGCCAGCGGAGGAGGAGACCTTGGACAGGCCCTCCTGGGCTTTGGAAGCGTATTCGGACGCCGTAGCAGAAGCCTTGGACGCAGCGGAAGAAGCCCTGGAAGCAGCAGAAGAGGCAGCAGAAGAAGCAGCAGAAGAAGCAGCAGCAGAAGAAGCAGCAGAAGAAGCAGTAGAAGAGGCCTTGGAAGCAGTCTGGGAAGCACCCTCCTTTGCTGCCTCGGCTGCCTTCGCTGTAGTGGATTCGAACCGGCGGGCGGCCATGCGACTCCAAGCCCCGGACTGCCGAAGCAGGGGACGCGCAAGAGAAGACGACATGGTGATTATAGAAAGGTGAGCTTTATTTCGGAGCGGTATCCAGGAACCGATCGGCCGTACGAGCGATTAACGGGTAGTGGGGGGAGACGGGGAGGGGAGTCGGAGGGGTTGGTCGGTCGTGGTCGTCGTTGAAATCGTCAAAACGCTTTGGTGTCTGGTCGTCTCGCGATAAAAAAAAACACTCAAATGATTCGAGATCTTACACTAGCTCAACGTGGTCGGCTAAGCTCCCCCAAAAAATCCCATCGGGTTTTAGCGGAAAAACCCGATCCGACTTCTAACGGGCCCAGGGACTGCCCAGGCCTCGACTGCAATTGACCAATCAGATGCCTCGTTTTATGCAGGCTAATAGGTACCTGTTTGTCCCCTTCGATTATGCATCTACTACGTGTATCTAGGTAGGTACCTACATACCTCTATCTACCTAGGTAGTCTGCCTTATTTATCTCTCTACTCTTTTCCATACACTATTTTCATTATTTCATACTTTTCACACTCATCTGCCTCTTTCATTTTATATTGTCGGCAAATCGGCACCGCTACATTTTTTATATTTCTCGTGATACCGCCCATTAAGACGACGCATAACTCATGTTTATCCCCTCATTAGCTTGCCTTCTTTATTCTATACATAACCGAACATTGAGTCTATGAACAATCTATCCAATGTAGCTGACCAAAATGTGAAACTCATTGCTGTTCTATTCTCGTGCTTCGAGAAAGGGATGTGACGTTCGATTGCCCGACTTTGCGCAATCTTCCCACAATATGAGCAAGCTTAGTATCTGGGAGCCGCTTTACATCCCCCCCCGAATGATACGATTTTGAAGACGTCCTAGTCATCGCTCTGGATTTGGACTTTGATGGCCCCGGTCTTAGGATCAGCCGCTATCTTGAAGGCCTCAAGAGCATCTTCGAGTTTAAAACGGTGAGTGACGAGTTTTGTGAGGTCGATGACACCATTCTCGAGGAGCCGAATGGCGCGGGGCCATGTGTTGCAGTATCGGTATTGAAATATCAAATCGATTTCGCGAGTGCTGCATCGCATGAACGGGAAGTTCAACTCATTCTTTCCGACACCGATGACAAACACCGTGCCGCCGAACTTGGTAGCCCAGATGGCTGCAGCTATGCTGCTTTCTACACCCGTGCATTCCATCGACACGGCTGGTTCGATACCGCCGAAAGATGCAACGATCGCCTTCGCCGAGTCCTCCGCGCTCAGCCGTTCGACCTTGTGGGTTATGGCCGATGGGCACACCTCTTTGGCGAACTTGAGTCGGCCCTCGTCAATGTCTGTAATTACGAGCGGACAGGCTCCGGCGGCTTTACAGCAGAGGAGCGTAATCAATCCAATCGGACCGGCACCGCAGACCAGGACGGGATCACCAAGCTTGATACCGGACCTCTGCATCCCCGCCAATGCGACACCCAGTGGCTCCAGCATAGCTCCGTTCTCGTACGACATGTCGCCGATCTTGTGACACCATACTGCTGGGTGGTTCACGTATCTCCGCAGCAGACCTGGCACTGGTGGCGTGGACAGAAATTCGACCTTCTCGCAGCCATTGTAACGGCCAGTCAAGCATGGCTCACATGCGTTGCAGATGACGTTTGGCTCGATAGCGACCCGGTCGCCAACCTTGAAACTTGTCACGGAAGGATGCACGGCAATCACCTGCCCAGCTGATTCGTGGCCCAGAATGTGATCTCCCTCCACGACCATAGGGCCGATACAGCCGGCATGCCAGAAATGAACATCGGATCTGTGATAAGTCAGCTCACAGCAACAGGATGACGTTGGCGCAAACACTATACCCGCAGATGCCTGTGCTTTTAACGGAAATAGTGACCTCGCCAGGCTTCAGACCGTCACCTTTTTGCACACTCTCCACCGTTGGCTCGGCCTCGCTAATCCATAGATCGTGCTTAGGATTAGTGAAGATGCCGATGTTCGCCTTGGTGGGCTGAACGATTGTTGCGGTTTGGCTCATTTTTGCGGTGAAAGCAGAAATCTAGCAAGACTAGGAAACAGATAAAAATGTTGAAGAATAGATCACGACGAAGAGCGAGCTTTCTCAATATGAGGGATGGTTTAAAAGAGGGGCGCTGCACATTGTATCTGCACAGTTTGGTCACGATGACCCCTATGTGGTGCAGTGTGGCTTCAGAACCGAGTGGACCACATTTTTATCCCGTTGTGCACCCACTCGGGCTCCAAGAATCCCAATGAGGCACGCCTGATAGCTCTCTCGTTCTGTTTCAAACGGAGATATGTTTACTATCTCTCGCGCCAATAGCCACACTAAACCCGGTGAAGCGGTGTTCGCGATTGGAGGAATGCGGGGTGTTGTGTGTGTCGGGTTCAGAGTTGGCGCCTTCGGCTGCTTTAGCCCCGATACGCGCTACCTAGCTCTAACCAAGCATCTACCGCACCAATTGTCAATGATCTGTGTCTCAAGCACAGGTAACTGGTTCCCCACATACCCGGTTGCGCGTCGAAAAGCATTACTAACTAGTAGACTAGTGGTCAAAGATTAAGCTAGAATACTTAACTACTATTGGGGGTGCCTTAGTCTACCCGCTGTGCAACATGGCTCTCGGTTAGCTAACCACTTTGTTTGGACAGTATGAATTCAGAATCTTGTATTCATCACCTGCAATAATATTCCCCCCGAGAGATATCAGTCGATCCTGCTGGTCCCTTAGTCAGCTCCAATTATCGTGTATTACCTACAACGCCACGAGATGTGAAGCATTTAAAAGAGACTGAAGTGGAGCAACCAAACGGCATTGCCATGTGCTGAAATATGCTCGTTTATCGTATATGTCAGTCTGTGTATGTAGGTATACTCATCGGGTTAGATAATGTGTCAGCACGTAGATGGAATGATATCCTACTATCTTCATCAGCATCTATTTAATGTTCTAACCCATTTCTGGCCCATTGAACGAATATTAGCATCTAGCGTCCCTCAACGGCGAACAGACATAAATTATTCTACTCAACCGTTCTGATTTTATATCTAATCCAATATTGTGAGTTATGCAGAACTCGGTGGAAGACAAGATCTGTAGTACTGGCAATCGAGAAAAGAGATATGTGATCCATGAAGCGATCCGTACGCTGCTACAGGCGAATGAAGGGATATCATCTGTGAAGGGTCACAGATATGATAAGTGCGGGTATGTTTGATAAGGATGTCTGCGACGTAAATCAAAATAAGAGAGTAGGGTTTCTCATAACGGTGATCAGATCTTCCGTAACTCATTTGACCTTACTTATAGACAAGGCGTATAGCACCTTATAGATACTTCCCATAGCCACATGTATCTGTATAACTCTTTGATCTATAGCACTCCTACGCCTAGTGAGATAACTAAGCAAGTGGTTATGGAAGTCAGTGCGACGACGGATTGACTTATCCCTCAGGCACACGAAGACAGAGTACAGCACAGTTTTTCTAACTAGATCATCAGGTTCTATATTAGGTTCTTGATTGAAAGAAGAAGATAGTTCCTGAGTTGGGCGATGATATTCAGTTATGAAAGTGAGTGCGATCAGGGACGATTGAGTGATAAAAGCGGCTGAGTGAAAGGGGGAAAAACGCCTGCCTCTCTTAGGTAAGAGATGGATCACATATATATGTTCTTAGTCATAGTAGGAGCGAGCCAAGAGCAAGTTGTTCTCGTGTCGAATGCTTGTAATATTCACGACATTAGAACAATGTGCAGACTGAGTCACGAGATATGCTAATGTGTCAGACTCTTTTCCCATTGACATCTCTGTAACTTCAATATGCAGTTATGCGGCTATGGCTCCCTTGCTAAAGTCTTTGTTAAGGTTTCTGGCGGTCTGGTTTCGATCATTCCGTCACTTAAAACACACGTAGCGATGACCTTACCCTAATGAACGCGAACACGAACATCTCAGGTTATGCCTTTTTCAATAGTTAAACAAATAATTTATGAGGGGATGTCGACTTCGGTTTCCCCAGCTTAGAAGGTCTTGGTGCTGTCGATGTTTATCAAGGTGGTGTCTAGGGGAGCTGTTGGCGTCGATTACCATAACCGTCTACCGAGTATGTAGAAGCAAAATACGCCAATCTCTCGGACTATATTGTCTCCAACTAACTCACAACTAGATAATTGAGCTCACAGGTTAGAGATATTCATCTTGATATGGTAGAGCGGCCCAATATCGTGTTATTCCGAATGTGTCCTCGATAGTCATCTTTAATTTGCTCATAACCACTCCAAATAGACAGATGTCGGAGTCGAAGTGAATAACCGCCCGTGAAGGGTAATTTGGAATGAATCGCCGAGTAGCGCAAATGCAACAATCATGGAATACAAAATAGTCCGTAGCGGGTGATGAGAGCAGGGCAACTGACTAATGGTAGGATTATTTCAAGTAGCAAAGGGAAAAGCGAGCAGCAGAGGCGCGCGATTTATAAATCGCCCCGGTGCCAATACTGAAGACTCGGAAATACGAGAAGATTCCATGGGATATGATACATTAACGGGGAGACTTGAAGGCTCCTATTCATCAGTAAGTCAACTAGTCGCCAATAGTGATCACGACGCTAGTGACGAGGATAGTGCTGCCGCCTGTATCAATTTGCGGAACTTTTAGCTGAATTAGCATGCTTTTAATTTGCGTCTCGTTTGGTTTCAGCGAACATGTTAGATGTTCACAACTCTTCAATCATCAACACTTCACAGGGATGAACGTGCGCAGTTGGGTATACATCTCCCACAACGTATATTACACCTTCTTTTGTAGTTTTCCGCTTTTGCGGACTACCTGTACTCGCTCAATACCAGTACGTATTTTGGCAAACCAACACTTCACTCCTCGCGCTGCGACAAGCCGTACATCCAAGGTAGGTAATGTTTATTTCATCAGAACTTAGCAGAGTTACTGAAGAAGATGTTGCCCGAACTACCATCAGAATACGCCTTAACGTACCGCGTTGGTAGTGGTACCTGATTGGACGTAAAACCTCACGAGGGTGTGATAAGACCCTGCTATACATGCAGACACATACCTAACCCGCGCCTAACCTGTACATAGAAATGCCAATCCGGTATAACTGCCCCTCTTAATCTGCAAATGCCAGCAACTCAATATGGACGTAATGATTCGATGGATAGTCCGGCTTCGCACTTTAATATGAATTTTATTTTCTCCGAGTGCGTGGCGGGATCGGGTAATATGCATTATTTTCATTTATTTGGCTAGAATGCTCAGATTCTTATCGCCGCCTTAATAGTGGTGTTTTCTCCCCTTGTAAATACCTTGAACAAACTGATGATGAAATCACATACAACGCATGGGTCTTTACCAAACGGTGAATATGTGACAGAGAAGCCTGCAACCCCGCCGGAAGAACTCCGCCAAGACCTTGAAACGCAGCAGCGAGAGAACCAAGATGTTGTTCGCCCCAACGGTTCAACCCATGAGTTTCCTCACTCCGTCTTCCCTGATTCCATGATCATATATCTCACCTACCTTCTTGGATATCTTGCTCTAGCGTCATCACTAACGGCCACGATTTATTTCCCAATCATCGACCTTCTGGCTGAGCGTTACCATACCTCGGTTCAGGCAATCAACCTTACCATTACACTTTACGTGGTTTTGCAGGGTATCGCCCCATCGTTTTTCTCCCCGCTATCGGATACTCTTGGTCGACGGCCGGTGTTTTTGATCACATTTACTATCTATCTCCTAGCCAGTATCGGTTTGGTGGTGAACACCAATAGCTATGTGGCTCTCATCCTGCTCCGTGGCCTCCAGAGCATTGGGGGAAGCGCAGTGCTGAGTCTAGCGTACGCCGTCGTTGCCGATATCGTTCCTCATTCCCGGCGTGGGTTTGTACTAGGCCCTATGCTGGCCGCGACGAATCTTGGGCCATGCATAGGGCCCGTGGTAGGCGGCGGAGCGATTCTCGCAAGTGGAAATGCGAGGTGGTGTTTTGCGACGCTTGTGATATTCGGCGCAACGGCACTCCTCCTCATTGGGTGGACGATGCCCGAGACTGGGAGATCCATAGTTGGTAATGGCGCAGTTGAGGCCCAGGGGGTTTGGGCTACCTGGTGGCAGCTCGTGCGATCTGCTTTCAGACGTCAAGACTTGGGCGTGCTAGATGCATCATCTGGAGACCTCGAAAAAGCTTCAAAGTGTTCTCGTGGGAATAATGAGATAAGTCATCCACACGCTCTGAGAACAGCCTCGGAAAATATGGCAGCTATCCCAGCTGCCGATGATCCCAATTTCGGTAAAACAGGCCGTGGTAAACTTTCGGCCCCAAATCCGTTCCCCTCAGTGCGCCTCATTTTCCATCGAGACACGGCTCTCATTCTCTGGCTTTGTGCAACGCCTTATGCCGTATGGTATAGCATTCAGACATCTATTCCACTTATATACGGCCCTGGCTACGGGTTCAACGATCTCGATGTTGGGTTGTCTTTCCTAGCAGGTGGTGGTGGTGTCATCGCCGGAGGTTTTATAGCTGGTAGGCTTATGGACCGGAGCTTTAGGAAGACTGCAATTAAGGCAGGATTTTCACCGGACAAGAGAAAAGGCATTGATATCAGTTCTTTTCCTATTGAGGAAGCGCGGTCGACTGCGAGTATACCGATCATGCTTGTATCTATGTTTGCCGTTGGCGGCTACGGTTGGGCTGTCCAGACTCACGCCCACCCAGCCATCCCGCTCATTCTCCAGTTCTATATCGGCGCGAAATGCACAGTTCTACATCAGATATACAGTGCGTTAATCGTTGACATATTCCCTTCCAGCCCCGGAACAGCAGGAGCTAGTAACAACATATGCCGGTGTACATTGTCTGCTATCCTCGTTGCTATCCTCCAACCCGTTGTCAAAGCTATTGGATACTCCTGGCTGTTCACTATTCTTGCTCTAGTAGAGGGCCTGAGTGGCATGGCTGCTGTGTGGATGCTAAGGCGACGAGGGTGGGAATGGCGCAAGAAACGGGATGGGCAACGCAGTAGTTCCGGGTAAAACCAGGAGAGAACAGGAAGTCGCTCCAGATTATTTTCTTGGGGTAAAGGGCATTCTCATTTATTCCTTCTTGAAGAGAATTGTTAGCCTGAAGACAGCTTATAGACTCTAGTAGACACGTCGATATTAGAGGGGCAATGGACACTTCATCCAGGAGCCTCCTAAAATCACGGAATGATATCCAACTGATATAGTCTAGATAAATGCTAACTCTATGATTTGTTTCGATACAAATAGTCTCCTGCAGATCAGCCGAACCATGAGGTCCAGACTGGCTAGGGTATTGGAATAAAGGGACCCAGCACCAACAATGTTCAAACTGAATCATTTATCATTAACCCACGCTTCATAGCCTCCGGGATATTTTTCTACGAGTTTTCTCATATCCTCTCGAACTCTGCGATCAATTAATAACGTATATGAGGAGGTTTAGGCTAGGATGACTAACATGTTCCTAAATCTAGTATTCCCAGGATACAGAGACGAAGCATGTAGATTGAATCTCCTAAAGATTTGGATGTTAAGTAGTTGCCAAAAGGAGCACATAGCTTCCAGGCCGGCGGATCTCACATCGAATATAAAAGGACACGATCTTCAAAATCTTCTGCAGGTTCAGAAATCGGGAAGTGCCTAGTGTACTCCTTGATGTACGGCCCGCTCATCTTGTGTCTTCGAGGCTGCCAGGGCCCCAGTTCATCTGCAATGGTAGGTTAGTTGCTAGCCCTTGGCACTCTTTGGGAAAGACCTACATTCGTTATGGGCCCATAGACATGTGGCATCAAAGACCACGGGATGGTTTGTATTAACGTCGACTGAGCAGTTACCATCCCATAGATCACCATGGACCAGCCGTGGCTGAATCTTGTTGGGTCCCATTTCAAGAGGGCGAATAAGACGTGGGATGACTTTCTCTATAATGCCCTTCCTGAGCTGGGCCATGTCCTCGTCATACCCATGCGTATTCTCTTCGCTGTCGAAGATGCGATCCAGCCCGGACTTGAATGTCGTTTCCCAGCTACTTGTGACGGGGAAAAGTTGTGGAAGCCGACCGCCGAACGTTTCGTATGGAAACCCAAATGTTCCATCCGGAGAAGTTTGTCGATGATGCAGCTCCGCGACAAGGGCAGGAAAGTCATCAATATCGGGGATATCTTCAGTCAGTTCATGGAAGGCGCAGAGAAAGAAATGTACATCTTCCATCTTCTCGTAGGTTCCGTAGCCATAGGGTCTAGCGACGAGCTCAGGCATGACGGTCCACAACGTGTTCATGGAGTGGTATTCTCCGAGGACTAAACTGCGGCCAGTCTCACCCTGGTGGGCCTACGTAAACACAAGTTAGTTTGGGACTCTCGTTGTATAATATGAGCCTAATTTTCACCTTGATGAAATAGAACACCTCCTTCCCCCCTGAGTCAACAGTTGAAATCTTAGCGGTACGTGCCCAGTAAGAGGATCCAGAAGGCACAATGGACAATACTTGAGTGCCCTCGGGCATCTCTACAACATCGATGATCAGCTGACTAAATGAGAGTCTTATTAGATAGTATACATACTCGCCTTCACGGCATCGTCAACATATGAGATAACCTCGGCAGGAACTGCGATTTCCTGATTCCAGATACTCGGATCCGTGCTAGGTGCCATGATCGTTGACTTCACAAGTTCTAGGGAATAGGCTCGTAGTACTTGGAAGTCGAGAAGAATCTTGCGAGATATCCATGATTGTACTTATTCATCTTGGATGGAAACTAAAAGTCCTGGGGGGTGAATCCTTCAGCATCGGTGCAAGGCGATAGTATGGGAATAGTGTATGCAAGAGTATGCAGGACAACCAACACGCTGAACATTTCGCACACCTAGAGATGCCACCCCTATTAGCTACTCTAGAGACGACCCCCTCCCCATAGTTTGAGTATTTCTCTAATATTTACCCGGAGTTTGACTGATTTGACGGAAGTACCAGCACACAAGTATAACTGATTATAATATATTATGCTACAACATGAATACTTACTTAGCTTCATGTTTCTCCGTAACACGAGCTTTGCTCCGAAGAACATTGTATAGTAACTAAACTAGTTACTTAAGGATATAAATACCGCATCTTTCGAAGACACCTAAGTTCCTACTAGTTAGACATATCTTTAGACAATACAAATACTATATCTATTTGTACTTGCTGGTAAATATCAATATAGTTGGAATCGAGTCAGAAGGGAAGACCACTGCTAGTCATGTATTTGGGGTAGTTATCAAACTTTGTGAAAGGGGTATGGTTCAGCAATTAGAGGTGGTCTCTCTAGGCGGACTATAGGCTTGACACTTTGGATGGTACGCTACTTTAGTCCACCCTCTTCGTTCGAGGCGAGAACCAATGACTGAAATGGTGACCCATATTGATAATTGCAAGGGCCCTTGTCCTAATATCTCTCCGGTAAGCAGCCACTAGAGACCCTGGGCAGATAGGCAAATCGAGAAAAGGCATAACCTTGCTGGGTGTCTACACTATTGAAGGTGGCTGCTAGGGCAGTGCTAGAGATTACCTTCCTTTTAACGTTCGGGAGCTAGGGAATAGCCGCCCTTGACCGATTTTGGACCCAGCAAAGAAGAGGATGGTGGACCTCTGCTCACCTTTCCCCTCCTAGTTCTGCCTCACTGAATCGGTTACCCATTGGCTAGTGTTTCTAACTTCATGCTGTTATGTCTGTCCGTTGTCTCCCAATGGACCGGAACGCATTTGAATACTCTTAATTCACAAGGTGGTTGGTTTCATTGCATATCAGGTTCGGAATAGTGGGACTGCGGTTAGAGGCTTACGCTTTCCATCACAAAATGCCACATTGCCGCAGAAATGGCCGCATCTTCCGAATCGGTGTCACGAATTCTGACAGCAACTACTTCTCTTTCAAACAGATCATTTCTAGGAAGATCTTTGACTAGAAGAGAGACCGGTGATTCCACTAAAAATGAACAAGAGGCGCCAAAGGGGCCATTAGGTCTCACGACCTTGTTCGAGCCCGATGGCCAGGCTGTCGCCGACCTCATATTTGTACATGGTCTCAATGGGGGTTCACGGAGTACATGGTCAAAAGCTAGCGACGGTACATTCTGGCCACAAGATTGGCTCTCTTCCGACGATGCGTTTCATGATGTTCGCATACATACATTTGGATATTCGTCGGGGCTCAACCGCGAATCGGTCCTGAATATACAAGATTTTGCGAGTAACTTACTGGCTTGCGTTCATCATTGTCCTGCCGTGGCGTCAAATACATCGGTAAGTGACTTGTGAACGATTACATATATAACGTACTCATTAGTTTTAGGGTCCAATCCTATTTGTAGGACATAGCATGGGCGGCTTAGTGATTAAGAAGGCCTATGTCCTTGCACGCCAAGTATTGGAGTACAACAACTTAGCTGATAGGATACGTGCTGTCTTCTTCCTGGCAACACCTCATCAAGGTGCTGGCATTGCCCAAATGCTGAGCCGCGTCCTAGCTCTTGCGCCAGGGTCACGACCTTTTGTGAACGACCTGTTACCTCAGTCAGGTATGTTGCAGATAATCAACGAAGAATTTCCTCGTTACTGCCAGGAACTGCAACTATTCTCATTTTATGAGACTCAACCAATGTATTATGGAGTGGGAAAGGGTCTTATTGTGGATAAACACTGCGCAGTTATGAACTATCCGAATGAAAGACGCACTTATCTGGATGCGAACCATCGTGACGTGGCACGATTCTCTACCCCTGGAGAGCCGTCGTACATATTGGTGCGGAACGCGCTGGCGACCACTATCGACAGCCAGAGAGCGTCGTTGAAGCCAGACGTGAAAGGGCTTGAACATGTCGAGCTGGAAGCTCTCAGCAAGTTCCTCGGCATTTCTGGTGCCCCTGA
Organism: Xylaria hypoxylon; assembly: GCA_902806585.1. Taxonomy (NCBI): domain Eukaryota; kingdom Fungi; phylum Ascomycota; class Sordariomycetes; order Xylariales; family Xylariaceae; genus Xylaria; species Xylaria hypoxylon. The sequence goes on from CADCXB010000001.1 coordinate 5,498,264, forward strand.
AGACGACCTCATAACCAACGAATCACAAAAGCTACTCGGTTCGTGCCAGTGGCTAGTCCAGAAGGATTCCTTTCAACAGTGGCGTGATGCTTTGACCTCCAAGGTCTTCTGGCTTCGGGGACGACCTGGGGCCGGCAAGAGTGTTCTTGCATCACACGTCATCAACCATCTACGCGCCCTAAATCTCGATTGCTGTTATTTCTTCTTTACTAACGGCGATAATGGTAAGGCCACTATAAACGCTCTGTTGCGCTCGATGGCATGGCAAATGGCTGTCATGCACCCAGAAGCTTTCACGACGATGTCGAATGTCGCGAATTCATGGAAAGACCCCCCAATTGACAAGGTCGACCATATTCCAGTGTGGCGCCGTATCTTCGCCAACGCAATTTCAAAAGTCAGATTGAAAAAGCCTCAATATTGGGTTATCGACGCTCTGGACGAGTGTAAGAATGGACTAGAGCTTATGACTTTTCTGAGGAAGGCCCAAGAAATGTGGCCGCTTTGTATTCTGGTCACGTCAAGGACTGGCGTCGATACGTATCTCAACTCGACAAATCCATCGATGGAGGTTATATCGGAAACTATATTGGAAGATAACAGATCAGACATTGCCTCCTTTCTCAGCGCGAATCTTCACCATCTTCCAGGTGCAACGACTAGTGCGCAGCAAGACATCTTTGACCGTATTCTCCAGAACTCCAGGGGTTGTTTTCTATGGGTAAGCCTTGTTCTCAGAGAACTGCGTCAGGTCCATACCGCCGCCGAAATCAACCAAGTCTTGGCTAGCAACCCTTCTGACATGGATGCACTCTACGCCAGAATACTCGATGAGATGTCCTACGCCAAATTTGGCAAGGATCTAGCAAAAGCCATACTCACTTGGGCAACCTGCACGTTTCGCCCGCTATTTGTTGATGAGATACATTTTGCTATTGAAAGCGACATTAAAGACTCGATTGACGACATTGAGAAGTCCATCAGCACTTGCAGCAACCTAGTATTTATTGACAAGGCAAAGAAAGTTCAGCTTGTCCACCTGACGGCGAGGGAGTTCTTGACACGAAAGGATATCAGCTCCGAATTTATTATTGATAGATCAGTGTCACATAAGAGATTGGCACTTGTTTGCATTCGGACCCTGTGCGGAGGACAAGGAAACCTGAGAAAAGGTTCCAAACACCGTCGTTTAGCAAGCGATACTACCAGCACCACCGACTCAGTACTCTACAACTACGCCTCGACTTACCTTTTCCAGCACGTTCTTCAAGTCAAATCTACCGACAATGAAATCTTCATTGAGCTGGCGAAATTCCTCAGTTCGCGCGAAGTTCTGGTCTGGATTGAGCACCTAGCCAAACAGTCTGACCTACAACGGCTATATCAGGCCGGCAAAAACTGCACGAGCTTAGTTACCCGTCGAGCACATCAGACACCGCCCATAGGGATCCAAAAACAATTGCTTCTAGTTGAGCGATGGGGTATAGATTTGGTTAGGCTTGTGAATAAGTTCGGCAAACGACTCAATGAGTCTCCCTCCTCTATTCACTACTTGATACCTCCATTCTGCCCGTCCGAGTCCGCATTTCGAAAGCAATTTGTAAACGCATATCGCGGACTTAATGTACAGGGCTGTGTCTCAAAGAACTGGGATGATTGTCTGTGCACGATCAAATATCCTCGCCTCTCTAAGCCCATGGACATCGCCTCATCAGGGAACAGGACAGCCCTAGCATTGTCAAATGGAACTGTTCTAATATATGATAACGCGACACTGTTGGAGACCAATATTTTACAACATCAAGAGCCCGTATGGAGTATTTCGTTCAGCGAAAACGGCCGTCTATTCGCGTCGGGAGGAGCCAAAACTGTTAAAGTATGGAACCTCGACTCTTCAGAACAGGTTATATCCTTCCGTGTTCCAGCCGTGTGTATGTCGATAGCCTTTTTAGAGGACGATGAGATGCTTTTAATCGCGGCCAAGAACAATTCGATCATTTACTGGGACATACCTAATCATGTGGCTCGCGGCGAACCCATCGATTGGACAAGGGATCTTCTTGAGAATGATCCCCAGTTATACGCCCGGAGGCCGACCATTGCGGCCTTTAGTGCGGAACAAAACCTCCTCGCTATAATATATAGGGGGGAAGATATCCTTCTGTGGACTCTTGATGGTGAACAGGTATACGACATGTACGAAAAGGACAACGGGTCATGCCGATACGAATCGACCAAGCTGGCAGACGGCTCAACAACGGTATGGGCCGTCGCCTTTAGTTCTACATTAGAAAACAATCTCTTAGTGGCCGCATACTCGGATGGAGATGTCGTAGTTTACGACACCGATTCCGGCGAACGTCGAGGTTCGCTAGATGGGATCAATGCGCAGACCATAGCTTGCTCTCCCGACGGGCGGACCTTAGCGACCGCAGATTCGCAAGGCAGCATCAGTCTATTCGACCTCAGGACTTTGAAATTCATTTATCGGCTGTGTTTCGACATTGATGCTGTTAGAACAAAGAAGCTCGCTTTCACGTCGGATAATCTACGTCTCCTTGACATACGAGGCACGCAGTTTAGCGTATGGGATCCGACGGTTCTCCTGAGACAGGAGTTCGAGGACGAAAACAGCGATACAGTTTCTTGCTCCACGATCGCGCAGGACGTGGAGTACGAGACTGCGGAAGGTATCGCCATCACGGCAATGACGTGCGTGAGAGACCTATCAAGAGTGATATGTGGTAAAGAAGACGGGACAGTGCATATCTACAACACCGCTTCTGAACCCCATCCACAAGAGATATTCACACAAACCCGCAATTGTGCCATCACACTTCTTCACTTCGACGAAGAAAGCAAAATCCTTTCGTGCGGCGACGCTTCGGGAAGGGTGACAAGCAGAAAACTGATCCGAGCAGCCCAGGGGAGCTGGGTTTCGGACGAGATTCTGTTCGACAGGAGGAACCTATCTTCGATCACGCAAATCATCACCTCTGTTAAGCACGACCGACTCCTCATATCTACCCTCCTGCTTGACGCTATTTGGAACTTAGCGGACGCCGGCGCCGCCGAGTACGTTGCGTGTGTAGAGGGTAGTCCCAAGCAAAGCTGGCTTGCATCGCCTATGAGCGAAGACCTCCTCGTTCGGGTTGACAATGTGTCCGCAACATTCTACTCGTGGGAATCTCTTACAGCAATCCGCTCGGTGGAACTAAGTCTCCCGGAAAACATACCTTTGAACATCGAGTCCATCATGCCTCTGCAGCATCCCCAGTACTTCGTCACGGTTCAAACCCCAAGTCCAGGCAAGCCAACGTCGACTCGCATGTATCACTTGTGGGATCTCCGGGATTTTGTCTCCCAAGTTGGACTACCACCCACAGAAGAACAGGGGAAGATAAATCCGGTCTTAGACTTCGGACAACTAGGCACCAAAGTCGAGACCGTCGTGGGAGTCGCCAACGAGCGAGCGATCTTCTTAGACCTAGACAACTGGATCTGTTCAGCCGACATTATCGTCCCCTGGTCAACAACAGCAGCCATAACACCACCAATCGCAGCAAATGCCATCCGCCACTTCTTCATACCCGACGATTGGGTTAGTCTGGTCAACAGGGTCCTGGTGGACGTGCAGCAATCCGGGGATATCGTCTTTGCCAAGCGCACAGACCTGGCCGTTATCCGCCGCGGGCTCGAAGTTACAGACAAGGGCGTTTTCAGCAGCCGCCGCCTCTCTAGCACGCGGTCGATAGCTCGACGACCCGCTGATAAGAGACACATAACAGTCTGAGTCCCGCGCTAGAAAGAGACCGGGTGAGTTTCAACAAGCCGGATAATGATTCTCGCTAGCTGCGCTCTTGCAAGAGATGAGCTGGCTGAGCGACTGGACGGTGGTTCCAGCTGCACTTGTTATTCTTGAAAGAAACCATAACACTACAGCGTGTGTTAAGATATGCGGCGCATGAGGGCGCCGGGACATAAAGGTTCGGTTGATTACATTTTATGCTTCAACGGAGAGGAGTACAATGTTTTCAAGCCACTAGAAAAAGAAAAGAATCAATGTTGATGTTCGACATCACGCTGGATGCAATATTCCGCTATGATTACTTGTAGCGTGACAGGCTGTTACATCCTATTAGGAGCAATCCATATGCCACTAAACTAGCTCCCATAAATGCATCCCAAGCTATCTATAAGATACCAAACAAACCTTAAAGACCGTATGGGGACACAAAGATCTAGACCCATCAACCTGATCGTGAAACCCAGGCATACCTAGTTTTTTTAGCTGCTCAGAGCTAAATTCCAATCTAGTCTTCAACCTATATTATTACAATTAAAGCTCGCATCTGATCATCGGTTCTCAATATAACCGCAATCCGTGGAGATACTTGTATTTTGAATTATCATTTAATCAATGAGAAAAAACCTATCGCTAATTTACGCTGTAATAACACCGAAACAGCCTTCCTTCAATTTTGAAATTCGATCTAAGGCTTCCTTTACTTACTCGAAGGGTAATTGAAGAACTTGCTTTGTGGATGAAGAAACCGTTTTGATAAAAAATTTCTCCGCAACGGTGATCTAGCCCTGAAGCGCCCTCCAGCCCTGCCACCGCCATCTCTCAGGCACGAACACGATCTCGAAGCTGACCTTATCAAAGACGCCCACGGAGGCACAGAGATCATGGAAGCCTTCGAGACCAGTAACGGGCAAATCTTGCTCCTGGTCCGTCTCCTCGTGAAGATCCCATCGTCCGCTCTCCGCGCCGTCGCGGGTGAGGAAGATCTCAACTCCGATACCGCCGCCCGGTGCAGGGATGAAGTTCATGCCTAGACCCAGTGTCTCGCCGCGGCGGAAGGGATGCGTGAAGGACTTGCCGCCCCACCGGTCGTTGATGTACTTGTTGCCATCATCGCCGTGTACGCCTAAGCTACCACGGTGCCAGCCCGGCAGACGAAATGGAGGGTACGGCGGGGCCGTGTAGCCGAGTGCGAGAGAGACTTCGTTGCGCGAATCCTGGAGTATATGTACTTCGTAGTAGATAGTCTTGCGGCGGCCAGTCGAGATGGGGCTATGTACTGACGTACTGTACAGCGGCGGGTAGGTAGCCAGACAGGTATCGGTGGCCTTTGACGGGGATTGGCCGCGCCAGACACCGACGGACTGCCGATTCAAGGTTCCCCTGTAGAAGGGCGGCGCGAACATATTGATGTTCCCAGAGTTCATAGCGTTCAACTCAAGCGGAGCGACGGGGAGTGGGTTGTTCAAGGGGAACTGGCGGCACCATTGCTCACCGCCTTCGGCCTCCTCCTCTGTCGCATTATTGGCGGGCGATCGATCAAACCCGCTGAAGAAACTGGGCGGTGGCGGTAGGAGTGACGTGTCGGGGACGGCGATTTCCCAGTCGTGCTTCTTGGAGTCTTTCTCTCGCGGTGGAGGGCCGGAAGGGGGAGCGTAGTCCTGCGAAGGCGGTGGTCCCGGGGGAGGAGCAAAATCAGAAGACCCCTGGCCTCCATATGCATGAGAAGGAGGGGCACCAGACGGCGGCCCGTCGTCTTCGAAGAAAGGGTTGTTCTTGGACGGCGGAGGCCCCGTAGGCGGTGCGTAATCGTGATGGTGCGAAGGAGGCGGGCCGGAGGGAGAAGCGTACTCGTCTGCAGCGCGATGTGAAGGCGGCGGTCCCAGAGGTGGCGCGAAGTTCTGAGAAGGGGGAGGGCCGGACGGCGGTGCGTAGTCGGCGGCCTGGTTCTGATTCTGACTCTGTAGGCGATGCGAGGGTGGCGGACCAGACGGAGCAGCGAAATCTTGAGGCATGCTTGCTTTCGACGGTGGCACGCTGGAGGACTGCTGCTTCTGTTGCGGGACCTGTGCAGGCCTGGGAGGGGGATCGTCGGAACGATCTGAGCTGGTGAAACACATTGTTAATGATTGATTGATTGATTCTGGTTAGTGTAATCAGCGTGTGAGCGTGACCGGTAGCTCTTTTCATTCACTGAAAGCTGGTGGTAGTATAGGATGGCGTATTAAGATGGCGTATCTAGATGATGATGACAGAGGTATAGAAGCTGTGTAAGAGGCGGCGTAGAGCAGGCTGTGCCAGGTAAGTTAGTTTGCTCAAAGTCTAGTCAAAGCTTAGAATGATGTTTTTGAGTTTGGATTTGAAGGATATGGTTGCGTAGACACTCTATCTGACGACGTCTGTGTGGCAGTGAGTAAGGGAGATTTGGAATGAGAGGCCGCCCAGAGCTGGTGTAATGGCCTAAGACATTAGAGTGCGTGATACATTCACTCAATGCTATTCGCTACCTCAGTCATTGCCATTGTTTGTTTCGACTCGGAGTGCATGTACAGCATAAAGTCTACTCCTATTGATTACTTACGAAAGGGAGTAAATTGATTAGTATGGAGACTGTGCGACGCAACTTCTTCAGGTTGATCGACTCTGTTAATACCTACTTGTACTTGTGCTTAAGGTACCATCATCATCGTGCTTGCTTTCCCCAGGACTTGTATAGTATTACCCACTTATACTGTACAGCCGAATGTGCTCAGCCTCATTACGCCATCACTGTGGTATCCAGATACTCTACACTGTGTACACCATGTACCCCTCTGAGACTGCCCACTTCTCTCTTTTAGGTACTCGAGCTTGCCCCGCAATGTAGGTACCGGAGAATTACTCATAAATGCAACGCAAAAAAACAAACAGCGAGACCGTTTTCATTCCAATATGAATTTGCGCGCCCATCATCAATGACAAGACTTAGTTAGTAATAAGAATTCATTTTATAATAACTGATTAATTAATTATTATTAAAGATACTAATCGTTTAGACACAATACAAAAAACTCTAGTTGAAAATATAATATCTGTATATTTTAAGATATATAGGAGTGGAGTTGCATTTGCTTTTTTGCTTCGCTCTTTTGCTATTCAGGGTGTGTTAATGGAGCGACTTCCTAGGCAACTTCACAGGTGACTTCCCAGGAAATCGCTCCATCAGTAGAGTCGCGAAGTAGACTAGAAGTTGATTCCTTAATTCGGGTAGATTCTCTAGCTTAGGAACCCAAGCGTAAAGCTGCCATTTCGCAAACCCAGGCGTCTGCTAAAGTACCGCAGCTATAACGACTCTAGCGGTACCTTACGGCTTGCCACATGACCGCCCGCCATGTGGGACTAGTCTTGGCGCTGATCTGCCGACTTACTAGTCTGGACCCTGACACACACGGTGACACCTACCTTCTAGTTCCAGATAGGTCTCTTTTGCAGAACACCAGAATTGCACTCAGTTGCTTCGTTTCTTCTGTCTTGCATGTGAGGCTTCGTAGGCTACTACAGACAGACCCCTCCTCAACTATAATAGGCTCCCTCGACAAATTGTTTCGTATGATGTTACAGCTTAGCAACAAACAATATAGAACAATTCTCTAATAGCAATCCTTAATTTTTGTAATTTAAATAAAATCAGTATAAATTTAACTATTGAGTTATTGATGATTGAATGTTCAAACGTTGTGAAAAGTGCGCAACTCGCTTATGAACCACGCTTTACTGTGTTTTACACTGGATACAATTTATCCCATGAGTTTCACTCTCTCATACACACCCCGCTCTGCGAGCCTACACTACACCGCATGTGGCCCCCTCTCTTCGAACGTAGTGGAAATTTCGGTACGCGCAAGAATACCCGGACTGTGGTTAGGGGCCTCAGCTCTGGAAAAGCCAGCTGAAGCGACCGTTCCGCGGCCTTCCCGCCACACATCCTTCTGCCGAGAAGAAGTAGAAATGGTCTCTCCTGTTGTAGTGCTGTTGTCCGCTCGCGATATGTCGCTGAGCTGGTAGCTTCCCTTGCCGTCCGTGCGCTCCTTTGTAATGTCGATCCACGCGGTGACTCCGGAGCGGCGTGATAGCGTGATTATCTTGTCGCGGAATCTTCCGAAGATAGGACCCAAAACGGGAAGGCTGCACACTACCATGGCTACGTTGACCTCTATGGTGGACCACAGGAGCGTGAGAGTGACATCGGCGATGAAATCCGGGTTTTCCATCTGGTGGTAAGACGTCTCGAGATAATAGTACAAGCGGGCTATTCCGGCGCCAATCGTGCTTTATTCCAATTAGTTACCATGAAATAATCTAGCTTGTGTGTATCAAGGAGACCGAACTTACAAGAAACCGAGGGCGAAGATGCCCGTTACGGCGACCTTATTCTTTTCGGCATCTGAAGGGACCAGATGAGCGGGATGGGCATGGCTATGATAATTAAATCCGTGACGATGTCGGTGACGCCGAATACGGTAAGCACATCGAGACTAGCGGTGCATTTAGTAAGGAAGACGAAGATAGGCGACCAGTTCAGAGGCCAATTCGTTCCGCACTGGAAAACGGTCTCAAAGAAAAACGCAACCGTCCAGGCCGCAACGACGGCTATCATCACATAACATATAATGACGAGAGCCCTAGACCTGCCAAAGAGACGTCTCCAGAGGAGTAAAAGCGTTATTTTGATGAGCCCGAAGACGAGTTTTTCGGTCGTTTGATATGCATATTTATATTTTTGTACTAGTATCTCGAGGTCACTCGTTACCGGTAAGCCGTCCTTGACGACGGAATGACCGGTAATCGCGCCCTCGATAGTACCAGCGAGGAAGATGCTGTTAAGGCCGAGAGTAAAGATCTACTTCTTGTCAGCGTCTTGAAGACTTTCATTTTTGCTTGCATGCTAGGCGAGCAAGGAAGTCTAGCAATCAGGCTTACTAGAGCGACCACGGCTAGCCAGTCGTCAATTCTAATGCCGGCTTTGGTCAAATTCCTGGCCCTGAATCGAAAGATGGTCGCAAGAACGACGAGTATGCTGAAAATAACCGTCATTATAATCAGACCTGTCCGGTCACTAACGAGCGCCAAGGCTCTCTTTTCGACGAGCATAGTGTCGACGCCGGCGGCGTTCGCCCTTTGGATTAGAGAGATTCTCATAACGAGAAGAAGGTAGATGTTTGATGTTGTGTAGATGAGGCTGTTAATTGATGTCGTCTTACCGGTAGATGATTAAGTAGAGCTGACGTGCAGCATCAGCCCGTTTAAAGCCTGCGGTACCGCGTATCAAATGCCTCTTCGAGGCCCCTGGCTACAAGGGATGTGAATCTGAGTCTGACAGATAAACAGGGGCCAGGATCCTAACTCCCAAGTTTACAGGGCAACTAATAGCCATTGCTACTATATGTCCCTCTCTAGCAAGTATCGTGAGGAGACAATGTAACCCTAATCGAGCTTGCAACCCCAATCGAGGGTGCACCCCGCTCAGCGATCAGTTCCATTCCTCCTGCTGACCACCTTCCTAGAAACGACTAGATGTGTATTGTTCCCATGTATATATATTGTTCCCATGTATGCACCCCTAGTGTAATCCAGCATCCAGCGTATGCACCCCTAACCCAGCGTACCATCCAAGGACCAATAGTCAGTTTAATCCCCCCTATTACACATCTTCGGACACTACTAGTAGAAGGGTTGCATGCGTATTATGTATGGTACTACTTAGTGTAGTATGTGTAGGTATAATGTTCCTGAATCTTAACACAGGCATCTTCTTGCTATAGACCTTAGGGCCGTAGACTGCCCCGGTTTTAAAATAAACCACGTTTTCACTTCCCCCCCGGGAAGTAAAGCAGGGAATTCGTTGCTAGCAACTACTACACCTCCAAAATATCTCCATATGTCGATAGCACAAAGCGGCGCAAAGCTCTACGATCTAACTACAAAAATAATAAAAGCTACAAGGAAAAATTGTATTCAAGACCAAGCCTATATTCTAGATTCCTTTTGTTAACATCGCTTACGGCTAACGCCGCTCTGCTCCTCTTATCTTTCCATCCCGTAACTCCTGTCAACTACGAAAAGTCACCTTTAAAATATGCCCACCTGGGTTGTACACACAAAGAGCCGTACGTCTTCTTAACAGAATACGCTACAGCAAACAAAACTGTTCAAAACCAAGCATAAATAAGCATCAACGACAACGTAGCCGTAGTCGCACTATCAGACGATGACGTTTGTGCGCACAGCCTTCGAACGGCTTAGAGGCTTTCGCAAAGCGTTATATAGCATGCTACAAGGGTCCAGACAACAGAGTAAGGCCGGCCCGAAACATTAGACCGGTTCAAGCACTGCCGGGCAGTGGATACGTCGTTATAGATGATTATATGGTAGTGTACCAATGGATAAAATCATAGTAGGTTTACCAGCGGAATCTGTAGGTTATGTCAAGTAAATACGTAGTAGATTAATATTTGGTTATTCGTATCATCCAAGTCATTAATACTTAGATAGTAATTTGAAAGTATGCGTTGCCTGTAAAAATTCGAGAGTATTTTTCTAGTGTAAATTCCTACGTACCTCAAAATATCGTAAGATCCTACCTACTAAAGCTTGTGGGCAATACAAGGCAAAAGCATCAAAGCGTTCCTACAACTGTTCACGATAATAAGGTTAATTAGCAAACCATAGAAAGCAATTGATATTTACTCATAGAGTATGATTATATAACGTATGATATGACAGGCTTGTGTATCAAAGCTGACTAAATATACTTAGACTAGGAAACTCGTCCGAATCTAATTCCAAATACCGCTTACTTAAGACATACAAAGGGGCTTTGCCCAAATCGACCATCGGTTACGTCTTGCGATCTAGACGTCTAAAAGTCAAAAGGTTTGTTAACTAATAACAGCACGCATTCAATTGGAAAGCATCCGCAACGTCGATCTCAGCCTCGTTGCACTTGAGCGTATCAACAACATCAGTTTCAGCCTCATCACGCTTGAAAGCGTCGGCGACATCGATCTTATTGTTGCTACCCTGGTAACATTCGTCGAAATCGACGTTAGCAGCACTGAACTTTCCTGAAAACAAACTTTAGCTTCTTAAGTCCGCTTGGCTACAAAAAGGCAGATGACCCCCAAACAACGCTAAAGATAATAGTAACCTTCATATTGGCTGTTTCCTTGTATTACTATTTACTGAAGTCTTGAATACAGTAGCTTCGGGCGAGGATTCTGGATAACAGCAGGAGTATGATGTATACTATCCAGAGAAAAAGGGAGCGAGCAGTTCAAAATAATCTTCATATCCATCTTGATCCCACTGCTCTTTTCGTATTCATCTTCTCGTCACATCTTCGGCCTCTTTCTCAAGCTTCGGCCTTCGCGATCACGCCTCTAACCAGACTCTAACTAGAGTGCTAAAAAGGCAGGGGAGTCACGCCATACCATTGCATGCTTACGTAGTAGTACTACACTATATATGCTGGCCCTGTTCCTCTGCATATTCCGATATCCTTGAAATACCGACGTTGCATTACTCGAAGCCCTGTGACTACTACTGTAAACTACTGTAATTCATTACAGTAGTAGTCTGGACACATTTTCATATTCCGCCCCTTTTTCCACGCGAGCTTCCGTCGTATCTGCGGCCACCGCCTCCCCAATCACACCTCCATCCGGACCAAGTGGAGTGCCAAGGAAGAAGGAAAATCTCACCATACTGTAACATTAAAGACGCATTATGTGTTGCATACTACTACTGTCCTCCACATATTCTGATATCTAACGTACTGCCAATGAAACATCATGTCCTGTAACCTGCTTGTTCAAGGGGTTACCACACTCATACTTGGTATGTCACAGCTAAGCCCCATGCGCACATACTACTTAGTAAGTATATTACAACTAACGCCGCACACTCGCATACGCGGGGGTTTTGCTTGTCGACATACCAAGTTACACCATCTGATTTCTCTTAAAACCCAACCCAATGTTACTGTCGTTACGAGGATTTTCATGTCGTATTTTGACAATCCTGAATAACACCTCTATGCACTCACACCTTCCCATTTCATAGAAGAATTGCACGTCAAACAGAACAAAAGAACGACATTATCTTCTACTCGGCAGAAGAGGGCAAAGAATAGGTATCGTTTTCCGTCGTCCGAGGGCCGACAGCTTTGTAGTATGTAACAGTTACATTAGACACCACACCAAAACGTTCTGATACTCATCATCATCCTTGTCCCGGCTAAGCGACCTTGAACAAGGTTCTTAAACTTGGTCAGATCTTGTTAATTTCCCTAACTACCCCATTCTTCTACACACATTGTACGTAGTAGTGCAGTACCTGAAAATAAGGACTCTTGCCTGAGAATTAAGACGCTACTACTATAGCGGCTTATGTTTCCAATAATATCGAATATCAACGACTCCCAAAGGATGAAGAGGATCAAACCTGCTCTGAATCTTCGAATGAAGACTAGACGTCTTCCTAAAGACCTCTCCACCATCCCCGTCTGGTGATTATTCTGTCAGCAAGACTAGGCTTTTTCGCAGGGGCAATCTAGATGCGCAATATGATCCTGGATAAACATTGGCCCCAGCTACTCTTCCTCCACAGCACCGCGAACTCCGATACCATACACACAGGCCAGGTTTGTCTAGGTACTCTCCACCTTTCTCCCAGCACCTTAGGGTGAAGGATCTGGAGAAGAATCGGAGCCGATTTGATATGAACTGGTACCATGGTTTTGCTTGCGATCTGATACATTTCCGGTAGATGATAAGCAGTTGATCGATCATATGGTCTGGGATACTTCAGGGGTGGTGTTCTAGCCCCTAAAGTCTCCATCCCCGACCCTTCCCACCGACTGCACTGCCTTTCATACCGAGACGTACATGTAACTCAACCAAATCGAATAATGTCTCGGCAAAAACAGGACGATACACGCGGCTCAGTGTTTCGATTACCTAAAACAAACCATCACGTATTCAGTCGACAGCACCGTCAAGCTGTTCAAAGGTGATGCTAAGACTGACGGCTTCCTAGGCAGCAGGTTCCCTCGACAATGTCGAAGATTTAACGTGACAAGCTTTCTAGCTGCTAGGATTGTTCGTAGAAAGGCTCATATAAATATAAATTGGTAACAGTAGTGCTAGCACATGTAGAGCACATAGGTAGGAGATGGCACTCACGTAGACGGCCTAAACTAGACGGTATTAATGCCAAACAGAAGAAAAGAAAAGAGCGCCACTCGTACGGAAATAACCGGTGGAAGTAGTAGGATGACATGATACCCCTTGCTCTCGGCGCATCATATTTCCTGTCCTAGAGTTGCGACAAACCTCGTAGCCCGGATACACCCCTCGTCAGACTGGTCCCGTCTTTTCGTTCTCCGGTCATTGTTCCGTTACTTTAGAATATATTAAGGTATGCAACGTACTTACTGAGTAGTAGCAGGATTTCTTTAACTACTGGTTCCGAAATGCATACTGAGTACTCCGTATGTTGATCCTTCGGACATGCCCCGGACAATAAATGCTACACTACCCGCCAATTTGTAAACCAACACATATTCCCCGGACAATAAATGCTACGCTGCCGGCTAGTTTGTAAACAAACATATATTCCCCGACGAATAAATGCTACACTACCGGCGACTTTGTAAACCAACAGCCGGAGAGAAGCGGCGATAACGTCTGTTCTCAGCCGAAGTATGCATACACCGCATGCATTGCGTTAATTAATTAATCGATGAATGCATATCTGTCGCCTACAGTAACAGTCAATCCATCTTAAGGGAGGGCTATCCGCATTTCTTAGGATCGGGTGGCGAGTCATAATGTCCTGCACATCGCATCACAACCACGTGGAAGGTTGCTTCGTGCAACCCCCAACATGCACCCGTGTGGGACGTACAACACGCACCCATCTCACCGTCCATCAGGCTGAGGCTTGAGTAACACTACCCCACATAACGTCTTGATAGATACTGATATAACTATCAACTTGGCCATGAGCAGCACCTGGAACCGGCTCCCCAAGATCTCCTGACCTTCCACCATCACCAAATTCGGTATTATAGCATCACTTTTCGTTGCCCAAACCATGACTCTCCAGATCGCCGCAGAACTTAAGTCGCGGCTTTCCCCTAGCGCCGCCATCTTCAGTCCCCACGACGAGGAATTCCCTGGCCTCATCAGCCGGTGGAGAGAATACCACGCGCCTACCGTTGCCGCGGTAGTGCAAGTCGTGACCGAGAGCGACATTCAGGAGGCTGTAAGTAAATATGTGTACTTAAATATTTGCACGACGTTGTTTGTTCTGTCTGCTAACTAAAATGGCCAAACTTGTCAGGTTCGCTATGCGAATGAGAACAATGTGGCATTTTTCGGAAGAGCCGGAGGTCACGGCGCGACCGAAGCGATGGCTTTGGCGCAAAATGCCCTCCAGATCGACTTCCGTAAAATAAATTACGTGAATATAGCCGAAGATGGTAAGACGGCCAAGATTGGAGGCGGTGCGACCGTCAAGCAAGTCGTCGATGCGCTTAGCGAAGCAGGGAAACGTACAGGTGAGTAATCATCCCCGCACGTGTATTGATTGTTTCGAAGGAAAGGTCTGACCGCTCTCAGTCACCGGCATCTGCGAGTCTGTGGGAATTTCCGCGCCCGTTCTCGGAGGCGGTCATGGGTGGCTGCAGGGTGAATATGGCCTTGCCGCCGATCAGGTCATCTCGGCGCGGCTGATTCTTCCGAGCGGCGATGTTGTAACCGTATCAGAAGACTCGAACCCGGACCTCTTCTGGGCCATCAGGGGTGCTGGCCACAACTTTGGCTTCATAGCCGAATGGACGTACCGTATTTACGATGTCAACCCTCAAGTTCCGAAATGGTCTTACGAGATATTCGTATTCTCAGGGGATAAGCTCGAGGCTCTTTACACTCTCCATAACGAAATGCAGAAGAGCCAACCGGCGCATGCTATCCATTGGAGTTATATTATTAGAGTTCCGCCAGTCAACCCCGACCATGTAAGTCTTACTTATCCCATACGATAGTATTCACAATATTTAGAAGCCCAAAACTAATCCTACGCAGCCTATTATCTGGTACGGTATCATCTACGATGGCCCCGAAGCCGAAGCGCGGGAATACGCCAAACCTTTGCATGACATCGAAGCGATGTCGACCCAAGTCGGTTTGGCGACGACCCAAGAACTAGCCGCTCTCACGTTCCAAGACGTAGACGGGCCCGGGTGTGCCTATGGTCTGACCTCTCTCCGGTACCCAATCGGGCTAAAAACTTTCAACGTGCCCGCGGTCCGGAAAGTATTCGAGTTTATCGACAAAAGCTTCCAGGAGATCCCCGAGATCGCCGGCTCTTTTTTCCTGCTGGAGGGCTACTCGACGCAGGCCGTGCAAGCGGTCGACGAGAAAAGCACCGCGTTTCCGCACCGCAGCGACGAGATTCTGGTCACGTCGTACGTCCAGTATAAGCCGGACCCAAGGATCGACCCGCTCGCTGATAAGTACGGGAGGGGACTACGCCAAATCCTACTAGATGCCAGCGACGACCCGGAGCACCTGCGTGCTTACGTGAATTATGCGCACGGCGACGAGGATCTGCGCGAAGTGTACGGATGGGAGGATTGGAGGCTGCAGAAGTTGAGGGAGCTTAAGGCCCAGTGGGATCCGGAGAATAAGATGAGGTACTACGTGCCGATCGTATGAGAAGCTAAGGGTAAGTGGTATATGATGTGATGGACAGCAGTACCCTTATTAGATATAGGTATAGGTATGGGCGGATGAGGTTTGTAGAATCGAGTCACCCCTAAATCATCTTGGTTTTGATGAGTGTAGAAGGCATAAAGATATGGAACGGGCCAAGCCCAACTTATCTAGAAAAAGGTTTATTTGTCGCACCGCAGATACGTGATGTTGTATCAAATCATGGCACATCTGGTTCGCCTACCGAGGGTTCACCTACCCAGGGCACTTACAATCGATGAGCGTAGACGGCAGTGGTAGTTGTCCAAGTCCATATTGTATTGTGCTCTTCCAGCCGCGGCCATCGCGATTACGGTTCGTGGTGCTGTGGGATCGACGGATTCGTGTTCAGTGGTCGCTGATAACCTCGTTGAAGAACTAGGAGTGTTTAGGCATTCGGGTAGTCTGCTATCAGTCCGTAGCTTGCAGATCGATAGTTGGAATAGACGATGAGACTGAAAGCGATTGATTGATGTGTATATCTCTGTTCTGCAGGACGAGATCTACAGTACTATGCAGGTTTTGTATGAAGGATGAAGGGGTACACCCCTATCTCTGCTGCAGCTGTAGCTAATTGACGATTGTAGATTCTGTAAATCGAAAGAGATACAGGCGGGGATACAGAAATTATGTGCTCAGTCCAACTGCCTGATCATACTATCGAACCTGAGCAAAAGCGGCGATTACACTAAGCCTAGTTTGTAGGCGCATCAAAGCGCATCAAAAGTGGTAAAACTTAGGAACCTCTTAAAAGGTGCTCGAGCTATCATACCTCCTATTACCTGTAGTAGAGTGCTCTCGAGTATCATTAATCTACACTCGCGTTTTCAGTAACTTGCAGCGTGCAACATACATAAGTAGTCGATAAAATAATAAGATAAAATAATAAACAATAAATAAAAGAGGGCAGGGTTTCAACCTCATTTTTATTTTCGCTTGGCATTCAGTTGTTAAATAGCACCAAAGTCATATAGTTTTAGTGTACGGGTCAAAATGAGTGTATTTATTTCACGCATCCCGTGGCAGGTATATCCATGTACAACTTATGTATGTGTCAGGGCTCAAGTTGGCTGAGTGCTCCCGAATTCCTCAGCTGTCATCCTCCCTGCACGATCTCCTTGCATATTCTCAGCCCTGAATGTCAAACTCTGTCCTATCCCAGTCTATCAAATAACCTCGCCTTCTTATCCATTCCCTGCACGGTTGATATGCCGGGTAACGGGAAAGCTAACCCATAACGGCACAATGAAGTTAACGGGAGGTATCCTAAGCACTCCATTCGTTTGCGTCGGCACCTTCCGGGTAGAAGAAGGCAATGATGCCGATGATGACGTAGGTAGCTACGAGCAGCGCACCTTCTAGATAATTACTCCGGCCGTCGAGAATCAAGAAATTGATGATGAAGGCTGAAACAAACAGTGATACTGTCTCGAAAAGTGTAAAGTAGAGCGTCATGGGCTGGTCGATGATCCATCCGATAATGACCACCAACGGCGTGACGAATAGGGCAATCTGGATCGAGCTGCCAATTGCCACACCGATTGCAAGATCCATTTTGTTCTTCATTGCTACCGTCACGGCTGTTACGTGTTCCGCTGCATTGCCGACAATGGGAAGAATGATCAGACCAATGAAGATCTCCTTGATCGAGCTGCTTTCCACTACGTCCTGGATCGAATCGACTAGAAACTCGGCACACGTGGCGACGAGAGCCGTTGTGATTAAGAGCATGACAATAGCTGCTGGTCGCGAAATATCATCCTCATGGGCTTCAGCCGCTTCAACGGGATCGCTCGCTGCTGTTGAGGGCGGGATTTGGGCGGGAAACAAAGCTCCGGGAGGACGGGAGTGATGGTGCTGGTGCTGGTGCTGATTGAGCTTGTCCGGGAGTGAATTTGTTCGGCGGATACCATACTTGACGCGAGGAACTGGGCCGAGGGGAATAGGAACGATAGGAACAACTCTACCCTGTGGCAGCTGCGTGAAAACTGGCGGAGCCAGACTTTTGGCAACCGGACGGAACGATAACCCACGCAGATTATTAAAAGGCCGCTTAGCAGTGCCTGGTGTAGGTTCACTTGCATCGTTTAGAGGTCCGATGTTATCCGCGAAATCAACACGCCGAGGTTCTCCATCCACCATTTCCCTTTGCACGGCTCCAGGGATTAGGCCGACAATATTTTCCTCAGCGGGCGAGGGAACGCTATCGGTCTCTAAGGGGGTTGAGGTCTTGTGGTGGCGCTGATGCTTGCGCTTATGATGCTTGTGACGATATTTGCGGAACGATTTTCTGGGCTTCTCTTCTTCCACGGCTTCCTCGCTTCTTGTTGAGTTCGTACGAGGGAAGAAACCGGGGCCGTTTGAAGACTCTCCAGATTTATTGGATCCATCCAAGACGGGGCTCACATTGAATGAAGAAGTTCGAGTACGAACCCTTTCTTCATCGGTATCGATAGACGCAATACTAGACTTCCTACGACGACGCGCGCGGATAGCTCGCTTGACACGCCGCGACATGGTATTCCTAGAATGAGCCGACGAATCCGAGTCCGAATCAGATGAAGAACTTGAATCAGAACTTGAAGAGTCCAACCAAGCAGCTGCGGGACCAGGAGTCGATTCCTCATCAATGATGTGCTGGGGTGTAGATTCGTACATGTACGAATGTGACTTCAACTGAAACAAGAGGTAAACCCCGTAAATTAACAGTAGAATCTGGACGACAGGTTAATAGCCATAACATGACGTATGGGACAAAATACATACAACACTTGTACCACGACTAATCTTCAGAGATTGTTCATCGGCCAGCACCGGATCTTTGAAAGAGGCATGAAATGCGGTCTATGAGAATATGTTAGACGACTGATCGTTACGTTAATTATATCAACACGTACTGGTAGGACAAGACTGATTACGCTTAAACTAAGCAAGCAGGCACTCATCTGCGTCACGGTACTATTATAAACCTAAAACAAGTTAACCACATGTACTGTCAACTCGTTCAAGAGACAAGCAACGAACCTGTTCGCGAAAACGTAAACCACCCAGGAAGAATGCTCCACCCAATATAAGTAGTAGGTTTGCGAGGATAGATCCTAGAAGTGATGCTTGCACAACACGAATTTCGCCCTAGATACGATTAGTCTTTTTCTCTAATAGCCGCTATGGATTGTGACAAACCTTGACAAGCGCAATGCTATAGTGGGAGATAGTATGTTAGCATATAATAGTATGGCACATATACAATGTACTTCTTTTATCGACCCTTGGTCTGGGCCGTGATGTGCGTAGAACACGAGTGAAAATTACCGAACTGCTACTTACATGCTGTTCAATGGTTAGTAAAATCGATTATAAATTAGGAGAAACCATAATCATAATAGGAAAGCTTACAAAATGATCAACTCTACAGCGTTACCAAACGTCACGTTTAGTAATGCGCCGATGGTATCGCCCATCTTACGAGCTACAGACTCAGTTGCATAGCTGAGTAATGCGGCAAGGGGAATGATAGCCACGGCATTGATTCCGAAAATAGCTCCCGGGTTCGCGTTCGGGATATTGGCGACGATAATACCGACGGGCACGAAGACTAAGCCAAGGTTGATCCAACTGTGAAAGAGGATTTTCTTGGTGGTCGAGAGGAATCGGACCACGATATGAGGTTTCTTTTCTCCAGAATCCCCGGGATTTACGACAGTCCCCGACTCTTCCTCTTTAGATGCCGGCGCAGTTGATTTATCGGCAGGATCGCTATCCGATCTGAGGTTCGTATTGCCATCTGTGGAGTGGCCAAAGGGGCCTTGATCACCGTTGGCGGCGGTAGAGTCGTCATGTCGACTGTTATTTGAAAGTTGTCGCTGCTGTGACGGGTTGCTCGGCGGGTTGCTCAAGGGAAGCGTAGGGTTACTACTGGAATCAGTGGACCGTTTCGTGCCTCCATACGCATGAGTTCGTGCCCAAGAGCGTATGCGATCTATGTAAGGCGGCTGATCAGAAGAGGTTTGCTTCATCGAAGTATGGTGTTTTGGCAATGTCAACGCCAAGGTCGTGAGTGTTCTGAATTGGAACAAGATGAGAGAAATGGGGAAGAGAGAGACGAGTAGAAATAGAAGTAGATGGAGATCAATGGGCTCAGGTGTGACCAATCCTAAATAGGCATTCGAGGCAAGGAACGGGTAAGATAAGGGAGAAGGTGGCATGGTGATAGTTGCCGCATTATACGGTCATGGTTACCTAGTTTGAGGTGTCGCAGGGGTATGACGTGGAAATGAGTGGAGAGTGCCTGCCGCACCATGTAATTGGTAGATTTCTAGTTATCCCCATTCCCCTGCTACTTTGCTCCGACCTTCTCTTCTATTCCAATACATCTCCGTTTCTCAACCGTATACAATTCCGTCTTGGTGATATACCCTCTTTCTGGTGTCCTGAGTGAGGCATTCTCGTTCCCGATCTTCTTGGTATTATCGTCTGCATTGTCAGGTCGTCTTGATATTGGTTACCCTCTTGTAGGCATGCCACTTCATTCAAATTCCCTTCAAAATCCATTCAGAATTCCTTTATATTCTTACTTTATTTATTTATTTGGGCTTTATCCTATAAGCATTCCATCAAATCCATCGTTTTCTCCGTACTTATAGGCAATTAGCATTGACCAAATTACTTAATTAGTCTTTGAGTTGGTACTGAGTGAGACCGGTTTGTATTGTAATCTGTTGAATTTATTTTGCGTGTTATGGTGCACTGAACACCTTTATTGCTATTTTGCATTTAATTTGTTAGATTATTTTTTTTGTTACGTACTAAGCCTTTTTTATTATATATAGAAATACTATTTGCTGAAGGCCTACATTGGTACTTTTACTTTGTTATTTTACTATACTTTTGACGCTATTATGTCTACGTTTACACCTTATAACTAGTTTGCAGAGGATCTTGGGTTTTTTTATGCTGGAGGATAGACTTATGGAGGACAGCTTTGACTAGGTCAGCCCTAGACCAATTAGCCTTATGGCAATTAGAATTAAGACTTGCTTAATTTAGCAAATTGTAGCTACTTTAATGGCGAGACTGCTGCCGCTCAATAGCTGCAAAAAGTTAAATAAGAGTTCAGAAGAGTGGGTGTTATAGCTGGGTCTGATAGATGCTTAGAGATAATTGAGGCTGTTAACATGCTATGTGAGGGCAAGGCTGCTGTTTTTTTGGATAGCTTGGCTATCTTTTAAGCTATTATTGGTTGTGCAGAGAGGAACAAGTCGAATCTTGATGATTTTACTATCTTTGAGACTTTATTCTGTGAGAAGTTTCTTACTTGCTTTGTGGATGAGCTTGCTGTTTTCTTTGTAGAGGATTTGCAAAGCTTGTTATAGGAATCAACTGAGTTTTTGGTATCGTATTATGCTTGAACTCAAGCACTTCTTACCAGAATGGGAGGATGAGACCGGCTTAGAGGACGTTAAGATGGGACGGGTGACACTTTGTTGTTAGCTTTGGAATTTTTTACACTTGGTTTTGTTGTGAGGTCTTTTGTGGATGGTTTTTATGATGATGAGTTGAAGGCTGAGTTTATTGATAAGAGTGCAGCTGGCAAGGACTTATTGTGGGGTTGCTTTGATGCTATTTGTGACAGTTAGAAGATTTTAGATAACAAGATTATAGCGCGAGAGAAGAGAGCGAAGGAGCTTCGCGTTAAGATGATGGAGAATGTCATCTGGGCTTCTACTGGTTTACTTGTTGAATAAGCACTTGCTAAATCTTATCTTGATATTACCTTCTTGAGTATGGTGACCCTTATGGAAGGATTAATGTTATTGATTTCGAACTCTTAGGTGATTGTGCCCTAAGTCTTGTTGCTGTCTGGTGATGTCTATAACTAGAGAGTAAACTTGAACCCAAAGCCTTTCTGGCAGTCTAATTAAGCACCTTAATAGACTTAGGTGGCTATAGGACGTGATTAAGCCTAGGGAAGAGCCAGAGTTGCTTGGTCCGCTTTCCTTGCAACGTCTGCTGCACCTCTTTTTGCCTCCTTGTTCTTACCAAATGGACCTCTTTCTCTTTGTGAATTATTTACGCATTTTATGATTAATGGAAAGGAAAAGTTGAACTTGAATGTTAGAGTTTGCTTCCGCTGTGGTAAGCATAATCACATTAAACCCTAATGTCTAGCTGTTGAAGATGAGTGTTTTAAACTATGGGAACAGACTTACTTGAGAAATATGATTACTGCAATGAGATTCCCTTCGACAAACCTTTAGACTGTTGGATCTTCTAGTGCACAGATGGTTGGTGACGTTAAGACGCCTATGCGAACTGAGAACTTGACCTAAATGCATCTTGATTGCTTGTCTAAGCTGTTTGGAGAGCAAGTTGAAGAAGTTGTTACCTCGGATGGAGCTTTTGGTGTAAGTGAAACCACTGTGGGTTCTTATAGCTGCACTTTGTATACGGAAGACCCTGACAAGCCTCTGGGAAAGAAAGACGACATTGAGGAAGAGGATGAGATGAGATCGCAGGTTCTTTATCTTACTGCTTTTTTGACTGAAGCAGTGAAGAGATTTAATAAGCGTCGAAGAGGAGAAGATGGAGCAATCTCTGTTGAGTCGCTTCTTAATGACCCGGTGGAAGAGGAGATCTCTGAGTCGGCTGCTTAACCTGCCCTAGTGTCGAAACCTAAACAGAAGAAACGCCCGAGGGAGATTCAAGGACGACAGGGAGGTGGCCCTTTTGATTGGAAAAAGCTGGCGAATGAAATCGAAGTCAAGATGAGCCTTATGGATTTGTTCCAAGTTAGCCCTGAAGGATCCTCAGCCTTGAAACATATGGCAACCCAAGTTACTACAAAGACTTGAAAGAAGGCCAGAAAGATAGCCATAGCTATAGGAGCAGGAAAAGGAGTTTGATTTGATCTGAACTTGAATGGAGCTACTGTGATTTGCTTAACAAAGGTTGCATACTAAGTCACTCCTATAATCAAGTACACCTATGGTTCAAAGACTTTTACACGGATATTGCCAGAGAATTCTGCATTGATAGATCAAGGCTTTGATATAAATATCATCTTAGATAGTGCAGTTCGCAAACTCTTCCTTACCTGACGTATGTTGGCTGATTTGGGAATTGAGAGCTTTTTTATTAAAACTTTTACTGGGGAATCAGCAAGAGTTTTTGAGTTTGTTGTTATAAATATGGGAGTGATGTTTATCTGGAGATCTGTGTAGGCGATCATCAGACCGGTTACTTTGAAGATTGAGGACGAGTCAGAAGTTAGCATAATCCTGGGTCTGCTTTGGCTATGGGAGGTTGCGGCCTTTATTGACATACGAGCGGGCACCTTATGGATTGGGGAAAAATCGAGAGGAGAACCGAGGGTGAAGGTCAAAGGGCTTGTAATGGGATTGTTTCACTATTATCGCCTTTGTCTTACTTAAGATGGACCTCTTTTGTCTCTAGATCTTGGTGCTGTTATTGAGGAAGATGTGTTAGAAGATGATTTTGATACTGATGATTTTAACTCAGAGAATGACTCTGATGATTTAGAAGAGGCTTTAGAAAACTAGATTTTATATTAAGACCAAATTGTTATGTCGGAAAACTGTTTGATTATTGTTATTTTATTAGGTTTGACAATTGTGTTAGGTTACTATCGAGCATAGACTTATTTATGACTTATTTCACCTTATCTTCCTTTGGTATTTTGGAACGTTCCATATATCACACCTAGGATTGGTGGGGAGCACACGCCTTTTGGCTTTGCTTGGATAATCAAGTGTTAGATGCTTATCGATTTTTGATGTCGTATTCTACTGTCTTGTCGCTTGAAGAACTACCTGCGGGGAGTTTTGTGACATGATAAGAGCAGAGCCTGTTATGTGGTATTAATACCGCTGTGAACGTTGATCCTGCACTATTTCCTACCACAAGGAGACCTCAGCCTCGTGAACTTATTTTTGAGTCTGAAGTGTCAGCTGATGATGTGGAAAAGTGGTTTGGAATTACAGGAGTTCACCTTGGTCCCTAGGTACCAGATCATCTGAAAGATGATGTGATGAGAACCTTTTATATATATAAAGACCTAAATGCATTTAGCATCCTTGATATGCAACTTACGGACTTGTATGTTTATAAGGTTAGATTGAAGGATGGCATAACCTTTTGGAATAGGTCTAAGAGGAAATTCTGGACCGTTCCACAGAAGTATTGGCTTTATCGTCTCGTGCAGGAGGGAATTGATGCTGGAATGTATGAGTTTACTATTGCTGCTAACGGCAAGTTGTTAGATTGGGCCGGCGAGCTAGTGCTGGTAGACAAGAACCCAGAGAGTTCAAATCTATTGCTTGAACTTCGGTTGACGTTTAATTATGGCAATGTAGATAAGGACATGCTTGCAACGTCCATCACTTTCCTTAAAGATGTGCATGAATACCTTTTAGATCTACGTATTGGATTATTTTTACTATTTGATCTGAAGCATGGCTATTGGGTCGTTCTAATTTATCCTCTAGACCGATATGTCTTTGCATTTAGCATCTTAGGTTTCCTACAGCTGCAACTAACTAGAATGCCTTAGGGATTTCAAACTGCAGGATTTTTATTTACAGAACTTATGGCGATAGCAATAGGTGCTTTGCTTGAGCCTAATGTAGAAGGGTTGTTTTTGAGTCCTTTAACTCATAATAGACTGACGGAATTAAGCTACTATATAGATGATATTTTTGTGACTTATGAGACCTTTGAGGAACAATGGACTTTTATTAAGGAGTGATTTTTTTTTTGTTTTGATTGGGCCTTTTTTAAGCTGTCCTTTAAAAAAGTGTTTCTTGGCTGCGATCAGATCCTTGCTTTTGGAGTGACGTATTATACCTATGGCATTATAACCATAAAACCAGAAAGAAGTGAGAAGTTGTCTAAATAGCCTGTGCCAAAAAGTCAAACCGATGTTAGAGCATTCCTTAAAGCTATTAGGCCTACAAGACAATGGATCAAAAATTGTGCTGAAATTTCGAAACTATTTACACGATTGATTGGCAATATTCCTTAGCAGTGGACAGATGCAGAAGCCTTTTCATTCTCTATCTTAAGATCCCACATGTTTGAAGTCTTAGAGATTTATGGCTATCGATATAACTATGCGGTTAAGGCATACACAGATGCATTAGGGTATGGTGCTGGACTGCTGATAACCCAGACTTAGGAGAAGGTTGACGTACTGTTGGTATATGACAGCTTTCTCTTTAATAAGCCGCAAAGAAGTTATGGCACCTATAAACGTGAGCTTTTTGCTATAGTTGAATTTACTTGAAGACATGTCTGCTTTTTTATCAATCCTCTAAGTATTAGGTCAATTGTGTACACTGATCACAAGCCTTTTACCTTTTTCCTGGATTTTATATACCATGAAGGAATCTATGCCCGCTGGGTGTCTGAACTGAGATCTATTAATATAATCATTATGTATATTAAGGGAGAAAGAAATAAGATGGCTGATGCTTTGTTGCGTACTATATTCCCGGACGAGTCTTGTGAAGACATGAAGTTACTGAGTGAATTTGGCGAAGTTGATTTAGAAGGATCTTGGGTCTGGAAAGATGGCTTTGGAGGATATTAAGAACTGATTGAACGAATATCTGCTGTGGAGGCTGAATTACTTTTTGCTGCAGGTGACAAAGTTGTCAACTTTAATTCTATATGTTGTTTTCTAATTGTTTGGTTAGATGAATCAGGGAACTTGGAGTCAACGCTGAACTTTTTGAAAGATGATTATATTGAGCTAGTATACATTTACTTTATGGCCACAGAGATAAACATTAAGGAGAGCTTTGGGGAATACTTTAAGGAACTTTGGTATTTTGATATTATGCAAATGCTTTCTATAGGACTTTGCGATTTATATGATTGAATTGGGACTAAGGCTTTGATTAATAAAGCCAAGCAATATAGATTTGTGGATGGATGCCTAGAGCATTACTGGAAGGGTTTATGGAAGCGCTGCCTTTGTCGTGATGAGGTAGCTGCAGCTTTTAAACAAGCTTATGATCTATTTGGACACTTTTCCTCTATATTGACGCTTTGTTGTTTTAATTCATCTGTTTATTGGCTTACAATGGCTGTGGATACTAGAGATTACTACTTGGGATGTCTGAAGTGTGCTGAGTTTGGATCTGGAAAACCTAAAGCTTTTTTGCTTTTTATAATAGTTCATGCGCTTTTTCATGTTATTGTAGCTGACTTCGTTAGACCTTTTTTGACTACAAAGGCTGGTAATTGATACTTTTTGCTGCTTGTTGACTACTTTAGTCGTTTTGTATGGGCAGAACCTACTTCTGATATATTTGCAACTGTTGCAGTAGGTGTATTGTCATTATGGCGATACTGAGTTGGCACAACTTCTTTATGTTACTACTTGGATCCTGGAGGAGCTTTTATTTTAGACAAGCTATATAAGTTCGTGAGGAAATTAGGATCTGATGTTGTGAATAGTTTTTTGGGATCGCATAAATCAACTGGTATGGTTGAGGTATATTGCAAGATTTTATAGGCGATACTCTCTAAGATCTTGACCGGATTAGGAGGTATTTTAATCTATGATTGGGATTTACAGTTACTTAAGGCCTTAATGAATATGAACATGCGACATATGGCAGGTGTTGGGTCGTCTTTATTTGAGATATTATATGGATGTTTGCTGAGAGGTCCGTTGGAGACCTTATACCTAAGCTTTGATGAGAAGAGCCTGAAGGCAGCCTTTGCGGAAGGACACTTTGAACTACCTAC
The DNA here is from genome assembly GCA_902806585.1 of Xylaria hypoxylon. Classification (NCBI taxonomy): domain Eukaryota; kingdom Fungi; phylum Ascomycota; class Sordariomycetes; order Xylariales; family Xylariaceae; genus Xylaria; species Xylaria hypoxylon. The sequence continues at coordinate 5,524,637 of CADCXB010000001.1, forward strand.
GGAAGAACAACTTGATGCCCTTCGGCTTGAATATGCTTAGAGTGTTTAATGCTGCTGTGAGGAAATGAGTGAGGAGATGGAGGAGAAAAGAAACATGCGAAGGCAACTTTATTTTGCAAGAAAGTTAAAAATTGATGTTGGAGACTTTGTTATGATTCTATAGGAGGGTAAACCTAAAAAACTGTTTTTGAGATGGAAAGGCCCGTTTGTTGTGCATGAATAAACTGGAAGATTGTCATTCTGACTGAGTAATATTGATGGATTAGTTATACCTATTTACATATATTACAAAGACTCCTTTAAACTATTTAAACCTAGATATGGTTATATCTGACAACCTGACGATTTGTTAGTCTTGTTTAAACAGACTGTTTGATATAGATGATTGATTGTTGGGACGACTCTATTGCCTTTGGAGTACTCGTTTGGCCTGTTGTTGGCCTCTATCTGTATTAATCCCTCTATTTGTCTTATTCTGGTACCTAGGTATATGGGTATGTCTGTGCCAGTTTTGTTGTGGGTACGTTTGTGCCTGTGTGAGAGGGTACGTTGGTATATCGGCATGTTGATGTTATAATTTAGGCAACGGGAAGGTATACGATATTGGTACAAACCGACCTTTGAAGGAAGGCACTTAGCTTTGGTACATCTTTAGATGTATTGTTGCTATTTAAGATAGCATATATAACTTGACCTCGCTTACACAAACCTTTTTACTTTCTTCTTTCATCTTTTTTTACCTATTCTTTTTCACCTATCTTTCTTCAACCTTTTTTAGTTAACTTTCTTTAGTCAACCTTCTTCAAACAGTCAACAGATAAGTTATCACATTAGGAAGGTTGGTTTATATTAAGCAGACCTTTGCGTTTTTGTGAGTCATTATTTTACAAGTTGTTACTCTTTCTTTGCCTGGTTGTCTGACCACTCATCTTGATCATTCATTTTGACTCACCCAATCTTGCACGTACTCTAGTTTTGTACGTATTTATTATGTCTTTTTTTGAGGGCTCCCCATTGGTGGAGATTTTGATTAGTGCTTATAAAGGCATACGTCCTTCCTTTTTTAGCAGCATCCATCCTGACACTTTTAATGAATGCATCCTTATAGGGATGGATCCTCACGCTGCGATACAGCCTATATTCGTACATATAAATATAGGAGATAACTATGGTAGTGCACATCGCTCTCTCTCTACGTCGCTCAGAGAAGTCCTTAGCACTAGTTTGCACCTCAGAGCCGTTTTTTACAAAGCTAATCTTAAGTGTTATTTTATTTCTCACATTGCACTATACCGCTTTGGCACACTGCTTGCTATGAAAACACTCTTGTTTGCGTCTCATTATGTACCAATCCCACCATCATTGCCTAGCAATTAATCAATGTGGATAAACGTCGGCCCTTTCTATGCTAGCAATTATATGATTATGTGGCCCGAGGATGCTCGTCAACCTCTGCCAGAGCCGAGTATCATGTCTGTTAAGTGGAATCTGGCCAACACTAACTACTTTTATGATGACCATCTATATGACCGCATCTCAGCTTTTAAGATGATATAGCCTTTATCTTACGTTGTTGGGATAATGAAGGAGTGTTTGAACTTTCTTACTTGTGACTATGTTACAATAGGGGAGTTGAGCTATTATATGCTGTTGTGGACTTATTATAAGCAGTTCTTTGGAGAGCACTGGTGCTTTGGAAAGACCTTTGAGTTTGAGCTGGTTTTTGGTCTGAGAAAGTTTGTTATTTACATGCTAACTATCATCTGAGAGGTAGAGGAATGGGGTCTGGCTTTCTATCCTCACCTGGGTTATGCAGTAAGAGCGCGGTCTGACGCTGAGGTAGTGAGATTTTATGAAGATGATCCTTTTGACCGTTTTGGAGCTCTCGCGCTTAACTACTTTAGAAACTATTTCCTTTAAGTTACGGGTTATTTATTGCCTAGAGATCTGGTTAGGTTTCAGAATGCTGGATTTTGTGACATTGATCAATATCTGCTGTATTGTGTCGCTGGATATGCAAGTCATGCTGCTGGTGTTGCCGAGGTTGTGGCATCATTGGGAAATGTTTATGATATCTTTTGATTAATCGATGTTTGATATGATGCGATGTTTGATTAGATAACTGCTGTTTCTTATAGACAAATAGTTGTATCGTTTGATGCAGCTAGTTGTGCTGTGGCGCGAACTATTTTTGAGGGTACTGATTTGTTCGCTTATTGCATGGATTAGGTTGAGACCGTGAGTACGACGTACACTGGATTTCTGTTTAACTTTAATATTGACACTAGCTCTTGCCGACCTAACATGCTTACTTGGGAGGTTAATGCGTGGCGAATTTGCAATGTGACCGGTGTGTTTGTGTTGAGGGTATTACTGGAAATGCTTGATCCCATGTTAGTGCCAGCTCGTTCTTTAGTGGCAAATGATTTTACCTGCGCTCGCGGAGCAATTGTTCCCTTTTACTTTAGAGACCTTACTATATATGGCCGCAGACCTTTTGTTGCACTAGGATCGCCTTTTGACCCTGCATTATTGTTTACTATGGCCTTTTGCGTTTTGTTTCTAGAGGTTTGGCTGATAGTATCAAATCTGACAGCTGATCTTTTTTGTTGCTTTCTGAGATTTGGTGAGACTTGTGTTTATGGTGAGACCTAGTTGGCATGTTGCTGTCGAAATTAGGATGAATAGGTATTTGATGAGTTTGAGTCTGAAGGTGAAGGTGATTGGAATTAAGATGTGAATATGGCTTCGATGGAGGTTATTGCACCTGATAATGCTACGCCTAGCCATGTTATTTAAGGCTTTCTGCGAAGTATCATGGGTGAAGGATGGTTGTTTTTTTTTTTTGGAGATTTTTGTTTTATTTGCAAGGAACTAGTTTATGTAGGAGAAGAGGTCATGTTAACTAATTGCAAGCATTGGTATCACGTGGCATGCTTTATATCTTGGTTGGGTTATTATGATTTTTGCTTTATGTGTTGACGCGGCATTGAGGATCCTCCCCCTACACCAGTTATTGTACTTGTTGCTTTTTCTACGTTTGTAGATCCTGCTGTTACTGATGATTATCATGATGATGATGCTGAGCAGCCCGAAGCTATTGAGCAGCCTGAAGTTATTGAGCAGCCTGAAGCCATTGAGCAGCCCGAAGAACCCGATATCTTTGAAACCCCTTTGGTTTTGATGCAGGCAGCTGAGAACTACGTCCTTGAAGATCATTCAGTATTTATTGTAGCTATGATGTATTTTGACGTGATGGATTATGCTACGTTTGCGGCGCCTGGTGCGATTATTATGGAACGTGTTGAGGATATGAGATTATTGATAGTTGAAGGCTTTTTTTATGTTGTTAATTGAATCTGCGCGCTACGCCGAGAACTGAGTGCAGCATTGGAGTTGGCTTTGGTTTAGCAGCGAGAATTTGACAGAGCATTTAATCGATTCTTGGACCGATTGAATCAGTTACAGAATGAGCAGACTGAAGAGATTGACGATATTATTACTAAGGTGAAGGCTACTGTTGATGGCCCTCGGGAGGAATCATCTGATTATCATGATGAGGAAAATGATGTTGTTTGATTGGCTGATCGTTTGATCAAAGGAAAGGGGATATGTTGTCGCTGGGTCGGCTTTGTTTGCCTTGGGAGTAGAAGGTGGCATGGTGATAGTTGCCGCATTATACGGTCATGGTTACCTAGTTTGAGGTGTCGCAGGGGTATGACGTGGAAATGAGTGGAGAGTGCCTGCCGCACCATGTAATTGGTAGATTTCTAGTTATCCTCATTCCCCTGCTACTTTGCTCCGACCTTCTCTTTTATTCCAATATATCTCCGTTTCTCAACCGTATACAATTCCGTCTTGGTGATATACCCTCTTTCTAAGGGAACGAATGACGAGATCTCGTCAGCCTCTGTATCCGGGTACCGTCCGGGGACGACCTTGAATAGCTATGATTGGGAGGTTGCGAGTTACAGGGATTTAAGACACTACTAATAGACAGTCTCGATTCAGAACCCGATTGTCGATTTCCCGAAAGGTTGGATATATATACTGTGCGTACCCAGACAGTAGCAAGGGTGACATTCTTGGCGCCCTTACTTAGGTAGTATACTGATAAAGCGAACAAAGTGAACCCAGTGCCTTGTGGTGCCAAATAACAAAGATGATGGGAATCAGTATGTACTTAGTATATTGTGATTGCCCTGCTCTTGCATAAAGGAGAAAGGTGGCACAAATATCGGAATAAAAAGCCCATAAACCAGTCTCTTTAATCATTCATCGTCAATGATAACCAGACCTTTCCAAATGAGAAGAAGGCTAAGCTCAAAAGTGAAAGAATGGATACTAGTGTAGGGACTGACAGCACAGCCCAGACGGATGTAATGGAAGCACTTGCTTCCAGGGTCGAGGACGAAAAGATTCGTCACTCGCCGCAGCATTACATAGTAGATTTTAGTTGAACGTGGGGATTAGACTGGGCCAGTAGTCAAACGGGACAACGTGGAGCAGTAATACTGCTAGACTCGGTATACCTAGTAGAAATGGCAGGTAACAAAGGAACAAGAGATGGCAACTTACGCATTCTAGTGTGCTGTACTGTAGATAGTGTGAATACCTAGCGAATAGTATGCTTCGCCTCAACAGTGACTCCAGGGAGGGAGGCTGCTGTAGTTGACCGCTACGCTAATGCCGTGACAAGCGGGAATCTCGCAGTACCGTGCAAAAACAACCCGATATGCCACGAAAGAGGTAGTGTAGTGTACACCAGGTATTCTACAGGATGATATCAGCGGATTCCTTGATTCTTGGAATGGTCAACCTTGAAGGTAAGTGGCCATATGAAAATAAATTGTTCCAAGAGACGACGAGATACGTCTGACAGATGCAATTACTAACCAGAACAGCCTGTGCCTGACATATGGAAGTGACAATGGAATGAATTGCATGCACCTACCTCCTGCTAACACGGTACAGGCAGATGCCCTATGCTTTCGCACTGAAGTAGCTACCCGTTGCTATGACACGGGCCTGCACAGCTTCCGCCTTTGTTTTAATATCGACCGAGGGACAAACAAAAGCGAGAAACCCGGGTTTAAAAAAGGCGAAAAGAAGATGTTGTACCAATTAACAATTATCGGGGTATCTTTTTGAAAAATAGAAATAAAATACATTCCATAACAATCAAGAGATTCTACATAGTGTAAACAGAGGCAAAGCTAGCCAAGTTATAGTACCGGATTAGGTACTACCAGGTACTACCAGGTAGCCTAGGTAGTGTACAACATCTATTACAGGTAGGTGGCCCTTGCCTATGATGCCTTGTTGCAGCCAACTAACAAGCATAACAGGGAAGAAAAACACAGTATGTCGCACACGGCCCCACATGCAATCTCGTGGCATTCTCGTTTCCTTTCGTGGCCACTGGCCCATCACCGAGCCCCGGTTGATACCCGGGCGATATGACGTAATTTAATATAAATGAGGGAGCACTCAGTCAATCATAGCATCATCATCATTGATTGCCCTATCGGAAACCACTTTCCCTGCATGTTATCCCGTGCCGTAGGCCGAGCGTTCAACAACAAAATCGCCGAAACAAATTAAGCTTATTCGATTGAGATAGGTAGGTACTACACTACCTACAATAGTAGTCGATAGTCGAGATGAGGACGGACTTCTCAGACGAGAAGAGAGAAATAGGTGGTCTTCTCTTGGACAATAAACAAGTTGACGGGAGTACATTGTCGTGAATCCATTTGAATTAAGTATGTACCTACCTACAATTCCCCGCATCCGAATCTATAACATGAGGCAAGACAAATCTACATGTCAAATATTGTAGCCAGCGGCGAGTTCGTGATGACAAGACGTCGGGTGTAGTTTAGGTGTGCCCGACATCGTGTTACCGATCAAGCTTTCACGAAGCATTGTATAAGCTTTGTCCCTTTCTTGGCTACTTGGCTCAGGTAACACATATATGCGCAATAAAAGGAGTCGAATCAGGACAGGTAGCTTTACTCTCATACTTGGATTTTACACTCTAATCTTCAATGGGTACGTTGGTATGTATAACTTCATGTATGATGACAAACGTTCAATTATAAAACAGGGAAGCTTCATGCGTGCGCAGTACAACACGATAAAAAGAAACTCTAACTACCTATCTAACCTAGGCAACTGATATCTCATGCTCATGTAAATCTTCAGTTCCGCAGTTAACCAACCACCAGGCCTGATCACGAGTCAAACCAGTCTACGAACCGCTCCTCACCTCTCTTGACAAGGCTCAGAGGGACGAACTGTCCATTATGCAGCTTGAGTGTGATACGTGTTTCGCACGTCTCTATGACACCTCTAGACCTCTGGACAGCCTTCTTGTATAACGTCTCTTTCTGGCCTTGGTCCATGCGCGCGACTTCATCGTTAGACGCCCAGTCGTCGACCGCGTTCTCGATACTGTACTTCTGGAAGATGTAGGCGAGCGCTGCGAGCACTTCAACGATGGCAAGGCGTCGGCCGATGCACGATCGTGGGCCTTCGGAGAACGGGATGAACGATCCTTGCACGGGCCGGAACATCGACGCGCTCGTGTCTGGACCCGCATACCCGCCAAAGTCTTCCGACTCGGGCACGTCTGACTGTTTCTCGTCCTCACTAAGGCTGGGCCGGAACCAGCGCTCTGGCACCCAGTCGTTAAGGTCATCCGGCGCACCGGTGATTTTACTGGGCCTCGCCGGCCAAGCGCGGGGGTTTCGTTGGCAGCCCGTCACACAAAGGCCGAGATAGGTATTAGCCGGCAGCGTGCGCCTAACGCCATCAATCATGATAGTCTGCTCTTTTGTGGGCGTCGACTTCTTAGGTACTTCTACGACAGGTGGCAGGACACGCAACGTCTCATTCATGACGGCGCCGAGCATGGATCCCTGCATGACACCAACTTTTTCTTCGTAGTTCCACGTCGCCGGGTCCGAGTCACGGCCCAGAATAGTGTCGATATCTTGCTGTAGACGCCGCTGCGCTGCCGGGTTATTCGCAAGCTCTAGCATCGTGAAATGCATCACGTTGGCTGTGGTCTCGTGACCCGCCAAAAACATAATAAACGCATTACCGATAATTTCCGAGTCGTCTAGCTGAATTCCAGCTTTACTCCCGGCCTGCTTGTCCTGATATGAGGTTGCGACCAGTGAGCCCATGAGATCCATGCCTACACCCCTGTCTCCCCGGCGAACATCTTGTATCTTTTGCTGTAGGAATTCCTGCATGTATAAGTCGTAGTTATCTCTAGCGTCCTTTGCCTCTTTGAATACTTGTAACGGAAAGTGATCTATAACCAAATTAGCGCTATGCAGCTACATCATCACCCAGAGTTGATTTACATACTCAAAATGAGCTTAGGCGTCAACAAAAGTGGCAGGAGATGATGTAGGAGGCCGCCGATAGACTGGCTAAAGGTCATGGTATGCCCCTCTGGGGGTTCGAAGCTCGCATATCTGGCTATTTTCGAATCTGCATCATCTGGCAAGGATTGACCTGGCCAAGAGAGACGCAGTCCGAAGCCGGCATAGCTGATGATGTTGAGGGCCATGGACATTGTATCATGCTCAACGGTTTTGAAGGTCCCGTTCTCCTGAGTCCGTAACCAATGGTCGGTCATTCCTTGCGCTTGATCGATGGCGGCTCTGAATACCAGGGCTGAGTTTTTCTCGTTAAACGATGGAGATATAATCTTTCTATGCATGCGCCATAGAGCCCCCTCTATTGTTACGATATTACGACCAAACATGGCAAGGATTCCGTAATACTCGAGAGGTTTGGGGAAGTCATCACGTCTCGATGTGATGTCGTGGATAACATCTGGACTAGCCGTATGAAGTGTTATGCTGGTCGGCGTAGCGATGAGGATATTTTCGCCCATCTTGGCGAACGGCGCAAACTTCTTCCTGTGCTGCCAATTGTTTTCACAGACACTTGCACATCGCCCCAGTTAGTCTACGCCACAATATTTGCCGCTGAGGTAAACGAGTCGACATACTCAACAATTTCTTCCCAGTATTTTTTTGGAACAAGTAGCTTCCATATTGGGATCCAAATGAAGCCAAGGGCTTGCGCTATGTTGTTGGATGGATTCACAGCTAGATACCGGTAAGTTTTAGGTAAAGCCGTCAATATATAGTCGTCACTTACGAACAACATAGTACGGGAGCCCAGTAGATTTCGCACGAGCGATATTGTGGCGGAGGCCAGAAATAAAGTTGAAACTCCACCATGCGACGAATGCGCCGGTAATTAGGAGTATTGCCGACAACATTTTACTAGCAGCCCTCCTTTGTCGCCTTGTCTTATTCGAGTCGTCGTGGGCGTCGCTGATGGTTCGATGGGACTGACTTATCGGCTACAGAAGCTATCAAGCTCGGTCGCGGCTCACCGCTAGATGGATAGATGGATTGGATCTTGCGGATTGATCTTGCGGACTGGGCATAGAAAATCGAGTCGGCCAGCCGGTCCTCGTTATAGCAAAGCGAAACCGAGCGAAACCGAGTATAATAAAGAAATACTGAGTAAAGAAAGAGGAGCCGCCGCTAAGAAGCGAGCTCTCGTAAAGTCTGGCACATGTCATATGTCGGTCGTGGTTCGGCGCGACCTTCCCACCTGGTGCGGGACGACAGTATTAGTCTTACCATTAGTCTTACCAGCTTACCAACTGTTACCTGTTCTGGTATTTGACATGTCTGGACATTTCGCCTCTACGGTACTCTGTAACCGACCGAATAGTCTCGGATCTGCCATGTCCCGACAGGGCTCGTTACAGCCCGAGTGGGGCCCAGTCCTCTTGTTTGGCGTCTCGAGCAATCAAGGGTATCTGATAGGCTGATATAATGCACAAACTGCCTACTACTATAGGTAGTACAGTAGGTGGTGTTCTCGGTCTTGTCTATCTACCTACTAAGTAGGGCTGGCTATTGAATTGCTTTGCCTACTAGCGGCAGGTTAGGTAGTCTATCTACATGTAGTGTGTGTACACTACAAAAGGTACACTAGCTGGCCAACCTTGTAAGCGAACACAACCACATGGCCAACGACCTCGCTTAGACTTCCCCTCCCGCTGATTCGCTAAGGGTTAACCATTGATACTCGCCGGGATTACACTAAATGAGCAAGCCATCTCAAATACGGGATACGTCAAGTTGGTTCTATAGTATGTTGCTTGGCAAAGGGGCACTCAACTATCGTTTTGCGAGGCCCAGGCAAATAAAGAAGATTGTAAACTACATATTAAGTGTGTAACCGTCGCCGTAGGTAAGTTGTTCTACTACTAGTAGGTAGAAGACTATTCTTGTACTTTTATCATGTGATGGGATAACTTCTTTCTATCGCACGACATGTTCCTTCATCGCAGGATGGGATACTATCTAGGTAGGTATTAACACTTACACTAGCCTATTTTTTAACTATGAACAATCAGCCACATGTACCTAATTAATTACTTACTACCTACTAGGTAGCTATTACCTTTTGGCTGTCTGCATGCAATGTACTCATAGAGGGAGAATTGGCGCCGAAATTGCTTTAAGCGAGAACTTTTTGACTATTTTTCTTCTCCTTCTTTTCATTATATTTTCTAGAATGGCTGCAACATAGTAAAGATACCATGGGTATACCTACATAGTAACATGCACAACACCAACGAATCCCCCTTAGAAATAGGCTTAGTGCAGCCACCGATCAGTGGGCCACTAGTCTAGGTCCTGTACAATAACCCCGGACAGACTGCCCGGAGCACATCATGTCTGCAACTACACCAGTGTAACATTTATGTGTAGGTCTCGTTTGTAGATGGAAAGACAAGAACCTACATGATATCCTAGATGATGGGCACACTCTAGAATAGCTCGCATCAAGTTTTAAATAGCTCTGTCTGGGTTTAACTACTCAACCGAATAGCCTCCTATTCGTATTTAGATTCCCATTTGCGTCACCATCGCTCTAAACTAACCTCCCTAATACTAGAAACTTGCGAGCTTGAATGACTCAAGAGGGTTATAGGATGAGTACGCATATACCCATAGAGTCGTTCGTCGATGCCATGTTGAGCGAAGCTTAGTTCAGGTTCTACAATCACAATAGGATGATTTCCGCTCATAGGATGATATTGTAGAGCTGCATTAGTGCTCACTCGTGATAGTTGCTAGTGATCCCACGAGGGCGCCTCAAAACGACATGCATATTACGGCTGTTAGTTGTACGACAACGCCATCTCAAAACGACGCGCATTATGTTTTTGGTGGTACACCTTATACGTCACAGTCAACAGATGGCGTCTCATGGTCTCCACCCACCTTCACAAAACCTAGGGAAGGTTGGTCGTGGGGAACCAAGTGTTCTTATTTCACCGGTTATTGATAAATAGTAGCACATTGGATCTGGGCTACCGTGCCCGTCATATTTAACCTCGAAAAAAAAAAGATTGGGAAAACTCCGCCAACACAACATGTGTGTCGCTGATGCCACAGTACTGACATAACTCAACGCAGCAAGGCGAAAATAAGGGCGTGATAGAGCGCTGGGAAGAACTAACGAACTCTCCAAGCCCATCTTTAGATTCGCCCTCTAAGTCGCGGGATTCGTGTTTTCGGAACCGCCAGCCATCTATTTATCCATCCATGTATCCTTTTGTTCGAAAGCAACCTCGGACGCCTTCTACCTATGCATATGTGTGCAGAGAGACACATCTCTCTACCTCTTCTTCGCCCTGCCCTCACTCTACACCGAAATAAAGGCCCTCAGAGCACGCACTGCATCTCCGTCATGCGCTTTAAGTAATTCGGTGGCTTTCGGTTTCGTCAATTCGAGCTCATCGACCTATGAAATCGGCACACAAGAATCAGATGCTGGTCTCTCGTTGTAATAGCAGTCACGCTCCCCATTGCTCTTCAACTCGTGCCACAAAAAGAACCAAAACGCAAATAGCGTATTAGAGGGACTTACAAGTAGCGCGACATCCGCAGCATCAACCTTAACCTTCTTGACCTCCTTCTTCTCCACGGCAGGGGCAGCGCCCAGGTTCTTCATAGCCTTGCTAACAGCAGCCGCATCGACTTCCGCAGCCTCAGTGCCGTCGCCGTTGGAATCCATGCTCGCGAGCGCCGCGGCAGCTTTGCGGTCCTCGGCTGACTTGGCCTTCACCACCTCCTCTTCGACATCACCGGCGGTGGCGCCTTCTTTAACGGTGCGGGGTTGCGGTTCGGCCATTGTGTTCGATTACGTGTGTCGGATAGAAGGCGGCGGTGTTATTCGACGAGTACGACGAGCTAGGAATTTCGAGAGTGGGCAATATGAACGAATAGATTGGTCTTGCTAGTAATATTCTCTGGTATCGGTTGGTGGTGAGATCAAATTGGTGTCGTGTCAGAGCTACCTACCTAGGTAGCAGGCCTATCCGAGTGGTAGTGGGCTGAACATGTACGTACCTAAGCGGGGAACACTAGGTAAGTTAAGTACCGGGCAATACCTGGGCAACAGCAGGTATAGTGCTATACTACACTAGGTACCTCTTAGAACAGGGGATATATCGTCAGAAGCTGTCCAATATGGCAATTCTGGCATGTAAAAAGTGGCTTCATTTGAGTCATCCCTCAATATCGTCATGCATGATAAATTCTCGATTGACGTAATTTTCAACAACAGTCCTCATACATTCATATCCTCAATTGGCCGCAGTTCAACTATAGTAAGGCCCTTGCATAATTGTTGAAGCATCGGCACTATCCAGACCGTTTTAGAGTTCGTGATTGGTAACTCAATCCAAACCCTCTTACGAACCGAGACAAGAGGGGGCAATATAAAATAAGCCAACATGGCGCCCTCTACAGAGCGCACAAACGGCCACAAAGCCAGCGCAGACTGGACACCTTCGTCATGGCGCACGAAGCCTATTAAGCAATGTCCCGAGTATCCAGACATCGCGGCGCTTCACAAGGCCACGGGAGAACTCAGCCGGCTCCCGCCCATCGTGCACCCGCACGAAATCGAGAAGCTGAAGCAGTCGCTGCGGGATGTCGCTCGCGGCGAGGCTTTCCTCCTGCAGGGCGGCGACTGCGCCGAGCTGTTCGACTACTGCCGCCAGGATGCTATCGAGTCCAAGATCAAGCTCCTGCTGCAGATGAGTCTGGTGCTGATCTGGGGCGCCGACAAGCGCGTCGTGCGCATCGGCCGCATGGCCGGGCAGTACGCGAAGCCGCGCTCCAGCCCGACCGAAATTGTTGACGGGAAGGAGGTGCCATCTTTCCGTGGCGACATCTTGAACGGCTATCTTCTCGAGGACCGAGAGTTGGATCCGCAGAGATTAGTCAAGTAAGGCCATACCCTTCTTATACCGTCTTACGCTACAGGAGAATCTACGGATATGACTATCCATGTCACATAAACTAACAAGACACAGGGCATATAACCATTCAGCGGCAACGCTCAACTACGTCCGAGCCGCCATCTCGGCAGGGATAGCAGACTTGCACCGGCCATTAAACTGGAGTCTAGGACACGTTAAGGATCCAGAGCTAAAGGCTAAATACACGGCTGCAGTACAGTTCCTACAGGACATGCTGCGCTTTATGACCACCATCGGGGCAGACAAGAGTCCCAAGCTCGACACCATCGATCTCTTCACAAGCCACGAGGGCCTACTCCTCGAGTACGAGGAGAACCTGACACGCCTAATGGACGTGCCCCCCACGCTAAGCCAGCATCCAGCCGAGGGCAGCCAGGCACGAAAACAGTACTACAACACCTCGGCGCATTTCCTCTGGATAGGGGACCGCACCCGGCAAATCGACGGCGCCCACGTCGAGTTCTTCCGGGGCATCGCGAACCCAATCGGCATCAAAGTCGGCCCGACGACGCCGACCTCAGATCTCCTGGAACTCCTCCGGATCTTGAACCCGGACGTCGAGCAGGGTAAGATCACGCTGATCACGCGGTACGGCGCATCCAAGGTCCGGGACCTTCTCCCATCGCACATCCGCGCCGTGGAGGGGAGTGAGTACAAGCGGGCCGTCATCTGGCAGTGCGACCCCATGCACGGGAACACGCGGTCGACCGGCGCGGGCATCAAGACGCGGCGCTTCGACGACGTCTTCTCCGAGCTGCAGGAGACGCTGCAGATCCACAAGGAGGAGGGCAGCTACCTAGGAGGCGTGCACCTCGAGCTCACGGGTGACGCCGTGACGGAGTGTCTGGGTGGTAGCGAGGGCCTCGACGAGGACGACCTGTCCACCAACTACACGAGCTTCTGCGATCCACGCCTCAACGAGCGACAGGCCCTCGAGCTAGCCTTCCTCGTCGCCGATAGTTATCGGAAGGAGAGGGCTCTATGATGCGGACGATGAGAGCCGAGAGCAAAGGGCAAAAGGCTGCAGACGAAATATTATGAGAAAGAGCGAAAAGGAACTATTCCCAAGAGATATAGAGGCAGTTATGATGCATGAATTCGATGGGTTAGAGTCCATCAGGAAAATGAAACATGGATACGCTATACAACCAGCATTCTTGAAGAAAAGGGGAAATGGAGCAGCATTTATGAAAAGGACGGTTTGCGAAAAATCATTAGGAGTTTTAAACAACATAAATGATATCAGGTAACATGACGTGTTACCTATAAAAATTTACCAATGGCTAGCATCTACCGCGTTCTCTACGAAGATAACATTTCAAGAACTATCATAAGGCACATTGAGAGTTGACCATCGCAAAGTCGAGGTTTCTATCGGTATATTATTATCCACACTCCTCGTACAACCCTCGCCGTCGCTAGCGGAATCTATTAACACTACATGCTCGCTAATGCTCGCCGGACAATTATCAGTCTATGTCTTTCCTCAAAGAAATAACACAACTGGGTATGGTAGTGTGTCCGCCGCCACTTTCGGACTACGTCCCTCCATATGTTAAAACCCATCAGACCAGTCGCAACAGCCTCTTGGGGTGTCTTCAAATCGGAGAACAAATTTGTTGGAATGATTTGGAGATGCTATGAGATGACAAACTAAGAGAGGAAAAGAAAGAGAAGACCACGGAACTGATCTAAACCGCCAGTCAAACTCCCAGCCGAATGCCCGTTATCAAAACCGAGGAATATAACTGAATCATTCACTATGGGCACGTCACGTCATCCATAGACCCAAGGCCAATCAGCGCGTGAGAAAACCAGCTCGTCAGCTGCTTATGGGTTACAACTTCCTGGCGCTCCCAACTAGCCTCAGCTGGTGTATAAATGCCGACATGGTAAAGTAGGGATCAGAGATGGCCAACTGGATGAGGTGAATTGAGTGGAAAGGGTTCGTTATTTGGCTAGACCTCGCCACCCCGTGCTTTTCCTCTACGTCTAAAGAAGTCCATGACTCTCTTTGCTGCACCACTACTTCCTGCATGATCACGTGGTCTTCCATACTCTTCTTCGTCGTACGCATCTACGAACCTCTTGTTCTTTTGAAGCACGCGCTCGCCTTGCCGGCTGCTTGTCCGACGGCTGTCGTATTGGTCCGAGTCGTAACCGGATTGATAGGGAGCTGAGTTGGGTGGCCTTCGTTGTGGACGATCAATAGAAGACTCTGATTCCGAATTTAACACCGCACCTTGCTGTAGGTAGGAGGGAATTGCGGACGCTTGTGATTCTGAAGGGTAGCGACGATGAGCGAGGTTTGGGCCTTGACTAATTGGGGGCCGCGATACCGGTTGCGATCCCGGTTGCGATTCTAGGTGCTGCTCGTACATCCCGTCCGAATGGTGCTGTCCAGCATTACCGCGACTCTGAGGTGGGTTGACATATCGACCGTACGTGTCCACCTCTGGGGGGTCTTGAATCGGCAGATCAGGTTGTGAGCCATCCAGCGGCGGTGATGGGTCTTTGCTTAATCCCATGGCTTTCATTATAGAGAAACGCCTAGCGTTAGGCGGCCTCTCAGCCGGTGGTTGGGATCCCATTATGCTACCACTACGCTTCTTTCCAAGTCCCAAAGAAAACGATCTGCGGGAAGCGCGAGAATCTATGGATGCCCTAGACTCGCCCGGCATAGTATAAGACATACTGACGGGTGGGTATTTTTTGGAAGGTTTCTCGGCTGGATCTGCTCGCTTCTTCCGGCCACCGAAAATAGACCCGCTGCGGCCGAAAATCTTATCCCCAATCTCGCCGATGGTGTTCGATCTCCTGTGACCCTTGGCCCCGCCCGGTGGCGGCTTTGATTGGGTATTGAATCCGGAAACTTCAGCGAATTTAGGAGGCATACTAATACTCGGCCGTCCATAAGCTAGGTCGGGAGTTTCTTGCGGGATCGGGTTTGAAATAACGTAATTCTTCGAACCCTTCGGTTGTTGTATGCTTCCTTGCGCGTTAGTACCGGCAACGGCAGGGGGTAAAGGTAGGCCGTACGACGCTCGTGATGATTGAACTAGTCCTCTAGAACCAGAAGAATGTATTGATCCACCGGTAGCGGGTCGTGATACAGATGGCCCAGCAGCGGTAGTCATATATGGATCAGTTGTAGAGCGACCTTGACCTGCTCTTGGAGGAGGCACATCCCGACGGTGCGAGCTAGGTGGTTTTCTCGTTTCTCTAGGCGATCCAGTGTACGGCTCTTTCGCAACTGGTGGATCTTTCGGTAACGGCTTGTCATGCGGTGAAGAATGAATTTCCGCAGGGCCTTGGCTAGAAGATGTGGCCCTAGTCTTTCCGTGTGGAGAGGCGTGAACTTCGGACTGTTCCGCTCCTCTCTGGGTCTGAGTAGTAGGAGCGACGTATTCCACTTGCACAGTCCGCCGTTTATTATCCCTTTGTTGTTTCACATGCGTCGTGTCATCAGTATCGACTTTGCCCTGTTTTCGTGCCAAGTCACCTACTGCTACAGTAGTGGTGGCCTTCGCCTTGGTGGGTTCCCGAACAGACGCGCTTCTCGCCAAGCCCTCATTTTCAGCCTCATCGGAAGGCACTGTAGTGTTCTGAATCTCGCTAGATGTTGTCGTAGTACTAGTAATAAGCTCTACTACATGTGCATATTCGCTGAGCCAGCTGTGTCGAGCGACTTCAAATAAGTCCGCTCGCTTTCGAGGACTTGGTACTAGGATACGGCGAAGAAGGTCCCGAGCGTGCGGAGTGACATATTCGGGAAACGTGAGAGGGGTATTAACAATATACTTATACAATAAATTGATGTTATCGCCTTCCGGGTTGTCAGGGTCATCATCAAAGGGTAAATAGCCCGCGAGCATGGCATACTTTGGTAATGTGAGTTTTTATACTGTTCATAGGGGGGTGGTGTACGTACCAGAATAACACCACAGCTCCAGACATCTACCTTGCGGCCTGTGTACAGTGAGTCACTAACAACCAACTCCGGTGCAGCATAGCATGGGCTTCCACAGCTTGTCTGCATTAGGTCACCTCTACGCATGCCGTTTGGTTTAGTCTTGTCCAAACCAGATCGTTTAACAAAGTCGCGGTCAGGCAGATTCAGCTCTTCTTCTTCCGTCAACTCATCGACTGCATCGAAGGTGTTGGCAAACCCAAAGTCAGTAATGATGATATTGCGATTCCGATCAAGAAGCAAATTCTCTAGCTTAAGGTCTCGGTGGACAATGCCTTTCTTGTGCAAGTAACCCACGCCAGATATTAGTTGGGCAAAGAGCCTCCTGGCTGCATTGTCTTTAAGGTATCGATGGTTTAAAATGTAGTCGAAGAGCTCACCACCAGATGCATATTCGAGCACAATACCGATATGGTGGTCAGTTTCGGACATTTCGAGCAATCTAACTATGTTAGGATGAGCAAGCCCTCGCAAGATGGCGACTTCGCGATAGATCTTGGCTAGGCGTGATGGGTTGCTGCCTACACTGTTGCGGCGGATGAGCTTGATGGCGACCTAATGTTCGGGTTAGTCGTCCGTCAATATAATTGGCAGGTTATGGTTAACGTCGTACCTGATCGCCACCATCTTGCTTCCAACCCAGTTTAACTTTTCCAAACTCGCCTTCGCCAATAGTATTGCCTAGGTAGTAGTCGCCAAAGCGAGATAACTTTTCCCGTTTGGAATGATCATGCCGACTACGGCCACCACGCCGGCTCTCATCTTGAGCTTCATGCATATGGACTACTGGAGGCGGTGCAGCCGCATCATCGGTGTCATCGTGCCCATATTGACGCGTCGATGTGGGATGCGGTTGAGCCTCCTGTCGGCGTTCCCTTTCCCTATCCAGGTCGACTTCGGGTTGTGAGACTATGACGCGATTAAGCACCGCACTAGCTTCGCGAGATGGCTGTTTTGATGATGCTGAGGCTGCATGCTGCTCTCGAGTGCGGACAGGCATTGTTGTTGACGAGGTCTGGCGATGGTCTCTCGGACTGTCCGATGCGTGCAACGTGTCCTGGGGTACATGCCGAGACCCAGCTCTGTTTGTGCGCGAGCTTGACTCATCGTACGCAGACGACCCTGTGCCTGAATAGCCATTAGCACTCATTTTACCGTTCTCTCCAGGCATCCGCTGAGGAGAGCTCGCAGGACGTTCTTCGGCACGTGCAGCCCTACGAGAACTTGGCGGCCCCGAACCCGTGTTGCCATATTGCGTGGATGAGGTTCGAGGAGGAGCCACTGGGGGCTCGTGCCGCCGCCGGCTCGAAGCCGGCTTCTCATGTTCGGCGGAGGTGGCCATCACCGGGGCTGGCGATGCTAACGTAGTGCGCGAGGTCATGGTTGATTGTGGCTGTTCTAAGTAGGTGGGAATGGGGCTCGTAGCGGTGGCACTATTTCCACTAGGCCTCGTTGAAGGGCGTTTCGACGACTGTCCAGGTGAGGCGGATGGATGATCTCTGTTTGCATAGCGTCCTTCGCGGTTCGGAGACTGAGCTGGGGTATATTGACGGTTTGACGGCGATGCCGACGGCGAATGGGTGTTTAATGCAGAAAGCGAATTCGGTTGATGTGGAGCAGATTGCAATGCAGCAGAAGACATTTTCTACGCCTAACGCGTAGAATAAGCAGTGAAGCTTGAGAACAAGCAAGATGCACTAGATAGATACAGAGTCTGAATGTGTTATGCCGATACAACAGCACCTTGGCACTAAGTGTTGCGAGATATTTGAAAAAAAAATTTCAGGCTGACCAGGAAGAGTGTGCTGTATGCGATGCAATACACTGTACACTTGCAAGAGCAAAAGAACAGACAGGGTAGATAGGGTAGGGCAGGGAATAATCGGGCTGGTGATCAGTGAGATTGCGAGATTGCATACAAAGCTGAACGCGCGCCGGGTCAATGCAAAGAATTAATTCCAAGGCCCGTCTGACCGTTTGGTTGTCCAATAAGCCAGCCTTTTATCGTGTTGGATTGCCACAGGAACTAGTTATCGCTCATATGTCTGCTCTCGTCTCGTTTGAAAAGGAACAGCGCAAGAATGATATCCGCTCGTAGGTAGCGTGCGCGATGTAGCTGCTCAGTCAGGTCGATCGAGTTGAGTTACCAGCTTGCGGCGGCTGGTTCTGTTTTTGTCGCGTTTTCTCAAGTCGCCTCGATTTCGTGTGGGTTGGACGTCAATTGTTCCGATAAACACGGTATCATCAGACCGCTGTAGATTATCTGATGATAATTGCAAAAAATATATATGCAAGTTAATGTAGAATAATACCGGTTAGGCAAGGTGATCCGCGTTCAAGCTTTTGATGATGATAATGCTTCCAATTCAATTGTATAGCGTTGGTGTTTCGTTTCGTCGGTCGCGTTGAGGGAGGCCAAGGTCGTTCGCCCGGTCGGTGCTGTGTGTGTTGTTGGTGTGGCACGGTATCCCTGGCACGTCTGCGATGGTGTAGGTATTTGTTGATTCTCGATGCTCGTTGGTCATGAATAGGGGGGGCACAATACATGCAATACAGACAGACAAATGTAAGGGAGGGGGGGGATGGTTGCGGACACAATTGATGCTACAATATTAACAGCGGCAACGCCAAAAGACGTGCGACAACAAACAACCACTCGGGCTCTCTTTCCCTAGCCTCTGGATTCCTGACCGGAGAGGAATCGCACTGGCGCATCCGAGAGGAAAGAAGGAAGGAAAGGAGTTAGGTAGAGAGAGATATTTGCCCGAGGATACTGCTGAGGAGATTGCCCGAAACTGGAATACAGGGCCTTCCTGGGTACGGTACAGTACCTACAAGTAGTTGTGGTGGGTCCTGTACAGCAGTGCCGATTTACTACGCTAGGTAGTAGCGATACAGGCTCAGCGCCGGGTAACCATCTGTGTTTTCTGGATACACTGCCTTAGGTACTTAGCTGGGCTAGGTAGATTAGCTCATTGTAGTTCCAAACCCAGCCCATAATAATCAATTGATCAAAGATTGCCTACCTAAACGAGTCTAGACTAGAGTCACTTGGTAAAAAGAAAATGAGCGAAGGGCTCCCGGCGTTGCAGCTATTACGCTACAGTATTAGGCAGTATAAGTTGTCTATAAAGACGCTAGAAACAAGATGCCCTTTCTTTCCAGTGAGAAAGGAGTATAAGGTCAGCAGGAATAAAAATTAAAATTAAAATTAAATAAAATAACGACAAAAGGCACCTAATGCAGCCTATAGTAGTACCGCAGTCAAAAGGTAGTAGTGGGAAAGCTTTCAAGCAAGCGATAAACAAATGCGACTGCTAAGATAGTGCTTTATCTATAGTAGCTCTACATAACCTTCAAGTATATATACCTGAATATGAATGCTTTATTATAGCGTAGTTAACTTGAAGCTTTGGTATCCCTCTCCGCTATTAAAAATAAGGAAATGAGGATTTATGGGAGCACCTACGTGGGAAATTACAATATGGAGAACATCAGCAAGGACCTCCGTTTTGGCGCGTTTTGGCGGGATGCCTAAAGCTCCACCAGCTAGAATTGGGTAAAACGCTGCTCATGGTAATTCGAATTCGGACTTAACTGCCTACACTGAGCGAGGAGTGACCTGACGTAACCAAGGTATTTAGGTAGGTAGGTAATTTGAACTTCTAGCACAAACCATGCCAGAGATCAGTGCACTCACTATATTTCTTCATGCATTTGAAATGACTAACCTTCTTCAGGTTCTATAATACGGGAAGTGGGTAATTTTGTCCAATCAGAACTTCTCAACACAGCATTCAGATGCAGGTACATGCGCTAACCAACATTCCCATCCCCACCCTGCTTGCAGCACGCATACACATACTCACAGCAGTGTAGCGTCACCAACCTGTTCACTTACATCGAATCAGAAATCAAAAGACTGCGAAATGGTGGCATTGGAGAGGCCTTGGTGAATGTTTTATCTTGAATCTTGCATATCTAGATACTTCAAACTACGAATCGGATCATTCCAATGGAATGACGAGTTATTTATAGCAGCTAAGCGGCATTGATGTGTTGCGTGTTGTGTCCATATTATATACACTACCACTGTAGCGACATGCCAAGATATATTTCATGCCCTTACTTTCAGGCTTCCTCTCTCTCTCTCTCTCTCGGCCCTGGTTCGCTTAACAGCAATGCAGACTTTGTGCTCATGGCACAGGCCTAATCAACGTCATCAATTACTTGGTTAAGCAAATCATACATCAGTATCCCCATAGCGACGGACGACGGACTAGTGGTCAACACCCGGTGTCTAGGGTGATAGATGGGAATTTCTCCACCGTGCTAGTTTACAGTACAACACAGCATTCTCGCGAACCACACATCATGTAAAAGATTGTGTGTGATAAGCAGGTTCCCCGAAGATCAGCGTATAGCTTGCATTATGGTTACGTGTTAGAATCAGAGTATGTCGCATGAAGCATTATTATTATCATTACATTGAACGGCATAGCCGTTGGAGTGGCTAAATGTTCTGTCTCGACGCTTGAAGAGGCTACTAATAAAGAGTACTGTACTACGTAGATACGGGAATCGTAAAATTACAGGGATTACAGGGTCTTAAGTCCTAGTAGGTACCCACTCCAGTTTAGTCTAATAATTACACTACCTACTTATGGATTTAGTGTAGACGGCGAGGCAAAGCCGTAACCCAGGCAGTCCCCCAGGCAGTCCCCAGGGCACCTACTGAGTAAGTCTAGTAGTAGGTACCTTACCTTACCTTAGTTGTAAGCGGTTCGATCTGGCCACTGTGGTTAGATAGAACACCAAAATCACCTTATCCAGATGAACGCTTTTCTATCCGCGTTCCACCTATACTTAATTAGGACTTGGATTATGCGAGGCTGACATACTACGTACTGTATCAAGTCTATCCGCCAAATCGAGAACGCGTTTGTCTTACTCTAAACAAATATCACGCGCCATTTATCACTTTACTTTGTGTCCGTTCTCCTCCAGCCCCGACGGCCAAGACGAACCGAGACGCAACACTTAATCAGTCTCAGACGAGTCATGTTATTTACTATATAAGTAAGGGATTTCTTCGGGCGAGACACAGCCACTACACCAGACGAGCGTTGCCCAACCCTACTACCTATGTACTATACTAAGTAAGTAAGTACGTAGCTAAGTAAACTCGAGAACCCATCTGAAGGTAGATGAAGATGAATGCATAATCATTCCATCTCTAGTATTTTTCATAGCGGCTTATTTGTACCTGCACCCGCCTTCCAGCTTCTTATTCCTTTTCACATATTTTCTCTCCAGCAGCTATTGATTAGTAACAATATTCCGTGAAACAGAGAGCATCCGACTGAGACACGTTTACCGGAGCGTTCAATCGGGCTACCTTCACATGTTCCCTAGTTCCACCACGGGTACGTGCATTTAGCAGAGTGGGCCGAGTACATGGGGTGAGTCAATATGCCGAAGAGGTGTGCTTATTTCTGTCTCATTTATTATACTAGCAAGTAGCAACAACTAGATAGATGAAACTCATGTTTATGAATCAGTATTTAGACATCTTTATACATACCTACCCTACTAAGGCCCGTATCTACTTAAATAGTATCTCAGCCATCGACCCATATCCTGTCGCGCCAGCAACCACCACCAGCAACGGCTTCTTCGGGGCTCTTCCGGTCGCTTCTTTGCATCAAAAGCAGGTAACTTTCCCGTGGGGGTTTTCATTTAGTTAACCACACTACCGGGATGAGGGTACTCCAGTGCGATTTCTTGTCACATGAAAGAGAGAGAGAGACTCTAGGTAGCTATTTATCTAAAACACAGTGATTTTTTCTTTTTGCTTGCCCATGTCTACCTATACCACCAGAACCTCAACTTCGTTACTCACGGTACACACAGTGCTTCGCAGATGGTTCCCATGACCTGCAGCACCCCGTTTTGTACGTTGTTCTCGCAGCCTCATTCAGCGGTACATAGAATAGTCCTTCTGTGATCCATATTTTGTTCTTTGAACGCTTGATATTGTCATTCCCTAACTAAATTGCCCACTTGATCGAGTCCATAATCAGCCAGTACTAGAGGGTAGCCCCCGATTGTAGTATGATTTACCGAAAATAGGTAAGGTGACAACATCAGAATGTTGTCACATGGTAAAGAACAACCAGTTCAACGTTCTCTCATATCGGTTCTACAAAGATAGTCCCCGCAATAGTAGTGTAGTAGTAAGATTGGTGACCGCTGGTTCGGTAAAGGTGCTAATATCCGAAGGTTTGGACAAGTGGGTTCATTTTCCCAGGCATCTAAACAGCGGTACACTGTAGCCCGTTGCTTTTCTTCGGGCAGTACTGTTCGGGTGCACAAGCCTCATGGTCGGTAGTAATTTCGATCAATGGGAAAATACCAAGTAGGAGGCCAAACAAACAGAATCCGTTTGCCCTTGTCGAGTCCTTTTCATTGAAAACAAACCGGGTACTTATCCAGACTCTCGTACCATTGAATGATACTACCAATCTATTCATACGGTGGTTAGTATAATACCGAATTCACAGTGTTAGAGGGGCTGGGAAACAGAAATACCATACCAAGAATGCCCAAGAACCGATAAAGGTTGACAAGTTGGAAGCATACGCGGCAGCATCACTACCGCTGGCAAACCCAAGCGCGCCGCATACTGTAAAGCCAAATGCCCCTACAAGATTCCAGAATCCTATATGCCAACCCAAAATCTTAAGGGCGGGCGTATACCATGTTTTCTGCGTCTCTAGCATGAATAGCCAACTAGAAATGATAAAACCAACACCGCCCACCACCTTAACGATATAAGCATTCCGTCAGATGATATTTCTAGCTTGGATGCATACCTGGGGTAACCAGAACACGCCGTTAGCTACGGGTGTAGAAAGATGCTCTTGGATGGGAGGTAAAGCAGTAAATCCAGATATCCAGAACACAGAGGCGCCAATGAACTGAGAAAGAGACGCCAGGAATCCGATTTCTCGAAAATAGTGTGTCTTCAGCTCAGTCCATGTCGGCCACCACTCCCAAGATCTGCCCTCTTTACCAGCTTCAGCCTTCCCCGCCGTAAGAAGACCGTGCCGAACTGAATGGTGATGCGTGCACCCTTCGGGATCAGGGCGAAGCAAAAAGCCATAACTTTCCATCGCTTCTTCGAGCGCCCACCCAAAACAATCCGCCCGTTTCGCGTTGACAGCTTCGAGCATCAGAAGCACGGAGCCAATCTCGAAAACTGTAGCACCTACGAACGCCGTGATGCCACCTCCTGTGCCTACCTCCCCACTGAATTCGGTGGACGGCCACTGGACTGGGAGCCAGGCAAAGAAACCATTGATAACCCATATCACGGAACCTGCATGCATCGTGTTAGCTTGCCCGGGAGGTTCATCAGCATACCGACGAGGAATCCCTTAGCCGCGTAATGATCCTGTACAAACAGTATAGCATTATCTTCTGCCAATAACCAGAAGAAAACCGACAAATAGTTGCGTCGATATCTCTGAAACAAGACACCTGTACGGCCAACAGCTCACCTATGTCCACAACCCACATGCGCCATCCGCACCAGCACTAACAACCCATATCGAGGGTCATTTCCATTCGGACCAGAGCGCGCTGTTCAAGCGTGGGGGGAAGCGGCTTACCTAAGGTGAATATGATAGCAACATCGTAACTAACATCGGATATCGGATACCTCACCACCATTCTCCGGATCCCTCGCGAGGTTGCCTTGAAAGTATGAGCAGCGCCAGGGTGGGAAACCCCATGCCTGGCTGCACTCTGGGGTGATATTGCTACAGCATGCCGGCCTTTCCGGTTATCTCGGGACTGGTATCGACGCCATATCCCGGTGGGTGGTGGTGTTGCAGTTGCCGGCAGCCGGGGCTTAGTAGCCAGTATCTGTCGGCATGTGCTGTGAAGAAATGGAATAGGGCGGGTGGAATGCTCCTCATGCGGAAGTTCGTCGTCGCTCGTCTTTTTCAATGCCATGGTGGTGTGATGGAATACAATGCCATGGGTCGAAATTACGTCAGTTATTACCTATCTCTGTATTTCATTGTTCATGGTACACGTAGTAGTACGTACGTAGTAGTACTAGTAGACGGACGTGATGCGATCACACCACCCAAATATTATTGGGGAATTTCTCCCACTTCCAAAGCGACCTAGTTTATTTATAGCCTACTAGTATAAATTATAGCCTATCTAACCCACGCCTCCGGAGACTCTTGCAGCACTCGTAGTTCAACAAGGGCCGAACCGCGATGAATCCACAACAGATTAATTGCACAGACTCTTCTCAATCCTACTCTGCTTATCGTTCGTCCTATTATCCTATAACAGGGCTGACTGGCTAGATGAGCTCTTCTTTTCACTCCGTAACCCTCAGCTTATCGCTGCATGAAATCGGAAATGATGCTTACGAGTGAAAGCAGGGGTGAACCTCAGTACCTACCCGGTTGCTGCCTCACGCCATGACTGGGGAATTGGCCAATGGTCATGTCAGATTTCGCAGGTCCTCAATCACGAGATTGACAGCCATATATGTTACGATATCAAAGTTCATCGACACCAATCGCTCCCTCCCAACGGTGAACCCATGGTCTAACTATTCGACCTTTCAGGAACAATTTCGGTGACCCATATGTCCCTTTTTCCTATGAGTACTACTCAGTAGTATCACCAAAAAGGCTCTACTCATCAGGATGTACCCACTTGATAACTGTGCAAATACTATTCGACGACGGCGGTGAATTCAATATCGTATGGACACCTCTAATAAATGTTACACCCGCTCTCAAAGGCATGTGACATGATAGAGCCCATGGTGTAGTCGATAATAATGATGTGACCTGTTACGCGGTTTTCTGCGACTTGGCATCAACAGGAACGATCGCCAGTGTGCGCGAACATCAAACTATCTCCTCCACGCCGCACAGTACTCGGCCATCGCGGCTCGGGGCGGGGTCCACACAGATTCTTCATCTATTGAAGACAAACAACAGCGCAGCTCAAGGGTCCTGTCATTCCAGGTGCGTTACACCGCGCCTCGGAGCAGTGGGGTTATCCCATCTAGACAGTCCGACTCGGTGTGACCGTGTAATGCCTACACAGAAGCTCCAAGCCATCTATCTATCTGGATAAGGCCCGCCGTCACACAGCATCTACTCAGTACGGCCAGCTGCACACAAAGCCCGGGAACATGCAATTGACGCACGTTTCTAGGGAGTTGTCGCAAGACACAACATCAGGCTTATTTTCGAGATTTACTAATTTCATTATAGTCAATCTTGCGCCGAAGGGTGCCTGCAGCTCGTAGATCGCACTATACCTGAAAACTAGCAATTATTGGAAGAGACCAAGACTTCATGAATAGCTGGGCTAGAAGATGCAAGTATCGAATGATGCAAGTAAATAACACCACCAAAAGCCGGTTATAGCGGCAGAGATAGTGGATATGAATATGTCAGGTAAGAATACCAGACCCTCTCATGTTTATACTTGCCATCTTTACGTGAAGGGACACACATGAAAGAGCTTGAGTTAGCATGCTGTATACGCCATTGGGTCGTATTTTCACTATTGTCAAACGAACTATGTTCATCGAACTGGAAATCGAGGCTACGTTACGATTAATATCCTATGTTTGGAAGTTTCATCGACCTCATGTGTATCAGGTATCTTCCTTTCGTAGGCGTAGGTAGGTAGCCCTTTTCACGTCACACGTTGACTTTAGGGTATTTTTGAGATTAGTAAAACTATTCAGTCATTCGTGTATTAACCAGACATATGTCCGTAGAGAGCTATGGCGTTGTCATGTCGTTTCAATGTGCTATCATCCCATATGCGGGTTAACGTGGTACCTGAACTCGTTCCACCATCCACGCTCAAGATGCAACTACACCGGCAGGCGAGGTTAGATAATGGCTAGCAATCCACACTAAACCAAGGGAAAACAGGTCGACAGATGTTCGGCCACCAATCTTGCTTTGCTCGGAGTTGTATTTGAGTTTCCCGTTGTAAACATTCAGCTATTTGGTTGTCCCAGCTTGGGGCCACAGTCTGACAACATCTACTCATTTAACTTTAAAAACGCCTGTAGTGCCAACGAGTTGTCCCTAAATAGAAAGCTTTGCCGGCAAAGCTGTCTGTTTTGATACGCGGTAAATCAAAGTGTCTTAGCACTTAGATTCAAATCTTTAGTTAATTGCTTTAGTTAATCACTTTAGTCGATCGCAGAGAGTTGTTTCGGTGTATAGAAGGAGTTTAGTGATTACTAGGGGAGACCCTTAGGCCCCTCTTGCTTGTAGTGCTTCTTTAAGCCAAGCAGTTACTACTGAGTAAATATGAATACGAGAACCCCTTTAAGGCTTCACATTAGTATTTAGAACGCCTCTAAGCTTAAGACTGCGTAAGCTAGGAAGTTAAATTTAAAGTTGTAGTTGATTCTTAATAAGAGGACTGGCTAATGGATAAGCTGCAGACGCCCTTTTAACTAATCAGAGGCTTTCGAGGAATATTAAAATTTTAAGGGGCCTCGTATGAATTTCTCAAGCTTTGCCTTCCCTTTGAGACTGGAGTTTGACAAGGCAAAGCTTTCCAATAAGCTGAGTAAACTACACCAATACTAACAGCAGCAGTGTCAATAACTCTTCTGCAGTTGCCTTATCCTTTAGGTCCCTGCACCTGGATCCCTTGGTTGTTTGCTTTCTAGTTCAATCATGTGTCACGTCTCCTTGTTCAGCTAGAAGTGCCACGACAGAACATGGACCTTAGGCGGGAGGCTGTGACTAGCAGCATAATAGGAACTACTTACACCGCATTCGAAAGCCACAGCGATGACTTAGTCAGCGCGAATCGAGAGATGGTTATCCATTTGGGTGTTCTTAATCACTCACACGGAGGAGACCGAATGGTTCTGGCTCGCTAAGGACTACGTCGCCTTGTTGGATCAAATAGGCGAAGCCGTTCCATGTGTCGCACATGGCTGAGGACTGCAACGACACTAGCAGCATCATTGGACGTGTGCCGTACTTTATCTCAACATGCTTGGGTTTCAATCAGAACATTGGGGGCTAGGGGCGTCGTTGGGGCTTGGTTGAGTAGGCGATGAATGACATTCGTGAGCCTTGATATGAATACCGGTGATCTCGTCTTAAGCCGCTCGTTTCTGCTCAGTCGAAATCAAATTGGTTTTCTATCTATTCGCATTGATTTCGTGATTATCAAGTGCGGCCAGGCCGTTTTTTTTAGCAGCCTGTTGAACGACAGCTCGAATTCGGTTCTCCCCCTTTAGCCAACATGGCGAAAAACTTGACCACCACCGAAATGAACCAGAGTATGCAGCCCAATTTGATTGCGCTGTGTGTAGTTATGGTGTTTTTGTCGACCTTGGCGTTGAGTCTACGCTTCTGGTCCAACTACGTCGCACCCTCTTACAGATGGTGGTGGGATGATTTCTTTGCAGCCATCACTCTGGTAAGTAACTCGACTACCTAATCGCCCGAAACTGCAAGCGGCGGTATAGACTGATCAGACATAGCCATTCATAATCTCAGAAAATGCCCTCATTTTCTGGTTCATTCGCCTCGGCTTAGGCAAGCATATAGCGACCGTCCCGCCAGCTAATTTAGCGAAGGCCCCTATGATTATCTTTGTCGTCAACCTCGTATACTATCCCACCATTTCGCTCCCTAGGTTCTCGGCGCTTTTCTTCTACAGTCGTATCTTCGAACGGACAAGCAAATGGTTTACATATACATTATGGACCCTTGGCATTATGAACGCTGGTTGGCTCTTATTGGGCTGGCTCGTCTCTATCTTTCAGTGCGCGCCGATCAACGCTGCGTGGGAGACTGTTTCGGGATCGACGTGTGCTGCTCCGCATTCGAGTTGGTCTCTCGGAGTCGCAATCCCCAATTTATTCATTGATTTCCTTATTTTGGCCTTACCGCTGCCGATACTTTGGGGCCTTCAGGCAACGGCTTTCCGCCGTATCACAGTAGTGATTATTTTCTTGTTCGGATATTCGTAAGTTCCCAAACTTTGTTGAAGCATCGGGCCCTGTAACTCTTGTTAACCTCCATACTTAGAGTTATAGTCGTCTCAATCGGCCGCCTGGCGACACTTATGCGAAGCGGTCCCCATATACTCGACGACTTCACCTGGGACCCCATTGAATATACCGAGTGGGTACAATGCGAAGGCCCGATTTCGCTGATATCTATCTGTTTATTCAGTATCATTCGCCTTGCCAAACAGTTGTTCCAAAATAGTCGCAAGACCAGTGTGCCCGATAGCCAAGCATCGTTAAAGATGTTTCGTTTGAGGACGGGTAGTCACGCGAAGGAGAATTCATTCCCATAATGGAGTATCTCGCGTACCTATTCACCCCAGCAGGGGCGGCCACTGAAGCCACTCGTGGAAGACAGGTTTAAGAGGACCGTGGCAAAAGGGAGATCGCAATCTAGACATGCAAATGATCCGGCGATCGACGAGTGCTTCTTGGCCTTTTCTTCCTTTACCACAATGTAATTTCCAAAGGGGCTTCGTAGGCTGGTGTACAGTAGAGATCCTATAAGAAG
Source organism: Xylaria hypoxylon (assembly GCA_902806585.1). Lineage (NCBI taxonomy): Eukaryota > Fungi > Ascomycota > Sordariomycetes > Xylariales > Xylariaceae > Xylaria > Xylaria hypoxylon. The sequence goes on from CADCXB010000001.1 coordinate 5,553,606, forward strand.
CATTAGTTAAACAAGTAACTACACTAGAGCTGACCTCTCAAACGGTATGTTCGAAAATGGTAACGGAACGCCGCGGTCAATCACCAAACCAACATATGTTCGTTCACACAACTTGAGGCGAAAGACACAAGAAATACCACTCCGTCTGCCCTATCGTCTTGGTCACATGCTTCGCTGCAATAAAACCTTCTCTCCGAAATCAAAGATATGGCTATGATAATTAGCTCTCTCATCGGGCTCTCTCGTCAGCGGTCAAAGATGGCCGGACACTATCCTGCACGTCCACGACACACAGGGCAGTGCGAGTCAATAGAAAGCGGTCAATATTGTGCGCCTCGTCGAGACTGCGTTAGTTATTGAGGGGCATGCCATGAATGAGTGTCTAATTTGAGACCCCAACGATTGTTCTTGGTCAGCAGTCATAATGCATCTCCGTGGCTGCCCATGCGCAATACGAAAATCGACAATAATAAGCGCTAACAATAGCTTTCGCCCTTCGTAGATAGTTAGATCTGGCCAAAACGCTTAATAATGAATGCCTGCCACAGCATCAACGCTAGGCTTATCTGACTACGAACAAAATCCAATATGGACAACTGACGGCGTGTTCTATGCTGTTGATGCCTTGGAAGTTAAGTAAATAGGCCCGTTCTTTTGCCCTGTACTTCTCTCCTTGACTAGGTAGCCGACAACCATCTAACCCATGGCTTGTACCTCAAAGTGGCGGTCCAAGAAATGTTAACTTTATAGTTATATAAAGTGTATCATGTTTATTCCCGTTTATTCCCGTCAGACTGCTCGGTTATTTAGGTCTTATACGCCGCGTTAGCATGGATTATAAACAAGTAGCGGGATTAGCTAAGTGGTTCATAGTCTTTCTTGCCGTTAGAAGAATCAGACAAGATTACAATAATCTCTTTGGTATGTTGAGCTTCTTTAGATAGCTCATCCTTACTGTCGTCTGATTCAACCTTCATAATGTAATCCGGAGGCGTACAATATGTGCGAGATACTCGGCGGGAAGATAAAGACGAACGGTGGCTGTGCAAAATTCTAGACTGGGCGACAGGGCGAGCATCGTCGTCGTCCTCAGAGTCCTCGGATTTGACTTGACGTAGCCATCGCAAAGCGCACGTCATGGTCCAGCGAGGAACTGACTGGAAAGTTGTCTTCTCGCGCGATCGGCGAGAACGAGGCCTTTACCGAGCTCGTAGGTGATGCCGGCCTGCCACTGGGCCATTAAATCAACGACTACCGTTGCGCCGACCGGGTCCCTTGCGTCTGCGGTTCCAGCACGCAAGTCTCGCGGCCGGAGTGTCTCCTGACGACGACACGGGCTATATCTAAAACATCCCAGCTGACCCAGCCACACTCGAAGTCTGGGTCTTCCTAACCTTCCGTGTTGTCATGGATGCGAACTCCTCGGCGGACGTCATCCCAACGTTCCAGCCGACGCCGTACGCGAAGTTGGTCTATATTCCACGGTCCAGTGAGCTACTCGACCGATCAGATAAATCAGTTTTATAAGAGAGGTCAAGAGCGAGCTGCTCAAGAGATTTGCCTGCAGGCTTCTTGAAGAAGACACGGCATTTATACTGTGTACATTCACATAATTCCAACTGTTGAAGTCTGCATTAATGCAAAAGAAAAGAAAAATATACCGATTGGCTGTACTTATTCAATAACAGTCGAGAACAGGGATTTTCGGCGCTGCATGTAATGGAACAGTCTCGGGAGTATTATGAGTCATTCTACTAATAGTAAGCATGGAACGAGAATCCAGGTAGACAGCGCGTAGGTATAATCACCTCCTCAGCGGACAAACTATTCGAGTGAAATGACCTAATGTGATGATGCGAGTATGTGGACGGTGTTGTTATCACAGTGAGGAAAGTAGACAACTTAACAACGAACTTCTATAGACCAAAGAGACCAATGATTCCTCTCACCAAAACCACTGTTTGTTACGATATTCCATCGTGGCTGGGTTGCCGCATGCCCCCATTGTTGCGTTGCCGTTTATTCCCACGTTGTCACATGTTTTCTGACCTATGATGAGGTGATGCGTGCAGGTTATCTACCCCATCTAGACAGTGGGCCATTCACAGATCTTAGACAAACCCAGACAGATAGTGAGTCATCCACAAGATAGGTTTATCTAAGTGGTTATATAACTAGTCTACCGATTTCGTCAGGCTCTCTACTTCACTTTTATTGTCTAGAAATCCCCAGAATTGCTCATCGCGGGGTTATCACCATGCCGTTAATTGGTATCTACCGTGTTCCACTCTGGCTGAGTGCCTCGATTATCTCGGCTCTCAATGCTCTAGTTTTCGGGTTAGTCATCATATCCTAATACATAAATATATAGACTTAATATGAAGGGATAGCCTTGATACGGGCACCATCGGGCCCGTGACGACAATGTCGTCGTTCAGCGCCACGTTTGGCGAGCTTTCTCCCACACTACATGGCATAGTCGTGTCGTCGGTCCTACTCCCCGGCGCAGTCACGGCACTCATCACCGGAGTACTCGCAGACCGATATGGCCGTACGCGCATCATCGCAATAGGCTCGTTAATCTACGGCATAGGCGCAACGATGGAGACGGCATCCATGTGGCTAGCAATGTTCATCGTAGGACGGCTGCTTAAGGGCGTCGGCGAGGGCCTATTTCTCAGTACTGTGTATGTGCACGTCTGCGAGATATCGCCGGCAAAGAAAAGGGGTGTTATGGCCTCAGTTGCGCAGTTCCTCATCACGCTAGGGCTCGTCATGGGGTTCTTCATCTGCTACGGTACTTCTCATCTGTCGGGTTCGGTTTCGTGGCGTCTGCCCATCGCCCTCCAGGCCGGGATAGCGTTTGCCAATGCCGCTGCAGCCACGTTTCTGCCCCAAAGTCCTCGGTGGCTGCAGGCGCGTGGGCGCCCGGATGAAGCAAATCAGATCATCGACCGACTAGGTCTGGACGAGGCCGAGAAAATTGAGCTACAATCCCAATCCACTGAGACGCTACCAAACTCGCCCGACGTGCCGTTTTGGCAGAGCGTGCGTGAGACAGCACACGATCTCAAGGAGGCCTTCGACGCCCCGTTCCGCAGCCGCACGTTATTCGGCTGCTTTTTACTGGCATTCCAGCAGTTCTCCGGGATCGACGGCGTGCTCTACTACGCGCCTATCCTGCTGCAGATGGCAGGAATCGCGTCTCAAAATGCCTCATTTCTGGCTTCTGGCATCAGCGCCATCGTTATCCTAGTCGTTACGCTCCCCGCAACCCTTTTGGCTGATGCTTGGGGTAGGAAGACCTCTACCGTCGTAGGCGGCTCACTGATTTTCACGCTTATGCTGATTTCGGGCTCGTTATACGCCGCGGGCGAAGTGCACGCCGATAGAGGAGCGGCGCGCTGGGTTGTCATTGTCAATATATACTTGTTCGCTGCCGTCTTCAGCGCTACGTGGGCTATTGGCTTTAGAGCCTTTTTGATTGAAAGTTTACCGAGTAGTACGAATTCTTCTTCTTTTTCTTCTTCCATTTACGGAAATACTAACCTTAGAGCAGAAACGCGAAGTAGCGCTGCGAGTTTGGCACAGAGCTCTAACTGGGTATGTTGCTGCTCTCGACTCTATGTAACTAGATAAGCTAATTCACGTGTAGTTTGCGAATTTTCTCGTCGCGCTCACGACCCCTATATTCATTGCGACATCGACATTCGGCGCGTACTACTTCTTTGCCTTTGCTACCCTGCTCTGCACTGTGGTGTCTGCCGTCTACATGTTTGAGACAAAGGGCCGTACGCTCGAGAGCATTGAAAAGAGGTATTCTGAAAAACAAGCGCTCAGAAGGCAGGTCGTGTCTACGGGGAGATGGTCACATCCTCTCCAAGGATTCAGGCTACGAGCTATTCCGACACGCTCCTAAGATCTAGCCATTTGCGCGCTTTCGTGATTTGGAGGTATATTTGGATACTGGTTTAGGATATAATCAAACATCAAATTTTACCGTGGAACTGTATGGTTTATATTGATGGCACCGTTAACCCCATACTTCGTCGGCCACTGCTTTGACAAGCTCTAGTTTCTCCCACATTATTTCCTCGGTCATACCCTTCCCACCGGCCAAGCTACTACTACTGAATCCGCATTGTGGGCTCACCGCAAGGCAGTCGAGAGCCTCGGTAATAGTAACTCCCTGGGCATCAGCAATGACTTTGGCCGCCATTTGGATCTTCTCCTTAATCACCCGGGGATCCTCAAGCTCAACCTTCTTCGTAGAGATGAGGCCCAACACGACATTCTTACCCCCGGGCAAGAATCTCAAGGGCTCGAATCCACCAGCGCGCTCAATTTCGTCGAACTCTAGGTAATACGTCTCGTAGTCAGTCTCGTTGAACAATTTCTTCGCAATAACCTCGTACGAGCCCTCCACCCAGTGAACGGACCCAGACATGTTACCGCGACAGAGATGCATGCCCATATGCAAATCCTTTGGTTTATGAGCAAGCAATTTGTTGTGCGTGCGGGTATACAGATCCAAGAGCTCGTCCGTGTTGGTGCCGTCCTTTCTGCAACCCTCGAGGAACGCAGACGACGCAAAGTACGTGAGGTGCGGGTCGTCTACCTGGATATTGCGCAGGCCGGCATCATACAGGGTTTGCAGCTCTGCCGCGTAGCACTTCGCTATATCGTCCAAGTACTCCTCATCTGAAGCGTACCCTGACTCAGCCGTCCACGCCGTCCCCGGCTTCAACTGAATGTGCTGATACGTGGGGGCGGGAACAGTGAACTTGGCGGCGCTCCACAGGTTTTGCGGTAAGTTCTCACGCAGCGATAGCCACTCGGACAAATAGGGCGACTCCTTGTACGCAATCTTGCCTGTGCAGACGACGGCTGCGCGGGTTTTGGCGCCCATCTCAGCGAGTCTCGTCGTCGTGGGAAAATCGGTGCGGAACGCATCTGGGATCGGCAGCGTCGGGCGCGCCTGAAATCCAGCCAAGTTCTCGAAGAATCCGCCGTAGTAAATGTGTCTCGCATATTCGCCGTCTGTAATTGTCCGAATGCCCTTCTGTATTTGGATTTGTACAACCTTTCGGATGGCTTCGCGCTCGGCGGCTTTAGCAGATTCCGGTATTTCAAGCGAGTACATCTGAGACGGAGATTCTAGGCTTGCCCGCGCGTCAAGGAGCTCCTTGGGCCTCAGGAGAGATCCAACGTGGTCATTTCGGAAAGGAGGAGCCATTTTGAGCAAGTTTTGAGGTAAAGAAGCTTGTTCTGGGGTTTCATTATCTCTACCGGATTACATGTACGGTAGGGACCCCAATTGCCGGCTTCAGTCCCGATAATAATTCCATTGCCTTCCCCACCATACTGATCAGGGCATTCCGAACACTCATACCCAGTTCAATTTATCTATATTCTTTTCGGGGGCAGATGTAGCGGAGATCTCGGCTTCGTGCAGACGCGGATAGATTCCGTTGCCTCCGACCCGTCAAAAATAAGAAAACAACAACTTCACCTACTTTGACTTCGTGATTCTCGCTACTTCGAAGAGCCGACTTATATTCGCCAACTTATATGTACCATTCGTCTCGCGCCAGACTCTCAGGGGTTTTATTGTGCTAGTAGCAGTTATACAGTGTATATCTAAGCGGCACCACCTTCTTAGAATGTCACTAGCCCCTATACCCCGCAACCTACCCCTTATACCCAAGTTATAATCCCAACCCTCAATACTATCTTCTACCGGAGTAAGTTCAATCCTCGTTAGACATGGCGTTATATATCATGACATGAAAGTTATAGGAAAAGTCTAGCTAATCTTCTTTTGGTGAGGATCCTAAGGACACGGTATAGACCTGTCTATCTTCTCCTTACCCTCCTCTCTAGCTAAGCATTGTTATTTTCCGCTTACTTACTTCCTCTCAACTTCCTCCACTTGGGTCCAATTTTAATCTGGTAAATTATGAGAGGTCCACAAGTAGCGAAGATGAACCCGAATATCGTGAAGCACCATCCAGCCCCGACGGCGTCGATAATGGGCTGCAAGGCCGCTGTCCCGGCTGCCGCAAGAGACGCTCGAACGATGTTAGACGATGCTGCTGCGGTAGAAGACCTCCCTGGGTTTAAATCCGTGATTAAGGTCCCAAAGGCCTATGCCGAGTCAGTTGAGGCGACTTTTCGAGGGATCAAATAAAGGACTCACCACGAATGCTGCCGATGCAGTAAACCCAATGACTGCTTGTATTGCCAACGGGATCGCCACATGCTGAGTATGAGATGAGCAAATACGCTTCCAAGATTTTGGCATCTCTGAAAACTTACCACCTGTTTCTGGACCGCCCAGCCGTATCCTGTTGTCGCTACTGCTGTCAGAACGACGACATAGAATGCACTACGCAGTCTAGCTAGCTCGATGGGAAAGCCATCCATCAACTTCTTCCTAGCTTCATCGGGATCATATCCATGCGCTCTGGCAATCCTCGTATACTCAAAGTCAAGGAATTTTCCTTGACGTTTGTTAGCTCGAATGCGGAGGGACGCGGTTGTAGTACTTGCCCCAGATATACGCGCTCGCAAGCGCCCCCAAACCGAACGGAATATAGATAAGCCCGGCTTGCAGCTCTTTATACCCATACACCTGCACGAACAGCGAAGAGAGCGATGTCTGAACACATGCGCAGGCCGCGTAGAATATCCCGTTGCAGAGTAAGAGGACTAAGAGGTCTTGTTGTAACAAAAGCTTGAAGGAAGCCAATGGGTTAGGGAAGGACGCGAGACGGGCTTTGGGAGTCGTCCCTTCGGCGGAGCTGTTCCCTTCTTTTCGTGTTTTTGAAAGGAATAATGAAGATAACGTCTGGTTCACGCCCGTCGCGGGAATGCTGCCGTTGCCCACAATAGTCCGCGATGTCTCAGGCAGGGCCAGCAAGATCGTGAGTAGACAGACCCCTCCAAAGATAACAAGAAACCAAAATATCCATCTCCAGCCAAGTTTCGCAGCGATGACACCGCCTATGACCGGACCGAGAGGCGGTGCTACATTAGGTCTAGTAACCTAGTCAACATTCTTTGAACCTTGTGAGAAGAGAAGTATAAGACGTGCTAACCCTAGGACGAATATTCCAACGTAGGATCCACGTTCAGAAGGCGTCGCAATATCCGATATGATACCATAACCCAGCGATATTGTACCTAGATAACACCAATGTTAGGTCACCCGCCCTTTTGGGAGAAAGCAGTTCACCCACCAGAACTCCCTGCACTCTGAACCATTCTCAGAACAAGTAAAGCCGGGTAACTGTTCTGCGTAGCTAGGCCGATGTTGGCAACGAAGTATATCGAAAGCGCCAATATGTAAACCGGCCGCCTACCGATCTTGTCAGCTGCACTACCTAGAATAGCCGGTACAATGCCCGAGACGATCATGTAAGTCGTGATGGCCAAGTTTACAAGACCGACTGTTACTCCAAGGTCTGAGGCTATCGGTACAATGGCTGGGTAGAATATGAAACTGCTCAGCGGTGAGAAGAAACTCGCAAACCCTGCGAGGAAGAGAATCCATCGCTTCTGGGGTGGAGTGAATACTGAAAATGGGGCAGAGTCTGTAGGAGTGGGTGGAGGGGTGAGTAGCTGTCGCCGTTCATCAGCTGAGGTGATTTCTTGTTCTGTTGCCATCGTCTGCTATGGTGTCCCTACACATTGGGTATCTCTTAGGAGTATTGGGAGTAGTTATTCCATTTTTCGTGGAATTTGTAGAGGTCAACATGCCAGCACCATTGTCGGCACGCGCTAGCTAATAACCTGTCATAAACCCCTGTTGTTTGCTACGAGATATAGCTGATACGCATGTCTCGAATGTGCACCGTCCTAATAGGCGCCAAGACGGTAGATATTCCAGGCCCAGATACATGTGAGCTCTTCTCAAACAGTTGCTCTCCCTGTGTTCCGTGATCCAGCTTCCGAAAATCCGAAAATGGAAGAACGCGTAGGTGATTACTCGTATTTCGGGTAAGGGAACATCACTAGAGTCTGGAATACCTTTCCCTGGTATAAGGGCGAACCGAGCCGTAATGCTTGTACGGAGTTTAGATCTAGTCCTAATATCGCTGAAGGCTCAGCTAGAGGTTTGTTCTCGTTAGGCTGAGGGATACTCTAAGGCAAGGGATATATTCAAGCTATTTGTACTGATACGATAGGTAAATATTTTCCCCAATGCACCAGGAGACATCCTCTTACATGTAGTAACATACCCTCCCCTTTCCCTGGGGATATGGTGAAAATAGCAATATTCTAACTACAGATCTCTCACGTATGTGTCATCACTTGTGGTAACATCAGTTAGGAGTCGATAAGCTCGACCGAACATAATAAAAGGGTAACATACTAGCATAACCAAACTGCATCGAGTATCCCCAAGTCCGGTTCTCAAAGCAATAATCTCGGGAATACCAAGCGTCGAAGGGGCGGTGTACCTAACGGCGAGTGAGCCATCCAACACCTTGCAGCAGTAGATAAACACGGCACTACAGCCGCTATGACCATGGCAATGATGATGGGAGCGAAGAGAGTAGATGGGATGTCAGTACTAGACTTATGCGACAAGATCCATCGCCATTCTATGAGACACCAAACACTACCGAGACGGTTGATGGGTAAACAAGCTGGTTTTGTAGACCCCGTGAGCAGAGAGGCTCGAAATGTGTGACGATGCTGTAAAACAGTCTAATATGGCACTATGTATGCGCCTGTATACGATACCCGACGGCTTTCATGGGGGCCACGATTTCTCATGTCTAGGCTAAATAACTGTCTCCTGGTTCCTCGATGGCGATAATAATACCTTCTTTCGCGACGTCGCTAAGATATGGTAGAGTTGGACGCTCGAATACTCATCTGGGAGTTGCAAGTTCAAGCTGTTATGCGAGAGTGTCGGCCGTTTCGATATATCCGTTACATGTAGCTAGCATAAACGCCAACGACTGTTACACTAGCATAATACGGGAGTTATGTAACATGAACAGGCTCCCACAGGCCCTCAGTGATGTCTGTAGGTAGAGCTGGCGCCTCTCAAAATGAATTCCAAGAACTTTACTGTCGATTTATCAAGATCTTGCAATAATAAGCCTAAGAGAGCAATGATATCCCCATACCTAGCATATTATTGACTAGATGCGGCTACCGAGTAGGGTTTTAACGTTCAAGTTTACTAAGGACAAGACCATAACGAGAACCAACGCTACACAACTATCAGCCGCATCCCGAGTACACAACGACAACATACCACACCCCAAGACACATGTATGCACAGAGAAGAACCCCCCTCAAAAGGAACAGAAATTCACCAAATTCCGTATGTGTATGTGTCCAGGCCCAGGAAACAAGATAGACTATCTAACTTACCAGGCAGTTACCAAGTTCTAACCACCACACATTCATCCACACACCATCAAGTCAAGTATTAGGTGGTATATAGAAATTCTCACTCTCCAGACAAACTCAGCAACGTATACACGCATACATGTAAGACAGACGATGACAGGATGTCGCTTAGGACCACATCTTGCTAAGCCTACTAGTACAGCAACCTACTGCACGACTAAGGGGATTCCAGTTCCGCTCTAACAAGCCGAGCATAACCTCCATCACTACTAGTAGAACGAGCAATTACAATGACGTTAGAAAAGAAAAAAAAAAATGGCAAACTTCAACTACGTGCTCCCTCTCTTGGGTGGATAACTCAGTCACCTTTCCAAAAAAAAAGTAATAATAAAAAAGCTCATGACTCTCGAAATATCCTATACTATTCCACCAACAGCTTAAAAAAGAGTTCCGCAGTAGCTATAAAAGAGAGGCAAAGAATTCAAGAATCGTGGGTCACCCTAGTCTATGTCTAAATATGCAATGCACAACCGAAGCATCTTTTCTACCTTTGCTCGCAAGACTCACTCTGAATAGCTTTCGCGAACAGCATTGTGAAGTAACGAAATCCTTCCTGCTACCAACATTGTAAATACACGATAGTATACAAACAGGTATACACTCTGAAGCTTCCTCGTACAATAGTAATTACGTCTAATATTGACGTGGCATACGCGAGAATAAAAACCTAACCTATGTACTTATGTTGGCGTGTGCATTTCCTTTGTTATCTAGCCGCCTATGCAACTTTACCATGCTGGTAGACAAGCAAACTTTGGCTAAAAAAAGAAAAGGGCATGCTGATTTTATCACAAACGCCGTATACTCCTCTATTTCCCTATTCCTAGTTATGGCCACCTGTAGACGAGAATTTAAATGGTCATGCACGCCAATATGTTAGCTCGTCTCCCACTTCTTATGTGTTTCTGGATTATGCCAAAGGCTAGGCAGGGAAATCGGACCGCACGTGGAAGCTATAAAGTAGCTTCTCCGCTTGCTCAAGACACCAACTGAACGATCTACGCCGATATATGCATTTGACTCGGCTGAATTGGCCTATTCACTACCCAGCTAGCTCAATCTAGGCTCATCCATGCGAAGGCTGAAAGGGCACCCGTAACGACCAGAATTGTGAGAATGCTGGCACCGGCCTTATCGCCGGTTGTGATGGGGGCAAAAGTTGGTAATTCCGTCCTGGCCTGACCAGCATCGGGATCGCCCAGTGATGTGCCACCCGTTGAATTGGTCAACGGGGGTGCTACATCAGGCATGAGCAAGGCTGTTAATGCACCAAGCACGTTCATTTCCAAACTAGCACTGATTAAACCGTCGTATTTACCGGAAGTCCAATGGAAACCGCACATGCGCCCGTTATCGCCTCCTGTGCATTGTTTTACACCAGCTGCTGCCGACGTTTTGAGCACAGGCATGATTACGTCATACGTGTGCGGCGCCAATTGGATTGTGTTCGCCATCCATCGGTGCATGTAGCCTCTGTAGGACTCCATGTCCGAATTGCACGTACCTGGAGCCGGTTCACAGGAGGGCTCAAATGCGACCCCGTCCATGGCAAAGAAAGTATTGATTATACCTTTGACCATGCCATCTGTGCGCGCCTTCCAGGTTGCGTTATTTGTCTAATTTGAGCACATGCGGTTAGCACATATTCGGTTGGATTTTGATAGGTAGAAGGTTGCGCAGCATTTCCAAGCCTATTCTCGGGGCTAGATAACACAAATACCAGAGCCGTATTGATGGAGTAATACACGTATTCATGGGCGGGAAGATGGGGGAACACACCTGGTTGTACATGTATGCGCAACCTTGCATGATCATGGCAGCGTTATAAGAGAATTGAGCCTTATTAATCGATGTGCAATTCGGCTCATGGGCACCGTCATAGACACTGAAATCCTCGCTGATGTAGCCAAGTCTCCACATTAAATCCCAGGTTTTTTCAGCCAGTTCACCATAGGTGGAATTGTCTGTGTAGCGGGCAAGTCGGGCGCCCATATTGAAGTAGCAGGCATTAGCGATAGCTAGATGGGTTTCAGTCAATGCTGGAGTCATTCGATGGGGATTGAACAAGATGTACGTACTATTAATGTAATCCCAACCATTGTTGGTTCTGTATACCTGCCAGCGTAGGCCCCAGTCGCAATTTCCACCTTCAACACGTCTGTCCAAGTGAGTCTGCTCATTGAAGATGGCCTGGGCTAGTGCTAGCCATTGTGGCTGGCTACTAGAAGGATCTCTGAATCCTGTTTCGGCAGCGAGGAGAGCGGAAAAGCCCCAAAAGGCTTGGTCGTCGTTGCCCATCGAGGCAGACCAGTTGGCCGGATTGTAGTCTTTTTCATCTCCAACCTGGAATTGCAAGGCTTGAAATATGGTGTCGTCGTATGACGTATCTCCCATTACATTTCGATAATCCAACAACGCCCCCCACATAGCACCGCCCTGCCACCAGTAATAATCGCCATCTGGGGGAGGACCAGGCAGAATGCCTGGAACCCAGCCGGGTTCATCACCGCGGTAGAAGCTGAGGAGGTCTTGGGCGACGAGAGCGGCGGCCGCCTTTATGGACTCTAAATGATCGAAGGCGGTTAGAGATCTTATGATGACAACAAAAATATGTCATCAGGGGGGAAGTCAAGATCTTGCGCACGAACCTTTATCATCGAGATCAACCTCGAGAGCACCCAGAGCTCTCCCTGCAAGGAGACTGGACGCGGCCAGCAGCGCTGTTGGTAACCTCATCGTGATGTTGGTAGCTGGCCCTTCTATACTGTACAAAAAGGTGATTTGACAAGCGAGTGGGCGCTTTCGGTACGGAAAGCACGGAAAAGGATTGGAAGGCCCTTTATGCAGGCGAGGGTATTGTCAACGCAGGTAAAGGCTAGCTGGATAAAGGGGTAGATGCGATGGATGCCAAACGAGAAGTTGTCGGTCGTCGAGATGCTTGAATCGATCGAGTAACGCGAAAAGGAGTCCACCAACGACCGTGTGTATGTGGGATCGGAATGGCGGTGGAAACTCGTCACGGAGCCGTGTTGTGTTGGTCGAGTGTCGGGTGTCGAATGTCGAGTACCGAGTGTCGACGTCAATGAGGACGACAAGCAAAACAATGTCAAGAAACCGACGGGGAGAGAGAGGGCGATCCAGATGCAAGCCCAAGACCAGAATGAATGAACGACTCAGGTGAGGGAGGCTTAGACTACACTAGAAGACGGAAGACTAAGGAGATTTGGGAGGGAAACTGGCGGACAGAATGGGTCACGCTGGGCGGATAGTTGTATCTGCGCTACCGTCTGGGCGCCGTCTGGGTAGATCACAGACACGAAAGGAGAGAAGCGTCTTGGCTCAGTGCAATGCAATGGGTGGACGCATTGGGGTGGATACCACAGTGGGAGATTGCGTATTCACCAATATTACAATTAGTTACGAGCGCTGTACGAGGTCATGACATACCTTACATAGTACCTACACTAGGTAGGTAAGGTAGGTACCTACCTACTAACTAGGGGCAATATTTACATGCTATTGGTTGTAATGTTCACCGTTGCACCCAGCAACTTCAAACCAGTTTTTGCACAGCCACATTGCCTAGAAAAGCCCAGCAAAGCCCAGCAAAGCAATCATACATGAAGGCTTAACGTCTTATGCGTCTATGTTAAAATATATAGGTAGGTCGATACCTACGCAAGATAGGCAGTAGGCTATTTACCTGCTTTTGAGTCTGGGGTGATTTTAAAGATGTCTAGAGTAACTACTCATTGGAATACGCTAACACCTACTGTCAGTTAGTACTGTGCATACATGATGGATGTAGCGTAGGTATCAACAAGTGCCAAGTCGACAGCTAAAGACTACATGCATATGACTTCATGCATGTGGTTACTATAAAAGACATAAACCCGATGAAAGGGAACATTCAATATTCATTGAAGGTATTTTCGATATGCTGTTTTACCACAAGACTCTTCCTCCTGACTTCCAAGTACAAGCCATAAGAAATTAACAAAGAATACTAACCTAGATTAGATCGTCTAAGTACTCATCGTATTGGAGGTATAATAAATAAATACAAATTACTGAAAATATGCAGAGTACGAGGTACATGTAACATAATAATATATCATTCCTAAAGACTGGATCTCTAGTCTAAAGGAAGCGCCAAACAAGGAAACTGTTTGCCGCCGCATCCGGAAACGGTTAGCTGCCGCAACACATCATCATCTGGCATATCCAATGGCGTCTGGACCTGTCCAATCCCACTTACTGCCTCCACAAGCTGAAACAAGCATGACGACAATGTGAAACTCCTTTTACAGCATACACCAACCTAACTCCCGTTAACCTTTAACAACAAGTTTGGCTCTAGCTATATATTGTGTTATGGTATTGAATTGAATGAACACATTGTTAAGCCTGGTAGACACACAAGCTCTACCGTGACTATTGCTAGGAAGTTGGAATTATCTACTGCATAGATATTCGTTTATCTTGAAAAGAAGGCATCGACCGTTTTTCACGAGTTATTAATACCAAGTATTTGCAATGGTCAGCTACAGTCGTCATGTATTTCTGTAACTATTGGGTACTAGAACAGCACCCAGATACCGTGTTGCTCAAATCCCCGAATTGTTTTTTTCCTTTTGTTTTAGACAAATGATGTAATGTAAAATCACTCGATTTCCCTTTCCCTTTCGCCTTGGCATTTGTTGGTATCTGTTTGAAGTGCATATGAACTCTGAAAGAAGGCTGCCAAATGCTTGCTTGTTCTGGACTACCTAGCCTTATGGTGAAGTACCTCCGGCTTTCATATCCAGCCCAGACCTGAATTCCCTTTGGAAAACTAAATCGACGACTCGAAACAATCTGAAGCCTTCAGTTCTCTAGATTTCAATTCGACGAGGATGATATCGCAAGACTCCAGAATATCATATCAAAAACTCATAACCAACGCCATACTTAAACGCCCTATTGAGTAAATTCGTGCCGGTGTCATAAATGTCCTTCGTGAATGCACAATAATGTGCGGTGTGGGTATCGAGGTCATCCTTCGTTTCTATTCCAGGTATGTGGGTGAGGAAAATGATGATCATCTCACTGTGGAGGATCATAGGCAGCATTAGAGCTAACCAGGCAGGATCAGTTCCTGCTCATACGTAGCAGCTTTGTTCTCAGCCACAATATGAACGTGGTCCAGGCACTCTGTGTTTTCCTCTTTGCCGTGTTTTTGTGCTTGGGAGATGTGAATTGAACATAATGAGCAGACCCAGCTTCCTTACCGTGAGTAGGCGGGCTGCGGGGCCTGTGCTGTCATAGCTGCTACTCATGAACTTCTCCGATTCGCTGATCTGGTTTGACGTGTTCTTGAGCGATGTGCTAGGCCTACCCAGATTTATGCTTGGTCGAGCTATCGATAGACTAGGACGGCTGCTGCTTGCGATGCTGATTTTTCTATTGTGCTTTCCACGTTGGAGAGCTTCTTCCAGCTCAGCAGCCTCTTCTCGCGCATTTGCGGCTAGCTGTGCTTTGTGGTGGGCTGCTAGTTGCTTCTCGAGCTCTTGCGCACGCTTATTGTCAGCGCGTTCTCGGCGCTTGATCTCTTCCCGTGCGTATTTCTCATCCTTGGCTCGTTCTTTTATCTCAAACTTTCGGCGCGCTGCGCGTAGGTGCTCGGCACGAGTAGCAGTATCAAGGTCCGACTTGGCGCGCAATCGCGGAAACCCGCCGTCGAGCGACGTGCGTATGGGAGACATGGGGGCTATTGAACTAGAAGGAGACGCGATAGTGGTCGATGGCAGGTTGGAGGACGTAGGCGAGTCCAAATCCACAATACGGTCGAGATAGAGGTCCGATCGGCTGGAGACATTGGCTAATCGGGAGGAATGCGTGGGAATGCTCGAGGAAGTGCGCGACGTGCTCACTCGAAGCGGTGGCTGAGGTGTTGGTTTTGCTGAGATTACGTCGGACAGATCAGTCGAGGATGTGCGTTGACTAGCTAGCGGAGACAACTGTGACATTAACGCTGGCTGGGAAAGTGAATTTGAATTGCTCAGTAGGTTCGCATAGTGAAGGTTGACGCCGCTGTTGTTGTGACTGGCGCTGTGATACTGGTGTGGACTGGCGAGGGGTCCTATATTGCCAGCAATGCCGTCCTGGTTGTCGTCGTCTTCGGTAATAGTGGTGGGTGAATAGTCACGCGTATCAGCTATCGAGGCCAATGAATTTGCGTACGACAATAACGGCGGGGTCGACGTGTGAGGTGTCTGTTGAAAGGGGTGTACAAAGGTTGCACCAGCTCGGCGAGGAGCAGGAATGCCGTTGCCACTGTTAGATGTTGCTACGGAGGCATGACTTGTACTGCTGATTGATCTAGAGTGGTTGTACCGTCGCGCGCTCGCTGCACTTCCAAGTACTCCGAGTCCTACTCCTCCTACTGTTCCCGGCGTCCCCCCTCCAACAAAAGCCGCGGCAGCATCGGGACCAGCTACCACTTGGTCGTAGAACGAGAGCGACGAGGACCTGCCCCAGCCCTCTGTACTCCGATACTGCTCATCCTGTTCATCTCGTCCTCGGCCCGGGTCTAAACTCTTTTTTTCCTTTTCAGACTGCGACCATTTCTTTAGGATTGGCTTCACCGCCTGTTTAGACTTCGACTTGCTGTCCTTGTATTTGATGCCATGTGATCCAAAGCCAGATATGGATTGTAATGATGCCATCCCAGCTGTAGAGTTCGAAGAAACCCAGCCACCCAAATGTTAATCTGGGATATATATAGGTCTTTCTCTCAATGTTTAAGCGGCCTTGACACGACCGGCAGCTCTATAGCTCGCGACAAGCGCACGGCGGGATCACCGGACCACATACATTGAGCAGATGTAAGCCAGGAGAAACCGCAAACGTAGACCGAGCAGGTAGGTAACGTTATTTAGTGCGTAGACGTGAGGAGCCAGCAGACCGTTCGGGAGCCAAAGATGAAGAACTGGGTCCTTTTGGACTGTTAGCGGAGCAATGAGTTCGAGTCTACCGGTACTCCCGGGAGAAAGCCGACGCAGAGGATTGAACATGTGTCAGATGAAAGGACTAGGCATAATATTCATGACGAGAGCAACAGGTTAAGAATGTTTGCTGCTTGGCCAATTGTTTGCGTTTCAAATAGTGGCTGGCTGGCTGACGCGTTAATCACGCAGACGCAATCATGAAGGAAGAGCGAATACTTTAAGTACATAAGGTTCGACAAACGACTAGGCTAAATACCTTATCTTTGTAGTACAAGTGCTAGAGCCAGAGGAGGCTCGTGAAAACACGCAGGTAATAAAAAGTGGACTGAGTCGTGGATTTAAGGGGAGGCATATGGTACCTACCTACACTAAGTAGATGATGAGGAATGACGGAAGAGAGATAGTTTGGTAGACTAAGATAGCACTAGGAGGCGGTGGTCGCGGACGGCGGATGGCTAGCAGAAGGCGGAGAGAAAGAGGGGAAAGCAAATCAACGTTTCTTCTTTGGGTCGAATGTGGTCGCTGTGGTTGCTGGGTATGCTAGATAGGTTTGCAGATTTACAGGGTTGACAAGAGTTGGTTGGCTGGTTGAGGGATTGACCGACCGACCGACCGACCGACCGCTATTTGGGAGAATTGGCGTGCGGCGTTGGCGACGTACCCAGGTTGAGTGAAATGAGAGAGGAGATGAGAGTAATTGAGTAATTAATCGAGGGGCCGGGGTTGTTTACACGGACAGAGGGGATGTGGATGGATTTGCAGACATACAGCGCTGTCCGTGGTCTAGTAGTGGTGTAAAGGCACAAAGGCATACAACAAAGGCCACGAACAACAACAATCAACAAGAACAAACGAATGTATTGGGGGAGTGGGCGGGGAGACGATCACCCGTCAGCCTCATTCCATCTTACGGAGTCTAGACTGTTTGTTATTCGCTTACTAGTAGGTGCCTGCTCGTCTCCAACTATCGAGTTCCAGATGGATGATCATTCGGCTCTCACCTCAGCACGACACTCAGCAGTGACCTCAGCAGCGACCTCAGCAAGCAAACTAGGTTGCACGTGGAATGGTGACTAAGGTTGACCGTGTCCTGAAAAGAGGGGAAGATAGGCAGCCGGGCTCGGAACCCGGCAGGAGGGTCAAGTCTGTTTGGTTTCAGTTCAGGTGTACAGTGTATAGACATCCAAAGGAGTTTGGTGAGCTTTGAGAGGGATAAAGAGCATGGAGTGCTCCCTTTCAGTGGTCCATACCTATAATACTCCCGTATTTACCCCGTAGACCGCCCTAGAACACCGCCCTAAAATCTTTAATGCACAGTATCAAGCACAGAATTACTGTACAGGAGATAACTGACCGCTTGCTGCAAAGAGACCGCCCCTCAGCTTATCGGAGGCTGGACACTGACTGGACAAACCTCGAGCCGGCTGGGAGATGGTACTATGTATTGGTTGTTCATCTCAACTCCCTATTCCACCCGCCTACCTAATTCCAGAGAAAAAGGGAAGCAAACGATTGCAAACGCTTGCAGAGGCCATTCCAATCACATAGTCTTTTATTTTATTTTATTTTAGCACTGCTTGAATGTCTCATCTCGTCAGTATACGAGTGAGAGGTCATACTTGCATCTGTAGCTATGCGCTGAAAGCTAGCACATTGGAATCAGTGACCAAATATTTTATCGTACTATAAACGACGCAGGACTTTCGACCATTGTAGTTCCTTAGAGAGTCAAGTACATATGTGTGTGGATGGTATATGGAGAGGAGATACTCATTGGAATCGAGGCTTTCTAATCGCCAATCATGGAGATGGTCTTCTTATATGAACACCCTCGAGTAAGTCGCCCCCATATCGTAGTGCCTAGGATTACATATCAAATAATCTCTCACCTAAGCCTGTAGGTAGTAGTTGGTTATTATGCCAATCCACTCATTCGTCGTCTTGGGGGAAAAATTCATGTTCATTCGTTGATGCTCGTATTTTCTGCTCAACTCCACAAACACATTTGCCGACTTGGTCCCAAAGAGCGGTACCGGCCTCGGACTGTAAAATGAGAACCGTTCCTTTTGCCCGTCTTAGACAAACAGCCTCGCTGTTCCCGCGACCTAGCTACTAGCTAAGTAACTACCGCGTTGATGGGGCACACGCGCATAATCTGACCTCGAGGTATCACTGACCGACAACTCTCCGGTTGCGTCCCGGCTGCATGGAGGAAACATGAAACGTAAATCCCAGTCCATCTCGCGTCAATGCAATAATATGTAGGTATCGTAATGGCAGGTGTCGGTTTCCTTGGCGCCCCTTCCGAAGGGCAACCGACGGGCGGCGTCTCTGGGGGGGCCCTGCGAACCGACGCTGGCAGGCAGGGGAGAACCCCCGAGGCACAGACGCATGCTGCACCCCCCTCCCCCGGCCCGGGACGGCATGAAACGAAGGATATGCACCCTAACATCTCGGTGAGGCATCTCGGCTCATCTAATGAACGTCGACCCGTGCCTTGCAGGTACCCCAGTCTGGTGGTGGAGAGGCCGGTGTGAAATACACGCCTTATCGAACCAACAAGTTTTGGGGACACTTCACAGCTAGATCTTTTTGCTCGCCTCATCATGGGGGAAACGGGCGGGCCCGAATCAATATCTTCTTAATAACAACAGGGTCTGGAATAAAAGGGAAAAGAGGGAGGCATACCGATATCGGGATCCCTGTCAACAGGCGGTTATCTCTAGGTACTCCCATGTTATTCTCGCTATCACCGACTCATCGGGCTTTGTTCCGATGTTGAGTTTGCAGATAATTGGTAGAGGGCTAGGCTCTGCTTCGAACATGCTGCTACAATGCGATGCGATGGTGACGGTGGTTGATATTTAGGAAGGTCAGAGAATATGAGCTGATTTGACGCTTAGCTGGCGGGGAGTCGACTGATCTTCTCACCAAGTTCTAATATTATTAGCCGCCATTGAATTTGAGGAAATGCTCTTTTAGAGGCGTACTTTGATAGGTATGTATTACTCTTCAGCTACCTACCTAGGTAGGTAGGTAAAAGATGCTGGAGGCAAACTTATCTGTTTGCAGCTGCCGTCTTTGACCGATGGCATTGATACATACTACGTAGTAGAAATATGGTCCGATTGCCCTTGAGGATATCACGAGAGTGGTATAATTTCAACGGGATACGCAGGGTTCTTTCGAAATCAATCACGTCACTAAATTTTCAACGTGATGCTCTCGCCTCTTTATGTGATTCGTAAGCCCACATACTTCGGATGCCTGGTTCTAGTGATGGTGGCGTAATCCCGTTGGCGAAAGAAACAGGCGATATTCGGGGAAAGGGAGGGGGGATATCTTGTTTCCTATCTTAAGAAATAATCAATCAATGCTGTTCAAATTTGGTATCATCGTAATCTATCAAGATTAGGCGATCACGTGGCACCCTTATGGTTTGATCTTGGTAGGCGTCAGTCATATTATATTACAAGTGGAAAAATTGTTGATTGCCCTAATGTCTAAGCTCTACTAGAAGTAATCGCTGCCTGTTACCGACGCTTGATCTTGCTAGTTGGGAATACTAGATGGCCACCTTTGGCTTCAACCTATGCCAAATCCAACGTAACCACCTACGCCAACAGTCAGATAGCCTAGCTCTAAGTCAACTTGAATACTGATATTGCCGTGACACTGCTGCCTACCGGGCTGAGAATGTGTTTTGTTTACTGCTAGAAGAGACCCTCTACTTGGATTTTGGGGTCTTCGCATCAGCATTACTTCGTGCTACACCTATACATTAGCCCCTAGAAGATCAGTAATGAGGACCCGGCATTGAGGATCGATACATCCGAGGATGATGGGCGACATTGTACTCGTTCTCCCCCATCCTCCAGCAAATGATTCCGGGCCTGTATTCCGGTCGTCCCCAAACAAGCTGATTAGATGATATGTAGGGTATTAGGCTACTGTAAACGAATCACAGAGGTCGTGATGCCGTCTGTTCCTCGATGTAGTTCTTGTTTCCTGCCAAGTTTAGCAAGTAGTATATGATCCATGAAACCAGTACGGTCGTGTACTGGTCAAGACCTACACAAATCCTGCGTACCCCAATTTCCTCGGAGATTGCTTCTTGAGGGTAATTCTAGACTCTCGTTAGCCTCCGCAGCGACGAAAATGGCGAAGATCTCTGTTTATCTATTGGGGGTTGAGTATCAAGTGACCTGCTCACATGACGAGAAGAAGAGGGGTGAGAGGTGGCAATGAGTGATTGATGGGCGTAAGCGATTCTAGTGGCATTCACGAAATGCGCTTGACGAATTAACCAAGGGTGTTGGTTCCGCAACTTTGTACTTCCGTGATATTTCATTTTTTACTACAAATGAGGCGATGTTGGTGTTCCGTGAGCTATCACCACTGTCCAATGGCCCATGGGGTAACTCGGATGGCTGCCCAGAAATCCACGCGGTCGGAACGAGTCGCCACTGAATGGGTCAAAGTGTCAGCTCCTATTGCTCTTGATTGGCACTCAAGATCGGGTAGACATTGCCTATCGTGGGACGTACTCTGTGGTCTGACCTCATCCCCCATCATAGGAATAAGCCTATTCTTGCCATCTTTGCCACATTTCAGTCATCCGCCCCGGAAAGGACCGTCACCGACACCGTCACTATCTAGACAGGAAGGGGTTTCGGGTCGTGCGGGAGTGGAATTGTTATGCATAGCAACAGCATTGAGCTAATTAGGCTTGATCACGGCGCCTATGTTTCGCATTAGCTGTGTTTATCGCGCGAATGGCGACTAACGAATGTGGCGAGCGGGTAAGAAGCCGAGATATCACTGCTTTGACCGCCATGTGCAATAGGTTGATGAGGTCAATGGGCGGCTATGAACAGGGAAAGCGAAGACTCACTCTGAACGGGAAGTCTGAGCGCCGGCATGCGTCACAGACAAGGCAATCGCTCATCTAGGAGGATATTAGGTTGTGACGACAATAGACACAAGAAGAAATAACTTGCCTAGTTTTATTTTTCTCCTTTCCCTGCTTCTTGCCTTGTAATTCCGCTTGGAATGAAACGCTGCATCTACTCTCCCTCCGCCACGAGCGTGACAGTGGAGGGGGGCTTGCATCAGCACGCAGACGTAATTCACTCAGACATGGCACTGCTGCTGCGCTGCATATGCATCTACGCAAAGTCATTGTGCGTCATATAGGCTAGGTACCTATGTGATGATTAGGTACATGTAGGTATAACTCTTATAGTACGCTACGACGAGGGAGGATTAGGGAAGGGCCACAGCGCTTCCCAAATTGGTAGCGCAGTAGTGAATATGATCTATACTATAAACCCATCTAGTGTATGCAGTGATGTCGCCGCAAATTCTGCATACGCACATCATCGAGTCTCTCTCTCTGACCGGATGCATCTTGCTGCTTCCGCGGGCCTCCCGCCCGCAGTGGGCCGTCTAAGGTTATCTTGGATCTAGACTAAGGTTCCATCGTAAGAGGAGACATGAGAGCTACCGAATGCATGTTGGAGATATGGATGTTCTCATTAAGCCAATTCGTCCACAGAGACGGAAAGACGGGATGTGCTTTCAAAGGCTAGACAAGAACTATATCTGAAAATCGCGCGGCGTCGTCCAAGCGAAATAGTAATACGTAAGTAAGAACGGTGTGGCGCTTTGAGTTATTGTCCCCTTCACAAAAGTTAAGGGACAGTCGGTACCGTCCATACAGTACCTATTTGATACCTAATCGTAGCCAATAAGAACATGGTTAAGATGGTGAGTAAAATAAATAAATAAAAAGAGTCATTTTATGTGTATCCCTGTCACCTACCTAATCGACTCAAATAAGCGTACTTTTCCTGTGGGGGGCAACGTCTGGGACTTTGTCTTGCTTCAAAATAGTTAATACAAAATACCTACCTAGGTAGTTAGTGGACCACGGCCCTATAATTCATCATAATGTAGACTAGATACTCAGTAGATCTCTCTCAGAGATGGAGGTTTCAGTTAAGCACATACTAACGATAATTCCTAAAGAAAATGCTAAATTAAACTCAGCAATTATTCCTTCATAGGTATTGACTTTAGGTACCCTGGTGACATATGATCAGTACTTACTCAATCAGGATTTACACTATGCGTACATAGATGTTCGCTACCTTCGAGAATATTTCCAAAGCACACAGCCTCTATCATCACCCGGCAGGGGGCGTTCTTAAGTGGACCCAGTCCCTGCATTCATCACAAGCAATTCCAATGTAGTAGGTGCTGTAGGTACTGTGCATACGTAGTAGTGTACATCTCTAGATCTCTACTGTGCAAAGGACTGCATTTGTTTTGAACTCTTGCGCATAATCGAAAGCAACCAGAGCGTTGTTGACGACGAATAGTAAATTAGCTTCTGTGTATGGCTTCTTATCCGTTCATGCTGTCCTCGTTTCGCTATCTTCCTGCTTGAGAACTTCGAGTCCCAAGTGATCGCTAAAATCACTTACATGAATTGGTGAGCCTGCATGTGTATATATCCTTGTACCATTGCCGGGCAACCGTCACGTACATTATCGCCCTCGGTGCGAATTCGCAATCTGCCGAGTAACCCCTAGTCTAGTGACAAGCTTTAGGGACCTGCTTCTTTTGTCCTCGTCGGTGTGTATACGTATGCTGTAGGTCTGTTGCTTGTTACATTGAAGTTGCCGAAACGTTCTCTGGCCCTTCGAGATTTTCTCACCAAGTGGAGTGGGCCGTACCAAAAGTCGTACTCAGGATCTGTCAGGATGTTACTCGTACCAGTGCTCCTACTAGACTAGATAAAGGACAAGAGCGTTTATCAAGGAATAATAACTCTAATTCTAACCTAGACGGTCATGGATAAGCCCGCTCATTCTCCACATACCCTTACTAGGAATATTTGGGACCCGAAAACCCACTCGGAAGACAAATGAACTTGATGAGTAGTAATAAGGAGGCATTCAGTTGTAGTGTAGTGTAAACCTTATGCCAACCCACGCGAACCTGGTTTCTTGATACCTGGTCGCATGGAGCTTTACCCCAAGAGCCGCAAAGGAGACCTCGGGGATAAAATATGGGACTGGGTACACTTGCCTAGGTTGGTAGTCAGTCTAGATAGTTTACATGTAGGTAGTCATTGAAGGCGTTCTATGCCGCCGAGCTATAGCCGCACACCACAACTGGCATTTGACGATTACTCTTGTATAATTAATACGTGTATTTTGGCAGGCTATGAGCGAGCAACCCAACTAGGCAAATTCATTTCCATGTTATTTATTTATGACACACGAGAATACCAGATTACATCACTACCTGAGTAGCTATAGTAGTCATTATTTTTCCGTTGATAAGTAGCTAGGATACCAGTAAGACAGGCACATATAAACATGTCATGTAGGTACGATTTTTGCCTGCGATTACTTGCAACTCGTACCTAGTGTAGACATACTGTAATAGGTAGGTGCCTTGAGGATACGTCAATCATCACGCTTGTAACGGCACCGTGATCTACTGGCCATCAACGCAGTACACAATGGTTTTTTTTTTCTTTTTGGTTTTTTTTTTGTTCAGTCTTCCGGGTAATCTCTGGGCCTTTCTGTCCAAGCGAAAGAAGCACTGGGCGGTTCTTTAGACTTAATTTACTTGTGGACAGCCAAGAGATATGATAGGTATAAACGAGCCTACCCAGGTACTTAGCATCTAATTCCCAGTTTGGACAGCATCTCAGTGTGCATTTCGAATCATTTATTTCTCGTCTTGGTAGAATTGTGCTTTCACATAATCCTGCATTCCTATTCCTGAGCCACCAAGTACGAGCCAAATATTTATCATAAGCGGTAATTTCTAGACTGACATATGAATCTCAAACAAAACGAAGCACTTCAAAGCACTAGACGAAAATCCTTTCGAGAGAGGCAATGCGGATACTAACTAAATAGACTTAGTAACATTTTGAGCACGCCGATACAGGTCGCACAAAACTCGTTTCGCCTTTATTACCTACTACGTACGGTTCACCTAACTTCCGAGTATAATTTGGAATGTAACCTCAGATGCCTGTCTATTACTACTGCGGTACCGAAAATCATCCCATAAAGTTCCTCTAGGGGCCATTGTCCTTGGACAAGCCCCGGATTGGTGCACTTAAAAATTTATGGAACCCCCAGGTTAGCTACAGTGCCTTGTTCGTCAAGTACGCATAGATAGTGGCCGGCCCCCCTGAGCGCACGGCACGGGAATTAAGCCTCCCCATTCCGGCTCTATGTTACCTAGTGGATACTTAGATGCTGTGGTCGAGTTGAAATGCTTGTCCAAGGAATAGCTATGTGCCGTATATGCTTAATATCGGAGAAGCAATATCCATTATAGTCCGGAGTCTTATGATGATACCTACCTTTTGCTGCTAAGGGCTTAAATGATACCCAGGTGATGAGAAACCACAAAGGCGGAGTGTCAGGGAGAGTACGGGCATGCCTGGTATTAGGTTAAGATTTTCGGATGAATTTTTCGGACCTCATATAACAGAAAACATGGCCCGAAAGGCACCGGCGCGGTACAATAGGTCATTGGCCAATGGGTTCAAGATCGGCCAAGGTTACCCCAAACTCCATCACGATGGATACCTATTTTCGACGGGGCACAATTGCGATGATGTCAATCACACCCATTTCATTATTTCAAAACACACGTATACTTATCTACCTTAACGATACACATGCTCATCGGTTGCAGGGATTTTTTTTTCCCATTTTATGTCGACATCTTGGATGTCTTGGGCAATGGATGGACGACCTGTAGGTGCCTCTATCCATTCTACGATATTATCCGGTTCCCACCACAGGGGTTAGGCTTGTTGGAATATCATTCGTTTCTAATAACCAGCATGGTATGCTGCTACGTAGTATATACGTAGTAGATACGTAGTAGAAGCTGTACATATCATCCGGAGCGCATATTCAACCGCGATGAACATAGGAAGACCCTTTCTAAAATCTCGCGAGAATCAGGCTACTAATGACGCATAGGTCTGATCCGACAGCCAATGCCCTTTTTTGGATGAATTGATCTTATACCGAATCCCACGTTGCCTTTGGGAGGCGTACATCACCAGGGTCTGGCTGTGACGCTACGGCTGGCTGTTGGAATCTTTGTTTAAACTTTATCTCCAATCGAGAGACCGAGTTTCTCGCTATCATTACAATGGCCATCGTCATTAACCCCATTACCCCTCACAGCTATTCAAGGCTCACCAGTGTTTCACTCGGCTGCGAAGTGGTGCCGTGCCTGAGCGTGGAGACACGTTTCCTAAATGCCTGTCTCAATGGTGAATATACGATATAGGAGATATGCAAGGAATCTGCGTTCCGACGCTGTGACGGCTCGACGGACAGGGCACCAACAGAGACCCCTGGTTCATTGAACGGCATGCTTCCCACCAACGCGAGGCACATAATTCTTTTCAGTATCTATATGCGCTCATGCGTGTTTCTCGGCATCTAAGCAGGTTCCTTCGCAATGCCATCATTGGTGCCACCGATACTTGGGCTACTTTTCTGTGATGGCCTCCGGAGACGACCCATTCGAATGCTCGAAATCGACAACGTAACCTAAATCATAACATGAACTGAAAAAGGACGGACATCTCTCCTGCTGCTCAAAGGAGCTGCAACAAACCCCATATTCGTCATGCACACGTTACGCTACATACATTCGATTGTGACGTACTCAAATAATGCCGCCATAGAGTCCTGCCACTCTCGCAAGCCCTCACGAAGACCACAGAACAGTGCGCGTCAATCAGATGGGAATCAGATCACGGTGAGCATAACACGTAGCAGATTATCTGTCTACTGCAGTACGATGAGCATGCATTCCGAGATGAGGTTAATGTTTTGAGTAATGCTTAAGATAGCTAGGCTTTAAAACAGGCAGCTCCTCCGATCCCCCACCCCTACCCTGGTCAAGCGTGCCACGGGCTTGGGTCAATGGGCCAGGGCCTAGGGGGAAAAAGAAAAAAAAGGGAAGGGTGAGTGGAAAAATAAAACAAACTGACAATGCAGACTTGTGCTTAACCCGTGCGGGGGGAACTTCAGTAAACCATCTACCTATGCAGCTAAATCGGAGTATGTCACTACGAATCGCCAACTTACGAAATACCTAAGTGTAAGTGTACCTGAACTAATCAGCATTAGAAAAGAAGCAGAGGCATCTACAGTTGCATGTGATCCCACTAACAGTGATTACTAGTGCCTTTCGTGATGACGATGAATTATTGGTAAACCACAGAATCAATGCGAGGAATCGACCGAACAACCCGGTCTCGGTTACAACTTACAAGTTACGGAGTACACTGGTGTTATTTTAACATTATTATAACCGACATGGCTCCACTACGCTGCGTTGGAGTTGAACCTTTAGTTCTGCCTTAGTTGTGGCCAAATTAGCATCTCCTATCTGCAAGGTTCGCCTCTTAGGTATACAACTAGACTAGATAGTACAGTCAGAAAGAACACGGAAGCCTCGACAAAGATGCCATAAACAGGCTCTAGCAGTGCTTCAGTTATAGGCTATAGCTGATCATAGTCGTGTTTATATTTGCTTAGTATTGAGTGACTACGATTCGTCTCCATCGATCGGATCTTCCCGCCCTAAAGCATCAGACGACGGCTGCTCGCGTGATCGCCGTGAGCCTAGTCCTACTAGATAGGTACTCTAGACTACTGATCTAGGTAGGTATCTGATCTGTGACTGCGTGTTGGCCGTCTATTCACCCTGTGGCGAAATGTAATTTTACAATTACTGAGGACAGATTTTGAACAGATCTCTACCTACCTACTTAGTGTATAAAGTCAGTCTAGTCAAGTATAACTCTCCCATAGACCCAGAATACGCGAATGATACCAACAGCGCCATACAACAGCCTCGTCATCACGGTAAAACACATCGCCAAAAACAAGAACCAGACAGGAAGAAAGAAGGGCCCCGAGAAATGCCAAGGCGGTTGCAATTTGGTAACGGCGAGAATCTGAGGAATGCAGAATGCAGGTGAAGGAGATATCAGGGTGTGACGGGCGCACACAGTGTTGTTTTTTTTGGGTGGGGGTTTCTGTATTCTCCCTCTGTTGCAGTATCGACTTACTACTTTAGTCATGTATAGTAGCATCAACGCGGAGACGCGAGGGGATTTAGCAGACAAGATGCCGTCTAGTCCTGTCGCTAAACCCCACCTATGCGGCGCACTCCCCTCTCCCCCTCCCCCCTCACCCTCCAGCCTCTAGGTAGTGCTAGTGTTAGCGTAGGTACGAGAGGATAATCCCACCTCACAGGGAGCTAGTGCACACTAGACTCGCCCCAACAGTGCCCCGAGCCTGCGCAAGCCTCCAAGCAAAAACCCTTAGTCGCCGATAGTACTACAAGACCAACCCTACTATGCACCTAGCCTCTAGCGGGCCCCATTCTTTCTTGATCTCTCAGAACTAGCTCATCTGGTAGCCTCTGGGTACAAGTCTAGAGCTGATACTTTCTCTGATAGGGCATCTCGGTTTGCAAAGAGTAGAACTCGCTTTTCCCCCTCTCCAACTGGTCATTCAACGGCTCATGCCAGCGCTTATGTCCATCATTGGACCGCGCTCCCCGAATCAGACCGAATCCAACGGCTTTCTTCACGTCACGGAACATCACGATGCTCAATCTAACCTGGTCGTGTTGGCTATACGGGCCACCTAGGTCCATTCAACAGCCCGCCTACTAACCTGCCTCGCGGGTACAAGCAACCGAGCGTTACCTATTGTGTTCTCGAGTTCACATTCACATGTATTGCTACTCTCTGCAGGCGGCTGGTCCTTACCAAACTAACCCACTCGGATCGACTCTACCTAGACCAAGGTAGTGCGTAGGTACAGTCGGTACATCTTACATGGTGTACATGAGGTATGTCGGCCAAAATACAATCTCTAATGTTTCAAATGGAAACATCGGCCCAAGATTTATTATTTCATATTTTATTTTATTTTACTACACTTAATCTATACTTCTCGTCAATCGCTAGTCTACCCCTGTTATAATACATGCTACCATGTTCGAGTTGCATCCCCTAGCCCCCACAGACATACATATACATATATATACATGTTATATGTATGTTGTTGTAGTGTATGCACACACACATATGTGGGTGTAAGTGGGCATTTGAAGTGGACATGCCTACACTAACTAGAGGTATGGATGGATGTACCTCTAGTCAAAGTCGCCTGCAGATGCGCAAGTCGAGAGATACATACATACGGTACCTACACAGACCTTACCTATATTAACTAGTACCGAGCTACCTTTGAGGTCGATCTACACTAAAAAAAGCATTACCTACTTAGGCAGCTTAGCCGCCTCAACACACAGCCTTCCCTTTTCCCCATACCTATATCCACCCTAGGACAGGTTCCAGTGCATCGTCCATCATCTATCGTCTACACTACCTACCCAGGTAGTCTGGAGGTAGTGTGCGGATGAAGGCAGGTAGCTTGGGTAGCTCACTGGGTAGGTGATATCTCTAACCTAGGTGATATCGACATTCCCAACTGGCTGAATGGAGTCGTATATGGATCCATCTGCCTATATATCCTTGCCTCTTCTCCATGGGCCTAGGCCATATATCTAGGTGTCTCGACGACTTCCTTCGTTACAGTCAGTCGACGATTATTTCTACATCCTCCCCCCTCAGAGTCGATCGTTGGTTGTCGATTGTCGATTGTCCGTACATTGTTTATTAGTACACGACTTCATTCTTTTGAATCCTTCGGGTCGGTGGCACATTGTGTAATACATATAGTTTGCGATTCCTCTCCCGCACTCTGTCTTCGACGCTCGCTTCTGGCCTTTTTCTCGGGTGCATAGCAAGAGAAGATTCGAGTCACGATACCTCAACCAACTTCCACACCGAAGTCATCATCTGTTATTACAGCAAGACGGACTGACTGACTATTGTCTGTTGTCCGGTTAATTTCTTCCTTCGGGGACCATTCACGCATACTACACCATCGCCACTGCCTGCTCTGAGCATTCGCCTAATCGATAGCCCACCCAGCATTCCTCCATCCGTTTAATCAAGAACCACCGTCTGGCATTCAGCTCGGCCGCATTCCTTCCTTCTCTCGCCGCGGTAGAGTCCATATATACATATAGGAAGGAGCCTCTCCAGCTTTTGCAGCTTTCCCCTCCCCGCCAGTGACTTACTTTAACCTCCCTCTTCACCTGCACATAACGGTCCTCGAGCTTTCTCTCGTCTATAACTAGCACGAGCGAGTAGGCTTGCTGTATAAAGAACATCTGCTCACACATTCGTCATATCGAATCTCATTCCTGGCCGTGCCGCACACCCAGCCCATCAATTCCTAGCACCAGGTCATCTCTCTCTTTCCCCCTACATGAGAAACATCAGCAGCGTGCCGGATCACCCCAGCTGCACCCGATACCGTCATCCCCATATCTCGGGCTCGGACTCGTCTACGGAACATCTAGGACACTCCTGTCGCTCTTAAATCGCCCCAGCGTGAACTATAAACAAGATGGAATCATTCAGTAATATTGAGGGATTTTTCTTCTCGCGTCCCGAGTTTCTGTCATCGGCCAAGTTTTGGTGGTTCACCTTCTTGATCCTGTGGTAAGTTTAGTCTTGAATTGATGCTCCTCATTGGTCCAATACCCCAGAACGTGATACCTGACTACCGACCAGGATTCATCGCTATTTGCGCCTCATCGTTCATACTGTTACTCATTGGCGGTATAAGTCAAAGCCAATCCCCGACAATCCAACCTTTACTTCCGACGATGTCACAGTCATCATTCCCACCATTCACAATGTTTTCGAAGAACTCCGTCCCTCGCTAGAGAGTATCCTCGCTTGTAGACCCGCTGAGCTAATCCTGGTTACAACGGTAGACAAGCATGCGGGGCTGGAGAAGCTTGCCAAGAGTCTTCCTACCCCCGAAAATGTCCGCGTGCTATTCACTCCAATCGCCAATAAGCGGCTCCAGGTTTGTGAAGCCCTCCCCAATGTCAGAACGGAGATCACGGTAATGGCCGACGACGATGTCACATGGCCTACCACGCTTCTACCTTGGATCTTGGCACCCTTTGAGGACCCCAAGATGGGAGGTGTCGGGACTTGCCAACGGGTGCGGAGAGAGCCGGATGCGCCTTGGTCCACGCAGATCTGGAACTGGCTAGGGGCGGCTTATATCGAACGGCGCAATTTTGAGATTTCGGCGACGCACAATGTCGATGGCGGCACCTCCTGCATGTCTGGTCGGACCGGGGCTTACCGCTCGGAAATCCTGTCTAGCCATGACTTCCTTGAAGGCTTCAGGACTGAACGCTGGCGTCATTACATCCTAAATGCTGATGATGACAATTTCGTGACTCGGTGGCTAGTCAACAACCAGTGGAAGACCTGGATTCAGTACGAGCCCGAGTGCGAAATTGAGACGACTCTAGAGAACAGCCACAAGTTCCTCTACCAATGCTCTAGATGGTCTCGTAGCAATTGGCGCAGTAACTGGACAAGTCTGTTCCGCGAGCGATACGTCCTTTAGTAAGTCCATTTCCTATCCGGTGTTGCTCACCAAGCTAGTTATTATCGACGGCTGATTGTATGACACAGCCAACAGCGGTGGTGCAGCTACGCTTTGCACGTCGCAACTTTTACATCTCTTGCCTTTGTTGTGGACCCTCTTTTGCTGCTTTCGCTTTGGTGGGGAACGGAAGGATGGGACATGGACACCCGCCGACAACTGCTCTGGTCACAGTTCATCTTTTTGTTCGCGTACACCAAAGTTGTCAAGCTGATTGGCCTCTTCCGACGACAACCAAGCGACATCAAATTCCTGCCCGTGTCCATTCTATTCGGCTATTTCCATGGTCTCATCAAGATCTATGCCCTCTTGACCCTTAACATGGTATGATCAACTTATACCTTTCTCTAGCGGCGAATGCAGCTTGCTGACATTTCATTAGACCTCTTGGGGTAGTAGACCCGATGGGGATGTCAACGATCATCACCGTATGGCCCTACGTCCACGCAGAAGCGATAGTATCACGACTCCATTGCCACGGCCCGATGATCTAGAGCGTTCTATTAACACTAGAATGCACCACATCCCGCGTGAATTGTCTGAGAAAAATGCACTTCTTGAGTCGGAGGCAGAAATATCATCGATTGCAGCGGTCGCTGGATTCACGTTATAAAAGTGGGATAATTTGTGCCCAACTCTAATTTTCCTCGGTCCTCATAATCGTGTGTAAAGAGGACGGGAACACGAAGTTATGATTCACGATTGCCTTGTCACTCTAGTGCATAACTTAATCCTTCCATACTCGATACTGGGAAAGGGATCAACAGTACTTCCCCGGGAAACGAGCGATGTCGTTACTTTCTGGCCCCAATGGACTCTCAGATGGGTCGAGGTCTGATATTACCTAAGGAATGGTTTAGTATTTGTCTTGCGAATAAAAGCGTTTTCCTTCAACGGGACGGACACGGAACCGGCGTAATGATTTGGTGGAGGATACCGGAGTTCAGCATCATCTCGACTTGGTCGGTGAGGTCTTGTCGATTCGATCAAACTAGTTCAGCAATTGTATTTCGGACGATTTTATCTCGTGCCTAGGGGGAGATTGGAAGAAAAGAACGAGCGACGCATCCCCCTCGGCGAGTGAAAGAGGCTTAGGAAGGAGGCGGGACCAGGCGACTAGATTGAGATTCTGCGAACATGCCTCAGACTCTCATAGACTTAGAGAGATGTGATATACAAGCCCATGGCAGGCCAGAAGAGACACAGTCGCCATTAATCTACGTCCATATTGACCAGGTCAACAACATTACTCTTGCCTAACGCGTTTGGTAACAATATACAACACTCAACAAGTATCGCTTGACTGTGTCAAATACAGTCTGCAACGTATTTCCAATGGCACATAACTATTACAATGCACCTTTGACGCCCCAGTTACACGGCAGGCGGTGTCTACGGAAGATTTACCATTTAGTAATCCCTCGGCTAAGCAGACGTGTTGGTATGCGACATTCCAGGAAAATCTTCCGGCCCAGTCGGGTGACTTGACGAGATGACATCTTCCTGAGACAACTGGGGTCAAGCCCCTCACCTACGCTTCGACCTGAGTTTGTTCTAACGCACCACTCTACCTTACCTCTTTCCTATTGCACAACACACTATACTATAGGTATAAAATGAGATGATTCTGATATCTTCGTAGTAAACTTTTATTTACAGGGAGGGGTAGGCTTGGGCACCCCCCGGTATCCTCCTTCCAGCTATTTAAAGACACGAAGACAACAATTTTAGGGTAAGTCGAGGGCACTGAAGTAGACTTCTGTGCAAGCTACGACTAGAAGCCGCCTGCATACTTGGCAAATCGAGATGTGTTCCAACATAAGCATAGTTCATAGGGCTATGCCTTCCCAGGCCTATCGTACATACTGTTTCCCTCGAACCAGCCTATCATAGGGCGACATGGTACACCTTACCAACTAACAGGTACGAGGCATAACGCCAACGCAGGATTACTTGCATAACCAGACTTAAATACCGATCCTGCAGCATCTGTGTCTCACGGTCTCCATACGCGTACCAACGGCTGTAGACAATATATGCAAGCGCCTCCGGCAGCCATGGCCTTCTCTTGCATATCATACAATACCCCAAGAACACTTATCACATTTCATAGTTGACCTGTCGTACGCCACAAATTCGTATCAAGTTTATTGACCAATTCTCCAACGGTCCGGTGCCACCGTCTGTGCTTCTGACTAGCGGCGGTCGGCATCAAGCCCCAATGCGGGGTTATGACGGTGAAGAGTGGACTGGTATCGAATGAAGCCAAGAGGGCGAAGGGGGAAGCGCAACGACGATACCTTTCCCTGGTGTGGGGATAAGCTGGAATGATGGGCTTCCCTCTTCCGGACTAACCGTACCAGAAAACGCAGATAACGGGTACCGGGAGTGCCTCTTGGGCCTAGCTCTCAAAGGCCAGACGTAACCTCATATTCAATATTCCTTTCAAGCAGGAGATGCTTCGCAGGGTGATTCCATGACTCGAGTAGGTATCCTCAGAGCGACGACAGAAAATGACGTGTACGCTCTGGCTAGCTTGTCTGATACGCGAAAGCTGCTCGGGCGAAGGATTTAGGACTTGGAATGGCGCAGAAGGGAAGATCCAATTCGGAGTCACGCGAGCAATCCTATATAGTCATACTCAGCGCGAAATCATCAAGTCCAGCAAGCCAATACTGTCGAAGCGGAGGCTCATCGTGTCACACTTATGATGCTGGTGGGTAGAAGACGGAGTTGCTGAGAATATGAACTGGATTGGTCAATTCATCTTCCAAAACATCCCCTGTCCTCCTCCAATTACTAGTCACAGCTCAGCTTGTCAAATACGGATGGGATTCATGTGATGAGTTGTATGACGTGAGCACAAGTCTACGCAGCCGTTGTTAGTTACGAGTCAAAATCCGATTCTCTTTTCGGCCGCTCATACATGTCTATTCATTTGGATAGCTCGTATCCAGTTCTTGAGCCGGAGCTTATGTCCTATCCGCCGAAGGATAACACCACTAACACGTGTACTTAGTAGCAGATTTCAGGGACATTGGCGGAGAACCACTCCACTTCATCGAGAATTGATCATCTTTTGCTCTTGGATATCACACGGTCGCGCCATTTCATATTACAGTAATAAAGCGGCCCTGATTTGGGGAAATGGAAACTCGGCACCTATCGGAGCATACTCACTATACAGTATGTAAAGCT
This sequence comes from Xylaria hypoxylon, assembly GCA_902806585.1. Classification (NCBI taxonomy): domain Eukaryota; kingdom Fungi; phylum Ascomycota; class Sordariomycetes; order Xylariales; family Xylariaceae; genus Xylaria; species Xylaria hypoxylon. The sequence goes on from CADCXB010000001.1 coordinate 5,587,852, forward strand.
CAACCGAGAACGCGCGCGCGCCCCACTTAAGTGTCCCCAAACCACCATGTTCTAGTCTATAGTAGTATCAACCTGCACTAATATCTACACTACAACATATCTTCAAGTTTCGTCGTAATCGCCAAGTGTTAGAAGAACAAGGTATAGGACTTAGTGAGAACCCGAGAATCCCAGCTAGTTACGAAAACAGCTATAGGAAGAATACAGACTAAGGATTGAGCTCAACTACGGCAAAGCTACTTGTCTTAATATAGAACATACATGTTTGAAATCCGTATGGGCTACCAGTGCTCTATACATATGCTGTTCTTCATATCCGACAATAGAATTCCAATTCCTCGACTAGACAGAACCTGGGCCGATAACAAAAAACGACACCAGCCGCATTTAGTGCGCATTAGAAGAAACTCTAGATCCATCCATTGAACAAAACCTTGATTATACTACGACTATACCATCCTTCCCAGTGATTACTTGGCATGCTCTCTCATCCCGTCCCACATCGGGGACCCTGGCACACATCACGCCAGTCCGCGCTTGACCTCATCCTCTTGGACCTGCGTCTGCGTGCTGCACGATTCTCTCCCTTGTTACCAAACATGTGCGGCTAATGGTTGAAGGGTGATGTGCATCCCTTGTCACGTCACTCCCACAATTTTTCCACCTACACGATAGTGTGTACCGCCATGACTCTCTCTATAAGCACTATGACAACACCAACTAGGAATCTACACTACACTACTACCTACAATGGGACTACCGTGCTTGAGCCTGTATGTGTCTTTTACGCCCCATTAAACCTAGAGCTACCCCTCCCTGCTCCCAGGAACTAGCGTGAGTGTTATAGTGTAGTGCACTGTAGTGTAGAGCTTATTTTCGTCAGTATGTCGGTCGATGAATGCGGTTGCGTTGGTGGGGTTGGCTACTACACGAAGAGGTAACTTCATGCATCATGCAAGACAAGCCACGCCGTTTTGAAGCCGCTTCCAGTTCGATCGCAGTTCGGTCTAAACAGGGCCCTACAGTAGGCTCATTAACCCTAGGCCCATTACTAGTAGATAAAGAGGATGGATAAATGCTTCGATCTCTGCTGGTAACAATAATACGCCGATGCACAGTGTGGTCACAACATTGAAACACAGTGCAGTCGAGTGATTGTGGGTTGATTTGTGAACTGCCGTGAGTATGTAATTACGGCTCTATCCTATTACATTTACTGATAGGGCTGTGAGATTGAGCATAGTTACTCACTTAAGGGGTATAGTATAGCTGAAGTTTATAGTATTGTCATTATTAGCAGCAGGACTTATACAACTGTGAAACCAACCACCACATTGGGACACTTCACGATACCTGAGTAGACTAGTGCATATCAAAATATATAGCGCATATACACTACCTCCATCGCGAACCCGTTACATAGCGTTATTTACATGCGTTGGCCTCAAACTACGGGCTCCTACCTGCTGCAAGTAAGTCTACGTAGCTGGTTTACTTAGGCAAGAATCGGCATCGCTTTATCCACCCCAAATACTACCACCGCAGTTGACGCTAAACAAACTTAGCGAAGCCAGCATTGTTAGACTACTATGTAGTAGTCTAGTATACTAGGTAGTAGTACACTACTTACGACTACAGTAGGTAGGTAGAAGACGGAATACAACAACAGATCGCAACTTGCATCATGTTTCTCATAATGTGCAATATTCATGCATCCCATATCCGTCTTGTATGCGACGTCGACATGGAACCTTTCCACAATAGCACCGCAGCCATTGAAACCGCGTTATAACATCTACAGTACTACGTCAGTAGGGTAGTCGACAAAATGCAGCAACAAATACTCGTCACCTACCTAGTCTAGTGTATTCTAGTGTATTCTGGTCTACTGGACAGTACTCGATAAGCGCAACGAATGACGATCAGAACCACGCATGTACCTGCCATAAAGTACAGATCACATCGGGCGTGTAATACAAGATATAGTGCCGGAACCCAAGAGCCAGTGAAGAGGGCTGACCTCCATGTAGGGAGTCATGGCACAGGAATTAGTCCCGACGCCGTCGAATGCAACAACGGGTTGTGGTTGCACAGACGATGCGCTTCAGGGATCATGAAATGACGAGTCAAAAGTGTACAAGATTGATCTTTGGGTGCCGTCGAATGGTCCAGGGGTCGTGGTTTTGACGTAGGTAGTGTAATTGTTATTCCGTTTCCATCGTCCGCTGCAACATCTAACGTCAGTCAATACACTACTAGTCTACCTGAGTAGACTACAGCATCTCGTATTATAGCTCAACAAATCTTAGCGATTGGACATGACGAAAATGTGGCTTGCTTCAGCACTGTAATTAATCCCATGTTGGGTTCGCACGCAATCTCTATCCAACATAATATCCAACATAATATCCAACATAATATAAATGAATATAGGTGGTACTCGAGGTACTCTACTCTCTACAGTATCGAACATATGCCGAATTTGCAGCGCATCATCGCCAGGTCCCCGATTGGCCGTGCCACCACTTCGCGATCAAGTATTTCTCAATTTCTCAATCTATCCTGCACAGAGGTCGGGCTATTAAATGCCATGAAGTCACATCACTGCGTACCTATGTGAATGGGGAGCTGAGCTGTCGAACGATAAGAACATGAATATGCAGCATCCACAACCACTAGTGAGGACTCCCCTCTTCGTCACGGTGGACATATATGCTGCGCCAAGCCCTTCCCCAGAACACTCCAATGCAGGCTATGCTAGGGAGGATATATTAATTGTGTCCCAGAACCAGGATTCCAAATCAAGTGAATCGTCGTGTACTGAGTACACACTCGTTGTCATATTCTCCTTTCCAACAAGTACCTTGTGGAAGCTTGAGACTTCCGATCTAGAAAGACGCCGTATCATCTCTCGTTGCTACCAAGCCCTTGTGTTTCCTAGTTCCTATTAGTTGGGATCGGAATGCCTGGTTTTTGGCGCATGCCAAGGGATTAGCATCTGCTATCGAAAGGAAGATGGAGAAGAATGAGTAACGGGGATGATACTACTGTACTAGTATACGTAGAACTTGGCTATAATGGGTCTAGCAAGATAATACCACACAGTTGGTCCCGAGATTTGCTGATGCATGGGTCATCGTTATCAGACGTTAACCACCGGAGCTTGGTATATATACCTAGGATTCCGTCTACACTGCACCATTTCGGATGAACACGTTTGTACACTACCGGACTGAATCGGAAATCTCGTCAGCGTTCCAGATCCGCAGCCGCAATCCCCGGATCTACATGGTACTATGTATGGGATTCATCAAAATGAGAGCCACTTAATTGCCAATAAACGAACCTAGTTCACATGCAACTGTGTTCTCCCCCCCTTCTCCACTTCTAGGACTATACCATAGGATACCCTACAGGTTACGTATCGAGATCGTGGGCCGAAGAAGCATACTATTACTTATACAGGAAACCCTCTAGAACGTGCATATGATCCTATAGTGTAGTCCCACTATCTATCTCATCGTCACGCCAGTGTGCCAAATCTCATGGCTCGGACGCTTTACTTATAGACGGAACAATGTCGCATTCCGAATTAGACGAGAGGGAAAACAGCAAGGAATATATACGGATAGAATCATGCCCGAAGGTGAAATCGTATAACCTACGAGCACAGCATGTACCTATATGTCTACTTATTTACATACGTACTTTATACTAGTATATATATATATAGATAGATAGATAGATAGATAGATATGTATGTATGTATTTGTGTATGTATGTATGTTCATACTACAGTACCTAGCGAACGGGCATACAAGCACCGGCACCTGCTTCCTTGGGTCTAACTAGATATTACATACATGTAACTGCATGCACGGAAACGCAAGCGAGGGACATACATGCATATGTCTAGGCAATGTCATCATCATTCCATACGCACTCAACTAACCGACACTCCATTCCGACTTCGGCTAAGTTCACTAGCACGATGGTGCTCAACGTTGCCCTGCACAGATTCAAACAGAACAGGCTATATTCGTCTTGCTCACATCGACACAGTAACAGGGAAAGGCCAATATCATCGCAAGGCGTCCGAACTGGGGTTTTTTCAGAAACCGGCATGTGGGTTTCTGTAAGGCGCTGAATCGGGCAACCAAGGGTATGTATCCAGTTTAGGGTTTGTGAGAACTTCTAGATGTCCTGCAACATATATGGAATCTGCCCATCTGCGTAGGACTTACATATCATCTAGTTCTCCATCTTACATCAGCGTGGGTTACAGATTAATCTCTCATACGAATGCATACTACCCAGGAAGGAAGCTTGCCCTCACCAGGTTTGTTTCTATTCGTCGTCCAGATTTCGCTTGCATGTGGTGTGGTGGTGGTCGTAGACCCCGTGAAATGGGACACTAAAGAAGGAAAAAGAAAAAGAAGACAAGAGCCGTTGAGGCGTTGCTTAGATCGAATGCCTGTCAAGATATGGAGTGCATGAAATCCGGACGCCTTACAACCCACACTAAAGGCCTCCAGGGTTTCAATGTGTATGCAACAAATAACTTCTTACCCGCATGTGTACCTAAATCCTACCCAGCTAGCTACTATGTACGTACGTATGTATGCACATCTGTATGCAATGATGCCTAGGTAAGCAGGTAGTAGGGTAAGGTAACGTATGTATGAGAAGACCGGAGGAGAGCGGGATGTGAGAACTTTAAAATAACGATGCCTCAATGTTGTAATGCAGCATAGGATGCTTGTCTGTCCTGCAGCTCCCGCGGGAAAGCACAATGACAACGCACTCCGCATCGTGATATCACACCATCATCGCATTATTTTTTCGCGTAGGAAGGGGTGAAAGAAAAAAAAATAATGAAAAAATAGAGACTAGCTATACCGGAGTACCGAGATACATGTACCGGAATAAACGCTGTTACTTTCTCTGCCTGATATCGGAAACACCGGAACCGCGATACCTTCTCTTCATGCCTCTCCCCTTCGAGGAAACATCTCGGGCTTCGGCATAGCACATGAGATGGTACATGGATAGCACATGATATACCACACGCGTAAGTAGTAGGTATATCTCGAAGCCGCGTCTCACCTCATTGTTTTCGCGAGCATATCGCGCTTGGTGGGTTTCCTTTCAGATAAGGCATGCCAACGGACTGGGTAGCATTTTATAACCCCCAACCTAACCTGGTCTCATTGTCAGGGGGGTCTGGTTTGAACAAGGAGAATGGTACGCAGCAGTCCCCTTTTTCCACATCTACAGGCCACCCGGGAGAACGTGGCTCGACGCCATGCAACGGGCAAATTTCCACGGCGCACTGCGACGTCGTTAGCATAACCTGCCGAGGCAGCCCGCTCCGGGATGCAAGTGCCCATTTCGGGCCTCGAAGCCGAGCCGACTTCGGTCCTGGCGCGGGTAGCGGCTAATCAGAGCCGTAAAATTTCTTTCCCCCCGGCTTATACTGTTTCTCTACCAACCTCGATCTCGATGTGTTGAAGCTATGGTACCGTAGACACGGCAATTTGCTTTGACGGTGAGATGGATACCGAATGGGTTAGGAGAGAAATCCCGCTTGGCATAGAACGGGACGGACGTTTCGCTTGCTATACGGTACCAGTTCGCGCACACTCCTGAGTTGATACATGTCTTGGGTATTCCTGATTATGCGAGATTGCTGGCACTGAATCTGAATCTGCTGTATCGAGTTTCTCCCGCTTCGATGGGAAAATCCAAACCCGGATATATCGGGCACTAGCTTTCTGACACGAAAAGACGTCAAGTGGCCTTTTAGTCCCATAGGACAGAAAGGATCCACGACATAAATAAAACTCTATAATTCTAGTTTGTTAGCGAGATAATTCTCTTGAATCTATAAAATCCATTTTTTGCTACCCTTCCGTGTCGTGCTCTTCTATTTAGAGATGCGCATCTTGACGATTGAGTGGCTTACCTCACGTCCCTTAGTCACACACGCGCAACTCATAAGGCATCTGATACAGGGCACGATAATTTAACAAGGGGCAACCGTAAGAGTATAAACATGACCCCTCACATGGTAGCCGACTATCACAACTTTGTGTTGTCTGACAGAGCTTTTCCCATGCTTCGCCATAGAACCTGGGTATCCCCTGGTCACCGCAAGATCCCATCTGAATTAATAACTAGAAAGCTGTGAGAACCGAATTTATGCAGCTTTGATATACCGAGGATCATCAACCTTCTAGAGCTAGGAACCCAAATTAGTGTTGGCGCTACTGGACTTATGGCTACCTAGACTCACAGGAATCTGATATAGCTCAATAGGCGGAAATGAGCTCTCATATATTCAATAGCAATCTCAAGCTGGCAGCTCACATCCGATCGAAGACTTGGCTGATAATATCTCCGGACGTAGAGTGCATGAATCGTGGGGCTTACAGCGTCAATGAGAGATGCTCCATCTAGATAGCAGCACGAGACAGACATCATAAGGAGGTGACAGCATTATCACTATACTGATAATGGAAACCACCAACATAATACCATTATTCCAAAGCAAAGCAACATAGACTACTGGACAAATTAAAATATTTGCTGTTGATATTCGCGCCAGGGAGGGTGATATACGCTTGCACAAACTTAGTAGAAGAGAACCTGTTCCTATACTAGTATACCAAACTCCATAGCGAGAGGGTGATTATATCTCATGTTACGTATCATGCGTGAGCGACAATTATAGGCATTATAAGAAACGATGCGTTAAACTCTGGAGGGTACCCTCGTTTTACAGTCGGGTCACTCCATCATACTTGAATCGGTGAGTGCCTACTTGTCGAAATGAAACAAACTACTTACTGTGCTCTATATTTCATATATGAGCGATATCATAATCCTTATGTAGATAGAGCCTGCTGTGTTTCTTAAGCTTACCTCACTCCTAATCAGCCCCTAAGTATCTTGCGTCTAGGAGGACACACACTAAGTGATAATTTATAGCTGATAACAACCCCTAAAATGAGGCGATATTTCCTAACGGCGTCAGTCCCGTGGTCAAAACTGGCTCACGTACCGGGTGAAGTGACACAACTTACGAGGTTTTCGATCGCCATACTAGAATGTGTAAAAACTGCGAGATTTCCCGTAACATGCCAGGTTATATTACCGGCCTGGTAAAACGTCTCCCGAACCATACCCGAACATTCCCTTCCGCCCTTGATACTAACTACGGTCTGTTAGCCGTGGCCGAACTCGGGCGGAGTACAGAACGGTCCGGATAAGCGTATCGTGATTTCGGAACTTAGGTGCTATTCAAACCCTCGGCGACACGATAGCTATTACGGCCCTCTCAATATCTCCTCCCACGTGGAAGGGTGCAAAAAGCAGAGAGCTGCCGACTTGGCAGAGAAAGAAGAGTACGGCCCTAGCAGATTCTAGAAGAGAATGGAAAACTCCTCTGGACGAGTCACTTTAGAATGCACCACGACTATTAATAGTACAGATCCAGGTGCCGACATCTCGCCTCATGCCAGCAAGATACCTGCTGGGCTTGGATCTGTACACTTCAGAAGACTTATCTCCTGCGCGAACACCCAAAACAAGATGAATGGTCAATGGTTATCCACTTACAGGGGTATTTGTATGGTGAACAAGAACAACAAAGGCGTTAATATCTATAGTTGGGCAACAACTGGTTTCATTCATGCCCAGCATAACGTTTTAGGCTCGGAAAATTTCCAGCTCGGCCTTGAATTGCGTAATCTAGTTCAAACAACCATTGGGTATAAGAAAAGAATGGGACACGCGTAACAAAACATAAAAGGGGAAGGTAAGTTGAGGTTATATATCGAGTTTACAGGTCGGCTAAGCCTCACCTTACTCTCTCACCTCTAGTGTCGACGTTTTACTCCGCGTCACACGTCTTCCTTTTCTCCTTGCCTTGCTTACAGAACTATTGGCCTCTTAGTGGTTTCGAGACAGTGAGCTAGTGGATCGAAATGTCACCGCGTCGGATCCTCTTGACATACTTGAGTATTTTCGAAAAATGCTGTCGGATGTGCAGGCTTGTCACAGGCAAGAACTAGTAGTAAGGCTATGGATCAGTGGTATGCCAACAACTTTGCGTGTTTGCGTGGGCTTGAGACGTTGATTGATGGTTATTGGCATATCATGACTTATCGGTCATAAATTTACTAATACGCTGGGTATCATAGTAGGTTCAGATGGATGCTTGTAGTCCCTGTTGCGCCCTTCGGGACGGTTGTCTAAACTCGACATCGATCCAATACGTAGCTCGTGACCTTGTTTGGGTATCTGGGGTTGTGGTGATTACAGTCCTCATATTCCCGACCGTGTGTAGCTTGTTATAGCAGCACGTGCTACTACCATAATGATGTTTGCAAAGATAGAAGCCCTTCAGATATTTTGATCCTTCGCCTGAACGCCATTTTGCCAGCCAACTCTAGAAATAGGTAGAGTATCCCTAGCCAACACTCATGCGCGAATTATAACGCGTCTGTCCGTCATAACCTTTCTTTAACGCGTAATAGAGGCGGCTCATTTGTCGCGATCACCGCCGCCGATTCTCTCGAGTGCTTCTAGCATAACGACCGAATTACCTCGAATGACCTAGAAAATGAATGCAGGTTAGCAAGAGCTCTCTCGGCTTGCAAATGATCACGGCACAGCACGTACGACCATCCCTAACCGGACCTTCTCACCACCATCCTTCTCCTCCACGGCATCGTCCAGAACAATATTCAGGAAGACCTATCTCAACGGTCAGCTCGCATGTCCCTTGAAGTAGCACTTGATATAGCGATTACGTACATCGTAACCGCGAAGAACGCCAATGACCTTGCGACTGCCGTTTAACTGGACGAAGAGTCTCTTATCGAGGTACTGTGGGAGAATTAATGAGAAATTCAGCAGCAGTTTGCTGGATTTGTCGGTGAGGCTTACCTTCTTGAGCTCTGGCTGTGCGGGAGCCATCTTATCTTCACAATGACAAGAGAGAGATAACCTGTGCGAATGGGTTGCGGGAGGATCTAGAGAATGGAAGCGTTGAGGGTTGGAAATAGTAGAAACAGTGGAAGCTTTCTGGGACGAGTCGCCGAGCTTAGGCGGCGGGCAGTAGGTAGGCTCTGGTACCTTGCGGTGCCTTGCAGCGTGGGGATAAGATAAAGCCTTTATCGATAAGGACTTCCCCAGATCTATCGGCGCAACAAGCAACAGTGGAAGCAACCTCGCAACTCTTCTTCTAATCGTCATAATTCTCAACAAACATACAGTCTGTAGAAGAACACAATCAAGATGAGTTCTTTTGGATCTAAAAGAAAGCCGCGCAGGATTACAGTCCAGGATGACGAGGAGTCTCCTTCACTCGAGTCGTTAAACCCCCCGCCTGAACAACAGGAACCAGCACTGCAACCTACATTCAAGAGTCGCAAGCCGTTCAAGCAATCTTCACTACGCAAAAGCATTAATTTCAACGATGAAACTTCTAAAGAAGACGTCAAGACACCCGATACCGCAGACGAAACCGAAGACCAAGAAGATGGCGGCGCACCGGTACGGATACGGCCTTCAACCACCAAACCAGGGCTCACAAAGCCCAAGAAGCGGCAATCCAGCTCACGGCTTTCCTTTGGACCGAGTGAAACAATAGGAGATGATGACGACGCTATGGTCCTAGGTGAAGAGGTCTTCACGCCCAAAATGCCCGGTCTAGCTACCCCCGCGACCGAGAACAATGCCTACAAGAAGGGCATCTCCAAGAACCTACCTCTCAACCGACTGCCTATGCGACCTATAGACGACGAAGATGACCGGCCTAGATATAGCAAAGAATACCTCTCTGAGTTGCAATCCGCAACACCCAACACGCCACAAGATCTCTCCACGCTACACATCGGATCGGAAGAAGACGAAATGTCCCTCGATCCCTCCGAGCTTGAAGGCGCCATGATCGTCGACACAACCACATCCACATCGCTAACCACCGGCCATCCTCCGACGGCGACACCAGTCGTGCTGACAGAAGCCGAGATCCGCGAGAAGAAAGAGAGGCGAGCGCGCCTCGCGAAGCAGAAGGGCAGCCGGGACACAGAAGATTTCATCTCGCTGTCCGACGATGACAACGACGAGCGCGGCGCAGGAGATTCCTACTTAACCTTACTATCGCGGAATAGTGGTAGTAAAACAGACACGCGGCTCGTGGCCGAGGACGAGGATCTGGGCGAGGGCTTCGACGAGTTCGTGGAGGACGGCGGGTTATCACTAGGCAAGAAGGCGGAGCGCGAGGCGCGCAAGCGGCACCGCGCCGAGATGGTGTCGTTGATCTCAGCCGCCGAAGGTGCAGGATCAGACGGCGAGGCAGCCTCAGACGACTCCGAAGCCGAGCGCAGGGCCGCGTTCGAGGCGGCGCAGACACGCGCCGGTATGGATGGGCTAGCTGAAGAGCGCGAGCAGCAGCGGAAGCGGTTAGGCGCGCGGGAGGGCGTGGTCCCCGTGCCCCCTAAGATCACGCCTCTTCCGGATCTCAGCGTGCTCGTGGAGGAGTTCAAGGCCCGCATGCGGCAGAAAGAAGCCGGGCTGATTCACATGCGCGCACACATCGCCGAGCTCAAGGCCGAGCGGGACGGCGTACTGAAGAGAGAACCAGAGGTTCAGAGACTCCTGAACGAAGCGGGGGAGAGGTACCGCGCCCTTACGATGCCGGGTGCTGCTCAACCCAATGTTGACGGCCACCTCGGGAGTGACGCAAACAGAAACGGAGAGAGCAGTATTACGGCGGCCAGGACGTTGTTAGGTCAGTTTAGAGATGGTCCCGGAACCCCCGGGGAGAGAGGGTTAGAGAGTCTTGGGACGACGCCTATAAAGCCGACGCAGATGGAATTATGATACCCCTTTTGTTACTATTGAATAAGATACGAGCATGAAAATATCGAAGCTAAAAGCAATCAGGTTTGTTTCGATCCTTTTATATTTGATATGAAACTGAAATGCCGTGATCCCAATGTATGTAGGGGATGAGAGAAATTACCAGTGATTGATGCCGTAGAGCCCTCTCTTGTATCGGTACATATTGATACACTAAATTAACTAACCCGACCAACCTACTCCTACTACTAGCCTAGACTGTCAGGGGCCGCATGTGCCTCGAGTCTCTTGTCCGGCGCTCATACGCCGCCTTCCGAAAATCTCTAGTTCTACTAACTTCTGATGGGATAGCTCGTAATGCATTTTCTGCTCTCCTTCTTACTTGGACCTCGACACGCCAGCCCCGATAACACCGGGGAGTTTTTCCTCGCCAACACTGAATAGCAGACTGATGGAGAAGGCGACCGTAGCCACGAAGGTGATGGTGATGCCGGCGAAGAGCCAGAAGGGCGTGCTGATGTCTCGCTTATGGCACATGGAGCCGCCCCAGTAGAAGACGTGCTCGCGGCCCTTACCGTCCGCTTCGACCGTCTTCCCGCAGTGGCAGAAGAAGCACGAGTTGTCCGTGTTGTCCTTGCCCCAGCGGTCGACGCAGACGCCGTGGCCTGAGCACGAGCTCGTAGCCGTCTCGCAAGCGTTATGAGATGTGAAGCAGTTGGGCACCAATGTGGGACGACTGGCGAACGCGTCCAAGACCTTGTCGCTGGAGCCGTGTGTGCTCGACACGAAGGTGGGGTTGGGGGTCGACGATTCGACCATCACTTTCTCCTTCTGGGTTTGCAGCTCACGGCGGCGGAGCTCGTCTTCGCTGGAGGATGATTCCTCGTCCAGGAACACGATGGTTGTCTCCATTAGGCCTTCCTTTGCGTACGATTTCAACGCCGCGAGGTTGATGCTGAGTTGCTTGACGATGTTGGTATCCTGCCAAGATCGAGGTTAGGGTCTGTTGATTATTACAATTTCAAGGGGTTTGTGTAGGTTGGCCGCTATACCTTTGTTACATCGTATTGCAGATATTGCGTCTTGCCGCTCCAGCATTTGCTTGATTCGCTCTTCTTGGGGTTAATAGATGGCTTAAAGGCACAGCCCGAGCTGACCTTGGCGGGCAACGGGCCGAGGCCAGGGGCTGTGAAGGCAAGTGGCACCCGAGGTATGGCGGCCTTCAGTTGCTTGTATTGTTTGGGATTGACACCTGAAATGGCGATGACGAGCTGCTTCGGTTCGTCCGCGTCTGAGCTATCGAACAGGGGTCGCGGGGGCTTCGCGAATTCGTTGATATATGAGATGGCCTCGTCTTCACTCAGTGATTCTGAAATCTGGCCGAGAGGCGAGGGCTCGTCGGGTGAACTGAGACGCTGAAGCAGGATGGCTTCGGCGAGGGAGTTCGGTATCGATGGAGGGTTGGAGGTTGTGCTTTGCTTGGAGTGTCTGAGCATGTATGCTTCGGCATGTCGTGGTGCTGAATCGGCGGCAGCGACGCCAGCCAGTGCTGGGAGCAAGAAGCTGTTGAGCTTCATTTTGAGCAGATTGTATGTGACTTCGATTTGATTGCGTCGGATAGTAGAACAGATAGGACAATTCAAGGCTGTTCAAGCCTCTGCTATAGTAAGGGTGATGCCTATTAGTGTTGTACAGAAGCTCAGATAAGTGGTATCCTAGCCAGTTTAGTCTAGTACCTCTAGGATAGGTTTTACCACGTGAATTAAAATCAGGTCGGTTAATTGCACATGAAGCTAAGCCTAATGTAGAGGCATTTACCTACCTTTTGTTAAGCCTTAGCAGCTAAAAACCAAACTTTAGAGTTAAATTATAAGTTATATAAAATAAAAGTATTATTAGAAAAAAAGGGAAAAAAAATAAGAAATATTTAAGGCAATTAATATAAAGGCATAACTTTATGAGATTTAATTAGCTAGCAGGTGTAACGCTAGCGTGTATAGCAGGTTTAGTTGCAAATAAGCAGAGGTTAACAAACGCTAGCCTAAATAAGAGAAAACTTCTTTTTATTTACTTAGTCGTAAACTCCTTTACTAAAAACGAGGGCAATCTCAACCATTAATTCACTATAAATTTATAGTTTACTGACCCCAGCAGGGATTGCTATGGTAGGCCCTGTCTCTTCCTTTCAATATCATGACCTTCTTTCGCACCCATACATCTTCTTTATCACTCAAATGAGATTCTTATACCGATTCAAGATACAAATTCTATGTATGGAAAACCCGCCTTGTAACGGTGGTCAGAATGGCCAAGCCAACAAGATTCTGTTCCAACGGTAAGCAAGATAATGTCAACAGTTACGGCATCAACAGTTGTTGTTCTAGATGTGTCACTCTTGCCGGGTATCGACGTTCCATGCCTACAGCCCCGACATCCAACATATTTTTCAGACTCCGCTTAGTTACCCAAACACATGGTCAACAATTCAAAGTGCATTCAGGGCGCCATATCTCTCCTCGATCTAGCAATTACCGACTTACACCAATATCGTCTCCTCCTACCAAGAGGCTATAAGCAGACGCCCCACAAGGTGCTAACAGTACTATATCTTGAAATCATACCGAAGTAGGAGGTTAACCAGCTACTTACCAACTGGGCATCGCCACGGATGAGACAATCAAGCAGGCAGTCAACAAACAGGATCGCTAAATTTAACCCCAATACATAGATGACACAAATCGTCGATGACAAAAATGAGCAGCGCAGACATTGTTGCGGACATTGAGATGCATGCCAATGCAATTCTACAAGTGTGTTCGTATCATCGACGAGACTTTGATCTTGTCGTGATCCGTTCGCGCCCACACGAAATGCAGAGAGTTGAGGCGTCTCTTCAGTCGGCCTTTAAGACGTTACCGACCGCCAATATGAGGATCTTGGATTGTCTACCACCAGAACTTATGACATTAGTCCTCCACCAGCTCGACCTTCGTTCTTTTTTTTCCTTCCGTCAAGTGAACCGGCAATCTCGCATTATATCAACTAGCCTATGGGAATATAAACTAGTCTCCCAGCATGGATTAGAGGGCTTGCGAGGTCTGTTACGCGCCCAGCTCGCTCCTTATTTCACCATAAGCGACCTTTACCGGGCCCTTACCACTGATAAATGCTCGACCTGTGGCGCTTTTGGAGGGCACTTGTTCCTCTTCACTGCCGAGAGATGCTGTTTTGATTGCCTCCTATCTTCGTCCCACTATCGTGTCCTCGCTCTATCTACTTTCGCTAAACTCGCACATATATCTTTAACTCGAGTCAATCGTCTATTGGGGATAAAGTTGCGGACAGTGCCTGGCATTTATAATATGCTAGAAAGACCAGTAAAAACGCCAACGTATCTAATATTTGAAGAAAAAGCCACACAGATACTACTTACTACTAAAGCTACTAAAGCTACTGGAGAAAGTGCGGTTCGCAACTTAGGAAGCCGTAAGGAGCAAGAAAACCAACGCTTTATGACAGCTACGGCATATCCATACTATAGCTTGGAGGATGCTAAACTGGAGCGTGGTGTCAGCTGCAAAGGCTGCCAAATTCGTCATCTACTCCTGCACGATGTTTTCATCACTCAAGATCGGGTTCTTTCGACACGCGGCTTCTTGTCTCATTTCTCACATTGTGTAGAAGCACAAAATCTTTGGACCGAGAGCGAAAAGGGTTCACGACGTATCAACGAGCCGCAGATTACTCGCGGCTGTGGCTATTTCAACAAGCTGGGTTCTGATGGGCGGCCTGCATAACATCTTGCAACGAGCTCTCCTTAGGTTCCCCCTAGTGAATAAATAGTAATATTTCTCACTACCTAGTAGCCGACTTTATTTATCCTCAATGCTCGATTGGTATAATGCATCCTCAGGTTGTTGCACTTGCTGGATGTAACGGCAGACCATAGATCGGCATCAGTCTATATGCCCCCAAGAAAAACCTGTCCGCCAGCTAGCCGACAATCAGACCGGCCCAGATCGACGCCCGCGGAAAACCGACCCGGGACAGCAGAAGACGACGTGCCCCTCGAAGAACAAGACCAGACGGCAGAGAGTCATGGGTGACAACAGCAACGACCGCCGAGATGAGCTCGAAAGGCTTAGGATGGAATTGGCTCAAGTTAGGAGCCTCTTGGACAACCCAAACCCGCGTGAAGAGACTGCGCTGGAGGAAGACCGCTTCCAACGGGAAGCTACGGTTGAAAGTGCTTTCGGAGGGAACGCATTCAAAGCCACAGGTATGGCAGCATGACCAAGTTCGACGGCAATGAGAAGACCTTCGACAGCTTCATCCAAGGACTGTCAGACAAGTTCGAAGAAGACGTGGCCATCTTCCGAACTGAAAAGAGCGGCAGGATGTACCTGATGAGGCTCCTGGAATGTGGGGCAGCGCGTTCGATTGAGACACGCTACATGTCAAAAACGCGTCTATTCTCGTGCCTCGCGGAAATGATTCAAGTGCTTGAGGCCCTGTACCATGACCCCAACCAAGCCTCTGCTGTTCGCGATGAGCTTAGCCGACTAAAGTTCCGACCTGGCAAAGACAAGCCTATTCACCAGCTCATCGCGGAGTTCATCTCACTAGCCCAGAAAGCCAAGATCCCGGAAGGGGGTTGGAAGCAGACTCTGTGGGAGCACATCCCGTCGACGCTAGACACTCACTTGCTGCGAGCGTACTGGTTTTGGTCGAGAGGTTTTGGCTCGTAGTGCTCGCCGAAGGCCTTACCGCCAAATATACCTCGCTGTGAGTAGCTGCGAAGATCGCTGTGCTTAAATTAGCAATTGAAAGATCAACGATCTCCTTGGCTAGAGCTTTTTGCCCTTCGAGAGGGTCCTTGTCGTAGACAATAAGGAAGCTATCTAGCATCTCTACAAACTTGGCAACTCTCCCTTCTATTTCCCACTTCTTGGCATGCGCTATTAGTGAACTACTAGAGGGCTAGTGGAATTAGTGACATTTTTTGCGCACTAACAACCCAGACATACCGCCTTCAACACCACCCGGCTTGCCACCGTGATGGTGTTGCGTTAAGGCAACCTACCCAAGAGGGATAATGCATTGGCCGTGTCTGTACGGCAAAACAGACAACGTCACCGACTTCAATAAGCATCCGTTCCCAGCACCAATCCCCCATACACGGATCGACTCCACCTTATCGAGTCAGTGATGGACGATGAAATTACTGGGAGAGTTCGCCATCGTCCAGAGTGAAGCGGACCGCTAGTAGGTCGCAGGTGGGACGTAGGTAGGTCGGTAGTATAGACCCTAGGGGTAAGAGCTCAATGGTATTGATTCCTGTCCTTCCTAAAAAGACACGAGGAGAGTTCTCCCCCTTATATAGACACAACTCTAAACTAGCTAGCCTCCTGCGACCCTTGAACCTGACACTCATGCCTTAGAAACTCAGATACGCGTCAGGCATATAAACCAACAATCATGCCATTCGAAAGTACCTGTTCGTTTGCTTCTACCTAAGCTCATCGCATATCCTTGCTACCTCTGTCCTCCATACATAAAAAGTCCGACTTGAAGTGCAAAAGATGTTTCGAAAGCGTTGCTGACTCGTGAACGCTCCCTACTCCCCCGGATCCGAAAAGTACTTCTTCTGAGCTGTCGGATAAACCAGGTGCCCCGCGCAATAGTTGGTCGAACTCCTTTCCAACTTCTTCTGGACAGGCCTGCATTTTATATTCGTGTTCGAGTCCTTTGCCTCCTGACACTGCACAAACTCTGACACCTTAACGCATTCGCATAGGTATCTGATCATTATATTTTTGCACATGGTGGATGGTCTGTTCTGAATACTATCAGCCATCATGGCCGAACAGGTATTATAAGGAACACTTACAGTGACTCGAGGAGAAATCTCTAGATAGAAACAGGACGATGTTGGGGGTAATCTCGCAACGCGATCTGGACTTTGTGAGCTTTCGACCTGAGAATTATCACATTTAACAGGAACACTCACTCGGATTATTCTGAAATGGGGTCTTGGATCTGAACGCAAGTGTGATGCTTCTTTTTTTTGAACAACAACGATTCAAGAGGGAGGGGTTTTGGCATTTATAGACGAACAGAACTTGCTTCGGTAGCCTGTCTCCTACCTGAAGTCTTACTCTTTCAAGAAGTTCCAAGGCAGATTCCAACGTTGACCAAAACTCACAGTGCATCGCATCAGATAGCCCGCCAGAAGGCCATAAAAGGGGCCGGCGCTTGGCCGAGCAAATATCATCGCTGATTGTTGGGCGGATGCAGAGAATAGCCTTCCAAAAGCTAACGAGTCGAAGTCGAGGCTGTAACGTTGGTAGTTGGCCGTACCTACCAACTGTGTCTGCTGCGCCGTCCTCTCTCATTGGACCATCTAGCCGCTTGTGTGGAATTCCAAGTACCTAATCAAGCCAGCCAACAGCGACTAGCAAACTGTAACTAACAGAAGTAACCTCAATCGTAACCAACAACTGCAACTGCAACCAACGATTCATTTCGCTGCATAGGCCTTGGATTCTATCGGGCTGTGCTTCCCTGCCTCAGTTGTGATGGCAAGGCGTATTTGAGCGCTTGGCTTATTATATGGATCTTCCATTTTATTAACCCCACGATTGCCCTATTTTGCAGGCTCTCTTTCGTCTTTACTCACCTTTCTGAAACTTTACTCGCCCTCTTTTCATCGTCCCATCATTAAAGATACCGTTAGCTATGGAGCTTCCTCAGCTAATATCTATGGAGGTTTCCAGGAACGGCAGGTGCGACTGTTACTATCGCATTCTCGCCAACCGAAGCGTTAGATATATCACTGTTAAGGCCGGCGCTCTTAACGCCGAGGTGTTAGACGATATGCCCCTTGATTTCCAGAGTATTCTCCCTCCTCTCCCCTACAACGAATATACCTGGAATTCAGCGTGTATTACTCGTGATTCCTCGTCCGGCCAACTAGAAGCGACATTATCGTTAGCCGAGTTACCTGGCGTGGAAACAATATGGCATCCACATATAATCGACTCTCTTGATATCGAACGCACTAAGCGCCTTACTCTGTTGGCGCAAGAATGCAAATATAGAACAGAATCCTCGCCAAAAATAGCGGTTGCTAAGATGGCGCGCTTCCATTGGGAGGTCCAATACATGGAGGCCGAGACTCGTATGTACCAGGTCCTTGAGGGCCAAGGCATCGCTCCCGAATTCCTCGGGCATGTCCATGAAGCCGGCAGGGTCATCGGGTTCCTCCTGGAGAAAGTCGTAGACGGGCGGAATGCCGAGTCACCCGATCTGGAGATCTGTAAGGCGACTTTACGCCGTTTTCACGCGCTAGGATTCGTGCACGGGGACTGCAACAAGTACAACTTCATTATACGCCCGGACGGCCGGGTTGTTCTTATTGATTTCGACCACTCCAAGCCTTGCACCGACCCCGCCCTGATGGAGGCAGAGATCGCGAGCTTAGAGGAGCAGTTGGCTGAGATAACAGGTCGTGGTGGTGGGCTCATGCCTTTCGGAGAAGGAGACATCGATGGAGAGGAACCTGGTATATAAGCAGTAGTACAAATTATAATCTATTCACTCATTATCTCGACAGTTACTCAACCAAGCCTAGGACTAACTCTTTAGAACTCTTAAGGAAAACATTATATTATAATACTAGATCTACTCAATAGCTTAGAGCATCACGTGGTTACTGTTGGAATGGCACACGGATACTTCTTGTTTTAGCTATTACTCTCTTGTCTACTTAGTTACATTGTCGAATTGAACCTTTGGGTTCAGTAGGTAACTGTCTACCTTACAAAGCTAGGTCGTAATTGTAAACACATAATAGAACCATATTGGCTTTATTTACAAACAGGAACGGCTTCCTGGGGAGTTGGTCTAGGTCCGTTCTTTACCGACCCAGTTAGAATGGCCGCCCATACAGGCCATTCGCCGGGTCGCGAATACATTGCTATCCCGCAGGATTCCTTCTCTATTGTAGGGCCAAACGGATCGCATCAATACAGCGTACTTCCGGTTCTTGGCCCTTACGTATCGCCTCGTGTATGGTTAAGGTTGAAGAAAAATGTCGGGCCTGTCCTTCAGGGGTGGCCTAGCAGGGTACTATAGCTCTGAACTTCTTACACAAGCACGGCATCCGCCATGGAGGTAGATGCCTAGTATCCCATCACTTTATTCATAATTTTGTTAAGAGCTAATAATATCCCAGACTTCCGGCCCTCCAATATGCTTGTTAAGCTAGCTAACATTAATCAGCTGTCTGAGGACGAGGTGATTTCTCTTGCGTACCGAGTCGGGCGAGGACCTTCCAGCATCTTCACCGCGATACCTGATAATTCACGCCGATACTTCTCGGTTGGATGACGAATATTTAACTGACAGAGTCTGCGTTATCGAGTTCGGTGAATCTTTCCTAATCTCATCGCCTCCGGCAGACCTACGTATCCCTGAAAACTACCTACCCCTGAGATACTGCTAGAAGAATCAGGAGAACGCCATCGGCCCGGCCTGCGACCTATGGGCGCTCGGGTGCACGCTGTTTGAGATGCGGGAACAACTTCCACTCTTTTACATGGGGTTTGACAAGGACGAACTGCTGGCGGAGGCGCGGTGGGACAAGTGGGAGGCGCGGGAAGACTTCTTTGATAATCAGGGGACGTGGCTTCGAGACGGAGATGACAAGGAAGAGTGGTCACACGAAGTGACACGTTAAGCAAGCCTATAGAGGTCATCCATACAGGCAGAGATAACAACGGAGCGGCACAGAAGGTGTTGATCATATCTAAGGTAGAGCAAAGGCTAATGGCGGATCTTCTGTCCAAACTGTTCCGCTACAAAACAGACAAGCGCTTAAGCGTCGGGGAGGTACTACCGCGTGAGTGGTTCAAGATGGGAGTTAAGGGTATTGATTGGGGACTCAGGCCCGAACGAAACGAGTCATAAAGGATTTTGCTAGTTCATATACATCTATATGTAGTCGCAGCAAAAGAGACCCTGTGCTAATCAACTGCCTAAACCTCCTCTACGTACATCTTACTCCTGAGGAAATGCGTTATAACGGCGGGGTCCCTGATGACCTTCTGCTAACACGCGCGGCGTTGCACGTCGAAGCTGGCATGTGGCAATTTTGCTGAATAATTTTCGAGGGGTCATCGTCAACAGACACCGGGACGTGGTTACTTAGGTAGGTAGATTGTAACTTTAGAGTGTCGAATGGTACATGTACCTTAGTCCATGCATTACATGTAAGCATGTACCTACCCTATGATCAAATAAACTTTGCCAAGTCTGAACAGTCTGCGAACAAAAGCAGGCAGCAAAGGTACCGTGCGCTAAAATCGATTTATTATGTATTAAAAGAGTAGTAATATCTAGAACCCTAGTAAAATATCTACTTACGTAGTAGACAGCTGCAACTAAGAAACCTACATGTATGCAGTCGCCACGTGATAAACGGAAGACATGAAAACAGTTCACATACAGAAGTACGGAGCTAAATGAGTGGGGCCTACCTGTGACACTGATGTCAAACTGTAAATACGTTGTCATGTTTAAACGTTCGTCAAACTACAACACTTGAATCAGCTCAACCTATTCAACCAAAAATCAAAATCTAATGGCAGCTAATGTGTTATACAAAGGTGCCATGAATTACCTTTTGTATCTCGATGTATAATTATATATTGTTGTTGGTTCTTTTATATGGTATTGATATTAATATCAAGTCAGTAGAGACTACCTAGGTACCATCTAGGGATAACGTGAAAAGTGGATCCCAGTATATTACGGTACCATTTCCCACTAGCAGCCCGTCTAGAATTTCTTCGAAGTGCGCACCCGACTTCCTTGCAGAAGTGCCTAGAATTAGTACATAATACATACCCAGGTATCCCTAGGAAAGGCCCCTCTAGCCTACGTTCAAGGTTTCGCCTTATCACTTTTTGACCTGCGAACTCGCAGCCAACACGCGACAACTCTTCAAGCAACATCCCCTCGTTACTCTAGTCACAGACCGTAATTTTTCTTATTGCGCTTCGACCGATTCTAGCCTCCAAAAGGAGCATCGATGGAGTGATATTATACCGCAGCTTCCGTCGACAGTCTGGTTCCCGGTTACTTGTTGCTGACTTGCAAGCGAGAGTGTCCTCTACCTCCGGCCGCCGGGTCGTGGCGCGCCTCGCAAACCTACCCGTCATGCTTCGACTACTCCGTCTACCGAGGAACATTTTTTCCCTCGGCGCACGAGTTAATCCTACAAGGTCTTCACAGCCCGAGGTTGTCCGGATACAAAGGGTGAAATTTCTGAGGAATAGGTTCAAGGCTTCGTGCGTCCAACCTACCCCTCCCATGTTGCCCCTAAGTCTAGTTATGCTAATTTTCAGTTCATAGCAATGTCCTCATCACCATCGCTTTCAGTTATACTTTCTACGAGCTTCTCACACGAGCCCTAGTCGGCTTGTTGGACGAGGCCGAACTCGAATTGACCGAGCAGGAGCGCCAAGAACTCGAGGAAGAAGAGGCAGAGCCCATGTTCATACCTTTTCCAGGTTTCACACAGATGGTCGAACCGCCGCCGTACCGGAGCACAGATCCCGAATGGCGAGCCTACATCAAAGTTAGCAGGAACCAGGCGCTTTTGACGTCAATACGAGGTCAGCAGATCTAAGGCACCATACGACGGTTCATATGCTAACCATTAAACAGGCAGTCTTGCCGAGATGGCGCGTCGTGCCGTTGTCAGTCATCCTCTCCTCGCGAGACGATTTGGGAACGACACGAATGTCTCTAAGTTCTGGCTCGATGTGCAATATCCATTAAGACCACCACCAACCTTTGTTCGACAGGGGTACGACTGTTGCCAACCATTATCGCAAGATATCACGTAGACTAACCTGTGCTTAGGTTATCGTTTGGCGCTGGAAATGGGATGATGTGGTCCACACAACCTGTCGACACAGTCGCCGTCTTCTGGACAAGGCAAGCCCTCTGGCCCTCAGCGCTTACATTGTCATTGTGGAGTTTTACGAACGCTCTCATGGCACAAAACGCCATGAATGTTGCGAGGTTTTTCGGTTATGAGACCCAAACGGATCCGTTGGGAAACATGCAGCAAGCTATGGAAAAGATCCAACAGCAGCTCAAAAAGCAGTCGGGGAAACCTGATTCAGTCCCACCACCTCTGCCCTCTCAGGACCGGACGAGTGAGGGATCAACTACGAGTTCCATACCTCCCGTAGACAAGAGATCCTCAGGGTCCACAACAACACCCGGAACTTTAGGCACGAGAGCTGGCATAGACAATGCTATCCCAAATGTGCCAAGTGCAAAAGACACGTACGTGGTTCGCACGGCTCAGGGACACACCAGTGGCCCTTGGGAAACTTTCACAAAGAGTCTAGCACAGAGGTGGCGAAGGGCACCTGCTTATCCTCCTCGGGGCTCGATACGTGTGTCTGGTCTCGTTGAGATTAATACCCCACGTGCCATCATCACGGTGGATTGCGCCGCATGGTGGGATCCCCAGACAGAGAAATACGACACGAAAACATTAGCCCTAGAACTAAGGACAATTCGTCCGAAGCTGCAAACCCCTCTTAGGTAGGTTTTGCTCGAGCATGGAATAGGATGGGGCAAGCACAACACGGTGTTGACTTTGTTGGTGTATTACAATTGGCGTTTGGGTGAGGTGGCATTAACCGGCGGCGAATATGCATAGCGCCATCTCTGGATAGGTCTGGAGACGGCTTAATCCTACTCATACGGCCGTCTTCTAGCCATCGGTCAGTTTCGGTTTGCTTTGTGATAACAATATACATCAGCAAGCGAATTCAATGAATCTTGTAAAAAGGAGTTTCATAGTAGATACCATAGAGCCGAGAGAGAATATATCTATCATATTATCATTATATTCAAGTCCCTTGCTCGAATTGTCATCTTTGATCCAAGTCGAAGGACCTCATTCGCGACCGGACACTTTTTGCATACAGCAACCTACGACTAGGTGATTGCAGGTAGGATTTAAAGCAAGTAAAGGAACATATGACGCCTTGTCGCTAGGGAGCATTGGGCTTATTGACGACTAGGTAAGTAAGTACCATAAGTTTCAAGTATCGTATTTTAAGGTACGGTAACTTCTTGCCTTTGTAAAAAGGCAATCGGACAGGCGCTTAGCCATAGTGACTAACTACATGGATAGCAGGCAGTATTTCATTATTTTTTTTTAAAAAAAACCTATTACAGTTATGCTACCCTCGGGGTCTCATACTTCGCGCAGTTATATAGTATGCATCTGAGAAGAGGAGGCAAAAGGAAATGATAGTGGCAAGTTACCTTTCTCCACCACAGCAAAATGAAGCTATCCCTAAACCACGAAAAAAGAGGTTGATTGGTCACTATGAGGGTCGAACTCATGACTTTCGCATTACCAATGTTATAATTTCTTATAGTATTAGTACGACACTCTAACCAACTGAGTTAAGCGACCAGTTGTTCTTGTGTGAGAACTTTGCCTGAAAGAAGGCCTATATCCTAATGATTTCTAGTCCATGGTACCACTTTGCACAAAGATCTTATATAGGTGTATTAAAACAGGCAAAGTGAACAGAATTAATACAAGAGTTTATATTTACATTTATATAAATAATATGTTAGCTATGTTGCACAGTAGAGAATATTCCGCTCCTCAATCTTTCGTACTCGAAATTATAGCAAGTTCGACCTACTAATCCTTGATATGCGAGAAAATGCGCGAAGCACTGATAGCATAGCTTATCAACGATCTAGAAGCTCTAGTCTAGCAGGGGACTAACGTTATCAATACCCTCGTAGCTTACTTCAAAGTCGAGGCGCCACCATTTAATGAGTTGGTCGAAGGCCTATGCTGCAACTAATAGCCTATGTGTTAGTTAGTCAGCTGCCATTTACCAATGTCCATTTATAGCCTCTAGAAACCGACGACACAGCAGAATACCCTATTTTTATAGTTGTATTAACACGAATAGAACCCATAATGCACACTATAATTCAAGGAAACTCCATTCCGATAACCCGGTAACCACTTGGATACGCCGCCTCGGTCATTTATATCCATCCACGCCATCACCAACGATAGCCCAAGCTTCGACAGTGTCGTGCGTGCTGCAAGCAAATCGCAGAAGAAGTGGAAAGACTTCAGCGACAAGGGAGCTAAGAGCAGAATCTATAGATAAATCAGACTTATCGGCCTGCAAGATTCTGAAGTGATTGAGCCAGCTGTGAAATCCGATCATTTCTGGCGAAGAATCCTCAACCGCCACCCATATCTCTGCCGCGAACTCAACTCAACAAGCCATTCAAGGACGTTGACAAGCTGGCGACGGGTATGAAGTCGATGCGCGACACTATCGACAATCTAGACAAGACGATCTCGAAGGCGGTAACCGATGGTATCAATGCGCACCTGACTGCCAGCAAGGAGACACCAGTTGTTACTCTCACCAAGAGATAGCGCAAGAGAAGAAGGTTTAACAGATTATGTTAGTTGCACTCATACACGTAGCGACGCCAACCTAGTTGACTCTACGTTGTGGTTTTATACATTTTTGATGGACAAGGATGCGGATTGAAAGGAATCATCGACATCCTTGCCAACTACTTGCGAATCTACGAATAATCACCAAACTATATCAACCAAACAACGTATGCACCTCTTGCAAAAAGGCCTAATCGCTTTATCTATCAACACAGTGGAAACGAATCCGTCTAGTGCTACTGATCCTGTTGTACAGCTTGCGATCTGTGTTGTCACTTGGCATAAGCGGGTGACCTACCTCCGCCAGTTTAGCCAACACCGCCACCCTGACCAACGCCATCAGTCTCATCAAAGTTATTCGAGATTAGTGCACAGAAGAACCACTTTTCAAGTCCTAACTTGAAAGTACTCTTGATCCAATCACGGATCGCCTCCAATGAAGCGGCTAGAGCATAAATCTGCACGATCGATCTCGTCGAACCAATGTGGATAGGTCCGTACAAGGCACTGTTCGACGTAGTAAAGCGGGCAAAATACATTTTCCATTTGTACTCAGTAACATAGATCAAGGGCACCGATACAAGATGCTGATTCGCTCATTCTTGTAGCAGATTCCTTCCATACTTAATCAAGATCTGGTGATGCGAGTAGATGGCAGGTTAACAGCTGTACACCTCATAGGATCGATACTCAATTTGTTTACAATCCTTCCTTTTGCGTGTTACGGAGTAAGAGGTCTTAAGATATCACACCCTACCGTACTACCTAAGAACTTGGGCTTCCATATAATCTAATGGGATTACGAAGTACTACCTTTAACATGCCACAGAGTAGATAGATAAGCCTATCTACAACTAGGTAGAATGATAGTAGTTAAGGCGAAACTATCGCTGACCACGCCATCTATTTCAGCTCACACGAGTGGCTAGATGAAGTTACGCTGCAGCCTCAACGCGTTCAGAGGGGGGAGGGGAGAGAGGGACTCAAAGGAAGCTTTGTTTTTC
Organism: Xylaria hypoxylon; assembly: GCA_902806585.1. Classification (NCBI taxonomy): domain Eukaryota; kingdom Fungi; phylum Ascomycota; class Sordariomycetes; order Xylariales; family Xylariaceae; genus Xylaria; species Xylaria hypoxylon. The sequence goes on from CADCXB010000001.1 coordinate 5,613,265, forward strand.
CTTTGAGATAACCTAAATATCCCTTATATATTCAAAACTACCGATACCCCGGGGGCATCCAAGGTCTCAACTAGCAAGTGCTTAACTTCGTAAACGGTATTTGGGAGCCTTTATTTTCCTTATGTCCTTTCTGTCTCTGGGCCCCCTATCCACGCGTCCTAGTGTTATGAGAGGAGTTATAGTTTGCTGCCTACTATTGCAGCAAACGGGCATAGCGCCTTTCTAGCACACAACCCGCGGGCTCTGTGGCCGCAATAGCAACTTCGTGACGTGTATTAAAGTGGCGAAAAGAGGAGTTTAATAATTAGAGTTATTAACTTCGATTTGAAACAGAGACGAACCATGCGACAAAGCTAAGCAGCGCACCAAGGTAGCTTACGAACAGTTTGCTCGCAAGTTTTAAATAATAATAATACACAGGTAAGGAACATATATGTTAAGAAGACGCCTATAGCCGCGCGTCTCTCACCTGGTTACAGTTACGCTCCTAAGTTACATAATAAATAAATTGTACGAACTATTATTTCTGCATTTCCCATTGCCGTTAGGTAGCCCTTTATGTTTAATGCAACGCAGTGGCCATTTGTAAATATATCCAGCCTATACGCTTATATTCATGTAGCTTTTGTTAGTCTTCGGGCAACGCAACCACAAGCATTTAGGTTTACTTAGTTGGTTTATATCATAGACCTAGGCCCGTACGCTGTTCACCTTTGTCTCCGGGGTTAAGTTCCGGATAGTTCTATGACATTAACACACATATTGCGTTTCGTTAGCAAGAGTGATGGTGGATTTGGTCCTAGATAAATGAGGGCTCTCTAGCGCTATTACTGATTTGCTTTGTTGCGATGTCCTTGTGTCTTGATATTTCTGATCTAGTAAATACTTCGCGTACGATGTAGTATATCTTGTGCGTGAAGGCGGCTCTAAGACCAAAGCTGGAAGTTCGTCAAGACTAGGACTTCTGAAGTCTTGCATAATTGAGAGGTACGCTGTTTCCTTGCAAACGGTTTGTTGTCACTTGGCCTACTGCTTTGACTTTGCAGATACTTTCTGTACGAGGCAGTGCTTAAGCTTTGACTCTCCGCGAACATGATGCTATTTGGGTATTGCGTACTAGGTTAACAGAAGGTGTTGAACACAGCAAGTTAAACTTTGCGGACCTTTGAGTATACTTTCTAGATTGAGGGTAGCTAGACGTAACCACCAATGCTGTGTACAGGAAATTTCAAGTTATAGGGGTGACACTACAATGGTTTCTGTGGAAACCCAAAGCAAAAGTTGTTTGCGTAGTGTTTTAGCCAATTTTTTAACTTCTTGCAGGAAGTATTAAGAGTACGTAGTATTCCGTTTAGACTTCAATTGCGTGGACTCCGGTAACTGAATGGGTTTGTTATTGTCCGGGGCTATTGTTTACTTCCTCTAGGAGTGTCATTGGTCCCCTTTGATGATCTAAGTTCATGACATTTTAGGTTTGCTTTTCATTAAGTGTCTCTTAGCATGTGATTGTGTACAATCTGACAACGCTGGGTACTGCTACAAATGTCAAATAGTAAGAACAGACATATTATCAAGTCCCCTTGGGCTATGTAGGAGCAGGTAGTAGTAGGTGCATCATAGAGAGTCTTTGTAATCTGGTGTTGTAATGTAGTTAAGTGGTTCCTAAACGGTTTACTTCTATACAAAAGGAATCTCTCGCACTACACCTATACATCGCCGAACTAATCATTTAAACACTTACGAGGCGCTACGGCGGCGATTGTAACAGAGTTCGTTGGGGATCATTAGAGTAATGGTTTTCCAAATAACAACAAATAAAGTATATCACATGAGAATTAGGTTGAGTAGGTGTTGTTTATGAGAGCGTTGCGTATGATACGTACAATTTAGAGTTTCAACTGAACTGAGTATTGTTGACAGAACATGGCACAACACAGATTTGGTCCAGACAGCACTTTGCAAACAAGAGAAAACCTAAAACCTTTTGTCTATAAACATACCGAATTCCTCCTATGATTTCGATCTTCTTCACTTCAAACCATCTTTGCTTTACATCATAATTCAACACTCGAGACTATCAACATTACTTAACAACCATCAAACCGAAGCTCAACTCTGTTTATACCCCTCAAACAATCAAATATATAATACTCTCCTGTCTTTGGCCTCTACTCATCCCAGAGACTCAAGAAATGTCATCTCCTATGCTTCCATCAGTTATCCCATGCAGCCAAGGGGGACAAATGCCTCTGCCTGCACCAGATAGCCAACACCAGAGCCATGATCTTCCCCCCGTGTGCTTCTTCAGCTCACTTGAGTTTTGGCTTTCCTTCTCGATGAACAGGCTGCCTTACAGAGGCCTATCCGGGCTGGGATATATATCTGGGCGCAGAGCTCTCTCGAACGGGGACGGTTATTCAAATATCGTACTCAGCCTGCCGGAGAAGGGACTTCTAAGTCGTTCTGGGCTGCAAGCTGCCCGGAGCCAAATTGTTAAGGTATTTACAGATGGCTGGTTCAAGCGCAGTTCGAGTCGTGAGGACTATCCGACTCCTTATATCGCTAGCATAATGAGTCTGGCGACATATACCTGGCATTGCAAGGAGGTAAGTTTCTTGAAGACATCCGCAACACACTACTGCTTAACATCGCTAACCAAATTGTCACAGCAACCTCGCCGGGTTCGTGACATCGTGGGCAATGCGCTACGGCTCCTCGAGGCATGCGACTTCCTGCAAAGGGATTGGTTGGAAGCCGAGACAGATCGACCGATTAATCCAGAAATCGTAAGGCAGCTGGATGAAGTCGCAATCGAGGCTCTGATGAGGCCAGAATTCGAGGGCCTCTCGAGTGAATTCCACTCATGGTGCCAAGCTCCGGAGCCCAAGAGGAAGTTTCCGATCTTCCTGGCGACTTCGGTGCTACTGCACAACATTGACCTGATCACGAATCGGGAGGTCAGGCTTGCGAGAAGGCACTCGCTCAAGGTAAGCGTTGCACACTGGTAAACACAACATGCGGTAACCCCTATGCTTACTTATGTATTCGAGCAGACCCCATACGCAGATCCTGCAAAGGTTCAGGATCTGCAAATGTCCGCGAACAGCTTGCTTTGCTGCGCCCACGGACATTGCCGGATGCACCCCGAGGTCGTTCCTGACTTGGGCATGATGATCCAAACCGAGGCGAGAGAGGGGGACCATTGGAACTTGGTCCAAATAAAATACATGAAAATACTCGCGAATTATCACCACGGGCAAGGTTTGTGACCCCTACCTTATCCCACTGCCAACGTACATGGTTGCTAATGGCTAGTAGACGTCCAATGGACCGGTGAATGCGCGATTGAAGGAGGATCATACTGGGCTGTACAAATGTCCAGCAGAGGTTGGAAATGGTACAACATGCTCGACCGGATTTGTTTTCATAGTTAACCAAGATAGCTGGATAAGCCTCGTATAATATATTGGTTAAATGATGCATAGTAAAGAAGCCCTTTGAGTGATAAACAGCCCATATTTGTTGTATAACCTCTTTGCTCATAATATAAGATATATATTGTTGTTTTGTCGTCGAGGGTATCGTATCGCCTGGACATAACTTCTGGATACCTGTAGTGGAGGTTGTCTGTTTACCCTGCTTTAAGGGATTGAAAAGAATGTTCTGGTCCTCGCGCTTTATCTGCTTGCTGCGATCGTCTTCTTCAAGTTCGAATTCGGGTTCTTCATTATCTGCAAGTTGTTTAATAGTGAGTATACATGTCACGGGTGAATGGAGCCTTATATACCGTTATTGCCAATACCGCAATAACGGCGTCGTTTTGCGATAGTTATAAGCCCTTTGCAACACATGCTAACGTGCTCGCTCTCTGTTTTTAGCGATTGGCATGTGCTCCCGGTGGCGCTTCGGCTGATCGCGTCGATCAAGGACGACGTAGCCAAACAGGCTGCAAACCCCCTTTTCAAGATGCCTTCGGCTGTACGTTTGAGAGCTCCTTACCTTAAGTTTGTATGCTCCTACTAACTTGTGTATAAAAAAACTTCGCGCCTCCGATCTGCGGTTCGCGTGCTTTTCCGCATCGATATCGCCGAGTAAGAGCGTGCTGCCTCCGCTGCCGCTGCTTCCGCGCCAGCTCTTGCTCCCGCTGCGGTGCCTTATTCCTCTGTCGATGCCACAACGCGCGCTCGCGTGCGCTCTCACCTGCTTTCGGCTTTGGCCGACCTCAACTAGAGGCGGCTGCGCTCTTCTGGGGGTTCGATCTCGAAACGTTAGTTTACGGGGGTCTTTTGGCCCAATGGTAGTCTTTGTGTGTGGGGGCCGGCGTCGTTTTGCGACAATACACAAGCATTTGATGGGCTGTAGCTGCCATAGGCCTCCAATCGAAATCGTCATCTTCATAGACGGCAGATGGCCGGTAGAAGTGACATTCATGATCTCCCGCGTACGAGCATTCTCGTCCATAGCCCGCCAAGAATGTATTTAAGGCGTTTCCAGAGTGATAAAGAGGCAGGTGAAGATAGCGTATTTGGAATGTACAGGATCGGGAAATAAGAGGAGTTAACTTACAGAAAAGGGAAAATGTGTGTAGTAGGTGGCTTTGCAGTTGAGTCAAGACTAGGTGAGAAATCGCCGAAAAAGGCTGCAAAGGGTACCTAGCTATACCTAGGCAGTACGCTGGCAGATGATAATAGTGTTACATACGTGTTGCATTAGGAATGAGTTTCTGGCTGCTATAAGAGAGTCGCATCTCGAGGAGCCGTAGCGGATCGCTCACGACCCCACGGTCTACAAACATCATATTGAAAAGCATCAGAGAGCAAGATTCGCACGCTTAATTTGTATAGAGAATTGATTATATTGAATTAATATGACTAGTATAGAAGTTGAGTTAATAATGAATAGCAATAGCTGACGACGGGGTTACAGGTTAGTAATAGACTAGTAGTGGGCTGAATGCCGTTGAAAGCCGAACACGATAGGGTAAGGTATTAACCGGCTCGGACTACTATCTTCAGAGTTCCAATTAATGATTGCATTAGATTCAATGACAGTGTTCCGCTTTCGGCCGACCGGCGACTGGGCTAGTACCTAACCTAGGTAGGCTTATGTCGAATAATGGTGATAGAAACCACCGTGACAGGAACTCAAGATAAACAAGTAACGAGGAAAGGTGATACAGTACATAGTCAAATGTTTAGGCCTGGGCTCAGAGCCTGGTTTTCTCCCATATTGATTCGAATAGCGGGATATTGTATTTGATCATGAACCTTAACCTCACCGATAATCTATCGCCACTAACCATCCCTCGCCTCCCCTCCCTCACAACCTACTCTTGATCTTCATATGCTTCGCCGCAAATTCGATCGCAGCGGCGTACCCAAAGGTGCCCATACCACATACAACAGCGACGGCTTTATCCTGGAAGTAGCTGTAATGGCGGAAGGGCTCGCGCGAGTGCACGTTGGTAACGTGCAGCTCGACGAAGGGGATGTCGACGCCAAGCAGCGCGTCCCGGATCGCCACGCTCGTGTGTGTGAAGGCGCCCGGGTTGATGACGATGGCGTCGACCTTGCCGCGCACCTCCTGGATCCTGTCAATGATCGCGCCTTCGTGATTCGATTGGAAATTCTGCAGCGAGACTCCTAGCGTCTCAGCTTGGGACTCGGCTTGCGATACCACGTCTGATAGCGATGTGCTGCCGTATATATGAGGCTCTCGTGTCCCGAGAAGGTTGAGGTTTGGCCCGTTGATGAGGAGGATCGTTCGGGACATCGTGAGGTTGTTTTGGTATGATTGAGGGAATGGTTCGGTGGTAGAAAGGTAGGTATACAGGTGAGTGAGTCGTAAATCTGAGAAATCTGTGGCAGTTTCTTTTGAGAATGGACCATCTCATTCCAATAGAGGGGTAAATGTATAAACTAATCTCATTTCCGGTGCGGAACGGGCATTTTTGACCCGACTCATAGTCGAAGAATATATATACGATAATGTGGTTTTGAGGTGAGGGTGGTGATGGTTCTCCACCACTCCACACTACTAGTCGCGGAGAAAATCTGGGGGAAAAGACTGATCCGCGACGTGGAACTGTGAATATATGTATTAATAAGTTATAACTAAGCATCGTAATAAGTGCGCGCAATTGCACCTACTTTTCTTTGAATTCAGGACTCGTGAACACTTCAAGGATAGGTAAGTTTGACCTCATCATTACCGAATGATCGACATATCTCATGGTCGGCTTCCCACTACTGGGCGATGGGCAGATGGTCGGTTATTGTGTAATTATAAGTATCCGGATATTCATATTTGCGATGGCAAAAATCTGGGTTATCGAGAACCTCTAGTTGCACCCGAGCTTCAGGGCTTGATTGTTTCTGGCTTCGCCATCGACACCCAAAATGAGAAGCTTGGAAATTATAGACCGTGATGAGGAGTACTCCCATGTCTCTTCGCATTCATCGTCAAATCACCATCTTCTGATTATAAGCATAATTATTCAATGCTATACACATTTTTCTCAATTCTTCATGTTTTTAAAATAGTAGTGATTAATCAAATGAGCGAGTTAGGGATCTCATTGGCTCAAGGCGCATGGCGAATAAAAAACTTACCGGAATTTATGAACTGGAACAAGATCATGCAAGTATGTCTTATTGATGCTAAACCGGTACCAGTGGAATGAAGAGTAAGTATGTGGTCAATAGAAATAGTATAGATAGCCACATGTGACTGGCTATAAAGGAGAATACACCGCAACGCACATTTGCGACTACTGTAGGTACCTTGATATACCCCCTTCACTTACACCCAGCTAGAATATATTACGAGAAATTCCGTCACGTTTTAGTTAATCTCCTGGGTTATTTATATGTCAATTAAATGATATATATGTAAGTGTATGTGTGTTTATCTCTTTGCGTAAAGCTAGGGTTGCCACACCAAGGTACTGGGCACCCGTTTAATCCAATATGAATATCATTGGAGCACTGCAGTATGGTTCGCACATAAACAACAATGGGTCTATTACTTATCTAAAACTAGTTTTAATGTGTTGCCTAAAGAGAATATAGACTGTGGATCTACACGCCTCTCGATCATCACCACTTTGAGCCTGGTTTTTTGAGTGCCCTCAATCTAGTCGCTATACTTATATAATAGATTGAGCCCCGTTCATCACCTCGCTTTTATTTATGAAACTGCATTGTCGTATATACCCGGGAGTGCAGACGTATGAGAATGAACTTTGATAAGTCTCGTACGGGATTAGCTATGATGTACGCATATCGACTAGTTATAGGTTATGCTCAATTACAATAGGTATATCGAGTCTAGGCTCTGTCCTTTCTCACATTTGGTTAGATCCGCGTAACTAATCTAGCCATACACTCTTAAAATGACAACTTACTTTCTCACAATCGTGATTGAAACTGTCTGTAGCAGATTTATCTTAACACTTTTGTGAGAATGGATATCGATGTTAGCTCCTCGAAGAAAACCTCATTAATTACCTATCGCGCGTTTTCAACAAATCGAGACTGTAGGTTGAGGCTGCCATACTCAGGCCCAGTCCCCAGCCCAACCACGACCCCCATCTTATGCCACGTCGCACAACGCCCACAGAACAGGTTCACCCAAATACTCGTGTGAATGGTGTAAAAAGAAATGCTCGGTGATCAAGGGAACCGCCCGTGTGGATAGTGTCTCGGCGTTTAACCCCTAGCTGACAGGCGTGCATGGCTACCCCCGTTCGTTAAAATCGCTTCAATTCAAAGATGCAGAAGACGCAGTGATGTGTAGACGATGTAAACGAGTAATATATATTCGACAGCGTACTGTTGTAAATTGAACAATAAAGCCTTTCTTATAAGACTAGTATAGAATGGTGAAGGAGAGAGCACTTGAACAAGTACCCCAGCCACTTCGGTGATGGGGCAGGGTTCAGGTAGATTGTGGGGTTGATACCGCCTCTCGGCATGCAATGATCTACGTAGTACCCTGCTTAGGTGGTACTGCTCAGATCTGCCGTCCTCATTCAGAATGATACCCTACCTTTAGCGAGCTGAGATGCGGAGAAGAGATATATCCCGTCTCGCCTATCATGTGTTATTACCAGAATCTGATAAAACCTGGGAGCTCCCTCCTCCCTGACTGGTTTCTCTGGCTAAGATCATTCGTCCCGCTATGGTGCGGCATCAGAGTAAAGGAGTATAAATCAGCCGTCGGCACAGCAATTAACAAGCTTTGGTGAATTGCGTCCTCATATCTAGAGAGTCGAGATTCTTCGTTAGCCACGTAGACACAGAGGATTGGAGTCGAACGAGCAAATCGGCTTTTCATAATTTCATTCAGTCGAGGGGGAACTTCGACTAGGAAAAGACAGCCAAAATCTCGGCCACTTCACTTCCATTCCACTTCGACTCATGACCTGGCCGGCAATTTTCGTTGTACTCTGAAATGCCTACCATCACGTACCCCGGACGGCCTCTCGCGTCGTATCCGGTGCTGAGCATCTTCTACAAACTCTTTTATTCCTGCACCGTCCTCGCCCGTCTGCCTGTATGGATCGTCGGCTTTTCTCTCTTCCAGCGGGCGAGACCGCTTCCTTCAGTGAGTGATTTCCAGATTTGTTTCTTCCATGCTCCCATCATTCTCAATGAGCGGAAAGTTCCTGTTTGAAATAGAATCATGTCTTAGGAGAGTTGTATGCTCCTAACTTCTCACAGCTCTCTACCAAGATGGTAATTACTAACCGTATACTTTCTAGTGGAGCTTTAAACAATCCCTCATGTTCCGGATCCTCACTGAAATAGTAGCTCTGACTTCGCGCACAGAGACACCAGTGCCGCTGCCGCTGGAGCCCGGTAAGGAGAAGGATAGATGGGAGAAACTCGAGCCTTTCCCGAAGGACATGTACCGTGGACCGCTGGAGAGTGAGAGCGTTGAGCCTGCCCTCATCGGTGGCACGTGGTACCCAAAGAAGCCAGCCGACCCGGCAAACGTTGGGCCGGTCATTCTTCACATCCACGGCGGCGCCTTCGTCATTGGCGACGGCCGGAGCGATGCCTCAGGCCCAATGTTCGACCTCTTCCTCAAGCATGGCAAGACAGGTCCTATCTTCGCCCCTCAGTACCGCCTGTCAAGTCGCCCAACATCTGCCCCGTTCCCCGCGGCGCTGCAGGACACGTTGACGAGCTACCTGTACTTCGTGCGCACACTCGGGATTCCGGCATCTAACATCACGATATCCGGCGACAGCGCGGGAGGCAACCTCGCGATCGCGCTGTTGCGGTACATCGTCGAGTATGGGGCGGAGCTCGATATCCCGCAGCCCAAGAGCGCCGCCATCCTCACCCCCTGGGTAGCGCCTGTAAAGCACCTGTGGTCCGAATTCGTCATCACGAGCAATCCGAACTACTACACCGACTACCTTGGTACGGAGTTTTGCCGCTGGGGCGCTAAGGCGTACATCTGTGGTGTATCACCCGAGCACCCGTATATTATGGCATTAGGTCACCCGTTCAAAACACCTGTCCCGATGCTCGTGACCTTCGGCAGCGCAGAGATCTTAGCCGTCGATGGCTTGGAATGGATTCGGGAGATGGAGCGGCTTGAAGGGAATAAGCTGGAGACTTACATCGAGCCGGACGCGCCACATGATACGGTGCTCGTCGGTCACATCATCGGCTTCCAGGAAAGTTCGACCGGGGTGGCGCGGAGAATTGGTGAATTCATTAGGTTGCATGCATGAGCATAGCAACGAGGTACTGACGTTGCGACGCGTCGGTCCGTGATGAGTCATGAAAATAACATGTTAGTAGGAAGAAAGGCACCCGAGGTACCGATGTAGTAGGCTACAGGAGGAGGATAACTTAAACATTAATGTGGAGGTAAGCCTTAATGCTAGCAGGAAGAGGGAGGGTGATAGGAGAGATCATCATAATTATCAAGTCCGTTCTATAATTCTATGACACGGCGATAAGATCGTGTCTCGTAACCTTTCTCTCTTTCTTTTTCCAAATCCTTTGTTGGACGCCGGCATGTACAACTGAAATATATAAACACTAGCAACAGGAACTCTCTTATTACCAACCGAGATTTCGCTGACAGCATAGGATCGGTAGGTCATTAACCACATAACTAACATAACTTACATAGTTATCAAGATGCTCGTCGTCGACTTGGCGAGTAAGAGTTTGCGATTGTAAGTTTTGGTCGAACGACAACCACGTCATATAATTAGGATGACCAGAATAGACAGTGATTATTAGCTCTGCATGTGTGGTGGAACCGGAGCGCATCGTTATACCTATAGTACATCCAGTGTAGTCCTCTCTCACACCGGCGATTTCAACGTGGCTCCGAAGTACACGGGTAAGTTTGTTGGTGGCAAGGAACTTCGTTGTCTCGTCGGGCCCAACCTTTACACCCCAGCCTCCTCGCTCACTTGGACGAGTCCCGTTTTCCGTGCATGCATCATTCCATAACATTTGGGCAATTAAGTCGAGGCCCCTGGTAGGCTCAATCCGCCTCTCTAATTGGGTACCCCCAAGAGGAACTTGAATAGTCATTACATTGTCTTGTCAGTCAAACAACCTCGTAGCTTGGGCAAGGAGCTGGCGTACATTATTGAGCTCGATCTTTATATATTGGTGTTCCTCAGGACCATGCAGTTGCGTTATGACATCAAGGGCAAGATCGGTGGCCTCCAATATAGTAACCAAAATACAATACGCAGACGTGGACTAGAGTCGTCAAGCTTTCGGAAATGGGGTGGTTGTGAAGGGTGTTCGTAATTAATGTACACAGAAACTCTGAGTGCTAGCCATGTCAGCGCGCGTCTGTCAAATACATCATAGAGCGGCAAGTAGTTCCCGGACTGATTTGAAGGGGTTAGTTTAGTATAAACTCTGCTGCCTGAAATGGCATCGTGAGATTCGAAGGGGTCTCACTAGCAACAACACTGAATAACACGGATTAAACCCCAATTGATTGAATTGCTCACATGTGACAGTTAAGAGTCTCAAATAGCTCAGCGACTTTGATTGGTTATGGATATTCGATAATGAATGCATAATCCAGTCCGCTACTACTACCTCTTCCCTTTTCTAAGACCACATATCCTTATCCTTAGTCTGCTCTCGTTGATTTCAAATTTAGATCGTCCTCAGCTTTGATCGAAAACCCGGAACCTTGTATCGCAATTAGTTCGATATTTGAACATTTTTTATCCTGTGTAAAAAGAGCTTCGGTAAATTTTGAATATCTCGTGTTAGGGGTTTCGGGTGCAGATTGCTGTGAGGCCATCGGCCGAGATGTGGACTGTGGCATTTTACTAGATGCACTAACAAAAGATGGTAAAAATGTTGTTACGGCACAACAATATAACTAGAATCATATGATTTGATTACCTAAAGTAGGTGGCTTCGAAATGTCTCACCTCTATAGTAGTTCACTACCAAAAGTCAGTGGACAGCTGCAGCAACTTAGTGGATAGCTCTAGGAGTTCAGGAACTAAGAAAAGGAAGGAAATCTCAAGCTTCAATGAGAGTATGATACTGTAATGTTATTACTGTAGATTAAGCAAAGTGATGTTTTAGCTTTATGTATGTAGAAGAACCCGCTGTACTATTTTCGATGTCTAATAAGCGCCGCATTTGCACGGTATTTTATGACTGTTCAAGCAAATGGGGAGAGTCACGTTAAACGGCATGCATATGATATAGGAACAGTTGGCGGCAGCAAGACTAGTAGGTTAGGCTTATGTAACTCGGAAATATAGCCCTGCTGCCAACGCATGTCTCATATCGTGCAATGGATTAGGGTTGCCGGCACCCCGGCAAGAGGATAAAATATGGTCTTGGTAAACGTGAGTAGAGAAAGGAGGCAGCTCTCTCGGTTTCGGGAAATATAGGAGACAAAGAAAGGTTATCACTACATGTTTCATGGCCTGACTTTCACTGCGAGGTTGTTCCACCCAGACGTGTCATCACATTCGACGCCAGGGTAAAACATTTATAACAATATCAACTTTGACTAGGCGATAAGAAGTTGCGTATGAGCTCGTAATTACCTGAGACGACTCAGCAATAGATTGAGTTAATTACTATTTAGTGAGATAGGCTTATATCAGTCATAGTATAGAATCAAGCTTGACTTATTAGTACATGAATGAATGAAGCCTGTCATATGATATACCCATCACAACACCTAGCATCCTGGTTGGTGCTTGAATGCGAACCACGAAGTTGATAGCTAAGTATCTTATCTTAAAGTCATTGCCTCTGAGCCTGGCTAAGACGCAGGGTAGGTCCCCACCGACTTCCGGCGCTGCATGTGTCCCGGGATCTCTACTGATACCTAGAAGTCTAACCATAACTCTTATCAGCAGTACCAGGAGCTAGGTACCTGTCTACGGAAACCACGTAAGCGGAATTTATCTCGAGTGAGAAAAGTCATATCACCCCCCATTTGAGTTTATTAGCCTGTTATCAGCACCAAACCCAACTAACAGCAAGCCTAGGTAGAATTCAGGTGACGGGAGCAGCAGCGCCAAACGACAGGCGGATTACTTCACCAATTTTTCAGAGGTTCACATACTGTCAATATGACAAGCAATTTTAGACCTGCATTGATCGTTGTGGACGTACAGGAAGACTTCTGTCCTCCGGTGTGTACATCTAATTTCCGTCCCGAGATTCCGGGCCCGGGAAAACCCACTCACAGAGTAATAAATAGAGCGGTTCGCTGGCCGTCCCCAACGGCCGTGATGTTGTCGTGCCGATTAACAAGCTACTCGACTTGCCGTTTGTTCTGAAGGTCGCCACCAAGGACTGGCACCCCCAAGACCACATCTCGTTCGCGGCGAACCACCCGGGCAAACAGCCGTACGTCGACTTCGTGACCATTGTGAACCCGGACAACGCGACCGAGAGCTACTCGTCGCGGCTATGGCCGGTGCACTGCGTGCAGGGCACGACGGGGGCGGAACTACTAGCGGAGCTCGACGTCGGGAAACTCGATAAGATCATCGAGAAAGGCACCGACCGGCGCGTCGAGATGTACAGCCCCTTCTACGACCCGTTCGTGTCGCCGCGCGTGAGCGACAGCGGGCTGGCTGCGCTGCTGCGCGACCACGCCGTCACTGATGTCTACGTGGTGGGGCTCGCCGGTGATTACTGTGTTAAGAGCTGTGCGGAAGATGCCGCCAAGGAAGGATTTCGGACTTACCTCATTGAGGAATGCACCAGGTCCGTCGACGCAGGCAATTGGCCTCAGTGCAAGAAGGTTATAGAAGGATCGGGCGCTAAGGTTGTAAGCGTGGAAAGCCCTGAAGTCCTTCGCTTAATGACTGCGGCATAATACCTACAGGCTACAGACTACATACAGTAGGTAGATCGGAGACACAATTGAGGGGTGTCCGCATATTGTTGCCATGTAACCTTGGAGATAGTCAGCTACCGACATAGTGGCCATACTGTAGGTTAATGTCTTGCATCGTCGGGATTGTGCCCGAACTGAGTGTAAAGATTCACGTGTCAGATGTCAGTGCCTTTTTTATTATTTATTTATTTATATTTAATTTTATTTTCCCTTTCCTCAGGCAAACTCTCTCTGCATATGCATGCTTCCTTTAGTGCTTGCAGGTTCTGGAATTCTTCAGCACCCTCTTCGAGGGTTGTGTCGTGGGTTTGGGATCCGCATGGTTGCCTTTTCTTGATAACCGAATTCGTACTCGTAACTTATCACCCACACATGTCGCAATACGTGTAGTTTCGCATTTGGCGCTGACGCTATAGTGCGCCTATAGTGGTATAGGGACTACCGCTTTGAGACTTCCCCGTCAAATCTTATCGCGCTGGACCCTTGAAAGTTGACGGTTACCAGTACATCGGGAAGCAGTCATACCTCGATTGCGTCCTGTCGCTTTATCTACTAGAGAGAACTTTGTTGGTACGAGTGTGCGTAAGGTTCATTACGTAGTATTGACTTTGCCTTATTAGTAACCTCTGCAGACATTTTAAGCTATTAGACTATATCTGTATTTTGGCTGTATTTTTTGATACCCATATAGTTGGTGAGTAAGCGGCCGGGAGCATGACCCACGATTAACTTCTGGAAGATCCACTGGATATGTCCTCTGTTCTGCGCCGTAGCGGCGTAGTTGATAAGTGGGCCATCTAACTGCAAGGTAGAGAAGGGCTGTAGGTGGTCAGCAGCCGTGCATGTGCTTATCAACTCTGCTAGCAGGTGGTGAAAAGTCGAGATATGAAGTGTGTCTTCATGTTAATAGAGCATAAACATCTGTATCTGTTAGAGCTCGGGCTGTGGCTAGATAGTTTCCCGTCTCAAGGTCTTACATTGTACACTTGACGTGGCCATGTTTCGCCGGCCGGGAGCAATCGTTTAAGAGGTGACTATTTGTAGTATAGTATGCTGCTGTCCTTATCTCTATACACGGGTATCCGCAAAACGTCTGATTAAAATAGGTGTGACACTACACTATAGTACACTCGCCACCTAACCTAGCGTGGAATAGTCTCTTGCACCCGTGAAGGCGGTTTTGAGTGTTGAAACCCTGATAGCGGTGTATCGTACATTTGTGTGGATATGTGTGCATGCGCCCTGGCCCTCAGACATCATCAGTCTTGGGGATAGAGTGTGGAACAGGGCTGTCAACTCTGGCTTTGATGCAGACATTGAAGTATGCAAGATATATACGGCTGATGGCGATTACTTAATGAGGCATCTCGCTCATAATTCTAAGTGACTTGATCGGAAATTTCGTGAAGAAATAGAGAAGCGGAACTTGGCTAACCTAGATATTACATATCTCATAATCAACATGTAGATACTCACTGTGAGCTAGGTATGTATGGCTTTGTTCAGCTGGTCTACAATCGCCTACTCCAACCGTCTTACTACTCGATCCCTGGAGTGGATAGGACGCTTACGTACAGTACACTACCTGATACTTCGCATATTAGACGGTACGATAGCGGTAGTATTGGAGACTCAACAGCTTTTAAGGTGGCTGTTGAATTAGACCTTATTTGCCTACCTGGGTAGTTGACGTATGGGAATGAGCACAATGTAGTGTGCTTAGATGGTGACGGAATTATAAGCCAGATCCTTTATGCTTAAATTTCAACAAAAGTTATGATTCCAACTGGAGGGATCATACTACTAAAGTTGGAAAGAGGTGTGTGGTTCGACTAATATCCTGTTATTTTAAGCGAAATCGGCACTGAATAGAAACTGGAGACTCCCATACTACTTGATTAATGGAGGTAAGCTCGGGCAGTACTTGGGGAACCTCGGGAGGGTTTGGATGTGGTAATCGAGTTCTTCGCGAGTATCTTCAGCAGCTGAGGTCCACTAAATTCACGGTTTGGTACATCCGACACGGCAGTACGGCAGTAGGTACATCTGCAGGTGGGTACAGGTAGTACGGGGTGGTACAGGTGGTACAGGTGGTACATGGTACAGGTAGTACTACACTTAGGTAAGTAACAGGGCAGTTAGTACCAGAGCAGAGCCACCGTGTGGTCGATGTGGGCCCATATTTGTAATTTTGGGGGCATCTTAAAGCTCCCGAAGCCTAACCTTAAACCCACTAAATTTCTCTTCACAAGCCCGAGTCCATCCAAATCTCAATTACCATCCTACCCCCCCTTCATATAGGCTAGCCCTTCGTTCTTCACGCTCTCTCTTCTCATGCCCTTTTGTCCTTTCTCACTCCTTCGCTACCCTCACCCGGCCTTTCATTGTCGCCTGCCCTTGGTTACGCCGAACCTTGCGCTCGTCAATTGATCAATGTCAACCGGTCTATAAGCTGGTGATCTTGAACAGTTTCGGCCCCCACACCAACAAAAACATTCAGGACTCCGACAACTCGCCGACGAGCTATATGCAAGCGTAACCAAACGATACACACACTCCTAGGACTCCCTTTACTTGACGGAGTTACACGGCATCTTCTCCCACGCTGCCCTATTCTTGGCACCGCTTGAACACTTCCTAACACTCCCACCGCGTGTGTGAGATATCCATATAGGTACAAAACTCGCTCTTAGACCTCCTCTCAGCCTCAAAGCCTCTCCTGTCCCCACGTTTCACTCTAGCCCGTGTAAGTGTCTTAGGAGTACTTAACGCCGAGTGTCATGTGCCATCTGTACTAAAGCTAACGAGTACACCCCGACAAAGTCATAGTATCGAGACACCCCTAATGCCGTCGAGGTAGTTGTAAACATGATTGCTGCCTCTTCGTTTCTTCCCTCCCGCTTTCGCGGTGAGCAGCCGAGCGATGTCCACGCGCCGCCTTCCAAGGCGAATAAAAAGATTACACCCGTTTTGCAATTCTTCTCAAGGCTTGCTTGTTCTCATCCGGTTCACACCATTGTCCTGATCGCCCTCCTGGCCAGTGGCGCCTATGTTGGAGCTATGAAGGAGAGTCTGCTGGACGCGACGAGGAATGTGAAGAAGAATGCTGAATGGTCCTCGTTGGTGGACGGAAGCCGGAATCTAAGAACTGGCCCCGAAACCGGCTGGAGGTGGCAGGCCTTCGATTCCAATGCCAAGATTCCCAAAGACGTCGACCATCAAGCTCTCATAACACTGGTCTTCCCCGAGTCTAGTGAAAATGCGGCGCAGACGGCTCCTTTAGCGCATATTGTACCTCTACCTGACAACTTGACCGTCTCTCATCTCCCTTCCACGTCGAATTCGATTACCACCTATTCGCAAGACAGCGCACTAGCCTTCGCAGTCAAGTTTAGCGAGGCTCCTGAGTTTGTCGCTGCTGTCCAGGAGATACCCGACGATGGCCCGGTCCAAGAAGTGCGCAAGAACGAGTTTGGTCAAGATGAGCATAAGATGTGGATCATGAAGGTAGCTCGCGGCAACTCTGGAAACAGTATTGTGCGCTGGGTGCAGAATGCCTACTCCGAGTTCCTAGACCTGCTCAAGAATGCGGATACACTTGACATTGTCATCATGATTCTCGGTTATCTTTCTATGCATCTTACGTTTGTTTCGCTTTTCCTATCCATGAAGAAGCTCGGTTCGAATTCATGGTTGGCAATCAGCGTTCTCTTCTCTTCCACTTTTGCGTTCCTCTTTGGTCTCAACGTCACAACTAAGCTTGGGGTTCCCGTCAGTTTTGTCTTGCTCTCGGAAGGATTACCTTTCCTGGTAGTTACAATTGGCTTTGAGAAGAACATTGTTTTGACCAGCGCTGTGCTGTCCCATGCGTTAGAATACCGAAAGCCTGAGCAGAGTGGCAAAGCCGGTAAATCGACAAAGATCTCAAGCACGAATGATGGCGTGATCCAGTACGCTGTTTCGCAGGCTCTCAAAGATACGGGCTTTACTATTGTTCGCGATTACCTCATCGAGATCGTGATTTTGATTGCCGGCGCTGCGTCCGGCGTGCAAGGAGGTCTTCAGCAATTTTGTTTCCTGGCTGCTTGGATTTTATTCTTCGATTGCATCCTTCTTTTTACGTTCTACACCGCCGTTCTTAGTATCAAACTCGAAGTTAACCGGATGCGCCGCCACCTTGAGATGCGCCGAGCTCTGGAAGACGACGGCGTCAGTCGAAGAGTTGCTGAGAATGTTGCTTCCAGCAATGATTGGCCTAGACAAAATGGAGATCGGGCTAGCGACGCTCTTTTTGGGAAGGGTGCTAAAAGCAGTAGCGTCCCCAAATTCAAGTTCTGGATGGTTGTTGGCTTCTTTGCTCTCAACCTTGTAAACATCTTCACTATCCCTTTTAGAACTAGTGGCCTATCTGGCATTACGTCGTGGTCTGGAGGCTTGGGAGGTGTAGTAACTATGCCTCCGCTAGATCCTTTCAAAGTCGCTTCCAATGGTCTGGATGAGATTTTGTTCAACGCCAGAGGCCATTCTAAACCTACAGTGGTGACTGTCGTTACTCCTATCAAGTATGAACTGGAATACCCCTCGGTACATTACGCGGTACCATCCACAGGGGCGGACGGCAGCCAAGAGGGTGAACACGGTTTCACACGACTACATAGATACGGTGTAGGCGGCCGTATGGTAGGCAGTATCTTTGAGAGTTTGGAAGATCCGATACTGTCTAAATGGATTGTGATCGCTCTCGCCATGAGTGTGGCACTCAACGGGTATCTATTCAATGTCGCGCGATGGGGAATCAAAGATCCAAATGCCCCGGATCATCCCATCGACCGCAGGGAGCTTGCAGCTGCTGAAAGGTTCAACGATTCTCGCGATCAGGCTACGCTCCCACTAGGCGGTATCCAAACAAAGCGAAAGCCGACATTGCCTGCTACTCCAGCTGAAACTGATGATGAAAGTCTCCAGATGAAGGCTCTCCCTAAACCAACGCCCATTCCATTGGAACCTCTACCGCTACCATCCCCTGACACTATGCGGAGCCCCGAGGAGCTGGACGTTCTACTCAAGGAAAAGCGTATACTCGAAATGAGCGATAGCGAGCTTATATTCCTCTCTGTGAAGGGCAAAATCCCCGGCCACTCTTTGGAGAGGAGCCTCAGGGATTGCACACGTGCTGTTAAGATTCGACGATCAGTTGTTTCAAGGACACGAGCAACCGCCGGCACAACAAGCCTTTTAGAACAATCAAAGCTGCCTTACCAGAATTATAACTGGGAACAGGTTCTAGGTGCTTGCTGCGAAAATGTTATCGGTTATATGCCCATACCTGTGGGTGTTGCCGGACCCCTTGTCATCGACGGCCAGAGCTATTTTATTCCCATGGCTACCACTGAAGGCGTGCTGGTCGCTAGTACGAGTCGTGGTGCAAAAGCCATCAATGCCGGAGGCGGTGCCGTAACCGTGTTGACAGGTGACGGCATGACTCGCGGTCCTTGTGTCAGCTTCGAAACTCTTGAGCGTGCTGGTGCTGCTAAGCTCTGGCTTGACTCGGAAGAAGGCCAAGCCACAATGAAGAAAGCATTCAACTCGACATCTCGGTTTGCTAGGTTACAGAGCATGAAAACTGCTATGGCTGGAACTAATCTCTATATCCGCTTCAAGACGACGACTGGCGACGCTATGGGTATGAACATGATCTCGAAGGGTGTGGAGCATGCCTTGAGCGTGATGGCTAACGACGCTGGCTTTGATGATATGTCCATTATTTCAGTCTCCGGAAACTTCTGCATCGACAAGAAGCCGGCAGCATTGAACTGGATTGATGGCCGTGGCAAGTCGATCGTAGCCGAAGCTATTATTCCTGGCGATGTCGTTAAGGCCGTTCTGAAGAGCGATGTTGACGCTCTTGTCGAGCTTAACATTGCTAAGAACCTCATCGGGTCTGCCATGGCGGCGTCCGTCGGTGGTTTTAATGCACATGCTGCCAACATTGTCGCGGCTATGTTCCTTGCAACAGGACAGGATCCGGCACAGGTGGTTGAAAGTGCTAATTGCATTACCACAATGAGAAAGTAGGTCGCAGACTTTCGTACACTTCCATAAATGCGATTTGCTAACCCGTCTCTAGTTTCAACGGTTCTCTCCAAATAGCCGTTTCTATGCCATCAATCGAGGTCGGTACGCTCGGTGGTGGTACGATCCTAGAACCTCAGAGTGCCATGCTTGACTTGTTAGGCGTCCGAGGATCTCATCCAACAAACCCAGGAGACAATGCTCGCCGCCTTGCTCGAATTATCGGCGGCGCCGTCCTGGCCGGTGAATTATCCCTTTGCAGCGCCCTTGCTGCGGGCCACCTTGTCAGGGCACACATGGCTCACAATCGATCTCAACCCCCAACCCGTTCTACCACACCAGCCCCGGCAGGTGGCGCTATGACACCTGTAGGACTCTCTATGACTACTGCTGCCGAGAAGGCCGCAGCCAGAAAATAAAGCGATTCGCCCTCCTCTCTATGATTAGTTTCGCGGCCGTCTTCCCTATCACGTTCCATTGCTAGCATAATCAGGCGTCGTCACATCGGGTGTTGAGCAAGCTTTGAGTTGAGCAAAGTATGCAGGAATCTAGACCGATTGCAATCGATCTTCAATCACCCCTTTTCTCGAAACATAGATTAACTCAAAATCCTTTTAATAGCCGCCGCTTAAAGAAATAAGACAGGGCTGAGCTGCGACGACGAGTCCATATGGCTAGCTTTAAATACCATTAGACAAGGCGTTGAATATGTACTAGTGTCTTGCATAGATGAGACGAATAAATACATGTTTTGTTTGTACCAGTTAAAGTGCAGGAGCCGCTTTCAGCTTCATCCTTAGTAATAAACCTGTCCCCCTTGGTGTTCGCCCAAAACAATCACGTACAAACACCTTCAAACCCCTTCAAAAACTTAGCCGATATCTACAACAGTGGTTCTTATACAGCACTAAAAAAGAATCGTTTTAATCTGAGACTTTGACCACCAAGTTTCCCCTCGTGCGCTTCGTCCTCAGCTTCTCAAACGCCTTTGGTGCTTCCTCAAAGGGGATGATATCGCCATCAACAACGGCTTGGATCTTGCCCTCGTGCATCCACTGGGCTAGTTGCGCCAGGTCCTCGTTGCGCGACCGTACCAGCACGAACTTGAACGGCCGCTTGCCGCCGCCGAGGATGCTCGGCAGTAAAGCGCGCGACGCGCTGCGACGAAAGCCGGCAACGGTAAAGTCACCACCAATCTGGACGAAGGTGCCTTCGGGCAAGAGGTAATCGTCGGCGGCCTTGTGCAGGTCGGCTGGACTGCCGCCGACGTTGTCGACGACAAGACGGAATACTTGACCCCGCGCGCGCAGGGCGTCGCTTATGTTGGTGGAAGTGTAGTCAAGGACTGTGGACGCGCCGAGCGATGTGCAGAGATCTATGTTACGAGGGGAGCAGGACGTCGTCACGACGCACCCGAGGACCTTGGCTGCGATCTGCACCGCGAAGGTACCGACGCCGCCGCTGCCGCCGTTTATAAATACTTCATCGCCTGCGCCTGGGCGCACGTATGGGACCAGTGCCTGGTAGGCTGTTTGCGCGGCGGTGCCGAGCGTGGCGGCGTCTGAGGGGGCCACGGATTTGGGCAGCAGGGCGATATCTGAGGAGCCCGGTTGGATGTATTCGCCGAGCGTCCCGAAGGCCGTCTGCTCCACGTGCCCGAAAACCGCGTCGCCTGCTTTGTATGTCGGACTCGTACCGGTTGATGTGGGAGTGGGGTTATTGATTCTGGCCCCGACTTCTTCGACGATGCCCGCGTAGTCCATACCCGGTGTCGCGGTAAATGAGCGCGTTGCCATGAGAGAGACGAGCCGGCCTAGCTCGGGGACCTTGTGGTCTGCTGGGTTCGGCGACATATGCGTCACGCGCACCAGCAGCTTATCCGCTGGGAGAGGCGTTGGGGGACGGCGGGCGCTTTTGCTCAGCGTTAATGCAGAGGCTAGGTCCTTCCCTACTTTGGAGTATACCCAGGCGCGCATCGTGTTTGGATTGGGTTGTTCTTCTTGCTTGCTGTTGTTGCTAGCCATCTTGCTGGGAGATTGTGAGTTCTGCTCGACGTGCTTGATATATCTCTTGTTCTCGCGTGGATAGATCTGGACCTGAGGCTTGATAGCTCTCTATATATTAATTATTTGCTTAATTATCTACTCACCTAGATACTCTTATCTCGGCTATGTTCACTAATCATGTGGGTGGAAGCCCTTACTAAACGTTCCTTAAGGTTCTTAAGTAGACCGTTATGCTCCCCCGCTTTTCAGCTGTGTTATGGTGGTGCTATGTTGGTGTGTGTTAGTGTGTGTTAGTGTGTGTTAGTGGTGCTATGGTTGCGTCATACGCTTGGCCTGCCTGAAATTTAGGCAGTGGAAATCATCAACCAAGTCGGTTTTTGTCAGATGCCTATAGGATTTTGCTTGGGGAACATCTTTTTCTTGCCGCAGTCAGTCTTATGATCACGCAGTGTCCAGACACCTTTCGGCGCCAACCGAACTGGGACCACCTCATAATGTCTACTATACTAATCTGACTAGCGCAATTATGGGATGATTCAATTCTTACGTTGTAAGATATAAAAATGTGTCAAGGGCAAGATTGTTGTCTGCTCATGGTTTTAGGGAATAACTGGATAGGAAAGAGATCAGCTCAGTATGTATGTGTGAAGAGAGAATGATGTAATTTGATAATAGAATTACACCACCAACACAAGCTCAGTAGGAAAATAATTCATGCGAATCCTTAGTCATATCCTTCTATTGCCACTGCGGGTAGGCTCTAGGCTATGCGTATAATTATTATGTTGCCAACCTTTCTCTTACGGGTCGTCGAAACGGCTAGGTAAGAAGCGTTGCGAGGCCTGCTGTATGGAAGATCGGAATGCTAGCATTGAAATAATATGAAAATTCGGCTGTATATGTCCAAGGGCGATGGTTTAGCTCTGCAAGTATTGCACCCTCTCGGTGATGAGAGTAAACGTGGTCGGGGAGACAGGTAGACACCCTCTACGATTGCCAGAGACAAATGGATAGACTATTTCTCTCTCATGTCGTGTTGCGTTGGATCAACTAATGTCTTACAACATTCCCACATCGTAAGATATGTTATACCACTGAGAACGCAAAACCGTAAAGACACTGCTGATGATCCGGATGAGATAATTTGAGGCGCCTGGAAGCTACACAAAAGTTTTCTGGAGCTCCTCGGGAGACAACTGTGCTAAATATCCTAGTTAACAAGGCGGATAGAGTTTGGTTGGTGATCACCTTACGCTTTTACTGAAAGGAAGTAGGTAGAAATATATCTGTAACTTCGGGGAAAGGATTGGTCTCAGAGTTGCGCACGCTGGGCCTTTGGCGGACGGCTCGGGAGCGCATCGCCACTCCCTGTGCCGTCAGATGTGAGTTTACCTAACAACTAACTTAGAATTGGTATAGACGGGTTTGTGAGTGCCTAATTATTGATATTGAAGAGGGAAATGAGCCCCGGGCACTGTGGCTATTGTAAAGGTCCTTTAATATACTGTCCATTACCCCTGTCTACAGGACTCGGAAATATCTCACACTTCCTTATCATATTAGAAGTTTATATACGTCTCAACTACAAGATAGTGTGACATCTCAATAACTATCTAGGTAGGGAGGTAAGCAGTCGAGAAAACCTTGGGGGTATAGTCAATCTTCAAGGCAAAATATCAATACATCACAAGTTAACTCGGCCCCTTCCACTAGCACATCGAAGATAGTCGGCAACCAGGGTTGTCAGAGGTTCTGCGCAGCTGACAGCTGTGAGTTAGATAATACAGTGTTATATGGAGATATCGTAACATAAGCTATTCGTACCCTAAAACATCAAGAGGCAAAAGTCTGAAACATATATAATCAAGAAATTATTCCTTTCACTCTAGATACCATCAACAACCCCTGTTAATCACTAATTCTTCTGACTTTCCGCTATCGCCAACCGCCGAGCAGTAGTCAGAGCAGCCGAGAGCTAAATCAAGATACCCTTAGGATGGATTTTATCAACATGGCCGTCCCGGAAGAGATGACAAAGGTCCAGCGCCCTAGTATTCTAGTATAAGCCTCCAGTAGGAGAGTGGGTATTTGGGATATTGAACTTGACCTCAACAAACAGAATATTTGTTTGGGTTACGATTCCCCCAGTGGCACCATGATCCGTCAAGATGGCTACAGGCAAGGACGCGCAGTTGAATCTGAACTCGCAGCTGCCGACAAGTCCATATCGGACGGGATACCTGGCTCGGCTTCTCCTTATCTGGCTTCCGTCCTTGCCATGGATTTACTTAGGAACGAGGAGGGACATGTTTTCCATCCCAGCTGCCGCTTGGGCAAAAGACCGTAACACTGTAGCCTCTTTTCCAAGAGGTGTCCAACTTCCAATCAACAAGACTGAAAAGCGAGAAGAAGTTACAGTATCTAGCTAGATTATACAACTTACGTCTCTCAAGAAGCCAGCGCCTCTCAGAACCCTAGTATGGGGGTAAGATGAATACTTGTTGTTGCACGAAGAGCCTGACTATCTAGCGGTCCTTGCTATATACAAACACAGTCTTTGTTCTAGAAGGTGTGACAGCGCCCCAGGAGAAAACTGCTTACGACAAGTACAACAACACCCTTAAGATTGTTAAAAGCTTCAAGGCGTTTGCACAGAACGCAAAACACCAAGATCGCAACTATCTCGAGGCTATATCGCACGTGGAGAGCCTCAGATTTCATACAACCAAAATAATCCTCTTTGCTGGATAACCTGTGACTTTATCCCAGTAGAGTGAGTATATAATTGAAGACTGGTAATAAGAAGAACGTGAAGCGGCGACAGCAGCAGCAGAGCCTGCTCACCTCTCAATAGCAAAGTCATAACAAAATACAATATATAAGCGGCAAATAAATATCCGGATAAACTCTCAAATAAACCTTTGAAATGATTTTAAATAACCCCTTTATCAATGACTTTTAAGGCGGAACAGCAAATATAGATAAACGCTGCAGCTTTACATGAACTTTAATATTAACTCTCCTCTCTCACGTTAAGACTATTGTATAGACCAATGCTGTATATCAAGGCTGTCAATTCATGACATGGAAGGGTATCGGGCAAAAAGTTGAGGTCATGGATGGTAGTAGTGGTGGTGATGCGTGTGCACGAGAGATAATGTGAGTGGGTTTAGATACTACTATCAACAGCATCAAGAAAGCGCAACTAGTTTAGTCTCGTGTACATCTATACCGATGGTGGTGCGTGGAAGCGATTGATCGGAAGTATTGGGCGGTGAAGGTATCATGTGTAAAAAGTTGAAGGTAAAAAATAAATACCGAGCTTGGTTTTATTTTCCTAGTAAGGAAGGGCGAGAAAAAGAAAAGAAATATGAACTTTTAATTGAGAATGTTCTTGTAGTCGGACCACGGTAACACATGATTTATGTTTAAGGTAGGCAGAAACGTCATCTGGTTGAGCAGGTATTTGACTCTGGTGTCCTCGCGCTTGAATGTAGCTTTGCAATGTAGAAAGCTCACGGCATTGTTTCCTACAGGCACGTATCTATAACACAAGTCTGCGAAGTTTGTCACAATCCTCAAGTCGGTGGCAGAGTAACCATCACCACTGATTCCGAGACCAACACAGAAACCCTGGGGCTCGCGAGAGCACCCTGGCTGGGGCTGAGGCATTACAACCACAATAGGCTCTGAGGTTTCACCACAACATGCTCTGCCTAGCACATTGATACAATGTACGCATTGCCAGCAGGGCTGGGATATCAATGATGATAACGACGTGCAAACAACCAGGAATATGCCGAACATCTGACTAACCAACTCGTAGGAGTCGGGAAGAGAAGAATACCGCAAGGCCATAGACGTCCTAGTCGAGAAGATCCTTAAGGACGCATATAGATAGTCGTCATACCGGAATGTGCCGGGAACATAGATCGCGGGAAGCTTTTTGCGCTGAGTGAGTGAAACCTGTGCTTACTTCATTACGTTTGAGCTCGCAGTGAATTTCTATTGTGAATCGAGTTGATCTCTCTCCATGACGTCCATCCGGATTCTCTTTTCTCTTGAATCATTTTTCCGTTTGGGAGGTCACCTTAGAACCTATATAATATTGTATCAAAATATTGTTGGTGAATAATTAGGCTGACATAAAATCCAGGCCTATTTTAAGCAGAATGAACAAAACCTACGTATTAATAGTGAATGACGACCTAAAAAGGAAGCTTCGTGGACAACAAACACACAGCGAATGGGACTTAAAGCAGATATTTTTAGAACGTGTTTCATTTGTCATTGATGGTGTTTCCCCTCCTCATTTCCAGTCTTCCTAGTCTACATGCAAATGCGCCGAGAACCAAATCATTGGTTGCGTGACAGGTGGAGAGAAGGTAGAGGGTGTTATAAGAGTTCAGAAAGGCGTGAATCATCCCAGAAGACTTTTATCTTTACCCCATACATATCAAGGCACATCGAAGCCAAACCCTATGCTGTCGAGATGCGTCCATCATCCACCTATATGGATGCTTCGTGTGCAGACGCCGCCTTTGCGCAATTTAATCAGCGCCCGTTTTATGTCCTAATGGTTAAAACCGGAAAAATCATTAACGTGCTTATCGTGAAGACATAGCCTTGGTCACCAGTCTCTTTAGAGCCAACTCCTTCTTCTTTAGGTCATCAGCGGACGAGTCCTCGAGCTCGAGTTGACCCATAGCCTCGCTGAGGGTCTCCTCAATCTTGTCCTTCTGGCCGCGCTTGAGCTTGAGGGAGAGGGTCGGGTCGGAGATGATCTCCTCGACACGGCTGATGTAGGATTCTAACTGCTGCTTAGCCTCGAATCGCTTGCTGAAAGCCTCGTCGCTGTTCTTGAACTTCTCGGCGTCTGTATTATATGTTAGCAAGTTGTAGATTCAATCGTCGCTGTCAAAGAGCTTACCGTTAATCATGGTCTCAATCTCAGTGGATGAGAGCTTGCCGACGGAGTTGGAAATAGTAATGTTGGCACTGCGGCCAGAGGTCTTCTCGGTAGCAGTAACCTTGAGGATACCGTTGACGTCGACCTCGAAGACAACCTCAAGGACGGCCTCACCAGCCCGCATGGGAGGGATGGGAGCAAGGGTGAATTCACCCAAGGAGGTGTTGTCCTCACAGTTGACACGTTCACCCTGGAAGACGGGGAACTGGACGGTCTGCTGGTTGTCGGCAACAGTGGTGAATGTCCGCTTCTTCAAGCACGGCACGGTCTGACCACGGGTGACAACAGGGGCGAAGATGTTGCCCTCCATGGCAACACCAAGAGACAGAGGGACAACGTCCAGAAGAAGGAGGTCAGAGGTATCGGCTGAAGTAGCCTTTCCGGAGAGAATACCGGCCTGTACGGCAGCACCGTAGGCGACAGCCTCGTCGGGGTTGATGCTCTTCTCAAGCTTCTTGCCATCGAAGAAGTCGCTTAGCAGCTTCTGGATCTTGGGGATACGGGTTGAGCCACCGACAAGGACGATCTCGTCAACACCGCTCTTCGAAACACCAGAATCCTTGAGTACCTGGGCAACGGGATCCAGGGTACCGGCGAAAGCCTTGGCGTTGAGGTCCTCGAAACGGGCACGGGTGATCTGAAGGAAGAAATCGTCGCCGTCGAAGAGCGAGTCAATCTCGATAGTCGTCTGAGCACCATTGGAGAGGGTTCTCTTGGCACGCTCGCAGGCGGTTCGGAGTCTGCGGAGAGCACGGGGGTCACCAGAGATGTCCTTCTTGGTCTTTCTCTGGAACTCCTTCTTGCAGTGGTCTAGAAGGTTGGTATCGAAATCTTGGCCACCAAGATGGGTATCACCAGCGGTAGCCTTGACGGTAAAGACACCGCCCTGAATGTTGAGGAGGGAAACATCGAAAGTACCACCACCAAGATCGTAAATCAGGACATTACGCTCTTTGTTGGACTTGTTGGAGCCCAGACCGTAGGCAATAGCAGCAGCAGTGGGCTCGTTAATGATTCGGAGAACATTAAGGCCGGAAATGGCACCGGCATCCTTGGTAGCCTGACGCTGGTTGTCGTTGAAGTAGGCCGGGACGGTGATGACGGCCTTCTCCACCTTCTTTCCGAGCTTGGTCTCGGCAATCTCCTTCATCTACGCAGCGCGTGTTAGCAGCAGTCTAGACGCTCACGGTCTTATTTAGGTATCACTGACCTTGGTGAGAACCATAGCAGAAATCTCCTGGGGGGAGAAAGTCTTGGTCTCACCGAGGTACTGGACCTCGACGACAGGGTTGCCGGCGCCCTGCTCAACGACCTTGAAAGGCCACGACTCGATGTCCTTCTTGACAATGGGGTCGCTAAAAGGCCGACCGATCAATCGCCTGTAGATGATTCACATTAGAACGCTGTCCTTCGGATGACGGGCAATCTGATTGATGGTCGACCTACTTGACATCGAAGACTGTGTTCCGGGGGTTCATGGCAGCCTGGTTCTTGGCGGCCTCACCAATCAGACGCTCCTTCTCGTTGAAAGAGACGAACGATGGGGTGGTGAAGCTACCCTGCTCGTTGGCAATGATCTCGACATTGTTTCCCTCGTAGATGGCGACGCAAGAGTAGGTGGTACCTATAAAGCAAAAGCACGACATTCGTTAGCGGTCTGCTGATGCGTAGTATCAAAAATATAAGGTGATGGCGAGACGACGCGGCGCTCTTGTCGCAACATACCCAAATCGATGCCGATGGCACCATCGTAGACTTCTTCGGCCATCTTTGCGTGTTTTCTGGGGGGAGATCAGGAGTGGGAGAGGAATGCCGAAAGACAGGAATTTTTTCAAGGGACAGAACTCCGCGAGGAACTTATTTGTGCAAATGTCGCCCGCTTTGTGGAGGGATACTTAGTAGGGAAAAAAATTCTGCCCCCCAAGCGGTGAGCCGTGAATTTAAAATATACCCCACCTCTAGCGTGCGGGCTCCCGGGCTGACCATTAGATAAGAGGCGATAGCTGAATCAGGGTCATCCAGGTAGTGTAGAGTATTTCTTGCAGGACGCCACCATTTGCCCACTAAAATTTTTATAGTTGAACATCTCTAGCACTACCTGCCCGTACTAGCACTCTACCTAGGACTGCCTAGACTTGGCTACATCCCACCAACGAAATCCACTCCTGTCTATATACCACACTAACCTACATGTGCACACTCATTGCTCCTCATTGCCTGACTAGACCTACAGCTATAAGTACCCAGGTATATATACATGGTAGTCGCGTCTAGTCTGGTCTAAAGAGTACTAGGCATAAATGTATGGCGGGATAGTACCTAGGTCGCTCCTACCTACACTACTCACTACTAGACTAATTTCTAGAGAAGTTTCTGAATGCCAAAGTTTCGCTTCATCTCGCAGGATATAATTAGTACCTAGGTACCTACCTAGTAGCACTTATTGCACCATATCGGGCTTAGAGTCATGATACTACCCGTGAAGGTATCAATACTTGAATCGCACATGCCTTTATAATGCATAGTACATCAAGGATTCATCTGTATACGTAGTATTACAATTTGATAAGCCCGTGCGGGCAGGTATCTTCAATGTTCTCAATTGTCGCGTATCTGGCTCTAACCTACACGGACGACCCAAGGAGGGTATTATACTTATACATGGCAGCCAAAAAGCAAACACACAGTGGCCAATCCGAATGGCCCTCCCTGCCATGGCACTGTAACCGATTGTGCCCCCTGAACTCCAAACCAAGCAAGAAAAGTGCCTACAAGTGAAGTCAACAACTAACTCGAGTCAGCCATGAGTCGGTGGCACTACTCTGCCAACACGAGTATAGGAGCTGATGAATCGTGAGGCACCGTTGTTGGATGAGCCCGAGAGCCCGTTTAATACTCTGTGAGGATATATGCTTAGCTAGTGAGGCTCGGATTACTCCAGCGTCAAGAGCTAGTGTTAGGTTACGAGCCGCGAGACACCATGCCCTACAAAAGGGATGAAAACAGTGCCAACATCGATCGGGGCTATATATTTTCGGCAAAAATCCGACGAGGTATTGTTTGTGCATAACGCATGGCGTATCAGTGCTTGAGCAAATTCAAGTGTACGACAAACCTCTCCATCTCCATGTTCAGCCCATTAGGGGCTTTCTCGCCTCTCGGGAGCGCCGCAATAAGCGTCACCTCAAGGCGATTAATCCCATACCGCAACGTAACGTCAAAAACAGGTTCTCGCTTATCATATGACCCTGACGAGGGATATAACCGTGTCGTGTCGTGTATCACGTTGAGCTTCCATTCTCGCTGCTCCGGTTCTAAATATGGCGCGACTTGTGGCTTGAGCTGTAATCGAAAATGGCTCAAAGGTGCATTGACAACAATATCCTGGTGATAATCGGTCGCACTGGCGGGGAAGGTCGTCATGAGTTTATTCTCCACCTGAAGTGAAGGGTGAGTCGTAATGACTAATCTTGGCATGAGAGCTTGCGCTTCCCCTGGTAACGTGGTTAATGAGATTACCGCAAATGAGAGACGAAAAGACTTACTGATTGGTCGCGGCCGATACTTCTGCGCTTCTAGGATATCTGTAGCACTTCTTTTAGGGGGTGGTGGAGGCGGCGGCGGCGGCGGAGGAGGCTGTTGATATTGTAGAGTGGTCCCGTTGTGCATCGGGGCCGGAGCATTCACCACCACTGGGACAAAGTGCTGAAACGTCGTGGGTGTAGCCTGCGGCCGAGTGACGGGCGCCGTTTGCACAATATCTTCGGTCTTTGGTACACCTGTGGCGCTTGGGCTGGGTGGACCTACAGAGGCGGACATACTGCGCGCCTTTTCTAACTGACTCAGGTTGACTGATGTCCCAGCCGAACTCGCACCGCCAAATGGATTTCTGTTTACAGGAGTCTCATTCCGTGTTACCTCACTCTCTCCAGACCGTCCAGTTGCTGGAGCTGGAGATCCTGTCACGCTATTTTTGCCCCCAACATGGATGGTAATCTTCTTGGGGTGCCCAGGGGTTTCCACGGCCTGCGGCAACTTTAACTTGATCTTAGGTTGAGGTGGTTCTGGGACATTTTCCTTAGCTTCTTTGAGAAGTTCTTGGAACATTTCCTGTGCTAGTTAGTACCGATCTACGAATTCATGAGATTTCGAGACTGACTTCAAGTTCTTGTGCCATCGTAAAAATGTCACTGCCGTCCTCATTGTAATGATAGGCATTCTTCCATATGAGGCTCGCTTGGTCTTCGAAGGCAGCCCAACCTTTGAAATCGCTAACATACGTGGCTTCCGATCGACCATGCTGGCCACGAACCTGCTTTTGCAATGCCTTGAGTGAGAGAGGTTCCGCAATGATCTCGTAATAGTCTTTCAAAGTCCGCGGAGGGAGATAAACGAATGGTTCAAAATACGGATAGTCATCGCTTTTTGCTTTTGTTAGCCAACACACCCAGGGATACTGATGCATGAGAAACGCTTACGAATCCTCTTTTTTACGAACTAATTCCTCAACAACCTTTTCTTGAGCCTGTTGGAAGTTGAGCTCGCTGAATGGCAGATTTTCGTAATGGTGATCCGCTTTGCCGGTACGTTG
Organism: Xylaria hypoxylon; assembly: GCA_902806585.1. Taxonomy (NCBI): domain Eukaryota; kingdom Fungi; phylum Ascomycota; class Sordariomycetes; order Xylariales; family Xylariaceae; genus Xylaria; species Xylaria hypoxylon. The sequence goes on from CADCXB010000001.1 coordinate 5,644,283, forward strand.
GATAGATTTCTGACCTGGTGTCGCAGAATCTCGGGAAGGTCCAGGATCGGCTTTTCCTCGTCGGCGGGTTGTTTCAGAGTCGTCATCATTGTCTTCTTCCTCTTGCTCATCCTCGTCCTCTTGTCCCTCATCGCCATCATCATCATTATCTTCTTCTTCTTCAACAACTTCAACTTCTTCTTCGTCTCCTTCACCCTCTATTTCTTCGTCCTCAGCTTCGGGGTCCTCGATGTCTGACACTAGGTCTGTATCATCCTCCCCAGCAGCCTGCGCGCCAGTGTCCTCATCCGCCTCGCCATTAGCCTCTTCGTTATCTCCTTCATCCTCCGGTTCAGGCGTAGGAGGCAGCGGTGTAGGTACTGCTTGGTAATTGCCTGATTTATATGCTGGATTATGCTTGACCATCAAGTTGCTGACGGCTTTGCGTACACGTTCCGCGTCACCGAAGATGGTAGAGTTTCGATCGTTAGTCTCCTTCGCGTTGGAGACGAGGCGTTTGAAGTCACTCTCGAGAGAGGATAGTGTGGTGTATTGTTGCTCTTTCAGTTTGCGTTCAATTACCTCGAGTGATAAAGGGAGTCGTATCTTCTTGTAGTATTGTGCGTTTTCCGATCGCGAAGGAAGAGCTTCGAAATAGGGAGACACTGCGCGACCACTGTAGAGTAAACGATTGTTAACATGTGGCCACAGAAACTTGTGTGTGGTATTGTTTCTAGTTGGTTTATGTGATGATATTACTAGCGCAGGCTGGATGCCGAGCGTGGCAAATTCAGTTGAAGTCAACGTTTTTCATGTACATACTTTTTGTCTGTGGTAGCTCTGATAGATTCGAGGATGTTCAATCCATATGCTGACGTAGATTCGTTGGTCTCGCCATCTGCCAAGTCGCCATATTCCTAGAAGAATGCAGCGCGGTCAGTCAAAGTGGAATGATGCGGCCGGTGAAGCGTATGTGGGGGGGTAGGGGAATTGTTCAGAGTGCTCGACCTGGATGCAGGGTGAGAGAATCGGGTCCTCTTTTTGGTGGTGGATTGATCCAGGAACAAGGCATTGGATCGCGCATGGTACTGGACAGCTATCCTAGCTAGTCCTGTTGCTAATCATCTGCTGCAACCCCATGTGCAAGTCGGCGGAGGTCAACAGCGTCAGGTCTCTGATTGCAGTGACGGATATCCGTTCTGTCGCAAAGCATCGCGCGCCATCGCATCATTCGCAGTGCAGCGCAGCGCATCGCAAACATCGCAAACATTCAGGCAAGGCGAAAACAAAACAAAAGTGGCGCAGACTCACCTCCATCAATTTGCGACGCTTAGCAGCGCGATCGGTATCGCCGGCCATCTCCAGTCCGCTGGCGCCGCTGGCCTTGCGCTTGCTCTCCATTGCTAGGTGCTGCAACTTGGAGTTGACCGAGGCGCACGTAGCGCGGAAGCTTGACGCGGTTTATTGCGGAGGGGGTAAGAAAGTAGCGCTGCAGGGCTCTGGAATCCGTTTGAGGCAAAAGACAACACCCTCGACTTGGCAATCCCAAATCTCAGGGGTTTCATCTACCTATGACGTGGGGCGATTCCTGTTGTCTGGATATGTAGGTAGGTACTTATGTTGGTGAATAGTGAATGGAAGGGGAATATGCCCGAATCAGTACCTAGGTATCAGTCAACAAGCTCAACGTGGTCCTGCATTCGAGATGGAACCAACATGCCAAGCGAAGCAGGAGACCCAGGTTGGGTGCTTGGTGGGAAAGCCACAGTGTGGCGTCAATACTGTTGCTACCTCGCAATCGATACAGCTTGGAGGGGATCCAATGGTGGCTGTGACTCTGCCTAATCGATAAACCTATAGGAGGGGATATTATACCTGATAGAAGAACAATGTCTCTTATAGGCATGGCTTTGTTGACTTTCCCCTCCATTAATCGTACTATCGTGATTGCCTAGGTGCTAGCACTCTCCAGCTTTTTCGACAAGATTGTCGCCCAGGACACCTCTCCCACCTTTACCTAGTGGTTTACACCCAGGTAGCCTTTCAAGGTTCCTTCTCAACAACAACAACAATTGATTCCAAGTCGCGCTTTCTTCCCAAACAACACGAGACAAACATCGCTCTAAGCTGACACACGCAAACGCGTTTCAGAGTATATATTTTCTGATCTCTCGCAGCTACATTTCTCCCGTCTGTCCTCACATTTTCCCATGAGTCGATTCTATAGCACCCGGATTCCTCTGCTTTAAATTCCTACCAGGGAGCCACCTCAGATCTTTTCCGATTCTGCTCCATCAACCTCAAATCGAGCACCATGCCGCTGGACGTTGATATGACCCGTCGCAACCAAGAACCCCGGCCGCTAAAGGATAGTGAGCGGGCGCGGCTTGAGGAATTTATTGAGATGATTCACTACTCTGCTCGGTAGGTTGACGATTAGCTTCAGCTCTCAGATGGTGGTTACTGTATTGCTAACTCGAGCTTGTAGCTATTCGGACGACGAGTACGAATACCGACACGTGCAGCTTCCCAAGGCCATGCTCAAGGCGATTCCGAAGGAGTACCACGACTCATCCAAGGGCACTCTGAAGTTGTTGTGGGAGGACGAGTGGCGCGCAATGGGTATTACTCAGGTATGTCAAGCTCTTTACCTGATTCAACCGAGGCAGCGTAATAGCGGATTTGAACTAATCGAATGAAACACATAGAGCTTGGGCTGGGAGCATTATGAAGTACACGAGCCAGAGCCGCATATTCTCCTCTTTAAGTGAGTGCTGTAAGGGATCTAACTCTTGATGTGACGGTAACTAATACAAGACCCTCAAGGCGCCCGCTTAACTTTCAGCCGTCGTAAGGGTTCGCGAAACGACGCATTTGCGAGGCAACCACCCCGCCACCCCTCTCTCGAGTACTTCTATCTACCCTCTACTGCATAGCGCTGTCGCATTTGATATGGATATGGGTTTACTTTTTTCGACGACTGATGACCGGGTTTTCGACTCTATCGACCGATCAGTCCCCCATGGGTATTGACCGACTTGGAGGCTCCGACCGATTTCGGCCAAAGTGGGGGTTCCCGTTCGCTTGGTTTCGCGTGGACCAACACATACAGTCGTCTTTGGCAAGTTATACGTCACAGGACTAATGGAATTTGGCATGATACGAGTCTGGGAACAGCGTGCGAGCGTTATCAAGCTTGCTTGGCCTTGATCTGAGATTCAGACTACACGTCAGGGCAAAGGAGGGATTGGCCAGAGACGTAATTGAGCAGAGCTCCGCGCGCCTGCCGAACTCGGTTAATAGCCTTTGGCCTATGGTAGTGTATGTGATGCCTTGAGGACGGGAAATGAATGAAAATGAATAATGTATGACCACATGCTATGGCGTTTTCTCGTGACTGTGTAGCAGTAGCAGTGCTGCCGAACAGATCTCTTTACCTTCGTGTGACTCTTGTAACCCTTGAACAGTTCTAGGGTAACGATTACGGTGTTCAGTAGTACACAAGAAACAATACCAACGCTAATCAGGCGGGGGGATTGGGGTTTGGAAGATGTTCAGCAATTGACCAATCCCATTTGATCGTCATATGCGACTGCCTTACATGCCTAAGGTACGGTAGATCTTATGGAAATAATTCCATGCGTGCGAGTGACGAGATCAGCATCAATGGTATCGTGACAAGTGTCAAGTTTGAGATCTGGGTACTTTGACTCATGCACAAACTCTATTATACTACCTAGTACCTACCTATCATGGCAATTTAATGTACGGTATCATGCCACTGGGCAGTCTACATGTACCCTACCTGCAGAGGTGGGTGGGCTAAAGACAGTTCAATGTTCCTTGGGAAGTGGGGTGCACTCTCTCTAGTACGTAGTATATGTACACTACTAAAGTTAATTGCCTGATGGATGATCAGCCCAACTGTACCCCTGACTGCCCTGACCAAAGAACCCCTGACCTGCGCCGAGACAAGCCACAAAGAGTCTGGTTCGTGTTATCTACCTAAGTTAGGTACTTAAGTAAGTACTACGGTCTCTGTTCAGTAAATAAGACCTTGTCAGGTACTCTTAGCGCGCTAACGCATATTCCACCAGCGAAGAAAGTATCTCGCCGCCCTACAATACACGACTAGGCACTGTTTTATACCCCTGTACCGGTGTACGTACAGTAGTACATAGTAGGTAGTGTCGGAGTGTCGAACCACCTGCCTGTAATCGTCTGGTATGACGTCGAATTGTTCGATTCTCGGATTCTTATAGGTACATCCCGAATGGTTCTCACCTAACTTTAGGTACATTCCCATTATTAATCGGGCAGTGTCTAAAAGAACACGTTGTGATTGTTTCTAAAGCGGTCGCCACCTCGAAGTAAATACGATGCTTTTTACAACAACGTTTTTACATGATTCATATATTAAGTATTTATAGGCGGGTATGGTCTAGCGAAAGTCAAAGAAATATCTTCATTACTGCTGCTACCTACTTAGCTACTTACCTACCTAGCCAAGTACCTACTAGAAGCGTTACAGCTGTACTGTTGCTGTGTTGTGGCGCTATCTTGTACTAGTATGTTTAACTACCCCTGTCAAGTTACCTACTCTTCTTAGTATTTTTTACGTTGCCTGCCTACCTGAATCTGCATTACACTAGACACTCCAAGATTGAGTTTACACGAATCAAAACCAACAAGTGGCAATCCTGCATTCTGTACACTAACATTAGTCTAATACTTTTTATACTATCTAGATTCCTGTTATAGCACCTACCTACCCGTTATGCGGAATCTAGAATCTGGCTAAATTCCATATTTCCCACACTTCACCCACTTCCATTCTCCTTGCTACCTATTCCTGCACATACCGAGCAGTACTGACCGGGGTCCATTCTCGACTTGTCCCGCCATCGCATTTGCCGAATGAAGCAGGAGGTGCCATTGATCACTCAACTACCTTGCCCTACTGGTCGCCGGTGCTTCGTACGACGACACGCCCTCCCTTGTTAATATAGTCGTTTGCGGGAAAAGTGTCCATAACTACTACGACCCCCATCTGCCGCCGATATGCCGTCTGCTGGGAAGCTCTTCTTCCTGACTATTTTTGCGCTTTGGGGATCACCGGCGCAGTGTAAGACGACCAAGGGAGAGCAAGATGACTCTTGTGCAGTATGTTGCTCCCACTGCTCTCTGTAGCTTTTTTACTCTTTCTCCTTACCAGCTGCACCCCAGCTGTAGCAACGGCCACCCCGTCGCATATCCACGGCCTCGTCTCTAACAATGCCATCTACCAGTTTTCGCCCAAGTCCATCGTAAGCGATGCTTGCGTTTCCTACCAAACCCTCGAGAATCTCAACGACAGGGTGAAACCCGTTGTCGACGAGCTGACAAAAAACTCCGATTTCTTTTCGTACTACCGACTAAACCTCTTCAACAAGAAGTGTCCATTCTGGAATGACGAGAATGGCATGTGCGGCAACATCGCATGCGCCGTCAACACGATAGATAACGAAGAAGATATACCCAAGATATGGAGGGCGAGCGAGCTGGGAAAACTGGAGGGCCCCCACGTAAAGCATCCAGGGAAGAAGGTGCAGAAAGAGAAGCCACAACGACCACTAGAAGGGTTACTGGGAGAAGACGTGGGTGAAAGCTGTATAGTGGAATATGACGACGAATGCGACGAGCGAGATTACTGCGTGCCGGAGGACGAGACCACGAGCTCTAAGGGCGACTACGTGAGCTTAGTCCATAACCCGGAGCGATTCACTGGGTTTGCGGGCGAAGGCGCCAAGATGGTATGGGATGCTATATATAGAGAGAACTGCTTTCAAAAGTCATCATTCCCGCAGTCAGCCTCCTTAGGCATGCCCTCGCTACTGCAGGGACCAGCCGCCCAAGATTTCCGAAATGTCCTTCAATCAGCAGAACGACATCAGATCTATGAGCAACACCATCAAGACCCTAGCACATCATTCGCACAGACGGGTCTGGAAAATGAGGACGAATGCCTCGAGAAGCGCGTCTTTTACCGCGTAATATCAGGCATGCATTCAAGCATCAGCACCCATCTTTGCTGGGATTTTCTCAACCAAACTACAGGCGAGTGGCAACCAAACTTGAAGTGCTACACTGAGAGGTTGCTTACTCACCCTGAACGTATTTCGAACCTGTACTTCAACTACGCACTGCTTACTCGCGCCGTTGCAAAACTTGGCCCTTACCTACAAAATTATACCTTTTGTACGGGGGAACCGGACCAAGATGCCGCCACCAAAGCCAAGGTCCTTGCTGTCACGCAGGCATCATCCTCTGTTCCCCAGATCTTTGATGAGAGTCTGATGTTCAAAAATGGCGAGGGTCCCTCTTTGAAAGAAGATTTCCGAAACCGCTTCCGAAATGTGAGCCGGATAATGGACTGTGTTGGCTGTGACAAGTGCCGGCTGTGGGGTAAAGTGCAGACCTCGGGTTATGGCACTGCCCTGAAAGTCCTGTTTGAAACAGACAACGATAGCGGCGAAGTTCCGGACCTCAAGCGAACAGAGTTGGTTGCTCTATTCAACACCTACGCACGACTCAGCAGTTCGGTAGAAGCACATCACCAGTTCCGAGCGATGGCGGAGGTTGCGAAGGTGGGTGACCTGCCAGCGATCTCACCAATTCCGGACCGTGCAAAGAAACCACATGCTGTCGGGCTATCGCCAGAATCACGGAAAAATACCAATCCTACCGAGCTTGAACATCCCACGGAGTCGGAGATCAAGTCCGACCATGTTGAATATGAGTTGGATGACAAGTATAACTATGGTGATGAAGACGAAGAGGATGTACCATCCCAAAAGAATAGAAAATCTACAAATGCTCAAGAACAGTTCCGGGCAGAGATGGACCAGGTGACTAAAGCTTTTAAAATAGTCATTAGGGGATGGATCGGGTTCCCAAAGCTACTGTGAGTTTGTCACCGCCTATCATCGACCTTCCTCTGAAGGTTCTTCAACTAATAGAAATGCCTGTGCTCTAGGTTCTCGATCATGATCTTTGAACTGAATCGTTTCTGGGAGTTCTATATTGGGCTTCCCGTCACACCGCGAACTTGGCATTTAGAGCGTCCAAGCTTTGACGAGTTGTAGATTTATCTACAGGTTCTTGTTTCTGCTTCTTGCTTACTTGTTTACTTGCTTGAAAATTGCATACCTAGGCGCATCTTATATTGTTGTATATACAAGAACGAAGATTGTGGATACAAAGATTGCAGTCTACATTATGTTGGACTAGATCCAGCTTGAGGCCACAAGCGGATTATTTCTCGTCCTCTGGTGTTCTCGTGCTACATGGTAAGAGGAGGATTTGATATTTCCCGAGCGTAAGCATCTTCAAAATTACTACAACCATAACGGCGGAGTTTCATAGGCGCTCTCTTTCTTCCAGCTCGCATGAAGGCAGGGGAAAAGATCATTTTCAATATGGCTCATCTTAGCCTGTCAGGCTTATTCATACTCGAGGGCGCTTTTGTATATAGGTTACTTAACCAAACCACTTATAGCAGAGGCAGCAGGCTATTGCCATGTCTTTGAGAATACACGTTATACAAGACGGTTATGATGTTTGGTGATATTAATAGGTCGATTATTCGCCTCGCCTCTTGGTACAGTATGTGAACACTGGAATCCATCCCGTTCCCATAGTGTCTATATGCCGAATAATCCGCGCACCCCCTCACTGCTGCCGTCGTTCCGCCGGCCCCTAGCATCAGGCAATGGCACGTGTGTCACGATATTCCCGATCTTGGCCTTGATACCCTCGACGCGGACACGCATGACGCCCACTGCGTCTTTTATCGTTGTCGATAGAGTGTTTGTTAGGGTTTCATCGTCGAGAGTCTTAATACCCCCAGGAGAAGCCTTCGCGTTGCTTTCATCGGTTTTGTGAAAACTAGGCCTTGCGTTCACGGCGCTAGCGAACACGTCTTCGGTCGCCCGCCGTAGCTCGGCGCTCGGCGCGGCGAAGGACCAGGCGATGGAAATGTGGAAGGCGTTGTCAACGTCCACGGTCTCTCGTCCGCTGGAGTTGGGGCTAGGAGCGGAGGAGTCAGTGCGAGATCGCGCTAAGGCGTAGAGAGCTGGCTGCCCGAAGGCTGTAACGGCCGTGTTGGCGCGGCGCAGGAGGGCTGTGAGTTGTGGGTTGCTTTCGCTGGCGTCTGTCTTTGGGGGTTCTGTGCCTTTTCCTTCTTTACTGTTACTATTACTGTTACTGTGACCCGTATTAAGTGCAGGGTTGCCCGTGACTCGCAACACCAGGAACGAGCGCGCGGATTCCTCCGTACGGTGCCATTCGAGCCCGGCTGGCGTGAGATTGAACGGTGCGATGCCGCTGCTGCGGACGCTGCGCTCGATAGTGGAGAGGAAGTCGTCTTTTTGCGCTGTGCTTAGCACGATTGGCCGCGAGAGGCTTATGTGCAGGGGCTGTGGTGCGCCCAGGTCTGAGGTTAGGAAAGAAATTATGGATATGGAGGTTGAAGGTGATAAGGCGGTCAGAGTGGATTGCAGGTTTGAGAGGAGTCTGGTGAGAGTTGTTCGCTCTGTTGGTGTTGGATGCCCTAGTCTAGGTTAGTTTGTGGTTATTATTCAATACGATAATTATCCTTTTTTATATTTACTTGCTTACGGATGGTGTATTAAAGTAAATATATGGTAATGAGAATTTATGTGAGTTTTAGAAGTAGACTTAGGAAAGGGTATGTGGAAATGAAAGTGAAGTGAAAATGAAATGTTTTGTGAGATGAGACTCACATTCGATGTATAAGTGACTAGGCCAACTCCCGACTTTATGAGGGTTCACACGCTTCCGGCCCTGGTGCAGCGTTGGGTCATCGCTTGCGCTAACCCGCACCGTTGATGCATATAAGTCGTGAAATGCGGACGGTAGAGGAGGTGGAAGCTCGCTTTTTGCCGTAGAAGTGGTGATTACTTGGTTATCTGATATCTTCTGCTTTTTCGCACGGGGACTATTAGGCTCTTCAGACTCAGATGAGTCTGAGTAGTCTACAAGGCCCATTTCTATCTTGCCTCAAGTGGTTTTGTCGGTCGCAGGGCTATATTCTCAGAAGCATAAATCTCAGAGAATATAAAGTGATATAAGGTTCCTTAGATAAAAGAGCGAATGATGCTGTTGAAGTGACAATGAAAGCTACATGATAGCTAGGATGTGAAGGGCTCGCGTTACCCAATTTAGTTTAGTCCATTTAGCCCCAGTGCTGGAATAGGTATCACAGCTTTGGCTTGGCGGCCAGTCCCGCCATTTCTATCCAGGGGGCATGGGGGTCGATTGTCTCAAGCGGCTCTAGATACTCGACATTTCACTGCAATTTTAGCCCCAAGCAAGAGGATTCATCATAGTCTCATAGAGATGTCCTTATCTAAGTTGGCTCATCCCGTCCTAAAAAATGCAGATTCCAATTTATACCCACATACGTAGGGTAGGTACTTACACGTATGCACCCTACGATACTAATTGCTTCAATATCTCATAATAGACTTAACATCAGTAGAATATGAGAGGACATGATTTATCATGCAACGCTCATGGAGGGGTTTTACAAACCGACTTATCCGGACCTGGCAAACCTACCTCACACAACCACGGAAACAACAGCTATTATAGGAAAATCTTCCAAAGAGCGATACATTCGACGTAATTGCGGTCGGGCAAATTTTCAATCTGAAAAACAAAAGCCAGAAAATCCTCTCTTGAAACTACCGTCCCCGAAGTTCGTGATGTCTCTATAGTAGGTTGCCAGTTAGTCAGTAAGGTAGGTAGAATATGGTACTATGTATAAGATCCCTGCATCACCTTGCGTCACCGGCTCCAGTGCAGAGCCGCCTGTGGATCACTGTAAGAGGCTCAACACCAATCCAGATCTCGAGGATTACATCATAGCCTTCAGCCATTACGCGTATCCCGCAATACTTGGTCGTCGGTGGGTATCAACAAGGGTGGATATGATGTGATGTATGATAGCACACGTAGGTAGGTGCCTTATCTACCTAAGCCACGAAGTCGTGTAACAAAACAGCGAATCGGATTAGGAGGAACTATATGATCCCGTATCTCACCTTCTCGTCTTCGGGACCAATTCATCTAATCAAATACATCCATCCATCCTCAACATTGGCCAAGATAACAGAAGAAGCACCGGGCTAGATTCAGATCCTTCTTCGTTTCAGTGACTACACGTAAACACTGATCTCGAAAACAACCCAACAACATCAGTTTCACCAAACCAGACGCCAACTCTCCTCTACCACAGACCAAAATGTCCGCCCCAAGCCCCTTGGAGCAGATAAAGCGGGAGACGAAACTCGCGAACCGCGCCCCTCACCTGCGCAAAGGGAACCAGACCCGGCCGGACCAGATCGACTCATTAGACAACATCGTGCCAGGCGGCGTGTACCACCACGACGGGCCCTACGACGCGGCGCTGGCCTCGCGGAACCGGGACCCGCGGTACGCGCCCCTGGCAGCCGTGAAAGAGGGCAACCAGGCCGCGCTGAGGGCCACGCCCGCCGTCAACATCGCCGACGCCGTGAAGCGCCACGTGCCGCTGCAGGGCACCGCTTCCGTCCCGCCGGGCCAGAAGGATTTCACCGGCAATGTCATGGACTACGAGGAAGGCGCGGATCTCATGCGCGAGCCCGATGCTGCCGGTGGTGCGTATAAACGGTACGATCATGTGGTAAGTCACTTAACTTAACTAATTAAACCGGAATCGCTCTCCCCTGTTCTTGTTCAGGGGCTTAGTGGACCGAGAGAGCGTGATGTCGTGAGCATGGTAGCTAATCGTCAACCTAGCAATATCACCCCGAAGACCTGAAAGGAAAGGGTGAGCCTTCGTACACGATTGAGCGAGATCTCAAGAAGGGTAAGAAGAGGAAGGATTAGGCAGTTTTATGATAGTGACGACGCTCATATGTCAAGCGTTTAATACTGGCGTTACGGGTTATATACAGGGAAGTGAGACCGGGCTTTCAACCTAGGTGCTTCGGGGCAATCCACGTACGGATAGCGACGTGTTAAATATGAAATGAATCATTACGGTCATTTAATACAATTCCATTTTCGTATTTCAAACAACTTCCGATTTAGTAATACACAACCGGGAGAAAACCCTCGCTCCTAACTCCAAGAGCCTCTTCCCCTTTCTAGCATCTCCTAAGCCAAGACAAATCCGACCTTCCCAGTTTCAACCTGTCGAAGAAAACCTAAACAATCCCATTTTGTTTATTACTACCTATATTTAGAGGTATCCTAGTCCACTGGTCCCCAGCACTTCTCTGAGCACCTCGCGCACCTCATCTACGTCAGCGAACCCGACGCGCCCCGCGATCTCGGCTTTGCGGCCAGCACCCAACTCGTTCCATCGTGCTAGAAGCGCACCGTCAATAATATTGCGGCCCATGCCTGCGTCGACGCCTGGCGGGAACCGTCCCACGGCACCGGTCGACGCGGGAGCGCGGTAGGCTTTGGGGTTGAGACCTGCATAATGCGGCAACGAAGACAGCAACTGCCCAGATAAGAAAGACAGGCGGCGGTACTGCGGCTCAGAAAGCGGTGAGAGTGTGGCGAGTACACCGGTTGGTGAGCAAAACAGGATGGTCGACGAGCTTTGCATAGTTGACTCCCCGTCCGTCTGGTGCTGAGAAAGATAGTCAGATGTAGCCGGCAGCGTCCGTGGCAGAAGCATGCTGCGAGTTGGTATATGTGCACCGGTACAGAAAGAAGTGCGATGCAACAGGATATGGCCTTGAAGAGATTTCGGGTCTGCTGATTGTCAGTACTAGATACCAAAGATTTTGGTAGCAAAAATATAAAAATAAACTTACGATCTGGATCGAATTGTAGAATGTGGATGCCACCGTCCGAATCACAAGCTACGATAAGAAGTTCGTTTCCGTCAGGCAAGAACTCGATTGTGAGAACTTCCAACTTGGTTGAGCTCTTGCCGAATAAAATCATTTTATAAGGCTCTTCGGTATAACCAGTGAACCAAACGCCTTTGACGGCATCGGCCATGAGACAAAGTCCAGTTCCCCTTAACTCGCGAACTGCCGTTACGTAGCAGCTCATATCCATGAACGCGACAGGTAGGAGGGAGCCGTCCTCTTTGAGGCCACGCACCATGCACTTCTGCCCTTGAGCAACTAACATAAGCCCTTGTGTACCGATTTCGGAGAGTGCTGTCACTGCACCGCGTGGAATATCTTCCTTTGCGATGAGCTTAAGCTTCTTGTCGGTCTCCGGCCGGCCTGGCTCGGGGATAACCGCCACGATGTCGTATATAAGAACCCGACCCTTGATGGGCAAGTCCTCTCCACGAGATATAGCAGTTCCGATAGCGATAAGATGTTTGCGCTCATTTGTGGACTCCGAAACCTCCAAGTGTACTGTTTCAACGCACATGACTGTTTCAAAAGGCTCCATCTCAAGTGTGTCGATGACTGTCCACGTCGTAGGGTTAATGAGTTTTATAAGGCCATGCTGGACAGTGGGTTTAAGTTGTAAGTCTTTTTCCAAGTGCCATTCTTTGTGATAGTCGTCATCTTTGGGCAACTCAAAAGGCTCCAAGACGTCGCAACCGACGACGAAAGTTCCTGACGTTGGGTGGAAGGAAACAGTGTGTGTGTCGACGTTCAAAGGCAGCTTCCGTAGAGGCATACCGATTTCAGCGTAGGTAGTATTGTTAGCCGATATTTGGCAGACCCGTGCGACACCTTGTGAATCTGCATATATGAACCCTCGCTCGCAGCCTTCCGTATGAAACAAGCTCATACCGCGTACACCACTGCCTTGAAGCTCAATGACTTTGGGTAGCGTTTTGGAAGACTTGATAACAAAGTGTGGTGAGTCACCAGGTAAGAAAATAGTCTTGTATCCGGCAATATTGTCGCATCGTCGCATCGGATATGTCCTTTGCCCTTCAACGTCGTCCTCTTCAGCCGGTTCTATGTTCTTTGCTACGGTGGAATTCGACAACTTCAGGAAATGAAGCGATCGAGAGAGCTCCGTTGTGGGTTCTGGAGTGGTTCGAAACGGTTCGTATACAGTCACATCGTTTTGATTGTTTCGAGTCTAGAAAAAATAAGCAATTGGAATGATACGTAGCCACCTGGGGAGCTTACAACGAGATAGGGATAGCAAGATGTGTTATCTCCGAGATCAGCAATCAAAATCTCCTTGAGAGTCTCTCGGGATGTTCCGCGCCTTGCTGAGTAGTCTGCAGAAAGAATAGGAGGTAGGTATGATAATCCTTCGGCTACGTATATAGGTGTCGTGAGATTGGAGAGAGCGTAGACCTTCACATCAGCGTTAGCGCATGGCGATGTCTTTTGAATGGATTTGACATACATAAAGAGCACCGGTCTTGCTTAACAAGAACATCACTATGTTCTCTCCAGGTTCTGCCCCTTTATCACTTGGGGCCCTTAAGAAAACACCAAATTTATCTTCGTAAAGACAGCCTGTTATCCACCTTTTGGAAGTTAATGAAGTGTCATCCTTCTCAAGTTCCTCTAGCTCCAGGTTGTTGTCCATTTTCGCGATGAACACGCTTGCATCGTCTCTAACAAGCAAGATATAAGGATCAACTATGCTAGCATATTCAATTCTGGGCTCTGCCCCCGTTTCCTCGTCTAGCATAGGCACTATTTGACTTAGTCCGAAATCTACCGAGTTTTGTTAGCATGTCGGCGATAATCCTGGGCTGATCTTCTCACCTCCGTCGTAGCAATGCACCGCAGTTTTTAGGACTTGGATTATTCTCATATGCTGACCCATTGTCCCAGCCTCAATGGTAAAACCGGCAGCTGGATCAAATTCAGTGCCGGTTAACGCTTCGAATCCAGCACCAGTTAAAGCATAGATATCTGATGTTTCATACCCATCTAGGTCCACTTTCGACACGATCATATATCTATCATATTGTGATGAGGCGTCATAGTCGGCTCCTAGGGAGGTGGTGCCCCGGTCACCCTGTAATGATTTCGGTATGGGCTTCTGTGCCGCAACTGTCCAGAATCCTCTGGCTTCGGGGAACTCGAAACGTCCGATGACGCTGGGTTGGATAGCTCTATTTATTATTGCAATTGAGCCAGAATTCCCCCTTCCTACCGCACAGACAAGGCTAAGGTCACTCGTGACGCCTGCTTGGTTCGATTGCTCCTCATTTTTGGATCCGGAAATCGCACCGAGAGTGAAACCGCGTATTGGGGCAATACTGACGAGGGAATCGTGTATACGAAACACGAGTTCGCCCTGTCGCCCTCCATGACCATTAACGGCATCTGAGACTTTCTTTGTAGGCACTAACTCTTCTCCATACAAATCGTCGTCATCCTCCATGTCTTCTAGGTCTTCATCGTCCATGTCAAGGTCAAGAGACGCATCATGTAGCCGACGCCTTCGCTTGTCCGATTGGCTTTGCTTTCGTGTCCAGCCAACGACTAGAGAATCGGAATCCTCGCTTCCTACGAATAATGATGTTCGGCCAAGCTTGCTGAGGGTTGACACGCACGTTGGAACAATATTCCCGCCAAAATCTGGTCCGACCAGTTGAACGCTCAGTCCCGACACTGTGCGGCCATCAATCCTGAAGGTAATAAGCGCAAGACGACCATCATTGAGCACCATTAAAAGTTCCCCATTCTCGGCAGATATGATTTCAATCTGGCAGCCTTCTAACCTGAGCTCGAGCTCGGACTGATCAATTAAGCTAAATGAAGTGGCTTGCTTCGAAAAGGAGTTCACACCAACGCCGTGGGTTTTCCCAGATTGGTCAATATGAATTAACTCATTCGTCCCAATCAACAAAGCACCGCCAACTGGCGCAGGGAGCGCAAGCACACGGAACAAATCTTGTGGGAGCCCGTTTACCGAAAGGATTGTTGTGGACGCCTTTTGCTCGAGGTCGAGTGTAAAGACCATGTACGACAACTGGTCCTTCCTCCTAAGGATTGCAGACGGAGAGCAGGTCGAAGAGAGAATGCCAAACGTGGGCTCTCTATACTCATGTAGAAAGGCAATATGCACGGGATGGATGAGACTGGGATCAAGATTGGGCAGGCGCAGGACAAACGAAGTTGAAAATGGTGTCTCTTGATTGCTGCTAGTTCCATTTGCGAGCGTGGTGGACAGCTCTTTTACTGGGCGAGGACCATCAAGTCCCTCATCCCAATCCTGCATATCTACATCCTCCTCGAGCGATTTGAACTGAATGATAGCAAGACTGCGCGTCCCAAACTTCAGGGCAGCACACCTGCTTCCCGGATCCGCAGTAAGAAAGTTGACATAGTTACTTAGCGGCATTGCCCATGGGCTACCTTGTAAATCTTCTTGTTCATAGTAATGTATCGAGTTCGTTCGAATTGAATGTTTTACGGGGTCCCATTCGACCATGCTTAATTTAGCATCTTTGAAGGCAAGCAGAAGAGCATCTCCCCCAGACGCCGATGACGGCGACTTTATCCTAGAGAGCCCAATCACTGTCCCTGAAATCGGAAACTCTGCGACGAGGACGAGTTTCGTATAATGCGAGCGATCGGATCGAACCAGGGCGGAATCGGCGCCGAGGAAAGAGGCTTCTAGTCCGTCGTCGTCGTTGATACGCGCATCGTAGGGCTGCTCGGCGGTGGATGATTGGAACTGAGGGTTCTGGGCGTTATCAAGCTCAGCAGATACGGACTTGGTCGTAAAAACCTGAACGAGGGAAGCCCTTGCGACAACGAGGTTGTTGCTTTGCGCCGAGATAAAAGGGAAGCTAATGGAGTGTGTGACAGCCGTAGGAGGCGTCAACTCCGTGTAGCACTGCATTTTGAGTATCGTTTCTTCATTTCACTACGTATGCTAAATCAGTAGGGATGCAAGCTTGCACTTCAAACAATGTAGCAAGAAATAATGTTGGATTGATCGCTACGTGTGTTCGTGCAACCCGTTGTTGATTTTGAAGCTCGGAGCTCTACACTAGGTATGTCAATCCGACATTGCAGGGAACCTGGAACAAGGAGCCCCACTAGATATACACTTACCGTGGTTTCGATAATGAGATTGTGTTTAATTGCATATTATGGGGTCATCTTTCTCGCTGGGCATCAGTTAGGCTGCTGCCGAGGTCCATCCTACATACCTAGAGAGGTATAAAAATTAAAGTCACGATAGGAAGTTGAATCAGAGTGCCAGTGCCTACCTACTACCTAGGTACGAACATGATGAAAATCGCGTCGGACCCCTCGCAAGTCTCTCGAATAATGCGGTTCTCAAGTGCCATTCTACTTTGAGCTTCTATCTACACACGCCAAAGCGCCCCCCCAAGATCACCAGATCACTAGATGCAATGTGAACCAACAGGAATCAATCCGCCGACTTGACTTCTAATATCTATATTTACATCCGTGAAGGCCTCTCAAAGCTCATTCATTGGTTTTTACATTATATTCTCGCTCTGCTGGTTCAACACATGATATTAATACCCACTACTTTCAACCTTGTCATCTCCATACACTTATGCAATTCAGTACGCTTTATCAATATCGTTCCCGTCCCTGTCTTGTCTTTTGCTTTTCACCATAGCTATAGCAACCGCAAGGAAAGATCCTAATATGCCTTCGGACTCATGTTTCCGTTTTTTTGATCTCCCGGGGGAGCTTCGGAGCAACATCTTGTCTCATATCATGATCTCGAAATATGGTATCGTCCTCTATAACTGTACTCTATTTGGTCTCACAGCCCGTGATAGGGTAACAGTTCTATACATCTTTCTTGTTAATATACAGATGTATCAGGAGGCATCTGCTATATTCTACAGTCAGAATCGCTTTACCCTGAATGGACAAAGCCACCGTTTGCCGGGACACCTCACAAAACAGGGTGGCTTCCTAAGTCCGCAGGGACAGGATGCTAGACGAAGAGTCCAGACCCTCTGTCTATATTTGACTCGCGTTGGTGGCGAGTTTGAGAATATTCTGTCACCCGCAATTTCCGACAGTAAGCAATCTTTAGAGCTATTTTCTTGTTTTGGCGGCCTTTGAAGTATTAAAGCTCCTTTCCAGGCCAAAATCATGTCCCAGAAACTTCACACGTCCCGAGCAACTCACAAGTCACCGTCGAAGTGGTAATAACTAACTCCAATTGTTGCAGTGATCCTATCTGGTAGCTTGCGAAGACTAAAGATATGTCTTGGGCCGCCCAGTTCACAGCATGCTAGGATATCTGGTCCAGACACCAACATGATGATGAGATATCCTTTTCAGGCTCTCCTGAATCTACTAGCAGATCCAGATCTACAACACGTAGAGCTGTGTGTCTGGAAAGTCCACTGGGCTATCTTTTGCCCATTCCATGGGAAATTAGAAGTCATAGCTAAGGAAAAGACTGCAATGGAGACGATGGATGAGCACGGTCTTGCCACATCACGAGGCCATCCAGACTGGATTCAGCTTGACTGGCAGGCAATGGTAGACTTGTTCCGAACCGGTGACCGGATCATGAAGATCGGAGAGACGGACTTTTAGAGACTAAACAGTTCACATACTTTTCGGCCTACTGCATACGTTCGTAGTTAGCCAAGGTATGTTCTTTTGAGTATACGAGGATAAATGGAAACAATCAAAAAAATGAAGGGGAGACCGGGGGGGTTTAATAAAGCACCAACAAAATAAGCGTTGCTGATGATCCATATCAATATTAGACCAGTGGCACTAGAAAGACTGACAGTGTACCGGTCAATGCTATGGTCCTTTGCTGCCCTCTTTCACCAATCCAGTACGTTGTAGCGAGAGACGAGAGACATGCCAAGAGTGAGCTTCGCCAATCCCGTCGGCTAAGTGAAAACTGCCAAGATGTATATGTCCTTTGCTTCCCGGTTCTGCAGACTAGAGACTGCATTTGCCCAGCCGGGCCCAGCCTCGCCAGCCTTCGGCAGTAGTGTAGACTACTTGTCGATCACCCGTCCATGCGTTGACAGACCCCCTCCCGTACCCCTTTTCTCCTGCTGAAATTGGGCATTCGGTTCTCGAACCTTCGCCACATTAACATCCGCCGGCCGGGCTGAGCGCCTAGGTACCTTACACCGCAGCCGCCAAGGCCGTGTGGTTCTCACCTGGCTAATTCATGACTCTCTTGGCTTTCCGGGTTGTTGAAGTGCCGTTGCCACCAGTGTTCGCCAAGAAGGGATGTCTTGTCCTAATAGCAAGCATATAAAAGAAATGACAAGAAGACTATGCACACCACACGAAGTAATGAGTCAGTAGATGCATTTTTTGTGAAAGGGACTGAAAACAAGCAATTTCCGCATTATACTACAATGCATGCACAGGCTATGGGTGACCTACATGAAGACATGCCTTCTTATAAGCTTGGCATTTTGGTTAATCCGTAAGATCCGGCGGTGTAATAGTCAACTGAATAAGTTGACTTATAGACGGATGCGTAGCCGGCATGAAAGCTACCTAAGAAAGAATAAATCCTATCGGAGATAGCCAAATGGCTCTGTGGCTCAATAGTCTAGATTGATTACGCTTACCAGTATCCTAAGACTCACCGAGTTATTGTTTCCAAATGTCAGGAGAGTTTCACAAATCAGTTTTGTCACATTGGTTCTTACGATTCTAGGTAACTCAACTCGATTTAACTAGTACAAGGATGTCCAGATGATCTCTCTGTGTCATAGATCTTTTCAAGTTGTACTCCCACCAACAAACCAAACATCTGTATAACAGTCACCCGTATATCAATCACACTTAGTGTAGGTACATCGGATGAGGCTCATATATCCCTCGAGAAGGATTCAACTATTCCTTTGGCCTTCTGTGCCGTTCTGTTCAACGTCAGCCCAGCAGGCAGTGTAACGCTCAATTCGGATCGGACTCCGAAAGGGATTCCCCTCCGCTCTCGATCATCTACAGTAACAACTCTCATACCTATCTCCTCGCTAAGCATTTTCAGCTACGTCAGATAGCGCCATGCCGTTGCACAACGTGCGTAGTGCCAAATCGTGATCGCGGACGAGACGGAGACAAACAGGATGCAAGCTTATTGAGTATGGTTACTAGCATAGACGCAGCACACATACCGTTGGTAGTTGGATGTAGGATTGGGGGGAAATGCGCCAATTTAATACAGTCTGGACACCACCAGTACCAATGTTTTACAGCTAGTTACTGGCCAACAGCAGCAAGCAAGCAAGCAGCCAGCACACTTTCTAGAAAACCACACGCAAGGATCCGGAGAACTTGGTGTGGCAACGTGCAGTGTGCAGGATGCAGGATGCATTACACTGCATAATAGTTAATAGTACAGCCAGCACAGGGAGAAGAGATATGCATAATCCGTCAGAAAACCTCCTTGAGGCATTTCTTTGTCCCGGGGCCATGAAATGTGTAGATAGTGTACCTACTCTACTGGCTATATCTGCCTACTGTACCTATCCTTGCATCAGACAGACATGTGCAACTGCTTCCCCGGGTAGGATGCTTGCATAGTGCATGTAACATAATAGGTATGTCACAAACATTTGCAAAGTCCGCCATCACTTTTCATAGCAGATTCTGCAGCGGTTCGTATTTTTCTGCAACCGCAGGTTTGTGCAAACAAGGACCTGCCTAACCTGTTTGGTCTCGCTACCTACTGAATCGGATGGATTATAGTGTAGATGGATATTTGTACACCTTGCCATGTTACAATAATCGTAATAATGATGAAAAGGGGGAAAATCCCGCAAACGTTGTGGTTTGATGGTATGGTACTACTGTAGGTTCCTACATACTTAGGCAGGCAAGCAAGGCTACTTAGGTACTTAGACAGTGAGTTTGTACTGGAGCGTGTAGTTCCCCGACCGCCATTGTGGTGCTCTTCATGTCCTAGACATTTACGCTATGGCAAAATGTCTGTTTCCTATTCGCTACCTGCTAAGTTAGGTCAGTCATCTAGATAGTGTAGGGCCAAAATCCAGTACAGCATATGGGTGGTCCAAAGGATCTTCCTGATTGCTGATTCCCCCAAAGTATTCTACGTAAATGGTGACGAAAGCAATGAAGAAAGTATCTAGTGAAGGAAAGAAGAACAGTAGACAACAAAGAGCAAGACAAGCAAAGCAACCAGGAATGTCAGCATCAGCACATGTGTGAAACCAAGACAGCTTGGCACGTGCTGTGATCGCCGGGGATCCCACACTGTCGGATAAGAAAGGCTGGAAAAGGCTGACCCTTGTTCTTTGTTCTTTGGCCTTCCTTGTCAAGTACTTACTGAGGTGGTGGCTCTGGTGAGTGTACTTACTTGTGGTTTGATTCTTACAGTGGTATTGCTTGCTACCTGTACCTATCTCTAGGTACTTGATCTACTAAAGTGGTTTGCACTACAGTACACAACGCAGCATACCCCTCCTAATAGCTCAAATTACGTTGCTACGCATCTAGTAGGTATTCGACACAATGGATGTTTGTTGTTGCACTACAGCTATATTATAATGAAACAATTATTATTAATAATGGTTTTTCTATTATATACTTACACTGCATCTTATACTATGACATACTTATGCTTATGATGTAATGCGGTAAACTTGTCCAGCTCAACCCTGCTAGTGTACACTGGAGTTCCAATACCTACCTAGTGTACTCACTATCTAGAATCCTAGACACACTACTAAGTACCTAACGGCTGCCTGCTGCCCCGTGTGGGGAAGGGGTCGACCAGTTAACCTAGTAGGTACCGTCTTATATTCCTAGCTGTCGATCTATCTCGAGAAAGCTTGTGAGGGGAAACCTCGCCATTCCTCCCCTTTTCTTCCACTTCATTTCATTACGTACCTCCTACACGGTACATTGTCCCCTTGTGACCAATCCACCTTGTATCAGAGAGGAATCCCAAACACCAAGCCGGCAATAAGAGGAATAATGGGGAGGCACATTTCACTAACATACCTACGTAGGAAAGACATAATGAAAGATGACGCGTTTTACCAGTGGTTAGATCTATAATATAGACTCTCTATATACGACCCGGCTAGAATAGCCGCCCATGCAGGCTAGAATGGCCCCGACCCCACTTGGTTCTTCTACTAGTACTGACGCCATACAATTTTGGTAGGGATCTGACTAAGGTCAGAACTTCCTTTGGTATCTCCCCTCGTAAATACATAGCACCGCCACCTACTACCACCTACCACCTAAAATAGCCTCGCAATTAGTTAAAATCACTAAAAATCACTTTATTTTATTATATAAAACAGGTATAAGCCTTATATATTGTAGGTTATTAGCTTATTATTTTAATATATTAGGCTTATACTTTATTTAATTAAAGTAAATTAATTAAGTATAATTTAAATATAATAGTATATTATATAGCTTTTTATTATATATACCTTTATTTTAATAAAAACATAAGCTTTTTCTCCCCTTTTTACTACACTTAAATAAAAGCCTTTTAGCTTAAATATTACTTATGCTTTAAAGGTATATTTTATATATTTATATAAAGCTTTTTAATTAGTAATTTTTTATAGTGCTTTTTATATAAAGCCTTTTAATTAGTAATTTTTTATAGTGCCTTTTATATAAGGCCCTTTAATTAATAATCTTATATGGTGCTTTAAAGGTATATTTTATATATTTATATAAGGCTTTTTAATTAATAATTTTATATAGTGCTTTAAAGGTATATTTTATATATTTATATAAGGCCTTTTAATTAATAATCTCGCATGGTGCTTTAAAAGTATATTTTATATATTTATGTAAAACCTTTTAATTAATAATTTTATATAATACCTTTTAAAAAAACTAACAATATAGCTATTTTAGAACTTTAAGTAGTAAATCGAAAAAAAAAATCGAAAGGAAAAAAACACTTAGTATAAGGTGTTAAAAGTAATAATTAAAAAGGTACCTCTTTTAATTAATAGGTATGCTAATTTTTATGCTAGCTATTAATAAAAAGGCATTAATAAGAAAATATTAGCAAAAAAGCACTAGCTGCTATTAATTTAGCTGCTAGATTATATTTATAATAATTATATTATATATAAATTATTATAATGCTATAAAAATTATTATTAAACCCTATTAATAAAAGCAAACAAAATAAATAAAATAAAAATTAAAAAGTAAAAGGCGTTAAAAATAATAAACGTGATATTATTAATAATATTACTAGCGATATAGCTAATAAAGGCACTAGTGATTTTTTTATTTTTAAAAGCACTAATAATCTTTTTATTTTTAAAGGTAATATAATAACTAGTTTTTTTAATTAGTAATAAGTTTAAAAAAATAGTGTAATAAAAATAGCAAAAATAGTTATAATAAAAAAAATAAGAATAATAAAAATAATTATAATAAAGAAAATATTGTTAATTTTAGCTATGGCTATTATTATTAAAAAACAGTAGTAAAAGCTAGTAAAGATTTGTTAAATAAAGCAAAAACGCGTAAAATAAGCTAAATTGTTTAAAAACGCAATAAAAACCAATTATATGTAACATATATATAGGTGTTAAAAAAAGTAGGTGTTAAAAAAGGTAGGTAGTAAAAGGTAAAAAAGGTGTTAAAAGTGGTGTCCGTAAAAAGGGATAATAAAAGGTGGCTACTTATATAATAAATTAAAAAAGAATTTTTTAAATAAATTTACTAGTAAATCTATATATAAACTAAATATCTAGATTTTTTAAAAAAGCTATAGGCACTTATTAACCTTAAAGGTATAATATAATATAATAATAATAAAAGTAGTTAATTAATTGTTTTAATTATTAAACCTTAAATTATTACTTTAACACTTTTTAACAACTATACTTATTTTAGTATTTATGCAATAATATTAGCATTATTAAATTCCTTTTATCTTTAGCTTTTTTTTTATTATTTTTTTATTAAAAATAATGTAATTTATAAATATTAACTATATAATACCGCTTATTACCTTAAAAAAACGCGTATATCTTTTATAAAAAAAGTGCAAAGCTAGTATTTAACATTACGTTGTTATTTACAGCTACGCTATTTAAACTAAATCAAAAAAAAAAATAAAAAAAATTAGTATATATAATATAAGATTTTTTGCAATTAATTTAAAACCTTTGTTTTTTAAGCTAAACTTAATGTTAAAAGTACTAAGTTAAAAAAAACAAGCTGTTAATTCTAAGCATATGCCTAACTACGTAATAACTACTACTATTTTTAAGTTATTAATAGTAGTTATAATTACCTGCTATTTAGTTACGCAAGAGATTATTAAGTATATTGTATAAAAACTCTAGCATAATATAAAGCTATTAAGTAAAGTGTTGTTAATAAGTACAATAATAAAAAAATCTTTGATTTCTTTATATTAAACAACTTTATATACCTTTTAACCAAAAAAGACGTTTAAAACTACGCGACTACTTATCGAAAAACTTTGCAACAAGCTTTTAATAATACTTTTAGCCTTTTTATAATACTTTAAAATAGCTTTAATATATACTATATACCGCTGCTACGTAGCGTAGTCTTTAATAGCTTATTTTAGTTACTTAAGTAGTTTTAAAAGATATAGCAATATTATTTAAATATTTTTATAATAAATTTAATATATAAAGTTAATAAATATAAGCTATTACTTTTATAAATTAATAAGATAATAAAAGTTAATACTTATTTTGTTATAGCCTACGTAATTATACTAAATAAACAAGCTAAAACAATTATATAGGTACTAAAGTGTTATAAAAATCTACGTAAGCGTGTTTATATATTGCAGCTGCCTTTTATAATAATTACTAACTTTTAGTTATTTAAAAAAAAAGCATTATTAGCTATATAGTAATCAACTTAATAATAGCTATATATTTAGTATATTATAAAAAGCGTTAAAAATAACATTAAGTAATAATAACGCAAACTATTAGCTTTAAACTTTAAGCTTATTTTAATTTTATTTTTATTATTACTTATAAGCGTTATTTTTGCTATATAATATATATTTAAAAAAACTATTATTATATTAAATATTAACTTTTTAAAACGTTGTAAAGGCTAAAATATAAGCGAATATATTTATACCTTTAAAGAAATCAAGCATATTAAACGCTGTTATTATAATAGTAAACCTACGATTAATTATAATTTTAACGGTATTTTAACGCTTTAAAGGTATATAATATATATAGCTACTAAATATAAGCTTAAAAAGCACTAATAAGACCTTTAAAAAGAGTTTTCTACCTAATTTAAGGTTTTTAAATAGTTAAAAAACACCTATATAAAGGTTTAAAGGTAGTAGTGCTATGTGTATATAAAAAGGTATTATAACTTTAAAGCAATTGCTTTTTTAAAATCGAAGTCATTATATACATAGATTTAAAATCGCTTTTAAAATATAAAATTAAGCTTAATAATACTTATTAAAGCTATTAAAAAGCTAGTTATTAATAAAAAGAAAATCTTTAAAATTATTTTTAGTTAGTAAAAATAGCGTACTAATTATAATAAATATATAAAAAGTATGTTTAAAAACTTAAAACTATGTTATAATATTAGCTAGGTAGCTTTTAATAATGCTTATTAGTAATATATATATATTATAAAAGCTTATATAAAAAGTAAAACAATAAAAATTACTAATTATATAAGCGATTTTATTCGCTAAAAAGGCATCTTGTGCTAGTATTTTTTATATAAGCAAATAACTATTTAAATTAAAAGCAAAAGGAATAAGCCTTTTATATAGGTTTTTAAAGGCTAAAAGTTAAAAAAAAGCGATTTTAATTGTTATTAATAGCTTAACAGCTTTATATAGCAAGATATTAACCTCTTATTACTTGTTTAAAACCTTAAGCTTTGTTTAAGGTATTACTTAAAGCCTTAAAACTATAAATCTTATGTAAAAGCATATATTAATAACAAAAAAGTGCATAAATACTTATAGTTTATATAAAATAAAAGCTATTAAATACTTTTTTACAAAAAGATTTAGCTTTAAAAAAAGGAGGTTATTTATTAGCCTTAAATTATTGCTAAAGTAAATTAGTTACTTTGTTATAAAGTAAGTGTTATTATAGCTTAAAACGTTAAAAATTATTTA
Organism: Xylaria hypoxylon; assembly: GCA_902806585.1. NCBI lineage: Eukaryota > Fungi > Ascomycota > Sordariomycetes > Xylariales > Xylariaceae > Xylaria > Xylaria hypoxylon. The sequence goes on from CADCXB010000001.1 coordinate 5,669,363, forward strand.
AACAGGGTTATAATTAAAAACGAGGTTAAAAACAGTATAAATTTATTGCGTATAGCTTTTTTAGTAGTGCTAAAGCTATGTTTAAATGCTTAAATATAGTAGGAAAAGCTATAAGGCTGTTATTTTAAGCCTTTATAAAGGGGTAAATAACTTTTTTAGGTTATTTTTAAGCTAAAGGTTTTTTAGTTATTTTTAATTAAACATGTTTACTATATAAATTATTTTGAATTATGTTATAACTAAGAGTTTTATACTTAAAAAATTAGCTATTTTGGTAATTTTTTGATATTAGTGCTTTAATTTTAATATAACATTAAAATTAGCACTAAAACCTAATAAACCAGTTAAAATAATAGCCTTTACAATACTAAAAAAATCGCAATAATTATAAAACAGCAAAAGAAAACAGCCTCTATCTATACATCTAATTTTTAATTAATTCTATTTTTGGGTGGTGGTGGGTGGTAGTAGGTGGCGGTGCTATGTATCTACGAGGGGAGATACCAAAGGAAGTTCTGACCCTAGTCAGATCCCTACCAAAATTGTATGGCGTCAGCACTAGTAGAAGAACCAAGTGGGGTCGGGGCCATTCTAGCCTGCATGGGCGGCCATTCTAGCCGGGTCGTCTATATAGAATATAAAGCCAAGACAGAAGCCAAGACAGAAGCCAAGAACCAATATGCGGCGGGCCGGGGCGCTGGTCCCTTCTCCGTGGCCAGTGCTGTCAGGGTCCAACTGATCAGCTTTGTGTACCATACCGTCTCGCCTATACCTGGAGGGATCTTCCTTCCTCCTTATCGATCTACTGCCCATAATATAAAGTGTAACGATGACGTCCGCTGTCTAGATGGGGGTGAGCCGTACAAAGTGTAACCTAGTTAGGCCACTGCCAACACTGCCAACGCGAGATGGTTTGCAATAGGCTGTTCTTAGTGCACTGTCAGCAGCAACGTGAAGCCAATCGTATAGTAGAGTATGTTTTTGTCACGCAGCTACAGTAGGTACACAGTTATCAAGAGGTGCTGAGTAGGCTGAGCAGGGAAAAAACGCAGATCTTCCTGTCAAATGGTACCGGCCCCTGCGCCTCGTGAACATCCGAGATTAGAGATGTCGACGCGAATCGCAAGTCCCGAGACGGCGCGTCTTGGTATTTCCTTGGTATTCACTTGGGAAAAGCCACGTTGACATGTGTGCTATCTTCGGCTGTTTTGGCTCTTTCTCTTTTTTACCTCGGATACTACGTCGGAGATATTTTATTTCACTAACTTTTTTTTCCCTTGATTGATTGATAATAAGCGATCCCAAATCTAGCTACTAGACTAGCTACGCACGTCCGTTGCTGCAAGATGAGTGGCAGGTCAGGTAGTAAGCCTACAGAATACCTATATATAGAGATAGCGTACCTATTATACTACTGTAGGTTTCACTTGTAGCACCTAGAACCTGGCGCCTGATGACGCGCATCGTTTCGGTGTTAGTGAGATTGCCTCTCACACATTCATCTGATCCTGTGTCTGTGCGATAAGCCTCTTCCGCACGTACGAGAAGGCTGCTACCTACACATACGTATACTACTGCCGGAAAGCGGCACGCATCGGCACTCTCTAGACGACCAAGAGCCGTAATCTTGGTGTGTCGCTTTTCCAATAACCATAAACAGCCTTCGATATCCGATTTAGTTTTTGGGTGTAGTGAACTGTAGTGAACAATAGGGGGACGTCGGTACAACGCTATAGAAAAAAGAAAAGAAACAATGAGAACCCGGCAGGCAGGGAAAAGGCGTTAGTTAGTCAGGGTACCGTACCCAGTAGTGTAGAATCAAAATCAGGCTCTGGTCTCGCTCTTGTCTCGCTCTTGTCGCTTCCAGACTTTCTTTGGCGTCGTAGCATTATCAATCCGCTACTACTAGTAGAGCCTAGACATGTCCACTCCCACCCACCTTCACCCATGATACAACAGCAGCTGGTTCTTTAGCAGCCCTGCTTCCTACATACAGGGTATCCTACATACAGGGTACATACAGCGGACAGTAGCGTGAAGTCAACTCATCTGTGTGGCTACATATAACCAAAAAGCCCCGTCCTCTTATACTGCAATCAGAAAAGGAACAGACATTTGGCCACTTTATTGCCCGATGTAGTTGTTCTACGCGGAAGATGTGGGTGGATATTCCCCGTATTTAGAGTGTCTTTTCGCTCTGGGCGGTGTCTGGGGAAGATTGACGAGCACTACACTAGTCTAGATAGAGTACGGACATGGTGGTGAGGTTGCACTATCTCGACAAGGTAGTCTACGTTTCCAGCTTGCTTGAGAGCAGTGAAGATACCTACTAAGTTAGTACCTACTAAGTTTAGCAGAAGAAGTAGTGTACACTGCTACTTAGTATGTAGCAAGGGCAATATTGACCTAGCAAGGGCAGTAGCAAGGATACAGATATATCCCTGTCTGCCAAGAAAAAGCCAAGTCTCTCGCCAAGATCCCCCTGTCTCTCTTCCCCGCCACGATGCAACGCACGCACGCGCATCAATAGGAGGGATTGTGACAAGACGATAGGGAATTCCGTAAGTATCTGTGTGCTCTCTGCCCAATTCCGTTGCGGTGCTACCTGCCAGTGACGATCTCTTTCTCGGTGACAACTCAACTCCGCTGATGTGAGAGAACATTTGTCTCATTGATCTACCATCTCGCTGGCACAGCAGGCCCCAATCACGCAATCAACTCGGAGAGCGGGCGGAGTAGTGGGCGGGATTGGCGGAAGATACCAGTACTGTAGATAGATAGGAGCTGACGGTTTATTCGCCCCTCACTATGCGGCACATATAGCTTGAATGCTCATCATGTGATGATGCATCACCGTCGGATAGTCTGGACTAACATACATCAATGTACTGTATTATGTATGTGTATACAGGGATTGAACGAACCCCCCAATGGTTTCTTAATGCAAATCTGACTATACTGAGGGCACCATCATCCGGAATGGGCTTATACACTAATACCCCGTGTGGGGAAAACAAATAACACAAAAAAGCCCGCCATACACAAGAGAAAAAACCTAGGTAGTCTACTATGTAGAGAGAAACCCCCCTCGCCAAGCTCCCGTGATCATAGGACCATGTAACCATCTTGCAGACGTCGACGCATGCACGAACAAACACAAAACGAGATAGTTGAGGTCCAGGGTAAATGAGTACTATTCTGTGCTAGGGTATTATGCTTTCTCATGATTTTGCTCCTCTATTGCGTGCGCCCGCCTGCCCAAAATTCCAGTCCAAGTCAAGCCCTCGCAGGAAGAACGCCACTACAACAGAAACACAATGTCTTTTCTCTTCGTGATTGCCCGACTAACATCAAATTTCCTTTCCTTCTCGTAGTCGACTACGTGAACGCCGGCCAAAGTACACAAGCTAATAATCAAGAAAATCAGACAACTTTAGGTCCTCGCGGGCCGCCATATCCACCGCTTTTGGTGCGTTGTTCGCAAGGGGGTTCCGTATGTGGGTCTTTTTTTTTTCAGACACGTAAAGAAATGAAGTAATAAGATGTGCAGTGAATTATGACGTGTCTATAAATGTTCCCCTTTGGTCGAGATGGGAGATCGAGCTGGGTTTATTCGACGGCAACTTCGTAGAAGTCTTCCTTGTGCTCATCTGGGTGCTCGCCGTAGTGGACGGGTCCAAGCTTGAGAACACGAAGGCCACCAACGCTGCTTGCGCTGCTCACACTAGAACTGCGGCGCGGGTTCGCAGCGGGCTTGATGTCTTGGGCGGTAGGATACGAGGCAGAGGTCTCGGGTGCCAGAGAGAGGAAAGTGGTAGGTCGAGGCTGCACCTTGGTGACTCTCTTGATGGTCTGCTGAGAAGAAGACATTGTGTCTGTTTTGTGGTAGGGTTTTAGGGAGTTTTAGATATTATTCGTTGTGTGGGCGGGAAAAGGTTGAGACGGTTGCGATTTAACTGGGTATCCGCGGCGTATGGGAGACAACTAGCTTTATACTAGAGGGGCAATTGCTTTGGCTTTGTCTGAGATAAAGTTTGGGAGTGGTTGAGGTGTAAAGAGCGAGATGTCAGGAGAAACTAGAACGGACAGAGCTCTTTATACTCGGTTGACAGCACTGGCTGCCTTTGGGCGTTCAAGACACGGACCACCGCGACCCCCACAGAGATATCACACGTCTTCGGGGATCTTCCGTAGTGTCTATCATATGAATCGCCAAGACTTACAAATTGTGTTCTCTCTGGTTTGTGATTGAGGTGGATGTATAGATGTATAGATGTACACTACAGATGTACAGTAGGTACTGTATATCCAGGATGCCAAGGCGTGTGGGTGTGTGTGCCGCAGGCCTCGAGGTTTCAGTGAACGAGCAAGTGGGCGAGTGGGCGAGCCAGCCAGCCAGAGCCAGCCAGCCAGAGCCAGCCGGTTAGGCTAGGGACTGGCTAGGTATGCATTTCACCCCACAGCAAGCAAAATCAATATTTGGGTGACTCTGCGCGCGCGTGCGGCAGGACTGGGACTGACTGGGGCCTGGGCATCGGAATTAGCAATAGATATCGAACCGAAGGTTGTTGTGCTCGCAAGCGCCTTCTTAGAATGGCAGTGGTGAGCAAAGGGGCCTGGTAGACTGCCTAGTAGACTGCCTGGTACACTGGTACAGGTGGGTAGGAAAGGATGAATGAATGATGACATGACGACAGCCGGCCCATGGTTGCGCGCGCATTATCAATCGTTCGTATACTGTACTGTACGGTATGCTGGTATGCTGGTTTGCTGACTCGGACCCCAGACAGTCTGCCCAGAAACCCAGCATCCTACTACCTAGTAGATACCTGATAACGGTGATACCTAATGACTGCGCACATACAGTACAAAGTTCTGGCAATCAAATCCGGGACTGTCCTGTCTGGGCCAGACTAAATGTTCTGCACTGCACGTGGGGTGCTGAATGGCAACTGATAATGCACACACAGAGCAAACAGCCCGCGCATCGAGTTTGAAAACTTTCACATGATGCACATGGTAAAAGTAAACCGGGACCCCCGAAGCTACCCGCGTAGCTGGCTACCTATGCTTTCCTTTCCGCAATTGGTTCAATTCAACCAACCTACCGGCCTACTGGCCTACTGACCAAAGTACGGGGGACTGAACGGGGACCATTGGCAAAGAGGGGCCTCGGCCGGTGGAAAGGAAGTGGTGATAGGTGGCGATAGGTGGTGATAGGTGCACCATATGCGCTGAAGGGTCAGAACCATCCAGAAGGGCAAAAAGACCCGACACCGTTCGACATGAACCGACGTCGTCCATTTTATAACAGAAATGTGTGGAGAAGCGCGATGCGGCTCCTTTTAAGCTTTATGAAACCTCGCGAAGTCCCGGCTCCAACGAGGTCTCAAATTGCCCGACAATGAGCTGTGTTGACGGTGGTGATCTCGCTGTCGTGCTTGCGATTGGCTGGGGTCAGGCCCCAAACGAGAATTCCTCGGAGGACTCCATCTCCTCCATCGCTTCTAAATCTGCATAGCCTACCACAACGGGGCGGTGGTGCAGGTGATGCAGGTGATGCAGGTGGGCAGTTTTGAGCAAGCCTACACTACTACTACTACATACATTGTCAACTGTTTAATAATTGTTTATGTAAACTACCTAACCTACTCTAACGGCGACCTAGTCATATGATTTAACTTACGTATCTATCTTCAGTACCGGCTTTGACCGCCGAGTTGTGATCACAGCACCTATCCTGCTGGACCGTTTCAACCAATACCTATCATAGGTACTAAGGTAGGGAATGAAGCTAAATAACCCTATAATGATGCATATATTATTATAGACCTCCTCACACCCCTGATACCTATTTAACAGAGTTCAATCATTCGGAGATAAGCGGACATAGTAAACACCGAATATCCGCCTTTGATCCTCGAGTTTATACTCGCCTTCGCAATATACCTTCGATAATCACCAAGAACATAAGCTAGCTACAAATATGTTTTTTTTTTCAATTTCAAGTATATTATGTGATAATACCACTTTTGCTTCAATCATTTTGCCAGCTTCCTACTACAAATTATTGACGCTCAGGACATATTGGTCCAGTCACCCCCCAATTCTTTCTTCCATTAGTTGAGAGTTCTGTTCTGCTAGTATACGATCATTATCAAGGAAATAAGTCACGCCTTCTAGAATGGGGGGGGGAAGAATGTTTTGTATGTTACTAGCAGATATTATTAGTCTAGTTCTAAGCTCTTCGCGCAGCAATGTCTATTAGTGATATGCCCCTATCTAGGTCCTCGGCAACACCAATTGACGCGGGAGGCTATCTTTACTACTCTAAATTCGCGCTATGCTGAGTGATCCGACAATGGAGATGCCTTCTATGTTCATGTAGACCGAACTATTATACCATGGTGCAATGATAATACAGGTAAAGTCACATCTTGCTGTGAGGTACCCGAAAAACATTTACGCCAAGGTGAAAGCCCATCTATCCTGAGGGGTGTATCGCAGTTTTTGTAGATAGTGATGCCAGTTAATAATTGCCCGGGGCGCAATATATCTATTACAACAATGCAATACACGATATCGGTTTGGTCGGACGCTAGGCAAGTTGAGTTGGGACATTCCGATCAATTAGACTGAGGCATCCCCATTTTGTTTATATCTTTGTTTCATACCCGTTCGTCAACGTGTCCCAAAACGCAGCCTACATAGCACACGATACTACACTAGAGACAGAGAAGCAAAGCAGTCTGTATATACCATATAATATGTCACCAAGGGGTCCATAACCCCTTGCTCAACAACATCGTTCATAACGCCTACCTACGTTTGACCTTTCCTAACACTACAAACTCACTACCACCGACGAAGATATCTTTCAAAAGGTCACATATTGGTACTTCATTGGACCTCAAGTCTCATCGGCGTCCTACACCGACTACTTACGTCGTTCCCAGCGCTCCAATTGAAAATTCCAACGAGAATGATCATCGCCGCACTCGAAAAGACGCGGTACCTCGTCATACGAACGGAAGACAAACGGAAAGCAGCTCTAGCAGTCGACATATTGGCCCAGTGCTCGGCAGGACTGATAAACAACACCATACCCGGTAATACCATCTCGTGATGTTGTGGTTTGCCTGTCCGTCCACACATAGCAACGACGTATCCGGCGAAGCTTCTCAGTCCCTGCGGACTTTAACATGGCGTCGTGGAAGAAGGTCCAGAGTTTGCCATCAGTAGCTATCCTGGATTTCGCCCGGCTTGTGTAATCACAGGTCTTCCGGGCAGTGAACCGGCATATCCCCTCCGCCTTTTCCGACGAGCTCGAGCTCTGGCCGCGACTCGGACGTCCATGCGGCGCCCTGTGCCTAGTCGCCAGCAATATGGGTATCCGAGTTCTAGCACCGCGGTTATACTCGTAAGGGGGATGTAGAGGGGATGCTAGTATTGCACGATGGGCTGTCGCTATGAAGTAGTTTGGAGCAGTGTGGTGAGGAACTTTAGATCGAGGCCTAATACAAAGCTTCAGTGATTGCAGTTCGGGTTCGGTATCTTATGGTGCTATTGTAGGCTATTTAGAATATATTGTAGAGTTACGGGCGTAATTGATATGAGATTCGCCGTAAGGGTCCTCATACGCACACTTACACTAGAACTTATACTAAAGTAACTCAAATGACTTATCAAATCTACATGTATAGCTGCTGATCTTTCCGGTGCGTTTCGTTTTGTTGTCGGGTTTGAAGTAGTTGGGACCCTGGGGTTTGTTGCCAGTGTGTTGTGTTCCGTGGTCCAACTACTGCTATATCGAAATTACAATCGAGTTCATTCAAAGGGGTAACACAACACTTCACGATTCTCACTTAGATAGCCTTCGAATGCACAAATCAACTATCCAATGCCCATGAAGGATATAAGGATATAAGTAGGTTTTGCGCTCCTCTCCCGATAATTACTTCAGGTCGAGGAAGGCCACGCACCAGATCTTTCTTGGTTGGGATTTCTTGAGGTCATAACAAATTGAAGATAAAATGGAGGAAGTAGCTATGTCACGCTCAAGCGCTGTGCCCAGTTTAGAGAGTCTGGGAATATCTCAATTCACAGAGACTCTGTTTGGCAGCACTAGTTAAGATTGGTACTTGGGAAGGAAGTAGACTGAGTTTGGTTCCTATTCAGATGGCTGTACCACATACTACATGTCATAGACGAAATATATGATTATAGATTCTGAGACGTATCTACCTAGCATGATGTGGTAGGAATATGATAGCTCCCTAAGCTCGCCGGGTGGCTTTCCGGTAGAAAGGGGCATCAATTCGGATACCCCTCCGTCGTCTTAAGGAGACTATGGTGGCGTGGCCGGCAACTAAGCTACGTGATTGTGGAACCACGCTTGAAAATATGTCATGCTGGTGATGTATTCATGCTCTGGAACGTCACAATGGAAGGTCGTATTGATCCATAGCCAGTCTTTTTGTTGCTTATGTTGACTCGAAAGGAGAGAGCTCAGGTGAGGTTTCAGAGCTAGCTTCGGCAAAGTGAGCAGACTACTGCAGCCCCCGGGCATGTAAGTTCTCCTCACTTGTTTGGGGCCATCACTCAAACATTGTGTTTCATATAAAAACCTAGAGCTGTCAAGGTATGGTCGATTTTCTTGCTTCCCACCCTCTATCAACTAAGGCATGACATGACACATAGAATGGAATGCTATGTCGCTCAGTTCAAGGTATAAGACTAGCAAATGCAGGTATTGCCAGGATATGGTCAAGTAAAAGCAAACATTTATTGCTGCCATCCTTTCAGGTGCCCTAGAGCTAGACCCGTAAGAATAGTGCCTGCCGCTAAAGATACATCTAAGACTAAAGCAAGGGATTTATCGACCTGGCCACTCACGTTGTCGAAAACATGGAAACGAAACGGGTTGTCTCCAAGCTAGTTCATGCTCAAGAGGAGATGGCCCCTCACATTACCGAATAGATAAGAGCTAGCGCACTAGCTGTTGGATCGGACAGTTAGACGCGGACGGGACGGCCTGGGTGGCTTCGTTTCGGCGACTTCGTCAGCTGCATGAAGATCAAGGAGACAAACCTGGCACCCTATCCAAGCATATGCTCCCGCATTCCCCTAACGTATCATTGCGGCGTATTGTCTTCGTCATGGAATCAGCGTGGCAATATTTGGAGTTGGTCAGCACTGCTTTTTGCTATATTTTTAGCTACGCATGGACAGGTAACCGAGTTAAGTTTGTGAGCACTTTTCTTGTAGACTCCTGTACCTCTTAGTGGCGTTTAATCTGTAGGGTATAGCCCATCCTCCGTGCCTTTGCTTACCGCTAATGTAGGGGATTGGGCTCCCACTTGAGATTTATTTGGAGGTCAAACTCGACCGGGCAATGGTAACCTTCAACAATAGGGCGCTTACCGCTAATGTAGGGGATTGGGCTCCCACTTGAGATTTATTTGGAGGTCAAACTCGACCGGGCAATGGTAACCTTCAACAATAGGGCGCTTAGCTACAACTGCGTGGCTCTTCACTGGGTATCTAGAAAAACTTGACATGCTCTGCTACTTTGACTTCAGCCTCTCATTAGCTCTTCTAGCTCAAATACGAAATAGAAACTACGAAGACCCCTAAGGGATGAGGACTATAATCATATCGTTCATGATGGTCTCAACGACTGACGATCCTAACAACCTTTGCCCCCTGAAGCGTAAGACCCCTACATACTCCAACGGGAACCGGGCTCGCCCGAAATAAGCTAAGTCCCGTGCTGGAAGAGAATGCCGGATTTCCAACAGTATCAGCACGGCAAGCTTTGGGGGACAGCAGCTGATACTCTTGAACACTCACAGTGACTACTTCCTGCAACGCATACACGTAAACGCGCCAAGCAAACGACGAAGACGTTACCATAGACCGGGGGCGTTCATGCACGGCGGACGTATGTGATGAGATGCTGCAGCTAGCTCTTAGCGACGATAATGGGTGGATGAAAAGTGTCTAAGCTAGCCCTACGCTTATCTCCCGATGCAAACGAACACGTCTTTAAGGCGGGAAAGGCACATATATCCGATCGAAATGATGATACACTCGCCTATAATTGCCTGATTGCTTTTCTCCAGAGTTGTCTTGTATTAACCACATCGTGTTACCTCTATTATTATGCTTTGTCTAACGAGTTTTGGTCGTAAAGGTATATGTTATCTCTTCAATAGCCTCTGGTAAAGGTTTAGTGATGTTTGTGTGCTAACTACTGTTTGCTCAAAGTGCTTTGAGAAGCGAGAAGTACATGGACCACGAGGTGTCCCAATTAGAATTCAATGGTACCAGGATAGGAGATTCATCACGAGGTATTCCCGGCTATAGGTGTAGGCCGCATTAACGGATAGTCTGAATAGTTAGCTGTACCCAAGGGAAGATCCGGTGGTAATGTTGAACCAACTTCCCGGGCTAAGGCAAATCAGGTGCTATATCCTTCCTAGGTTTTGGAGGCTCCCTGCAGGAGCTTTGGTGTGCCCTGATTCGGTCAATGTTCTCATCTTCACCTTGGTCACATTCCGTTGTTGGCTTTCGAGCAACCAACCCTGTTTAAAGTATTACAAGTGTTGGGTTATCTCGGGAGTATATTCATGATAGGCAGTAGGACCGCTCACCGGAAGCGGCAGGCTTGAACTGGGCTATCTTGTACATTGTAGGTATGGCAGGCAGGCTTTAGGATTGGAGGGAAATTGCGCGAATAGGATCTAATTATTAGCTGTTAGTGCGCCTCTATGGACTTAAAACGTAATTTTGAAGTGAATGGTACTGTCATGGACGACGGTGGCGGCATGAATTCCTATTTGGCCATGATGATGGGTATCCCTGGCCGAAGATTTAGAGTATTGGCTTCAATCGAGCCTTGTGGGATGTTTGGACAAGGTGGTTTGATTTCCTAGGTATCGACTCAGACATGCCTGCTACACACTGTAGAAGTCGGGCATCGTGCTGCTTTGATATCACAGCAGACCCCCCAACATAGATGTGAGCGGTCGTAGCTGTTATGCTAAACGTACTTTCGGTTTTAAACCAACCCCAACACTCATCCCACGTCGGACTATCATAAGAGTAAGGATTGTGATGAAAGCATTCCAAGCTGCGCGTCGTCCAATTAACGAAGTCATTCAGGATGAACGTCATTAGTGAACCCTGATATAACTTCGAAAACCCGCGGATTGGAATTACCCCAACACGCGGTGAGAACAGCGTAGGAGGGCTGATATGGATTCCTACGTAATGGTTCTGCAACGCTGTTATTTCTTTTTCGTACCCCAGCACAGCTTGAGCAGTGCCAGTATACAGAGTTACGCAGATTCCCATGATGGCACATGGCGGCTTAGGGTGTCATAATCGGTTTAGCCCTGCAATCTGCCGGTTTGCATGTACCACGCCATAGAGATGAACCACGGCAGGCATTTTGGTGCGATGGTGACAGTGATGGTACGCCATGGGAGTGTAAGTGTGCGGCTGCGGCTTGTCGTTGGTCTCGGGCGGAATGGAGGTGATTGTGTCGTCAATCTCGCCGTCCTGGATGCTCTCAAGACCTGAATAGTCGGACTTCACCACAAACTCTACCGCGGGACCATGCTGCCATCAGCCGGCCTTGGAGGATTTTCTCGAACTTGCCGTTGGTTGACGATGGTTTGTGCCACTGAATCGCATGGCGAGCAAGCTACGTTGCGACTGTATTACTATGACATTGTAGACGCATCTCAATAATTCAAATTGTAAAAAAAAATTTAACTATGTATAGGATGAAGTTGGAATTGAGACTAACAGGCATAAGGTAGTTTCAGGTTGCACTGTACTGAGGTACCTAGGCCCATAATGGGCATGGCATGACCGTCTCCACCACAGCCGTTCCCAAAAAAAAATATAAAAAAATAAGTACCAACATGGCCATCCAGTAGGCCGGTGCACTGTGATGTAGAAATACATCCTTAGGTAGTGGGGTCTAACTTATTAGGGCTATATACTGGGCTATAATAGTGTAGACTACAGTAAGGTTATGTAGATTTCATTGGCTTAATTAAATATGTCCCCCAACTCTCGTTGGCTTATGGAGTCTGCATGTTAACGAGGCTGCAGATAATTTATTTGTATTTCTCGGTCTTTACCACCTTTTTCGTCACGAGGTTGAATTTGGTTAACACAGAAATAGGGATACCTTTTAGGTGGACCTTGATGGCCATTTTCAAGGGGTGTGTAACTGCGCTATCTAAGTACCTAAACCAGGTACCTAGCAGGTAGGTAATCTAAGCAGTGCCCACTAGATCGCATACCCTGGTACCTACCTAGTCTACCCATTCTTACTAGGCCAATCACCTCCTGAGCTATAGGTATTTACAGACTCACCATCACGAAAAAGAAGACCAGAGGTCGTACAAGTCGCATGTACTAGACAACCCGATTATCACCAACATAGTGTACTTGAATCGGGAGTCCTCTAGACACATATATATATAAAATCCATTTTATAGTAAGTATTATAATAACCACTGGTCTATATATACACTACCTCCTACTAACTATGTATAGTCGAGTTGAGTCCCTAAGCTTACGCTAGCTTCCGGTACAAACGGGATCCGGGATCGCAGTTTAGTCACCGGTAGTTTTTGATATCGGAAAGTGGGCCTATGAAAGGAATACATTCCTATGATAGTGTAGACTAACCTAGATTTCTTCTATAGCTTAGACAACTTCTGCCTGGCTGCGCTTCGCGCGTTTGTTGCTGCATGGCGCTTCTTAGCATGACTGCTTTAACGCAACGAGACGGTCTGCCGCCAATAGGGTAGATTTATGACGTTCCAACGAAGAAGAGTTCCAGAACCATGCATCTAACAATCCTGTTCTCGAACTAAATTTCTTAGCAAATCCAACATTCTTCGTGAGTAATTCTCTGTTCTGTCCGCTAAGTGGCTATTCTGCGATGCATGGCGGACCATGATCCTTCCCGCCTCACCACAAACCCTGCCCTCCGCCCTCCGCCCTCTTTCTCTTTCTCTCTCTTTTCTCCGACGAGATATCTTAGACTAGCTAATCTCGTCGCACACGTGCATAGACGCGCAACATCAATGTCATTCGTCCCTTGCCGGTGGGTAATATACCTGGAGCACAGGTAGTGTATCGTATTCGGCCCACTCCCCTGGCTAGATAGACACCTCCGAATCCTCTCCACCATCGAAGCCGTGTTACACGCAAGTTGATATTGCAACCTCTAGGCTCTAGACATGCGGCATATGACTGCACTCTCGAGGAGTTCCCACGGTAACGAAACGAAGTATGTCGATATTATCCCCAAGTTGTTCCATGTAGCGTGATCGATCTAGTACATGGCTAGACCCGCTCGGTGACCCTCGTGGCCGGTGAGTCGTCCATATGCTGCGCCATATTACACTGTAACCGTTGGTATCCGGAAAGAGATAGCAAGTTTCCCAACATGTACCCTCGATGTCAGAAGCATCTCAAGGCAGATATCCAATCTCCACGCAAGCTTGCAGCAAACCTGTAACTTACAGCCATTGTTCACTGTTGGGCAAACAATAGCATAGCATCACTCCTTGATCGAAACCGACGCTTGTGTGACATCTTCTATAAATGCTTGCTCTCCCACCCATTGACAAACTGAATTCTACTCTCTTATCATCACCATCATCACCACTACCACCACTACCACTACCACTACCATCATCACTACCATCATCACTACCATTACCGTTGCTATTACTGTCATACTTAGGAATCACCACCCACAACTATCATCGTCTCACTACAACATCCATTAGCCAAACGATATCATCTACTTTCAAAGTGCGTCTTCGAATCACTCAGTCAAGAGACTCTCTAGATCTCTCGCTAACCAGGACTCCCATTACAGCGAACTAGCCTAGAAGCTTCATCAACAAGTCTAGCACCGCTCAACATTTCAAAATGTGCACTCGTCAGATCCTCAAGTACAACTGCGGCCACATCCGGGACATGGGCATTGTATCTTGTGGCAGCCCTTCCACATGCGGCGGAGTTCGACAAATGGAAACTGCCTACGCAGGACAATGTGAAACTCACTAGACATCAGAAGGAGAAGACACTATAGCGAGTACGATAATCTGCCCCTTTCTCATGGCCATGACGGCTCTAATGCCGCCCACAGGAAGAACTACAAGCATTTACCTGGACACACGGCGCGGCAAAAAGAATGAGTAGGATCATGAATGGGATCGGCTATAAGAACGGGGGCGAGCAATCGCGATGTTGTCCGGTTTATTTCTACTATATCTCTGCTTTTTCACGGCTTTGATGGCGGTACATGGCACCGCTTGACGAGACCCTTTTTCTTTCACACAATGTCGTTCATTTCTCTTCATTTCTCTTCACGGCTCATACGCAGCAGGGACTTCACTTAGTCGGCAATAATAGGAGCGGTGCTTGGATGTATCGGGAATATTTTGTTCTGCGGTTTGGATACTAGACTTTAGGCATACTACACTGTTTCAAATATTATTTTCGTTTCGCTTCAATACATTACCTGTCATTCCCGATGTCATTCGTACCAGATTGGGCAGATGTGGTGAGCAGCAGCAGCAATATCGGGTAGCGACCTAGCCGGAAGGACCGTTGATGCTGCCATGCTGAAGTAGCGGGCGGTATGGCAGCGGGAAGTATCTTGCCGTTGACACATCCGCTGTCAGGAGGCATGGTCTCCCGAAGGCAGTAGACCGAGATGATGAGCGGTTACCATTTCGGCGCGCCAGTCTGACTCTAGCCGGGAGGCTCATGCCAACAGCCGGTCGTATTGCATCGCCAAATATGTCATAGCAAGAACAGCGATAGAAACTCACATAGATAACTAATTAGGTGCCGGGAAACCCATCCACGAAAGGGCCGATGCGGTAAATCAAGACCACCAGTATCCTGCGAACCTCGCATATGCATTTCATCATGTGATGCCGTTTATCACTTAGCATTTGTCCTAGGTAAAGAGACATACTATAGAGGGACACCTTGTACTCATAGCAACGGCACTAGTCTAGGGACTTGATGGGTAGAATTAGTACCGGGGTAGTAAATAATTGGAGAGGTGGATCGCAGGGTATCTTAGACAAGTATAGCCTCAAAACAAAAACCATCTTGGCCTCGAAACCAAGTTTGTTCCATGGCGTGTTTGCTGGGCTATATCCCTTACCAGGGACGATGAGGTTACCCTGTCCATCGAAACGTTAATGGATGGCTGGACTTAGAATAAACCATTAATGATCTAAGACATGCATGTATCTACTACTGCATCTAAGTACACATAGTATATGCAGGCATACATGTATGGACCTAGGTGCCTTGGGTACTTAGTAGCTTGAGGGACCCATAGGTATTCCCTCTCATTTTAATTACTACATGTAACTACATATCTACCATATATACTTACCTTGTTATCCGACTGCCCAACGTTAGGTACCTACATATTCGGTCACTATAATTTCTAGAACGATTCGTGATCTACACATGCCCCCTAGGTCTTCTCCGCATTGAGCTACTGTATCCACTTCGCAATTACTGCGTTACATCACACCTAGTCTAGCCTTGGCTTTTCTAAGCCCAGTTTTTTTTCATCCTTGTACACAATATCAAGTCAGTTGGCTACTTACATCACGGACTGATTATCATTGTCTCCTACGAGACTACTACTTCATACTTCCCATCACTCTTCTGCTGTGGTTCCTCAATGGGCTGAGTCTAATATGTCATTCTTTATGTAGTTCTTAGTGGTCGAAGATCCGGAACTAACGCAGGCTTGGATCTTGGTGTTGGCCCGTTCAAGCGGCCCGCGCCAACTTTGCCACAACGGCCCGGCCGTTATATTAATCCATTTTCTTCAACACCAGGATTTGGTAGTTTACGAAGACTGAAGCCGAATTGAGGTAGCCCGTGTGATAGCTAACTAAGCGTCCATCGGACATCCCTATAACGCTATCTCGCAACCAGATTACACGCTCGCTACTGGTCCAATAAGACATACATTCGAATTATCAAACAGCCGACTAGCTGCGATGGTCTTTCTAACAGCGTGACATCGCACTGGATGTAAGGTAACCAACCTAACGAAGAACAGTATCATGCGTCAGAGCTCGGTCTGGAAACTGGAGCATGACAGACTACTGCAATGTGCAATGTGCAATGTGCAGCTCCGGCTCCGGCTTGCTCTATCCGTTCAACGGTTTGCGCATTCCACGTTTGCTAAGCCATGAGTACGACTAGATCACCGTCGGAACCTCGCAGCCGGCGACAGAAGCAAGATGCGGTACTTATCTGCATCGAATGTAACGTAACGAATGACCGACTGTGCTTCGTTGACACCGCATGAGCTAACTCGTCTTCCGAGCGGAATTCACGCGCTACTTAGGGTAATAAGAACTCGTGTCACACCGAAGAGCGGGACGTTGTGCAAAGTATCAACTACTTAGGTAGGTGTGTCTTTCCAGAAGCCTAAAATGAGGATAATACAACTCTGAGGTGAGAGTTGCAGTAGCTGTGGCAATGGATTGCCAATGAGAGCACAAGATTGCCTTTTTTCTGCCCAGCATCCCAGGCAGCATCAAGTTGCCAAGAAATGAGTTCTTGAGAACATGCGCCTAGCGGCTCCGGCAAGACGGAAGCGACCTTGGACATTTGCGAGTGTTGGCTTCGGCCAAATACCAACAATCATCGGGAGTGCATGCGTCGCTAGTTGCACTTAGCTAATGGCAAGGTGGCTCATAGAACGATCACCCTCGCAATTATCCTTTTTGAAGTTGATATTAGGATGGGCTACTTCTCATCGGCCCCAATGAAGTATATTGGTGAGTGTGTCGGATAAAAGGGGCTTGACTGAATTGCTAACACGGGGGCCCCCAAGTGGCGCCTTGCATTGAGTCCATTGAAGCGCTGCCCCAGACTCGTCGGCTCTTAAAGAAGCCAGTCCTAGACTCCTGTGACATGATCTAGTCAGTGGCCGCATTGGGGAACTAACGACACTAGATCTCCTGCACTACGCAAGTCAGCCGTACGTTGCATCAGCCTTCTAATCATGCACCTTATTGGAGTTGCGAGATGGAATCTACGCACATGCCTGGATACGTAGTCTATGGACTCTTTCCGCGCAGTCGTTTCTCACTAATAGGATAAACCAGCAGGCTAGATATTTCTCCTTTCCACCACGTATGGGCCCTTAGTCAAAACTAAGATGCTAGTTCTCTCATCTGTACCTTCAAGAGATACTAACCTCGCGGTCATGCAGCGTAGTGTACAGAAGTTGCGGCTAGGCCAGGGACGGATGAGTCTGACATCAGCGGTGAGACAGTAATTATGTATACACTGGCATGCCAGAGACGCACGAAACGTCCTGGAACAAATCGGGCTTTAAAGAAGGTAGGACTGTTCTATACCACGGGTCCTTACAAGTCGGTAACCTCGCCATCTCTGCCGCATTCTATCAGGCGTGTTGTTTCACTTCAGGGCTAGCAGGAAAACTTGGTGCCTACTTCGGTGCCAAACATCGCAAATATGCGTACGTGTGAAGGCCGAGGTGCAACCTGCACGGTCTCACCGTGTAGTAGCTTTATGGACGCTGTTAGCCAACTCTGGCTCTCCAACCGAAATACAGTATGACAAGTTCCCGGTCATCATCTGAACTCCGGACGGCACTGGCTACGTAATAATCTTACGGTGTGATACGGCTAGCTGTTTGTCACGATACGAGCGAAAACCTATCCAACAGGCTGCAGAGTCCCGAATACAAAAGCACTAAATTGATTCCCGCCTCGTGCCCCATCACACATGGGTGTAAGGCCTTGGCCTAGTACCATCACGGTCGAAGCACATTAATCATACACACTAGCTGCATCGTTGCAATGGTAAATAAGTTGCGAGAAATATAGGGGACTAAGCCTCAGAGATGGGATTCGTGGAGCTGAATCCTACTGCGCGCCGAGACGCGTGGCTGGCTTCCCCATCCTGGCTATGTATGGAATGCACCATCGAACCATCAACCACGTGAAGCGCGAAACGATAGGCACGTTGTGATCATGTAAATAAACGGCGTTAAATGCACGTTCGCCTAACGCCGAGCAGCCTACAACTGCAACATGTACAGCAGCATTTATCTATCTTACGCCGTAGGTAATATAGTAATTCTTTGTGATTACTACAGTCGATATTACGCCATGTTCGCGCTAGTCGGAAGCGAGCGGACAGCAGGATGAAATACAGCCCATTTCTGGGTTGTGTCGTGGAAGAGTCGCAACAGTTTCAAATACCTACCATACATACGACACTTCATTTTCAGCCCTATTCCAGGGCCACGGATCCTACCGCACCACGTGGGTAGGATTGCTATATGCAGCATCCTGGTAGTTCTGAGACAACGGGCCCTAGGCTCTACGACTGTGGCCAAATTTATCCCATCTTCTAGTGTAGGCACCGAGGGACCAGCCGGCAACATGACGTACCGGTAGGTCTGTGACTCTGTGGCGTCAGCGTTACATTTTGGCCTCCACCTGCCATTGCATCTTCAGAGCGCGTTAGACATTTCCCGTGTCGGACTAACAAAACGAAGCCTCTTGAGGCGCAAACCAACAACCTCCGTGGCGCCAGCGCCAAATGCATCGATGCATCTCATTTTTCTTCTATCGAGATAACGAGCCGGTACTATCTTTAACTTTTTCTACCTTACAAATCCACATCTTACCAGCTTACGGGGCTAATTATCCCCCGTTCGAAGAATAGGGTTATAACGTCATCGTGCCTGGGTGATGTAAGACCGTTCCGGGCGGAGTCCTTGGTATAGACGGTATCGCGAGACGGCGGATCACGATGATCTAGTCCTAAGGTGCGTAAGCATCTGACTTCGTCCTCAAAACATCAAGCTTGTACCTGCTCGGTCAGATAGACACACGCAATCGTTGGTGGCGTCTGCAAAAACGCTCAGAGCTGTGTTCATCACACTGGAAATATTACCTACGGTGATTCTGATCGCCTGAAAAGAGTGTATTCCCGTTGCTGTTGGTAATAGAGCGTGTGAACTTCAAGGATTTCTCTTGTTGTCATGGGTTTCCTGTCTCGCTCTGTCGACAGGGTGACTCACCTGCGCCGACGCAAAGCAGATACGAGCATCGTCTTGCAAACGTATTACACCGCTCTTGGCCTTTCATGTTAGGTTCAAGAATAGACTTGCGCTGCACCGTTGTTACAACAGTTAAGTAAGTAAGCTGCCATCTCCCAAATTTGCGCCTGAGAACTTCACCGCCTATCCTATTGTCGCCTCACTGATGTCAAGAATAGCGTTAGCGATGCGGAAACCTTGTCGATAGGGTATGACTGACACGCCACATTCATTTCCCTTTGAAATGAGATATAGTCGCGCTTAGGCTGGCTGTCTGTTGGTGGCGATTTCGCTGCGTCTAATCTCTGATATCACCAAACCAACTAACTAACTAACGACTTTCCCGATGTTACCTCTCAGCTCCGGCGTAGGAAACGCGGTGTAACACCGTACGGTACCTAAGCGACGCAAGCTAATCACACTAGAAAATAAGGCTCTAATCACATCATGCGTTGCAAGCCCGTCGTCCTATAGGATGGATGCTTGCGCGGCATATAGTATCTGGTTAATTTGACGCTATTGCAGGGTTCAAATTAGTGTAGACGCGCGGATCGCTTTCTAGCGGACGACGGCGGATCTCGCAGTACCCCCGCGCTTGTTTCATCGCATGCTGTTCAGTTCATGCCATGGCCGCCCAAACCATGTCCGTCGATTTTTACACTACACTACACTACACTACACTACACTACACCACAAGACTCGTAAAATGACTCCAGTCCCAAGAGTCGGGGCAGAGCGAAGAAAAGGAGATCTCAATGCCAAGTCATGCGGAATTGAGTCATTAGACCCGGAGGACTTACCCAAACAGCTTAGGTCTAGATCGACATTCCAAAAGTCTGTTGGTTGTTGGTTTGGGTTTTTTTCCTTCTTCGTCTTACTCTCTCCCGCGGCTGTAACGTACCAGTATGACACGCGCGGCAGTTTTTAGGCTTCAACCCTTTTTTTCCCGTCCCCCTTTTCTCCTTCTCGCCAGTTAGGCATCAATCACGCGGCTATCAATTCCGGTACTCAATGCTAGGTAGACAGAGATATAATATATCCCACGTTATGAGAACAAATGACTTGCCTGCCTATTGATAAACACACCCCTGTGAAGACTTAGGTGGGTATATCGAGGTACTTGACAAGAATGTATCATTCGCATCTTCATATGCGTTGGTACATTGCTTGCCTCAGTATTTCCCCGGTTGCAGATTATCCCGCCTGTGCCAACTGCTTCGGTGCTTGATAATGGTGGCTTTGACGGAATATTACCACTACTGACTCTAGTGAGTGAAAAAAATGAATTCCAAAAATAAAGAGGGGACTTGGGACTGTTTGATATCATCATCATGATATATTATTGATCGACAAGGTGCTGGCAACACGATATGCAAGCCCGCGACTCGACTCTATATGTCTGTTTCTCCGTGTATCTATTCACTGAAACGGGAGTTTGAACATGGACCTCCCGAATTATTTGCCACTCACTGTCTGACGATGCTAACCGCTATCTATCTGTGTGATCGCAAGTCTTTCCATCTTAACGTCTCTCCATCTTAACCTTTCGGTCCCATATTTCGCTCCTCGTTTCTTGTCAGCCTAGTGAGCTTTTTACGTCCTAGCAACATCCTGCATGTCCTTTATTCCATGCGACACGCCAACCATCGGTCCGTCCAGTCTGCGAGGTTGCGTAAAAACGTCAATCTTCTCTCTTCCACTCATTTATCACCGAAGATCTAGGAGAAACCCGAAAACCAGTCGTGTTGCCTTCCTTGTCGCTTATTCTTACTTGTACAATATACTGACGACGAACAGTTGCGTCCAGCTTCTTTTTTCTTTTCTTCTTTTCGTGCATTAGGAAAGGGGTTCTCTTCGGACAAATATGTACTTTTTCGTTCCAATCTCTCTAGTCTTGCGTTCAATGCAAAAGACCAATAGTAGAAAATCCTCTTATGCGACAGTATTTCGCAATTAGGAGGTTCATTAGGGAAAAAATGGCACAGAGGCCAAACGAGAAACGCAGAAACGCCGAAATGCAATAGAGGAAAACCCCGAGGACGCCTTGGATGTTATTCAAACAATCGAGTGCAGTGTATGCCCCAAAGCCGGTAGGTTCACTTAGTTCTGTTTGGGCGAACTGGGAGAACTATGGTTGATAGAATTAGTAAAATGACGTTGATAAATAGCTAGGGATACATACTACTTGGGGCTAGTACTGCCACCAGGCGCCGGACTGAACGAAGGAGACTATAAATATTTATTAGCATAGTAAAGTGGTATATTATGAAGATGTACCAACCGATGGCGAGTAGTGGGGACTTGTGGGCGAATGTTGTGTCGGCCGATACTGTGGACTGCTTGGCGAATATGAGGTAGGTGAGGTAGGCGAGAAACTAGGCGACGTGGGTGAGTAGCCTGGTGAAGCTCGGCCAGCATTGTAGTGCGGAGAAGTTGGACTATACGACGGACTGGTTGGAGAGTAGCTCGGCGATGTAGGAGAGTGCCCAGCTGGCGAGGTAGGGGAGTAGTGCATGGGTGACGTTGGCGAGTAGCTTGGAGATGTTGGACTATAAGTAGGACTCGTTGGGCGGAAGCCGGGAGATGACGGGGAGAATGAGGGTGAAGTTGGGCTGAATGATGGCGATGTAGGGAAACGGCCACCTTGCATGGGCGAGGTTGGTGAGTATCCAGCGCCTGGCGATGTTGGTGAATAATTTCCGTAACCACCAAGAGGTGAAGAAGGAGAGAAAGGACTAGTACCACCGGGGCTGGTTGGCCTGTACGGACTAGTAGCACCACCTAGAGGTCCATACTCAGAAAGTGAGCCTAGCGTGTTGTCTGAGCCAGCACCGACGATAGGCGAGAAGTTGCCCATTCCTATAGAAGGTGAAGCAAGGCTCATGCCATATCCGCTGTCTGTCATAGGTGATCCCGTGTCGTATGGCGTCGCAGCACCATCCATTTGATTTCCCTTCACCGTCATACCCGGCATAAGACCCATCCGAGAGTTATCTGAAATCACTGTATCTAGCATCTTAGGATCTAAGAAGACCTGGAAATGCCCAGTGCCCATTGGGGCAAGCTGACCCAGCATGACATTCTCAGAGATACCTCTGCAATCATCGAGTTCACCAAGAGAAGCAGCTTCTAATAGAATTTCCACCGTCTCCTCAAACGAACACCTCATCAACGCACCGGTATCAGCCCGATTGATACCATGTCTTGTCACAGCAGCAATACTACCACGGTATGTCATGACGTCGACGAGAAGAGCGAGATGCCGCTCGTTGACATACGAACCATCAAATGCCAACACTCGTCTCAATTCATTGAGCAGGGCCCCACGAGCTGCCTCAATACCAAACACGTCAACAATTTGATACAAATCGTTCGTGGAAGTTCGTTTGGCATCGACGCCCTCGACGGCCAGGACTTCGCGTAAGGAAGTGCCTGATGTGTCCAGGTACCACTCTTCACATCTGCCAGGGCCCTTTTCCTGAACCAATGCACCGCCCTCGTCTTCAATAATCTTCGCACCAGAGTTAAGGAAAGCTCGCTCTACACCCTTGACACCGCGGAGAGTCAGATTCTCTAAAAGATGATCTGATAGACGCTTCAACATAATGTCATCCTCAATAGCCTTATCACCATCGTCCTTATCGTCTGGCATCGGGCGTATGCGAATGACTTGGTTTGGGCTGTTATCATCACTAGGGATGATAGCTAGATCACTCCCATAGTCTTGTTTGAGTCGCAAGACTACATCATCAATAGTTAATCCCTTATCTAGCATCTTTTGTCTGTCGAGCACAATACGGAGCAACCACCGGGACTGTTTCTCAACAGGAGGACCTGTTTCGTCAGGTATAAGGAAGTATGACTCGACCATATCATTATCTTCCGGGATGTTTGTCGCATCGATTATAGGATCATAGTAGATCTCAGTGACTGCGGTAACGGAGCGTAAGTTTGTGTGCTCCACCATGCTACGCAGTTTCTTTGCTAGTTCCTGAGTTGGAGCGCCATCCTGATACACCAACATTGAAGGCGTCTTAATATTACTGGCCACGTTCAAGATCTCTTTCAATCGAGGAACACCGAGAGTAATATTCTTCGAAGCGATACCTGTGAAATGGAAGGTATTCAGAGTCATCTGGGTGGCTGGTTCACCAATTGACTGAGCAGCCAAAACTCCGACCATTTCACCTGGATTGACCATAGATCTGCGCCACTTGCGATCTAATTCTCCGATCACATGATGGAAAGCCATCTTATCCAACCGATGGAAGCAAGCTAGTCGCTTAAAAGCCAATTTTGAACGAAGAAGGGCTTTGAAGAGCAACGTAGCATTATGATCTGCTTCTTTCGAAACCCTGTCGGAGCCGGGAACAACAGTCATACTATCAAGTAGGTTTTTAACGATAGGAATGACATCCTGGGGTGTGAGATTGCTGGATTTCGTATCATCCACCTTGAGGAGTCTTTTAGAGCTTTCAATTAGTCGACCCACGTTCAGTGGGAGTTGAAATGACGTGTCAAGTTTCTCATCGTTGCCCTTGAGTCCTCTCAAAAATTGACAATCCTTTTGCAAGGATTCGTACTCGTAGTCAAGCAATTCTTGAGCCTGCGGATCCCCTGCAATATCTTGGATATATTCAAGAGAGTCAGCTACGCTTGCTGGGAGTGTATCCATGACGTCCAGACGGTATCGTTTCTCGAAGTCAACACTCCGTATTATCCAGTGGTCCATTCCTTGCTTCTCGATTTGCATCGCGTCAAGTCCATCCTCACCATAGATGAACTGAATGACATCACCAAGCGAGTTCCGAACAGTGCCATCATAACGAGCGCTTACGTCTTCAAGAGCCTTGACTAGACGTCGTTGAATGTAACCTGTTTCGGCTGTCTTCACAGCAGTGTCGATTAGACCCTCGCGACCTGCCATGGCGTGGAAGTAAAACTCCGAAGGGGTTAAACCACGTAGGTATGAATTTTCAACAAAACCACGAGCTTCTGGTGAGTAGTCATCCTTTGTGAAATGAGGCAAGGTTCTGTATTTAAAGCCGAAGGGAATACGTTTGCCCTCAACAACCTGCTGGCCGACCAGAGCGGTCATTTGAGAGATATTGATAGATGATCCTTTTGACCCAGATCGAGCCATAACGACAGCATTGTTGCCGTCCTTCAGATTATTCTCGGTTGTTGTACCGGCTTTGTCACGAGCATCGTTGAGAGCCTTGGAGACCTTGCTCTCGAAAGTTTCTCTGATGTTCATACCAGGAAGCGCTTCAAGCCGATTTGCAGTCGCCTCAGAGGTCAATTGAGCGACAATTGCCTTTTGTCCGTCAATTTGCTCCTTGATCTTCTGAATGGTGCCTATATCCGGGATGGTATCGCCGATGCCGATACTATGTCCGTTATGCAAAAGCCAGTAATTGATGACGCGTTGGCAACCGTTGAGAAATGCCATAGCACCATCGGGTCCAAGCTCGTTGTAACACAAATGAACGATACCGCCACTAGCAGCACCGACATTCTTCTTAGTTAGAAGGCCGAACAGAAGCTTGCCAGATTGAATCAGTAAACCGTCATCCACCAGCGGATTATGAGGATGAGAATGTTTATCGGGTGGTTTAGTGTAAAGACTGATCTCTCGAGGAATGATCATGCTAACGATCTGCTTTCCTGTCCATCGAGGCCTAGGCTTAACGATTGAGGGTTGAGGAATGATACCATCCCAATTAGGCACCCACAATAGAATATTCATGACTTCTTCTTTGGTCATGAACACATCCCGGCGACACATTTTGTAAACACCCGCCAACGTATCTTGTACAATACCCATCAACGGACCATTTCGCTGAGGAGAGACAATATTGAGCGGCACCATGCATAGCTCCCTGATCTCAGCACGCGTCTCCTCTGTTTGGGGGACGTGGAGATTCATCTCATCACCATCGAAATCGGCATTGTAAGGCGATGTTACAGATAAATTCAACCGGAAAGTGGAGTAAGGCATGACCTTGACGCGGTGACCCATCATAGATTCCTTGTGCAGAGACGGCTGACGATTGAAAATGATGTAGTCACCATCTTGAAGATGACGTTCTACTTTCCAGCCGTACTCCAAAGATATTTGGCCAGCACGTTTGTGGTGTCGAAGGTCAATTCGTGTCCCATCTGAGCGAACAACATACTTGGCACCAGGATGCTCATTTGGACCGTTCTGAACGAGCTTATGCAGACGAGAGATGTTGTAGGGCGTGACGGTCTCGGGATAAGTCAGTGTTCGTGCGATACTCCGAGGGACTCCGACTTCATCCAGCGAAATGTTCGCATCACCCGTGATGACGGTACGAGCTGAGAAATCAACTCGCTTTCCCATTAGATTTCCTCGGAGTCGACCTTCTTTGCCCTTTAGACGAGCTCGGATAGACTTTACAGGACGACCACTCTTCTGAAGCGCCTGAGGTTGGCCTGCAATATCATTGTCCATTAAAGTGGCAACATGGTATTGGAGAAGTGTGTCAAACTCATGAGCAATGTGGCCGGCTGAGCCTTCTTGTAGAGCTTGTCTCACATTGCTATTCGCACGAAGAACGTCACCAAGCTTGTACGTTAGATCGTCTTCATTCCGGAGACCCTGGCCAGTGCCATCCATGGAGATACTGGGTCTAACAGGCGGGGGAGGAACAGGTAAGACGGTGATGATCATCCATTCCGGTCGAGCATAATCCTTGTTCAAGCCCATATCTCGTAGGTCAGCGTCGGAAATGTTCTTGAGTATGTTAAGCGCCATCTCCGGCGTGATATTGATCGTGTTCTTCGACTTGTTGTTCTCTTCGTCTTTCTCTTCAGAAACGGCGGTGAGTTTCAGGGCACCCATTCGTATCTTGGGCTGGAGATTTCCACAGCCACCATGGCCGAGTTGCTTAGGCTTATTATGCGGCTCGTACTCTTTATCCTCGTCCTTTGGTAACTCATTGCTGCAGATGAATTTGCCTTTGCAGACGGTCCATACACGCTGAAAACGGGTCTTGGGGTCACGGGTGGCAACAGCAGCTGCAAACTCTGGATCATCCTATGACGGGCGCATTAGCATCAATAAGTTCCTGTGAACTCAGGACACAAGAGCAAGTAACTGACTCTATCTGCCTTGACTTTGCTGCAATTGGTGCAGACGATCTCTAAGATCTTCTTGACCTTCTTGATAAAGCCAGGGTGATAGACGGGTTTCGCAAGCTCGATGTGACCAAAATGACCAGGACATTCCGACATATTCTCAAGGCATGTGGCGCACTTGAACTGGCGGTCGACGGAGCCCAGTCGCGGGTCGTTCAATCCGTTCTGACGCGGTTTGGTGCGTGTTTCGTCCATCGTTTCGGGGTACATGATATGTGCAACACTCATATTCTTGATCTCTTCGGGTGAAAGAAGACCAAATTGGATCTCTTCCACCGTCTTGAGGGGCGCATCAGAGTGCGCGAAATGAAGGTTCGCCATGTTTGGATGGTGGTACGAACAGAGGGGGTGGACTGGTGGGTGGCGAGGGAAGGCGTGAGAATCTTGTCGCGCTCGTCAAATCGTGGGCGTGAAGAAATCCACGGCTGCAGTGTTTCGATGACGAAAAACTGAAGATGTACAGCGGAATGCGCGTGAGATTCGGGAAATAGAGATTGCCAGTTGATAGCACTGAGGGTGCCGACCAGGCAGGCCTTCAGGCCTCTAGGTAAAAGAACTGCTCCCGGGCGCGCGCAGGTACTCGGTCGGTCGCAAGGCTTGGTTCCGATGATATAGCCTGGATACAGATGTCGGGAACTCGCAGTAGAGACGCTTTGGTGATGCCCGACGCGTTGTTTGTCGTAAATCGATGTCGTGAAGAATGTTGTTGTGGTGGTGAGGCGTTGACTGATTTGGCAAGGGAGAAGGCGAGGGAAGAAGGCGTCTAGAGTCCTGTATGCACTAAACCTAATTTAGCACACCGGTACCACCGGAAAAAAATTTCGCCACAGCTGTCCTCTCCAGCCTCCTTTTTCATTACCTACCTAGGTACCTATATGTACTTAGCTACCTACTGCTTTGTAGTTGAGCCGACCTAGCCCGCATTCCAGCCGTAGGTACCTATATGTACCTAGTGGGTACTTACCTAAGACGGTAGTTTCGCTTACCACCCCCCACCTTTGAAACAACATCTAGGTAGCTGCTCACAATACCTAAGTACTTACTATATAGGTACCAGACTAACCTAGGTAGCAAAGGGAACTTCCATTAAGACAATACACCATTGCCTCACTTCAGTTCCATTCTACACATTTATTCCCCACTACCACCCATCAAATGGAGGCCTTCCTAGTCAGTGCGTTTGCGCTCGTATTTCACAATGCCTTGATTCTTTTTGTAGGTAGGGTATCATAGGTTACAAGTTGCATATACGTAAGGTACTTACTTGCGAAAACCCAAATACAAGTAACCTTCAAGGTTCTCTACCCTCATCCTCCTAGTCCTACTACCACTTCTATAACTGCGCTACTTTTTCTTAGCCTTTGTGCCCTTACCAGCAGGCACTTTCTTTGCTCCTGCGGCTGTTTTGTCCTCCTCGACGTCTTCGCCATCCTGGCCCTCGCCCATGCTTCTCCGCCGGACCGTACCTGTCGATACAGCTACAAACTCCTCCTCGCTGTCACTCGCGCCTAGATCGAACAAAACCGGCATACGAAAATCTGTTCCTCCAAGATCCTCGTCATACCCTTTTCTCAAGTCCGTCGCCAGTACCTCGATGTCCTCATCTTCCAAATCCAGTCTGCGCTTGTTGATCTCTTCTTGTGGGTGGATGTCGAATTCGTCCTCGCGTTCATCGTATTCCACATTCTCCTCCACCTCTACAAAGTCAGGCGCCAATGCCGACCAGCGCTGGGGGCTCGTCACAGACCATATATAGATGCGCCCCGTTTCCAAGCCACAGGCCGCGAGGATGGCACGATGCGGGTGCCACTCAATGACACCTTGCTCTTCCTTGGGACCCTCCAGCATCCTTACCAAGCTACCATGGTTTCGCTCCCAGATGTATAATTCATGATTGTTATATGTCGATGCTGCAACGTATTCGCCGGTTGCACTGAATGTGACGTGATTCCAGGAAAGTCTATTAACCACATCCTGGAACTTATGCTCTAATGGCATTTGTATTGTGTCTGGGTCGAGATCTTCGGCCGAGAGATTTGGCACATGGAAGGTTCTAATGATCCTGTCTTGTGAATTGACTAGTAATTCTCTGCCAGATCCTGTCAACCTTAAGGTGGTCACGACTGAACTGCAAATCTTTTCGGACCATATAATCTCGTGTGTATTTGGATCTATAAGGTTGAGGCGACCCTTGTTCGTGCCGGCCAGGATGTGATCGCCTGTGACGGTCCAAACCGTAGCTGTAGTCATTTGCTTCGCGTCTTCTTTCGCTTGCTTCTCCTTAGTCGCTGCATCAGCGTCGATATTTGTGCGTCTCGGTGCCGAGGGGAGGATATGTTTGACGTCGTTGGAATCGCTAAGGTCGACTAGCGACGGGGCCTCGTCAAATACTGAAGCAACGAATAGCTTACTGGATAGTTGACCGTTAGCGCCGTGAAAAATGGGCTTCATGTTTGCAACTAGCCGTCTTACTGATTCCACGGGTGTAATTCTGCTGTGTAGATCGGCGCCCGGAAGCGGACCTCTCTGTACCTCCTACCATCTTTTAAATCCCATAAGACTACTCTCCAACCCTGACAAGCCGAGAGGAGAAAACGACCGCATCTCGACCAGCTTAATGAAGTGATGGCCGATCTATGACCCCTCAATTTCTGCGCGACGCCCATGGTCTCCAAATCCCATACCACGACAGTGCCATCGACGCGACCCGAAGCGAGGTAATCGCCTTTGCGATTGAAACGCAGACATGTCGTATGACCGGAACGGATTGTATTAGTAATGTTCTCCGGATAGTCCTGGAGCAGGTAATCGTCAGAGAGGAGCAAATTCATGTTGTCAATTTCATATTGGTTGTTGATAGAGAAAGGTAGCTTGCCAACATGGAATTTATTTGAAAGCTGGAGCTATAGGTACTTACTTGCCTAAGTACATGCAGATACCTACCTAGGCGGGTGGGACGCGGGGCGGGTGGAGTCAATCGTTGCGCAAGGATTGCTTAGAAGGTACAGAGGTTACCAAGTTCAAATTTTATAAGCTGTAAATTAATGCTTGTGAATTGCTCGACATAACAATTACGACTATAATTACTCACTGTTTATATTATTAACTGTAGTTATAGTCCAATTCTGAAGTCGAACTTTCTAAAAGTCCCTGCCCCCACCGTCTAGATAAGTCTTATATAAGTCATTGAAAGGGAAATGGTCCTTGAAGCGGTTCTCAAACGGTGAAATAAAAGAGACCTGACACAGATGGGCACAATGGCCGAAGTACCAGCCGAGGATTGTACCCGGACGACGTACAGCAGGAAGGCTCAGGCCAGGAAAAGAGAAAGCGAGAGTAACAATCCGGTGCCGGGGGGACCAGGGGGGAACTCTTAACGCCTTGCCAACGTAGGTCCTCAACTACAGCCTTAAGTACCCGGAAGAGGTCAGGGTACTCCGGCGCCCCAAACTGCACAGCTTTCTGGCTATCCGAACCAGGCACGGGAATTTTACTTGGTAACATGTAAAATTCGCACATGCGGGCGCTAGTCCCCGGTATAGCTGCCGGATAGTAAAGGCCCCGGAGTACCTCGCGCGATGCCGACGAGCTCGAGCAGCGGCCCGTCTGGGACGAATACCGGGACAAAACAGAGTGTATCAGCTCGAAATTGCTCGAAAATAGCTACATCACCTTATACAGGAACTGGAAGACACAGGCTTCTATACGGAGACCTGCCCGAGATAAGGGACAACTCGGAGGTTATATGGAGAATAGAAGAAGGGTATACGCGGAAAGGAGCGAGGAACAGGGAGGCATACGGAGAGGAGCACGGAGCCCGTTTATTATGACCTCTCTTTTGTAGTACCCATATGGACGAAAAGCTCATCAAGCCGCAAGGTCATGCAAACAGGGGATCACCCGTGAATACCAAAGACTACCATCAAATTATATACTAAGGTCGATAACTACTCTCAAACGGAAGAGGGATGATACAGTGCAAAGCGGCTAACAGCCATCATCTAGTAGGATAGAGATCCTACCCTTATCCTCCCTTATGCCCCAAGGGAGGCTCTCGGTGGGATTAACCCACCCGGGCGTTAAACAATAAAGGAAATAACGTGCTTGGTAGACTATTCTTTCTGGTATTGTTACAGCCGTTGTGTCTTGTTGATGTCATTATATCTAAAAATTCAAGGATTTTACTAACCACCTACTCGTCGCCTTCCAGAGTCTCCATCAACTCCTCATCGACTCATCTGTGTACAGCTACGCCCAAAATCAATCAACCAAGCCTCGTCCGTTTCTTCGTAGATAAGGACACTATGCGGCTTTCCATCTCTCCATACAACCCCGATCTCGTGAAGTAAATTGACCGTCTCCTGGACTTGAGCCATGCACTTCTTGATCCTCTGTCGAAACTTTCATACCCTCGTCCCCTGGCTCTCCTAAGTCGGATATGGTTCCCGTAGGAATATATTTCTTCAAAATACCGATAATAACCCCTATTTCCGCCGACGTGATCAGACCAAGCAGTCGGGGTACTCGAATTAAATTAATAAGGTGCAATCCTGCTATCTTGCGGGGACAGTCGAACTCCCGTTTGATGCCTTGCCAGAAAGCTTCATCGCCACCCTTGCAGCATATTTCCCTTCCTCTCACCGAGACTTTTGCGATATACCCCTCTCCTACAAGAGTGTCCAGCGCAAGGACGTCTTTCGACGAGTATTGAGGCAATCTTATATCGTTGACGGTTTTCTATCAAATCAATCGTAGTAAATCGCTTCATCAATCTAGTGCTCTGCTTTTCCATCGTTAGTTACCAAGCGGAACGAGAATATCTCCGGGTATAGGAGAGAGTGCAAGTCAGAGAGTTCCATTCCATTGGGGATCGGGAGAGCTAATCGAGTCCAAACCGATTCCCCGGTCTCATAAACGATTATTTCGATTTCCCTCTGAACAGCTAAGACTTGATCATCATTTTTGTCGTCGATAGAAACGAATTTGGCGATGAGAGGTCCTTATACTGCATCGGGGGAAGAGGGTGGAAGCAGTGATATGTGAGAACGTTTGCTATGATACAGAATGGTTATGAAGAGACCATCCCCGCATCCACTGTCCCATTGCACGGCTTGCCAATCCTGAGGCGCCATGTTTGTTGAGGTTAATATTGAAGTTTCAACGGTCAAAGGGTAATCGATACATGTACGGATTTGCGAGAGTAAACATCGCTACAACCTCGATGTCTGCGTTAATCTGCGTGAGCTGTGGGGAGGTGAGCATGTGGGTGGTAGGCGGCATTAGAAGTCGCTCCAAATGAGAACGAAACTGTTTGGTGAAGAAATAGGTACCGTTCGTTTATTACGGTATGCAAACTTGAAATTATAGAATGTACGGTTAGTTTTGTCCTACCTCCTACTTACCTACTCAACCAAAAAGCATCCCATTTGGATACACCGTGGCAAAACCTATCTTTCGGGCACCGTAGCCTTGTTATGCACGTAGGTACCTTGATACTGCGGCCATGGCGGGGGACTCACCCCACTACACAGCCCCGCTAAAACACCCCTCTACAAAAGATCATTGCTGTAGGAGCATTCGAGCATCTAACTGAGCTCTAGATGCCTAAGGCATAACTGTATCTCAATTGCCCGTCACACATCTATACATTCATCTTTGGTGACTCATAGAGAACCTGAGCTAACTGTCACCACTGCGCTTCGACAAGCCGTGTTTGGGTTTACTTCTTTCTTTCTAATCGATGCCGAGTGTTTTATTATAAAAACGCAGTCAATTACGAGCCATGGCTAACTCACGGTCAGTACCTGTCAATTAAAGCCGAGCAGAACCCATACAGGCTTGTCGCTAATTCGAAGAAACATTCCTCAGCTTTGAGTATGTGAAGCAGTTCGAGTACAGCGATAGCCTACTCCCAAACACATGGATAGTTGTTAGAGTCGATGGTCGCGGATTCAGCAAGTAAATCAACCTCCAAGCATAAATTTGAGAAATTCCGACTCTTATAGATATGTGTCCCAGATTATGTGCCAAATACAACTTCGAGAAGCCCAACGACCGAAGGGCACTCGATCTCATGAACGCCGCCACCAAGGCCGTTGTGACGGAACTGCCTGATATCATCATTGCATATGGGGTCAGCGACGAATACAGGTACTCATTTTTAGTTTTGATCCCGACTCTTAGCTGACCTAGAAATAGCTTTGTTCTGCATAAGACATCTACACTGTTCGAAAGGAGGGCGAGGTAGGATTTTGTACCTATTTCAACGGCGATGGTGATACGTATATTGACGATGAAGCAGCAAGCTAATTACCACGATTGCCTCTACGTTCACGTCTTACTACGTTCATCTTTGGTCAACTTACTTCCCAGACGCTCCGTTATCGTCACCTCTACCTAGCTTTGACGGACGAGCTGTATGCTACCCCAGTGTGCAGAATCTGAGAGATTACATGAGTTGGCGACAGGTCGACTGTACGTTAAGCTCACATGCGGCTTCTAGATTTGCTCATGCTAACGAGTACTAGGCCATATCAACAACCTCTATAACACGACTTTCTGGTCGTTGATACAACTCGGCGGATTCGATGCCTTCGAAGCCGAGAAATTCCTCGCTGTAGGTATTCTTCGCGCTTTGTAGGGGTGCCGTGACTAATCGAAACCCAGGGCTCCCTCTCTGCGGACAAGAACGAGATATTGTTCTCAAAGTTCAAAATAAACTACAACAATGAACCTGAGATATATAAGAAGGGCAGTGTTGTTTTTCGCGACGTAGGTCACACCCGAATAAATCGCTTGAATCATCAGATTTGCTTACATTTTCTAGTACGAACTCGTGGAGCCCGGTAGTCACAACGTTGCGGAGACGATGGACGATGTAGCAGAGCCAGTCAGGCAATCAAAGACACAAGATGAGAATGACAAGAAGCGACGGAACAAGGCCCGCGTCGTAGTTGATCATTTAGATATCATCAAAGATGATTTCTGGGATAGAAGACCATGGCTTTTGTCAAACAAGCCTGGCAAGATCCCGAAGCAGACATAGTAAAAATCATGATATCCTCCAACGCCGTATTAATGCTTTGAACATGAATGCGTCTCGCTTTCTATGTTGCCGAAATAGAACCGCTATCCACAATCGGATCATGTAAGATAGTAATGCCCATATCCTTTCCATTTTTCGATCATCATTTAACTGCCCTCGCCAACCGCTTCTCTTCTTTCCGTCTTCGTCTTGCATCTCTTCTCGCTCTCCGTTCCTCTTTTGTCTCGCTAGCCTTGCGTTTCTCTTTAGCTGCTTGCCTCTCTGCCTTCTTGACCTTTTTCTTTTCGACCTTTTCAGCAGCCCGTTTCTGTGCCTCCCGCTGTGCCTCTTTCTCCGCCTTCCTTAACCTTTTGGATCCTCTTCGCGCCCTCCTTTCCTCTTTCATCTCTTCCCGCTGGGAGTCCTTCTCCATGTTCGTCTCGGGTTCCGTACCGAGGGGTGTGCCGGCTCCGCTATCAGGTGGCGTGGGCAGGGAAGCCGCGGGATCATGGACCGATCCCTCCATGGTCCCACCGCGTATAAACGATGTGTATAAACCCCTAGCCCCCGTGTATTTGGTAGCAGCGTTACGCGCGGTGATCTTCTCGAGCGCGCCGCCCTTCAGGGTCTGTTTCATGGTGCCGCTCTTCACGTCGATGCCCTTAAGAGCCTGGTCAAAGGCATTCAGCCACCAGGCCTCTTGTTTATGATCTTTCTTGCTGCCGAGCCCGGAGCCATCTTGGTTGCGTTTTATGAGGATGTGGTGTGTCAGGCCGTTGCTGTCGCTGGTCGGGTGCAGGGAGTGGCCGGTCCCCCGCCATCCTTGGGCGGTTAGGAGGGCGTGGGCATTCATGGATCGCGTAACTCGTGGCTTTGTCTTGGAGGAAGTAGGTACGGTATACAATATGCTGCGTGTTTTAGGGAAAAGACTCTGGTCGAATTAACATCGCCTGTAGCTGAAGAGCTCGAAGATAAGTATGCTGGCTTGGGGGTTTAACAAAATCCTCAATCGAAATTTCAGTGGAGCTAGGTACCTACAGGTAGGTACCTATGTACCTCTAGATATTTTCCGTATTGTTGCATAAATTGGACCTTTCTGACGCATAAATGCATTTATCTGTATACAGATCCTGAGCCACCCTCTTCTCTACCTAGGTACCTTAGGTATATAACCTTGTAGGTCTTAAGTATAGGCACATGATGTATAGATGGTAACTCTTATATAAACTCTTGTCTCTAATTAGGATAATGTCTAGATCTAGTGATCAAATTTGAAACGAATTACCTTCCTAGAATCCAGCATTAAACAGACGAAATACTTCCTAAATTCTATACCAGAGAATTAGGAATGGCGCTACATTTATCCAATGCACGGTAGGTAGGTACGGTCTGTATGTGCCTGCAACCTTCTGAAAATTAGGTTTATGCTGTGACCTTAGCATATCAACCGCATCCCGGGGCTCAGTTCCACTTAACCCGGGATTCTGTCACAGCCTACTGAGTACCTACCTCTAAACAACACCGGTGCGGACTTTCTTAGACACACTGTAGCGTACAGCACCCTTGGACCCTGTACCCCGCCATTGATTTTGGCTGTGTACCACCCACCTAGTACAGTACTTCTCTCACGGGCAACCGCATCCGAACGCGTCTGAGGTTTGTTAGTCTACATGGCAATGTCGCGACTACATAGGTAGTCTAGCTAGTATCCATCTTCCCTACCTTACTTACTTCACTCGAACTTGCCTCTCCCTTTAGAATACCAAGACATTGCTACCCACGCATTTGCTCAGCCTCTCTCCTCTCTCGTTCTCTCTACGTCACCTTCAAAAGCCAATTGCTGTCCCTCTTTCCTGGAAGATGCTTCGCCGCCCACCCACGACGCTGATGCTCACAGCGGAGGACATAGCTGCATACGAAGACCGGCGATACGAGCAGCTGCAGGCCCAGCTGCAATCCCAAGCACAGGCGCAGGTGCAGGCGCAGGCACAAGCGCAACTACAATCCGGGTCGCGGCTCGCACATCCTCTATTAGACCGACAAGCGCGACCGCAGCCCTCCGCAATGGACACGACTACCTCGTCACCGAACGATAGCACAGACGAAGCTATGGAGGACGCCACCGCCGGTCTCGACGATGACAATGAAGATGAAGACGAGGAAGAAGACGATGATGAAGACGATGATGAAGACGACGACGACGATGACCCATTCACGACAACTGGCGATCTCCGCGCTGCTGGAACAGGGCGTGCCGTGTCCCCCGGCGCCCGGCGCAGCGCCTACATCCAGCGGATGCGCGCACGAGGCGGTGGGCATGGCCGCTCGCAGTCGCATACCCACACTACCTCTATCCCGACGTCGACCTCTATCTACACTTCAGCAGCAGCATCACGCGCTCAGCGCATTATTGGCTCGGCGTCTGCGTCCGCACTACCTTCTGCAACAGGCCAGGGCTCACAAGCACCTGCGCATTTGCAACAGACACCCGTACAGAATGTAGCACAGGGCGGCGCGACGACAACGCGAGCTGGGATAGGGCGTGGCGGACGACAAACAAGCGAGCCACCGCCTGCACCCGCACGTGTGACGCGCAGTCGAGACGAGCGGATCGGAACAGCACCCGGTGCACGACCGACCGACACGGCGCCAGGAGGAGCAGCAGGACCAACAATGAGACGGCGATAGGGACGCTGGCACTCGGATCTAGCAGCAAATGGATTGGGGAATGATACGTATATACAAACAAGAAGCCGAGCGCAGTCACAGACACTGGCAGACGCAGTGACAACACAGACGGAAACAGGCACTTCAACGACGCAGACGTCACCCCGAGATATCCGGATGCAACTCGACGTGCAAGTCGCAGAGGAAGACATGTCCGTGGGCCACGAAGCCGTTTATACAGCCGACCTGCAAGTCGAAGAGACATTCGCCTCGGAAGAAGCCAACGTCGAAGCCGGCTCCCCGGCCTCCTCGCAGCAACGCCGGAGGATGCGCGCGCACACGATGCGCCTGAGCAGACAGGCCTCTACGGTTCTTCCCGCTCATGCGCGCGGCTTCTCGGATACCACCAGTATATCGACGACGGGCAGAACAGGAGCCGGATTCACGACGATTGGAGGCTTCACCAGTATCAACGCGCCTCGTGCTCTTCCCAATGGCTACCATGAACATGGACGGGTCGAAGCAGGAGGAGTAGACGATGACGATCACATGCGGATTGACTAGCATAAATCCATGTTACTTTTATGGGCCATCCATCGTTGGCTAACTAGTATCGAGGTTCGCAAGATTTCGCCGCGTTCCATTCCTCTTGCTTGTTGCTTGCAAGGGAGGTTGCCTGTCCAGGGGACACATTAACGGGGAAAATGAACGAAACAACTCGCTGCGCTTCAGATAAGAGCTACGTGGGCTAAGAAACAACGGTCGTTTACCTTTCGTGATGCTGAAAAGCTGGTGAAGGATATGGGAAGCGCAATTGTGGCTGTCGCAGAGTTAAACTCGAGATATCTTGTCAGAACTTTGTCTTGGCTGGTATCGATGGGAAACTTGCAGACTTAGATAGAGTAGTTGATCCCTCGTGTTCTATGAATGCTTAGGTACACATGTGAGCTGGATAGGAACCGAAATAGGAGAGCATCTCGGCTACACACTTGTTAGACTTCCATAAACGAAAACGAAGTTTTCACATCTTATTATACACACAGACTGACTGAACAACGAATTTCTCTACACTTGCTTACATGTTGCATATCACTTCTACTGTGCCCTCATGGTCACTCTCAAAGCTTCAGCCAAAGTAATCTAAGGACGCGGATTAATAAATCATCAGCTTGATTAAGTTAAACTGCTACTTCAACAAGGAACCCCCGAATTCCATTCCATTCAACCCAATTTTTTTGGCATCTGATCAATTTCCTGGTTCATTCCCTGCTCTGCTTGGCTCAATCCGACGTTGCCAAGCCTAGCAATGCTTCCTTGCCGTCCTAGCCGAATGCTCATGGCACGGTCTCTCGTTCATCACCCTGTACGTGTGTTCCTGCTTCCCACTTCAAGAGGCGGGTAGGCGTGTCGTTTCATCTTCGGTCTGCGCAAGTTCGTATGGTTTTCCTTGCCCAAACCCCGGAACGCCACTGCTATGCCGGGAAAAAAAAAGAAAAGGAAAAAAGGCAACTGTTGCTTCCCTCGCGCAGAAGAGAACGCTTGATTCTATAGTAAGATAAGAAAAAAATCGAGTCTATCCCTCCCCGTCCCATCCTGTGCATATTCCACAAATGTCATCAATCAAGGAATGGCGATGATACCTATGGATGTGATTTGACCTTGATTTTGAACTTTGGTGTCGGCTTAGGAACGGGATGAGATGCTGACTGAGACGCTGAGGAAGACATCTTAGAGAGAGACGCCGAGTGAGACGTTGAGTGAGACGTTGAGGAAGACGTCTTGGATGGTGTAGCATGTAGATTTGAAGCTGGGGATGGTAGTGGCTTTCGCATCATATCTGGTAGAGGCTTCCTTGGCTTTCCGCCGCTACTATCTAACTTGGGATGCATTGAGGGGCGAGAGGTCGTAGTTGGGGTTGACGATCTTGGTCGTGGTTGTGGTGGAGGAGTCGCCTTGGGGGTACTAGTTGCGATTGCTGGACTTGCACGAGGGTTGCCAGATCCCGTTGAATGGTTAGAATGGGCCGTGGATTTCCTTTCTAATGCTGGTTTCTTCCCAGCGGCCCGAATGGAGACAGAAGCTGGAGACTCTTTCCGTGTATTAAGCCGCTGCCAGGCTGTAAATTTGACAGTGACCGTTTTGCTAGGCGGATGTAGCTTTTTCATAGCGTCGATAATCTTAGAAGTGTTGAGTTTAACAATCTTTGAAGGGCGGCCATTTTCACTCTCTGTGCTCGCACGCTTCAGTACTTTGGGAGTTTTCACACTAAGACTGCCATTTTCACTGATTTTGGGGGCATGCAGTTTTGGTTCTGCTTGTTGAGGCTCAATAGTCGGTCGAATCGGCGGAAGAACAGAGATGCTATCCCGACGCTGTTCCCCACTCTTGGTGACTTTCTCCTGAGAGACGGGCGGCTTAGATGCAGGCTTAGTTGTAGGTTTGATTACAGGTTTGGTCGCAGTTTTGATCGCAGTCTTGATCGCAGTCTTGATCGCAGGCTTGGCCGCAGGCTTGGTTACGACAGGAGCGGTGTTAGGGGTAGACTGTCTTGCCACCTTTGCCACCTTTGCCACAGGCGCCGGTGAAATGACGGGTGGCTTCGGCACTGTAACACTTATAGACTTCTTTGGCTGAGTCGGAGCTGGGGTGGAAACCGGAGTGGAAGGTAGACTTGGAGCCGGGCTAGGAGCAGGTACAGAAACAGGTACTGGCTGAGGCTGACTTGCTGGGGAGACAGCGGGCTTGCTACTGATACTAGGAGTCCTATTCACATTCAGAGTGATTGTTCGTTTTGGCTCAGGTCGTGCTGGTGGCGGTGGGGGTGGCGCCTGAGTGGCATAAGTGCCCCTCGACTTTGTCCTATAACCTTTCTGGAACACGAGGACAAACTTTTTATCGCGAATCCTCTCGCCGCGTTTGACGTTCCAAACCTCCGGGTATTTGAACTTCATCGTTAGAGCAGGATCATCGTCTACTAACAGAGAGCAAATCTCTAACAAGTTGATTCGTTCCGTCACAGTTAGGACGGGTGAATCT
The DNA here is from genome assembly GCA_902806585.1 of Xylaria hypoxylon. Lineage (NCBI taxonomy): Eukaryota > Fungi > Ascomycota > Sordariomycetes > Xylariales > Xylariaceae > Xylaria > Xylaria hypoxylon. The sequence continues at coordinate 5,708,422 of CADCXB010000001.1, forward strand.
AATGCCTGCCAGATGACCTCCTGCAATTGCTCGTCGTCTTCAGTTTGTTCCTTCAAAGCCGCGAGGGCCACATGGAGATCTTCCTTGCGCGCTTTGGCCTTCTGTCGTTCTTCCATGATTGAATTTTCTTGTTCAACCACTAGATCTAGCCCTTCCTTAACAGGCTGCGGCGTCTGCTTGCTCAAATCGGGTTTCTCTCCGATTGCCATACCAGCCAGGCCGCGACATAGCGCCTTGAACAGCTGATCCCGGACAAATGGGGAAGGATCAGTACTGACGAGTGAGAAGAAGAATCGCAAGAATTCCGGTTTGTCTAGGAGACCGAGCTCTACCAGTGATTCGCATGCTTTTATGCGAACAACATCGCAAGTCTTATCTTGCAGATATTGAACGAAAGTAAGCGGGTTCGAAGGAATGATGCTCGCCTTCATCAGGCAACACAATGCATCTAGAGCAGCCATAGTGAAGCAGTTTTGGAAGGATGGAGCATATTCGTCTCTTCGACGATATCTTTCAATCTCTTCGAGAGATAAGTCTAGAAACTCCTCTGGTTCTGTGTCTATTGGTTCGGCCATAATTTCATCTTCGTTATCTCCTTCTCCAAAGGAAAGTGACATGTCCATGGGCGGTTTGCTTTCCTTTAGTTTCTTTTCATCCGGAATCTGACACATAGCAACGGCTTTGATGAGTTTGCAGATATAGAATTGGTCCGAGAAAACATTCTCCGAGTTGTTGTTGGCTTGAAGGAGCCCAAGTATGAATCTCCGGGCCTCCTTTGGACATTTACCATCTTGTCCACGAATGGAAGCCATAGCTTCAGGAATGGCGCATTGAATCATGTATTGACGCTTATCTGAAAAGTTGTTGGGTCGGGGTATGGTCGATCCAGGGTAACAAAAAAAGTGTTGGAACGCCTTCTGGAGGTGCCTGAGTCCTATCCAGTCCACCTGGTCCTGAACAGCGTGACGCGGTAGCTCTTCAGCAGCCATGAGGCGGATCCCGTAGAAATATCTCGGGTCTAGGAGTGTCCGAGTAAGAATAGTAGAGACAAGTGGATGTGCTCCTGACTTTGCGAAAGACTGTTTCAAGAAGAGCATCGAATCTTGCTGAGCAGCAACATCCCTATCTTGCTGTAGCTGGGAGGCGTACATGTAGGCTGGAAGATTCGTCTTCATTTCGCAAATCCACTCAAAGTCTGCATCCATCCGAATCCACTCATATGATTCCTGGTCCATTTTGGCTTCAGTATCTTCGTCCCAATCGCGAAACCCCCATTCTTCAACATCATCCGGATGTTGCATAATATCACCTAGATAGTATAGCTCCTTCTGCCCGTCTTCTTTCGCATTGTTATTGGCCATTGCCCTTTCACGTTGACGGCGGTTCCTCTTAAGCCGCTTGTACTTTGTGTTGTAAGGTATATCAAATTTCACCGACCTAGCACCGTCTTCTCGAATTTCAACTATATGTTCGTAGGGCGTGCCGTCGGCTTCATGAATCCTGATAGTCATAGGGCCCGTGAATGCTTGCTGTAGTTCCCCAGCGTACACGGCATGGGTTTCCTCTCGAACATCTCTCCAGAAATCGTTTTTGTCAATTGGTCTGGCTTTTGCTGCCGCTATGTCCTGCGTTTGTCGAACCGTCATCTCAACGCATAGTTTTTTTTTATTAAACCGCTGGAAAACGTCGAACCTGGGACAGCCAGATCCGATAACCCATTGATTCCAGAAGCTCTCCAGCCGTGTGCTTCCAACCTTTTCACAAGCTTTGCGGAATGAGTCGGACGGAAGCACGTCATCATTGGCCTGGGTGGATGTATTTGCCTTACTAACCATGCGGGATATGATTCGAGAGATGCCTGCAGAGCCTGAAGATTTCGAAAGTCGACGATCTAGAATGAACAAAACTAAGGGTGCTTTGAGATTCATAAAGTCGACCTCAAAGCTACCAAGATATAAATGTTCACCCATATCTTGCAGTGACGGTCGTTTCAGATCAATCTCAACAAGACGGTCTGTCATTGTCTTCATGCGGAATCTAAAAGCGTTGTTGCCGCACAAGGCTTTCATGAAAAAGTCGGTCATGAACCACGCAATACCCACGACCAGCCAGATGTCAGCCTTTGTATTGGGAACGATGTTGACTCCGAACCATTGACTCGCGAGGGAATATACTAGTGTTCTTGTCGTCTCAATTTCAGTGTCGACGATATCCGATGGATAAAGAAGCCTGCTGCTACATAGGGAGAATGCACAGAGGGGCGTTGCATCCTCAACCATGTCGTCAACAAAACAGACCTTGTAATTCTCAAAAGGGTAGCGACCGAAATGAAGAACAAAATGGTCCACAGCCGTGACTAAGGCAGCGCACGTGTTCCTAACCTCTTCCGCACGACCCGGCAGACAGTATCCGTGGACTTTGGCCGCGCTCACTCCAAGTTTCGTATCGTCTTCTTCGCTTCTGAATTCTGACCACAGGTCGACATGTTCGAAAGGACCAACAGCAAAACCAATGTGTTTCGCGGCTTTGTTATTGTCGACTTCAAATGTCATGGTTTTTTTCGTTTCGTCATCTTTGTCGACCACTTCGCCAGTCAAAAACCCAGAACATACGACAGTCATCTCGAGTTGTTTGTCTTCCTCCGTGAGGCCATAATCACGTTTCACAGGCTCTTCCTCGCCAAGCTTCCTTTTTCGACCGCCATTCAGGGTATTGGCGCTCTTGACGCGCTGCTGGGTGGCGAGCGGCCGGCTGAATACATCGCCGAGAGTACGCGGGCAGGTGATGGATATCTTCCAGGGATTGCGGCAGCCAGGGTCATCGATGCACGGAAATATAGAGCATGCAGTTCCGGGCTCGACAGAGTGGCGAGTGTAGACATGAGGGTAGCGCATGTCGCCGTCGTCGACACCAACGAAGTGCAGGCCATTATAGACATTCTTCAGCTCGAAGGGAATGCTAATCCTATACCCCTGAACGTTGCCATCGGCATGGATAAGCAACTCCTGCTGGTCAGCTTTTGGGGCGTCACGGTTCATCCTCCTGACATAGTCGGCGCTGGGCAGTGTAACGCGAAGAGATCCATCTAGAGGCTGACAGCATGCTAAATCATGAGCCATCACAGGCACTTCCTTCCGCCGATGGTGAAGGAGTCGCTCCATACGGCGTTTTCTAACGGGCCATTGCGGGGCTGACCACTGGTAGGCATCGGGAGTGGTGGCTTTATCGCAAGGGTCTTCGTAGGATGCCGGCGCTGGGCAGTTGGACACGGTGATGTTATTGACGTCTATTTCACATTGGCGGGCATCAATGTGAACCACGGAGATGTCGGGCTCGATGGGAACGACGAGGATATGGGAGCGGCCACGGATACGCTTTGCGCAGAAATCGATCTCGAGCTCGACATGCTGCTTGAACACAACGTAGGGGCGTGGCGGCGTGTCATCGATGGGCAGCTCGACTGGCGCAGGTTCGGGTTCTTCTAGCTGCTCTGGCTCCACGAGGCCAGGCATTTCGCACGATAGGACTAGGTCCTCGCGGTCATGAGCGATATCTGTGGATCTGTGGAACAGCTGTCGTGGGTATTATGACTAGAAATGGTCAATAGATAGGTAGTGAAGCGAATGAGCGGGTGGGTGAAGATAAGAAAAGTAAGTTGTTGAGGTTGCGGAGATGGTTCTGTGAATGAGATTAACACGCGACTTGCCTCGTCATTGCTAGCCATTGCCGGCGCAACCACTGTGCCTACCTACCTAAAGGCTGCCCCTATGGGTTACCTAGGTACTTAAGGTTAGAAGCTTATTTAGGTGGGGTGGTCCGGATTACATAAACACGTTACCCCGGCGTCGAGATTCGAGGTGAACCAGTCTACCATTTAACCTTACCTAGTAGTTTACCTTCCAAGTGTACCAAGGTAGGTAATCCCAATTTGCCTACAATGGTATCTAAGTCGTTCTACTTAAGTAATGTGGTACCTATTTATCATCCCAGCCTACTATGTACATACATTAGTGTAGAACCTGGGAAGTTGGCTTGCACCATGTGTCTCGGCGTATACGTCCAGAGGTTAGCACTACAATAAAATTAACGGACTTCCTTTCCAACTTCCTAGGAAGTCGCTCTGGTCACTCCACGAACAAGGTAGCTAAAGTCAAACGTAAGCGTAAAGACGCAGAACGCTCGCGCAAGAAAGCATAATGTAGACACGACAGCAAAGGCAATTATAGAATCTAGAAAGCCATGCCATGTTTAGCGACACCGACAACGGTATACCTCGGCCCATGCTTATTTCCAAGGGGAAAATTGCATCTCCTACCAAGTTCGTAGCTTGAACCCGCGCTGGTTCAAGCTTGTACCTTGTAGATGGGTTTTACCACACTGAATCGTACTAGGATCAATACCTGAGCCACGCCGCTTTTAGCCCGAGCCTAGCCTGAGCCAAACCTGAGCAGAGCCCACTTTTACATAATTAACCTCAATTAGCACTATAAGTAGCAGATTGGGTTACAGGCTTTCATCAAGCAGCGTGGTTAGCCTCGGCTTCTCTGGTTTCAGGATTGGTAGCTCAGAGGTAGAGCAATGGACTGCAGTTCCATAGGTCATGGGTTCAATTCCCATTCGATCCTTTAAAACTCCATATTTTTGGATTATACATTACATTTTAAATGTAAAATGGGTATGTACCTAAGTCCCCACTAGCAGGTGGTATGTGCGTCGGTATACAAACCACCAACCCCACCTACATACAGGTACTTACTGCCCATGACTATATTCAAGACTTCTACTCCTTTCTCTCCTACGGCCACTCTCGCCACGTAACAATCACGCTGCCAAGAGAGCTGCACCTCGAAGGAATCACACAGTATCGTCGTCTCCAGACCAAGCCGGTCCCCGACTACAAAACTCTCGCAATGAGAGGCAGTACCCGATCCGCGTGCAACCGCATCGCAGACTGGTGGAGGTGTTGCATCGAAACCACTGTTTAGGCGCCTTCCCGCACCATTATCTACCTTTTCCCTCATGAATGCCAGCGTAGGTCGCATTCGTTAACAATCAGTCTAGAAATATATCTCTGACAGATTTCAGCCCAGTTTCTCTGACGACGGCGTGCCTGTAGACCAGACTACACGTTCAGTAAATATTGCCGTTGGCTTGCTGCCAATCAATATAAGCGGGTATCCCCTCACAACCAAGTCACCAAGTCAAAGTGACCCTGAGGCATATAGCAGATACATCAACCACCCAAATATGTACTGGTTAAGAAGAAGCCGTGAACACAGCCTATCGAGCTAGATAGTCCATATATCAGATGCCCCATTCCAGGCTTATTATCCGGTGAATGAAGTTGTCAAGATGATTGAACCAAGCTATGAAACTTATGGCGGTATAGAGGCCATAACACATGTTGAAGTTCTCAGTCCAGAGCAGCTGGCATCAGACCGAGATGAACTTCTCCGGATTTTAACCGACGAAGGAGATAAAGCCACTGAATAATTGAGGTGTACAATAAACAGCACGTTTGACCGTAGCTTAGGAAACACCATCCTATTTTATTTTTAATGAGTGTCGAGCTCTCTATCCAGATAGGTAAAGAAGTTAACACGCGGTTGGTAGAAAGTAGACACTATCACGATAGGCAACGAATATAGTCTTACGTGGGGGTATCTCTCGAGTGTACTAGATTTTTGGAAGCTTTATCTACCTTTAAGCACATGTAATGTTACGCCTAGATATACAGCCTCTTTAATGTTACACGAATTTATGCAGCGCGAGCGAACATTACCCACTGCTCCCATTTCTTATCCTCGGTGACGAACAAGGGTCATAGCATTGCATCTAATGTAGTAGCTCACTGCTTGCGTTGACGCCTTTCCCGTCTCTTCTGTCTCTCGTGTGCTCTCAGGGTATCTTCATCCAGACAAAAATCAGGCAGTTCAAAATCGATCTCACTCGTCTCTGGGACAGGATGACCCCAGGCGAGGATCGTCCTTCCTCTCCGCCGCCCTTTAATCAACGCTGCATCCCTCTGGTGCCGCTTCTCAAAGAACGAAGTAAATTCCCGGGGTGCGGGGTCGACCATAGTGGGAGGGGGCTCGCCTCGTGTCCTCCTGGGTGAAGATGCCGCCGCATACCTGGCTCGTTCCATTGCTTCATCATGTAGTTGGCGCGCCGCCTCGTCGACATCGCTATATTCGGGAGGATCGCCTTCGCTAGCATGATCATCGCCGCTTTCATTTTCGATGTCCACCATGTCAACGTCGTTCATTCCGCCGGCTCCCTCACTACAGTCGCTGCCATCTACACTGCCTTCTTGTTCATCCTCATCTTCCTCGTCCTCATTTTCCTCATCCTCGTCTTCCTCATCGTCCGACTCCTCAGCTAGTGCGCGTTCCCTTTCGAGCTTTCGCCTCTTCTCCTCTTGACTCCACAACCGAAACTTATTGAGTATGGCCTGGCACCCTTTGATAAAGTGATCACGAGCAGGCTCGAAACTTTTCCTGCGGCTTTCAGTAACGCCATTGACACCCATAGTTCTCAACCAATCATGACCTTGGAGCTCGCCGAGCAGTCGAATAATCTGGTCCTTCTCATGCTGGGCGCGGCCTCTTTCTGTGTTCCGGATAGACTTCTCTAGCCTTTCGGCTCTTCTATGCGCCGGTGCAAAACGCGAGTCGGGCAATGGATCTTCTAAATCGGGACCGTTGTGTTCTAATTTGGGAAAGTCGAAGTTGGTGATCGGGGAATTGTGTAAGTCGGTAAATAGACGGTCACTGTACACTCGCACTGTGGTAGAATTGGGTCGTGATTCAGAACGAGTCGGATGTTGACATGCAGTTGTAGTAGTCGCTACGGCATCTGATGACTCGAGTTCCGAGTCAATGATGATGATAGGTGTGTCGGCATTGAGAAGGTCTAAATCGAGAAATATTAGATTAGCATGAAGACACTCGTGAGCGAGCGAATGCGTTTGTGAGCACGCGTCAATGCGCTGTGGGCGGTGAGCAGAGCCAATACTACACGATATCTTGACGTACATTGTTCCTTAGTATCGTTCCCAATCACCTCGTCATATTCGGGGAAATAAGCCGAGAGCTCGCTCTTGAAACGGGTCGCCTCCTGCGAGCGCAATTTGCGACCGAGCGAGACAGAGGTAGAGGTAGAGGTAGAGGTAGTGCTAGCGACACTTGGTTGTAAACGACCCAATTCGTGTCGGATGCCATTGATAACCTTCTCTTGATGTCTCGTGAGGCCATTTTCTTTGTTTGCCGCCGTCGTTGTAGTTGTCGTCGTTGTCACAGTGGTTGGAGGAGGGGGAGGAGCCGTGGTAGCAGTAGGAACGTATGTGGGTGGAGGGACAGGAGGGAGGGGATTGGTGGCGATCGGAGAGGGTCTCTCCGGTTTATGGGACGACGCGACTTGCACAGGCTGTGTCGTGGAACGCTGACGGTTCACTAGGATAGGCTTCGGGGGGGCGAGTGCTTGAGCAAGCGGTTTCGCGTAAATCTCAACTGAAATACGTGTCCTCTTGGCTTTGAGAGGGTCACTCAGATTATCAATGGGATCAAGTGGGCGCTTCATACGAGCAGAAGGCGACGAGAGCTGATGCTGTTGCTGATGTTGTTGCGCCCGGTGAGTGGTGTGCTTCTGATTCTGATGTAAGCGCTGGAACCCTTCAGATAGTCGCGATACAGTGGTTGCCATCGGAGATCGCTGGCAAGGTGATCATTATTATGAGGGTTGACCGTGCTTAGATTTTTACTCTATTTTCCCTTGCTGCATTAATGATTGAATTCCCAGTCTCTTCGTCTCCTTTCAAAACCAATTGACCTGTAAATTGGGGATTACGGCTAGTTAGACTCCACCTAGGAGAAGTCGGATTCCCCCAATAGGTAGTGGCATTGGTCTCTTACCGATACTGTGTCGTAGGTAATTGAAAGTAGCAAACGTTAACTTTATAACAACTATAATTCACAACATCTAACTTATCTTGGAAAGCTTTCCTACTATGTACTTCTAGGTATAAAGTACACTGGCTTTGATTTTACTTTATTCTTTTTTTACATAGGTAATGATATTGAAACCCTTTTAACGGCTAAAAAATTCTTTAATAAAAAAACTATTTTGACTGCATTAACAAACTTCCATGAATTGCAATAGTCAGTTAATGGGGATCTGATCCACTTTCTGTTACAGGTAGGTAGTCAATACCTACCTCTAGAGATAAGCTGTAGGTAGTGTATTACAGCACACTACCTACCTAAAGGTTCTGTAAGCAGAACATGTTTACCGTCTGAACTAAATAGTGACCTAGGTAGTTGGGTTTGATTCCTAACAGCGCTATTGGTATTCGCTTTTAGCTCATTTGTAGGCTCTTAGAGGGGCCTACATGTAGGTTTAGCCCGCTGAGCCGCATAGAGCTTTGAACCTTCATTGAGTTCTTGACCCCCACAACGCACAGATACCTACTACGTACAGGATAGGTAGGTAGCTAGGCTCTGACCTAGGTACCTAAACACGGCGAACCAAGCACCGTGACGAGAAAGTTACACCAAGTGCATTTATCACGCAGGGTCGCCACCTATGCCATGTGCAGTACTGCCACGTGCAAGCCATATACAGTAGCGCACTATTTCTGTTGTACTTTTTCTTTCCTTGGGGGATGCTGCTTTAATACCTGCCTACCTAACCTATTATACCAACTGCTTCAAATAAAGTAAGTAGGCTTTAAACACAAGTAATTGAATAACAGCATCAAAGAGGCTCGGGTGTGCAGCCACCATGCAGTGTGCTATATAGGTGCTGAGCGCAAAGCCCATGACTACAACTCTATTGGGGGCTCCAGAGTTGCCCATATACTAGCCGGATCTCATTAAGGCCGCTGACTTCTTTAAGTACCTTGCGTTGCATTCTGGACTAGTTTTAATACCCCGAGGGTCTATTCCTGTCAATTCTGATACATCTAAACATAAGACCATGAAGAATCTTCGAAGAGTAAAAGGGGGTAACATACTTGTCGAAATGACCATTTCCTAGACGATCGAGAAAGAACACCGAGTACCCTTTACTGATAGCATATTGGACAAAGTTATGCTCTTGCAGCTTGAATGGCGAATTTCAATAGATGCGAACTAGACCGGCTCCATGAGTGCTTCCAGTATCATATTTTTGACATTTCTTTACCGATGGGTTCTATTCGAAGGATAAGTGATATACCCCTTTATCATTTATATGCTATGTACTACCTAGGTATGTAAGCTAAGGCGTAAATATGTCCTTTTCCGCAGTTGAAACAAAGTTACTGCAGTAATTAGGCACCTCTGGCAGGAAATCCGTCGATTACCGCGTAGGTCGGGAGCTGGTAAGGAGAAATTTAATACTAGATAGCAACCTGCCGAGAACCGGTCACTATGGCCAAATTACGTCATTTTGAGCGTAGACCTGTACCTTAGCCAACGTTCTTTCGACGTCTGCCTTTCTAAAATAACCAATTACTATGAGGCCAACATCGCAATGTTCACACCCGTATAATGTATATAGATACAACAGAAGTTCGCTATTGTTATACTTATTCGATTCGGAATTTCAATAGTACAGGCTGATAATGATTGCCCGTGTAAGTCCTCGCCAAAACAAACCCAAACGCTGGGCACCGCGGACTACAACCTGAGCATCTTGATATCAACCACAAAGAAATCTCAAAACCCCATGGTTTTATAGTCAAACATGATTAAGGCACAAAATTCCACTCCGAAAGGATATAAAGAAGACCTATCGAGCAGTAGTACAACACATTGTACAACACATTCCAGATCCCCATCCCCAACGCCCGCAGCAGATCAAACCCCACCATTACGACAATCCACGCCACCAGCAGAATCTAGGCAGTCTAAACCAACATCGTCGCCTCACCAACAATATTTGGATTCATTACAGCCCCCTTCACGCCGGGATTTTGACCGGCTTTACAACCTCCAGGAAGCCAGGGAAGGGGAGCACAGGCACCGCAATAGCAACCTGCGTCGTCAGGGTAGGATGGTTGCGCACAAGAGCATGAAAGCCCGGCGGGACTTCATGAAGACCAAGGTATTGGTAGAGGAAAAGCGGGAGGGATCGAATGAGGCTGCTCAGGGACATCGCCGCTCGGTTTTTGGCCATAGTATAGATCGATTATCAGATTCCCGGTCACGGATTAACAGCAGCGATGGCGATGGCGACGGTGGACTTGCAGACGAGAATGAAGATTCCGAACTCCTAACGACCAAAGCCGCCACGGCCATTCAGCGCAGCTATCGCGGATATCGTGTGCGCCGAGAGATGCAAGGGCTAGGACTAGATGCAAGCACAAGGTGGACGCACGCAATCCGAGATGCGCAGTGGAAAGAAGTGACGAAGCCTCGGGCAAGGGAAGACCAAGTTCCAAGCGCCGGAGCCGAAGGCATAAATAGTGATGGTGCGGACAGACCGAGCACAAGCAGATCAGATGCGCGCCGAAACTGGATGAAAGCGGCCACGATCGCAAGGAGGGCGGGTGGTGATGAGGACTCAGATCATTCTGCCTCGAGCGATTCGTCGTCATCACCCGATGGCGAGGAAATGGCGCGGATGAACACCACAGAGTATGAAGCCGCGCAGCGCAAAAATACAAAAGCGCAGGCGAAGCGGCGAAAACACGCACGCACAATGGGGCTACCGTATTTTCTCGAGATGGTGGATCTCAAGCACCGCTACGGGTCGAACCTCCGCACCTACCACGAGGAGTGGAAGCGGTCGAACACGAATGAAAACTACTTCTATTGGCTAGATTACGGCGAAGGCAAGGACTTGGACCTGGAGAGGTGCCCGCGGGAGAGGCTGGATCGCGAGTGTGTACGGTACCTGAATCGTGAGGAGAGACAACATTATCTAGTCAAAGTTGACCACGAGGGCCGGCTGGTATGGGCGAAGAACGGTATCCGCATAGATACGACGCAGGAATGGAAAGACAGCATCCATGGCATCGTACCCCTAGATGACCCGGCACCAGCTTTCTCTCCCGAGGTAGAGGGACATATGCAGTACAGAGTGCACAATAACTCAGATGGCCACCATCCCGCAGACCGTTCCGGTTCACGGTCCAGCTCCTCTAGCTACTCATCGCGAGAAAATGAGCTTGAAGCCGCCAGGGCCGCAAAATACGCTAACACAGACCTTGAGGAAGCAAAAGGCGTTAAGAAGATCAAACATGTGTCAGCCGCAACGGTCTTCAACAGATTGTTGCGCAAGTCAGTGCGTAAGAACACGTGGATCTTCGTGGCAGATACCTCGTTCCGACTATACGTGGGGATCAAGGCAAGCGGTGCGTTCCAGCACAGCTCATTCCTGCAAGGGGCACGGATATCGGCCGCGGGACTAATCAAGGTGAAAAACGGCAGACTATCTAGTCTCTCGCCTCTCTCGGGACACTACCGCCCTCCCGCGTCAAACTTCCGCGCTTTTGTGCATAGTCTCGAGGATGAGGGCGTTGACATGTCGCACGTCAGTATCAGTCGCAGCTATGCTGTGTTGGTGGGACTCGAGATGTACATCAAGACACGGCGCAAGGGGAAGGAGGCACTGAAGAAGGTGAGCCTAGGGGGGACGAAGGTTTTTAGGCCAGAGGAGGCGAAGCGGATGGAAGAAGCGGCGTGGGATGGGAGCCAAAGTGCGGCGAAGGAGAGACGTGTGCTGGAAAAGGAACACGAGGAGAATAAACCGAGCGTGAAGATCCTGCAGAAATTGGGCATACGCCCTCGACCACCATCTGGACAAGATGTGGATTCTGGGGCTGTAGAACCGAGTGATGAAGGAGAGGGAAAGTCATACCATGGTGTCTACGAGCGATGAAAACTCGAATACATCCAGGGGGGCATGGTGCGATGTTGTATATAACTATGGCCCACCGGCCGGCACACTGTCTGTCTAACTTATAGGCGTTGTTTGATATCCTGGGAACAAGCGTCGATTCGGTCTACACTTATACAATTACGCACTGAGACACATAATGGGTATGCGTATCATCAATTGATTGAGGTTCACGTGAATCGAGGTCTTGTTGACTGCTCCTTTATACATTTGTAGTCTCTATCTCGAGTATAACCGACAGGATCCGTTGACTATTGTGAGAATGAGTCAATTCACAAGTCAGTAAAGCAACCGGCCATGTTATGGATAAAGCTACTTATCAGGTGAATTGGCTATATAACTAACAGCCGTGGAAAAAATACTATAGCCTTTTGGATCAACTCGATGTTCAATTTGCCCATACTATCTCAACGCGATCCGTGATCTCTCCTTTCAACTGATAGCCGCTACATGGTTCGTCACCAAGCAAGTCCAGTCACTACTTCCAGTGTAGATAGTATGCCCATCGTTGTGCGTCTGGCCGAAACTGAGGGTTGTGCCAAGCTGCCAGAACAAATCACCAGCTATGCCGGAGGAAGCGAGCGCGGTTTTCTGCCACGCGGACTCGATTGTGCAATGATCAGAGGTCATTCCATCTGGCAGGATTCGTTAGCTCGACTGACACATACTTCTTGGGATAAAAACAATGAGAGAAAATCGAAACCATGCGTAGAAAAGGGGCTGCGGGAGAAAAGTCTACTTACACTCCTCGAACAAACACGGCTTTCCAGCGGCCTTGCATGCCGCGCCGTGGGCCGTAATCCATGTATTGCCCCAACTGCTCGTAGTGCCCCAAGACTCAGGGTAGAGATGAAAAGTCCCGAAGTCGAGCGTGGAGATCTTCAAGTTCGCCTCGAAGTCCACACCTTCGCTGTACTGGAACGGATAGCTTTTGTCGCTTCCTGTCGCGAGTCCGAAGCCCTCGTCGCCGAGCGTGACCATGTGCTTCGAGTCGAGCGATTTCACGTACGCGGATGTCGAGGTCGCCCATTGCGTTATCACTGATGTCGCGCAGCCTTTGCAGCGAGGCTCGTTGGCTAGCTCCCACGCGAACACCGCTGCTGACGAGGCGTATCGCGAGACTACGGCCTTGATATACGCCCTGTATTGCGCCTGTGCGGCAGTGTTTGTGTACCAGCTTGTTTGGGTACCGCCGAAAGCAGTGACGTACTGTCGTGGATCGATGTCAGTCCGTGATTCTACCTCAGCGCTCTATTTTTTGCTTGCCGCGTTGCCAGGACTAAAATACTGTGCTGGGGAAGGATATATTGCCAGAATGGAAGAGAGTGGGACTCACAGCTGGCATACCACCGTAGTCACTCCAGTTATTCACGAAGTTGATGATCAACTTAATGCCTCTCTTCTCGGCAGCCGAGACGACATAGTCGAGACGTTGAAGTCCGTTAGCGCCTGTGTTGATCGTAGATCCGGTGGCCGACAACTTTTGGAACCATACGGTGCCCGCTTGCGGAGTAGTTGTGACGTCGTTGAATCCCCAGACACGCAGGACCTTTAGGCCTGCGTTCTTTAGTTGATCGAGGGACGTGTCAACGTCGGCGTTGTTCGTCAGGAACCCGATCCAGTACGAGTTTGTACCTGCGAAATAACCCGTTTTACCATCGATTTGGAACTTCAGGCACCAAAGATTAGCACTTTTCCTTACTGACCAATTTTCAGGGGTGGAGGAGAGTTAGTTGGGTATGTGTAGCCCGTTCCAAGTTAGAACGAGGAGCGATCGCTCTCCATATTTACTCACACTCAGACCGCTGGTTGACGAGAACGTCGTAGAAGTCGGGGCACTTCCGGTCACTGTCGTCACTGTCGTCGCCGTCGAGATCCTAGTCGTGGTACTCAACGTTGTTGAGCCAGCACCTGAATTATCTAGTCAGCTACATTCCCATTTATTTCCGCGTCTCGTTCTGCTCTAATCTGTACGTCGTTCAAGTATAATCGTAACACGAATAAAAAGACTGTCCGTACCCGCCACGCACTGAGAATAATATTCATTTTGATACTGGCAATTGGCGCTGGAGACGCATGTTGTTTCTCCAGAGTAGCCTGTGCCGCCGCATTGGCCCCATAGAGCAACGTCGGCCGAAACGACACCCGCAAGGGCGATGAGTCCGGCAGCGACAGCCTTCATCTTAAGTAAGTCTGACTTCCGAGATGCTTGATTATGGAATGAGCCAGCTTGAGAGTTGGATGATTCCACGTGGAGAACAATAGAGAGAAGGCCACATGTTGACTTCAAGATCACAGGTAGTTAAATACTCATATATCGCCATTGGAGATACCAAGGGATGTTAGCCTCAAGACGGACGATGTGACATGGTTGTTGAAGCTAGGGACCTGTTCTTCCGTAGATCACTCTTTAGGTCGGGGGTCAAGCTTGCCTATTCATATTCCAGCAATGAGAACCCGCAAGCACGAAAACGGCACAACGTTGGACACCAAGACTGTGGGAAAGCTAGAGTTGGGGAATTGGGGAACCCTTGAATTGAGGTTTCATATTTGGAGAAGAACGGCTGAGCCAATATCTTCTTGGTTCACAGAGTTCTCAATTCACGAGGGAGAGAAATGAAGAAAAAGCAGGACCGCAGTCAATCGACCACGGGCTCCTAATTTCGATTATCGGCGGTTTTTTCTTCCAGAGAAGCCAATATAGCTTTGGTAAAAGCATGAAGTTGAACTTTTCGACGAATTCCTTGACCCTACCCCAAGCCTAGAGCACATGGTAACCAACCCCGATTCGGCGGAGATGAAGTCGGCGTGAGGATCTCCGAGACTTCTAATTTGATCTTAGCGGGTTTATTATATTATGTTTGAACGTTTTCCGTGCGTCTAGTCGGGCGTAGGTGTACGAGATTCATGTGGTTCTTAAAGACGGTTGTACTGACCGAGCTCAGGTACCTACTCGTCCAGGCCTAAGATGGGTTCACATGATTTTGTGGAAAAGAATCTAGATAGTCGAAATGGAACAGGATTGTGTAGTGAGCTAGTAGTCGTGTGGTATAATTAAGATGCTATGCCGAGTGCGATTTGCCGTATCTATATATAATGAGTGCTATAACTCTTGGTTTCTGATGTGAGGTCTATTTAGGCTGAGGCTCCCTCACCCTTCGGTGGGTTTTCTGTTATATGCGGCTTCTCGGCAATATCTATGCTATTCGAGGGAGCGCTATCATCGTGAATGTATAACCGCATGACCTTTGGCCCTGGGTAATGATGCGTGGCGTGTACTAGCCACCAGATGACTGATACTGCGATGGTGCCAACAAGAATCACGCTGTTGTAATTCATCGATTCAACGGTTGTAGGAAGCGAGTATGCTTTGGTATAAGTTAGCAATATATAACATATTCACGTTCATTGATCGGTGTTTCTTACGGAAGAAAAAGAATATGTCGAATAACGCAATAAACAACACGGCTATCACGTTGATAACATTGCCCAGTTTCCCCAGATGGAAAGGACCAGGCGGGAAATACTTTCGACCAGTAAGCACGTTCGCAGTAAAAGGTATAGCATAGGAGACTGTCGTGAGAACGATAAATGAGCCCGTTAATGCTAAGAAGGCGCTTGAACTTCCCAGTGGGATGGCGCCTAGACCAGTGGCGAAAATACAGACAAATATCGTAGATTCAACGGGACAACTCAATGATTCGTTGACTCGGCCAAAGAATCCGGAGAAGGGGACAGCATTGTCTCGAGCAAGTGCCCAATAGGTCCGCGAATTCGTAAGCACAGTCCCAACGCAACAACATATGCTAGTGAGAAACAAGATAAAAAGGAGACCAAACGTCGCCGGAACGCTCTGAGTTGCCTGCTGGTAGATTCCGGCCAGTGGGTATGTGTTAATACCGCCCTGAAGTTGCGATATATCCGTAATGGCGTAGCTTAGAGCGATGGCGAAGACGAATGCGTATAAGAATCCAAGACTAATCTGTAGCCCGATGGCTCTCGGGAGATCCCTCCTAGGATTGGGCAGCTCTTCGGCGATGTGAGTGATAGCATCGGGCGTACCGATAGTAAAGGCGCCGTTCAACACCCCTAGTAGAAAGGCGACGCCACCTCCCCAGCCAGTCAAGTTGTTCTCGTTAAACGATCCCCAGACGAAGTGGTTGGAGGCGTGAGTCTTTGGCATAACTGCAATGACGATGATAGTAATTACGCCGCCGACTATGACAAAGAACATGCCGAGGGTTTGCGTGTGCGGTACTAACCGGTTGGCGAATATGACAAACAGAGTCGACAGCCAGAGCAGCGCAATGTATGTGACGTAGACATGCCATGCCTTCGAGACATATGTCTCCTGATGATATGTTGCATACAACTGGACGGCGACATTGGCTGTGATTTGTACCAAGGATGCCAAATCAAACATCCAGCCGTAAAAGTTGATCCAGCCTGTAAAAAACCCCAACATCCGACCCCAACGGGGACCGCCGGCGATGGTCGCCCAGTGATAGACGCCGCCAGCAGTAGGAACTGAAGATGCAAGCTAGGAGATAATTAGTATGACTACACATGATCCAAATAGATCTGAAAGGGTTGTCTGAAATTAAATGAACGGGAACGGGCCGGGAACTCCAACTCACCTCAGCCAGACTAAGGCCAATAAAAGAATACCAAAATAGCGCGACGATTAAGCCATATATAAGGCCGGGTGGTCCGCCATTCACTGTCAGGGTTTCAATGTAAGCAAGGATAAGACAATACAACAATCTGCGGTGGCATGGTTGAGACCAAAAAGTTGCTTACGGATCGAGACTGAAATTGAGGACCCCAGGGCAGCCCATGCGTTATCGACAGTGAGTGCAATACCAACGATCCCCCAGAAGCCATACTGGCGTTTCAGTTGATCTTTATAGCCAGCAGCATTGATATCAACACCTTCGTCGACCGCAGCAATAACCTCAAAGTCTTCTCCTCCGAATTCCGGATGTTGAGGGTCGTGCTGTTTTTTGTCTTCGCTGGTCATGACTATAATACTTAGTTTCGCGACTTATTGTTGTATAATAGTATGATTATATAAAGCAGGATGTAACAGCAGCCGTAATCTGTTTCATCACAGTGATATTGATACAGTGCTGTTAGACTCGTAGGACTCGATGATTTTCTGTAATACTGTAACCTCGATTCAACGGCAATAAGACACGGGCAGGCGAAGACAGGATATAGAGATACGGAAATACGGAAATGGCTCGGAAGTAACCGTTATCATCGACTAAACTGTAAGCATACGATGATCTGCTACCCTGATAGCTGTGTCATTATAACAAGCCTCGGTATATACACTAGCCTATCCCTTATCAAAAGAGAGTCTCTAGATATCGGCCAGGGAGTTGACGAGGTTAACAAGTATTACTAAATCGCAAATCAGTCTGTAACTCTACCGTTCTCCATCTTCATTGGTGCCCAAGGTTGCTTATCATTTGCATGTTGTGCGAGTGGGGGGCTCTGGGGTTCCGCCTGTGCTGCAACGTTTATTCATTATGTTGACAGGGGCTCTCAAAGAGATGACTGCATTAGGTATGCGAAGAGATGCTGCTCATCTACGTTTCTTATTAAGTTATTTCGTTAGTAAGTAAGTGCCGCAACTAGCCTACCCCAAGATAGGTTGGTGAGAGGTTGGGCTTGAGTTATACCGTTCTTGGCGCTCTATGCACAATGCCTCTTCTCCGACAAATAGGCAATAGATGAGCCAACTACTTACCTAACCTACCTAGAGTACGTGCGTGAACGCATCGCTATAATATGTGGTTAGACAGACAACTATTCGCTCTTCCCCCAAAGCCTCAATGTCAGTTCCTTTACCAGATTATCGCGGTGTGTAACAGCTTACCATCCATTCTCCCAAGTTCTCACCGTGAAACATCTCACAATTCTCTTATTAATTAACTCACCAGACGTCAGATCGCCACAGGACCGCAAGTAAGGCAGGGCTATATCTCTGTATTGCTTACAATTTCTCATCTTTGCTGCGACCGCGGATACTGCATACAAAGTCGCATCGCGAGCATGTCCGCCAAGCAAATACTCTGATTTTGCTAAGCGGAATCGTTGTTGAAAAGAAAAGAGCACCGAAGCTTTGCAGCATTAATCCAGACTTATATGAAAGCCTGCAATTATATCAATCGGTTACCAAGAAAAACAGACGTTGTAGCTTGTGAGAACATCGGCCAATTATCGTAAGTGAAGGGCGCCAGCCAGGCGCGTCAAACTGAAGCGACAAAGTTCACAATGCTAGTCAAGATAAAACTTAGGGCTTAGTAACTAAGAATCTACTCGAAGATTCACAGGTGCATGTATGTCACTCATCTAATAGGATAAACCAAGTACCTAGAGAGGTACCTGACCTGGCAGAACAAATTGATATGAAAATTATACACAGAACATCACCAGCCGAACTCTTAGTCTCCGTTCGTATATCAGTTAGTCGATTGGAACAGCTACCAACGGCCTCGACCCTTGATAATCAGCAGATCCGGTTGGTTGGCGATAATGCATATCACAACCCCTAGTTAGTTTCAGACCGTGACACGGCGATATGAATAGGGCTAATTCATGCATACCGTGGCCAGCTCCAGGCCCCCATGCGCCCAAGGGATCAAATAACGCCAGTTAGATGTTCCCGAGAGAATGGGAAGGAGGTGTAGCGCGCTCGAAGTTCATAGGTCGAAACTAATTAGAGCTGGATCGGTCGGTGTTGATGTGTGCTTTGGTGGCTTTACCAGCTGAAAGTGTGGCTGCGACCTTTATTCGGCTTTAACTTTAGAGCTGTTGCTGCTGGATACCTTCAACTATGCTATGTCACATCGAATCTACATGGCATTAACACCATAAGATATTGCTAAAAGGATATATATTGTATAGATATGTCTAGTTGGGTCCGCCACGCGGCCCTTCTCTAACGTTCGTACATGTATCCTGGTGCTTACCAAGGACACGGGTATCCTCAAGATTGGGTTGTTTCCGCTTGAGTAGCCTCGGTATCTTCTTCGGGCTTTTCGACGTAAGGAGGTGGGTCTAAGGGAGCATCATTCTTCTCAGTCCAGACTTGAGCGAGCTCTTTCTCAATCTCTTCACGACGCTGCCTCCATTGTTCAACTTGTGATAGCCGTTCGCGAAGTTCCTGTAGCTCTCGCTCTACTTGCATTTTTTCGCGTTCGGTTCCGATACGCTCAAACTCCCATTCGTCGCCATTCTCGCCTTGGCCGAGGGCAAGGTTGAAGGTGTGATATTTCTTGAGAGAGGCTCGAGTTGATATAGTTATCAAAGCTATAAGCTGTTAGCTTCACTTAATAGATTATCTGCAATATGCGACTCACTTATGCCCCTCTCTTTACAAGTTTCGTATAGAAGTCCCTCAACATCGCTAGATACTGCGCTTGTGCCCTCATCAATGATGGCATACTGAGGCTCGTGGTAGAGTAACCGTGCGATACCAATTCTTTGCTTCTCACCACCACTGAGCACATCTTTCCATTCCTTTCGCGTATCCCATCCGCCCTCGCGATCAGGTAGGTATCCGAGTTTAGCCGCTTCAAGCACCCGTTTCAAATCGTCCTCACTCTTGCGTTTAAGCCGCATGTCAAGCTCACCATCCGGATAGATAACCTGATCACGGAGGGTGCCGATACTGAGATACGGTCTCTGGGGCAAAAACATAATACCATCCTCACCAATTGATTTCGGTCGGCTGACCAATCCACGGTATACGGGCCATAGCCCTGCGAGGACTCTTGCGATAGCACTTTTGCCAATGCCGTTAGGACCTGAAATCAACAAGTGTTCGCCTCGACGGACAACAAGAGAAAGCGATTCAAGTAGCTCGTCGCCTCCATGAGGCCAAAGGCCTGGCGCAGTGATAGGTACGTGCTCCAGTCGAACGCCATCGAATCCTTTTTGGATAGTTCCTTGAACGTCAGATAGAGAATAGAGCTCATTTCCACTAGCGGGGGAAGTATGCATTGGCATGTACCCGATGAAGAGTAGAGATAAGGGTGTATACCCGGCTTGTGTATCCAGCCAACTCGGCGAGATCTTTGATGGAATACATCATGCGACCACCAGCATCCGCAAGCGAGAGCATGAGGCGTTTGTTAGTGATGAAATCCTTCATACGATTGCGCTCACGGCCGCCCTTCTCAGCGCTTTCAAGCATTTCCATCGCGCCTCCTAGGCCACCCCAAGCTGGGAGGAAGACTGGGAGAGATGACAAGAGGTACCCATATGCACTCCAGCTGTACTTTAAAATGAAATCCTCAAGAATATTATACCGGATCTTGAGCATATATATGCCCTCCATCCAATTCTTCAGTGATTTGAACTCCTTATTGAGGAATGTCTTTTCCATTTCGGCACCACCGTAAAATGCAACTTCCTCGGCATTAGCTATCAAACGGGCGTGTAAGCCCCTGAAGTCACCTTCTTTGCGGCCTTCTACAGCCTTTAACTTTCCAAAAGGTGGAGACACTCTTCGCAGAATGCTTGCCGTAAGGAAGTAATTGCTCAGAAGACCAGTCAGAGCTAAAGGACCTAAAGAGCGATACAGCTGGTAATTGAAAACACAGAGATCAACAAACGGTTTGCCGAGCGATGAATACAAATTTGCGGCTGAGGCACAGAAAAGAGTGAGATCTTGGGTAATAAACTGATCAGCACCTTGACCAACACCACCGTCCGAGTTAGATAACTTGTAATAGTTAAGATTATCGTTGAGATACAAGTCATGGATATATCGTGTTAATCGAGTGCGGAATGCGATTGACACCTTGGACTCGAGAAACTTGATCATTGAATTGGTGTAAGCGGCAAAACCACCTAGTCCACACCACTGTATAAAAGATTTAGTTCAACAAAATCAATATTGTGAGGGAAACGCGGCGGCTTACCTTGGCTATACCCCAGAGGAACTGTCGACCATTACCTGCGACCAAATCACGAACGATCTCGCCATCAAGACGCGCTACCACTAGTGAAAGATACGTGCGTAACATCAAGAATGCGCCGTGGCTAACCAGTAGCCCGGCCTCTTTACTCGTCCACCGAGGAATCATGATGCTCATCAAGCTCAGGAACTGATGAAGGAATGCGAGGTTCAAGCCGGGTTTTGTTTGCGCTGATGGGACGGTTCCATCACCGAGCCCAGAAACCTTGGGCGGGTTTAGGAAGAGGCGTCGATGGGCCTCGAAAGTCAAAGGCTTCGTCCTGTGAATGACTACTTTGGAGGTGCCATCCTTATAAGGAACATATATCGTCCGCGATCCATCTTTCCCCAGGAGCCAGGAATTGGTGCGCACAAGCTTGCGACCCTGTTCTTTCTCCTGTCTTCTTCGTTGCCACCATCTCCGACTGCCACCAGCGCCAAGGACGATAGACAAGGCCAGGGCAAGTGTAGCAATAAGTCTGGTCCGGCGCGAAGTCTTCCGGAAGCGATCTTTAACGAGATTCTTGTATTTGTCGATGAAAGCGACGAGGATGTCTTCGGATGCCGAATGGCGAAGGGTGGACTGCACCGCCATATTGGCTGGCGCGTGACGTCAATTAGGAACGGTCTAGCAGGAGAAGCGACGTAGCCATCGGCCGCATCAAGCCTGTCATAATTATCGAGTCATAGATAGATAAATAGGATAGATTAATGGTTGTGGATGTATCGCAATCGGCCGTTGGACTGTTGGCGGAGGAAATAGGGAGGAATGGCAGAATGGGAGAAACGATCAATGAAGATTCGTAGGGTTGTACATCATAACAGCAACCTTCTTTCCATGTGATCGATCTCGCCTCGGTATCAGCTCCCATTCCGTCAGTGGAGCTTCAGCCACAATTACCCCGAGCTTCTGATGGCAGCTAACAGGTTATGATGGGGCCGGTGACTTGTGGCTGAGCTACCGAGGTGACTTGTGGCTTGATTCAGACTCCGCTCCATTTCCGCCTCGTGTTCCCCACACTTCCTACGTTGGTGTACCTTCGCAGTACTGAGTACCGTATTTTGCAAGGGAGGCGTTGTTTTACGACAGTTATGGTCAGGTACCTACGTATTCGCTATAATGCCGTGTTACAGTTGTCTGTTGTGCTTGGGTTTCACAGACTGGTATGTAGGCAGGTAAGTTAGTAGGTTAGTGGTTCGGGAAGAGGGATAGGCCGTCTTTGCATATATCTTCTCGAAGTTATTTAGGTTGTAACCAGCCATCATGCGTCCCCTCCCACTTGGCCGCCATTTGGTCTTCACCGATACCCGCCTTATCCAGACGATCTGGGCCGCAGTAGTGACCGCCGGCATGAGTACCGGTACTATAGTGTAGGTACTTTGTAGATATACCAGCAGTAAACTGGTGAAAATAGAATTCCGAGGGTACTGCTGGGCAGTGTCCTGGGGCATGCATTGGTGTGTCCAAGACCTCTCCACCTTAGAGCTGCCTACTTACACTGGAGTTGTTCTGCTACACCTACACTAATGCTGTCGGGACCGGGATTGCTTCTACTAGTAGTATAGGTGCTCCAGGCCCCGTCTGAGTGGTGCGCCGGCGGACAAGGCCCACAGCTCGCCGTCACCGTCCTGCATGGCTAAGCGCCTATCTTGATTGTCTAGCCAATAGGAGAGAAGAGCCACACCCTCTGCATCTTACTCGCCAACTCCTTCACATTCTTTAGCCTTGAGATGGATCTCGTGCCGGGGGGTAGGTAATTCCTGCCCATCCTTTTCAGCTTGAGAGCAGTCATAGCATGTTGGTGGTTGTCGCTGTACACTCCTAGTGTATGTGCTGTAGCGTATATTTACTGTAGTAGTAGTATGATGAGAATACCTTCTAGTTCGCGTGGTGGGTGAATAAACCCCATGCGTTACCGTGTTATCACATTATTAGTATTTGAACGCTGCTCGTTATAATGTTGGTTTGGTCATATGCTATACCTACTACCTACTTATGTAGTGTAGTGTAGGTATTAATATTGCAACGGTAAGCTTTGACGCAGTGACTTGCCTACACTAGGTACCTACACTACCCACACTAGTAGTTGAATACAGTGTCAACAGGCAGCCAAGGTATACCGTAAGATAGTGGTGTTCTCATTCTCTTGGGTACCTACACTACACTACCTAGTGTGGATGGTACTAATAACATTTATAGCACAGTACTCCCTCGGTATTGTCTACATACTTGGTAATCATCTGGTTCTTTTGTACTTGAAAATAATCAACAACAAGTAAAGATATGCAGACAGCTAGGTATACCTAGGTCTATATTATCGCATCTATCTATAGTGTGGAAGGCATATAGCGATTCCGTGGCTTCTGAAACGAAACCCGCCAATGGAACCGAAATTGTACAAGTGGATGAATAAAAACGAAATATTACCATCTGAGGCTAGTCTAGGTGCTAGGTTCCGTCGGCTGAGATGAGGGAGGTGTCGGCTGGCCACTGGAGATTAAAAGGCTGGAAATGTTGGTAAATGTGGGCACAACCTCACAGGTAATAAAATAAGGAACGGATCGTTTGATATTATTTGATAGCATTGTGGAGTGGAATTGGCACAAAATGTTAACAGTTCCTAGCAGCATTTAGTACCCCCTTCCGGAGCTAACCACTGGTGCACATACCACGCCCCAAAGAAGCATAGTCATCACCAGTCTAACCGCTCAAGGCACTGATTTGGCACTGATTTGGTGCCCCCTAATCCCCCAAATCACACCCGGCTCCCAGTGAACTTTCACTTCATTAAGGTAGCATCGTAGCAGATTAGGTAGGGGCGCTAACGGCTCGCACCCAGCGGCCCTTTTCCTGACCTCCTCGAGCCGCCTCCTTCCCCATCCCGTCCCCAGCCTTTTGCAGCAGGCAAAGACCTCCTTTCGCGTCTACATTCAATCATTGCTGTCTCCTCGGATCGCCAGAGATATTGTCGCATCGTCAGGGTTGTTTTCTTCGCGCATCGTCGCCACGGCCGAATCTTTCCCACGCCGCCAACAAGGCCATTGACCCCATCATTAGGCGGTTGGGCAGCTCAAGTATGTATGAATCAATCTGTCTACCTATCTACCTTGGCGGTCTGGATTTGCGTGAAGCGATGGCCAGTTGTTACTGCATTGTGTCCATCGGCCCCAGCATGTTTGTTTGGTTTGTCAGGCAGTCGAAAAGTGTGTTTCGATCATGTTCGCGCACCTCTATCCGACTGTAGTCAGGGGATCATGTGCGCGGGTCTATGTTCTCTTTTCAATACCACTCCCCGCCTATCAGCCTCATATGCTCCTAAGCATAATTGTCTCTCTACATTTTTCTTGGTTAATTCATCATGCGACAAGGTCCTGCCAGCTAATTTACACATTTTAGTCCGAAGACAGCTCGCGCTCGTCATCGAACCCTCTCTCCTCCCCCACAGAGAATGTCCCGAGGTGTTAGCCAGAGCAATCAGGCAGAGCAACGAGTATCCAAGGATAAGGCTATGTTTCAGCCCGAGGACGAGTCTAACTCAACAAAAAGCCGAGGTCATTTAACCCCCCCGTCGCGTCCGTCATCTCAGAAGATAGAGCCGTCGTCAACAACCACTGGACTCACCGGCACTCCTGCGAGTGAATCCCGACATAGTACTAGTAGACACTCGAGAGACTCGAGACACAGTATGTTGGGCCGACGTCGAAACGGTAGCGCCTCTACCAACCGCTCAGCTGCGGCAACCAACCCCACGAATACTCCCGCTTCATCACAGCCCAACTCCCCAGCTGGAGTTCTGCAAAGGCGGAAGAAAGGCGGGCTTCTTTCGCTACTTGGCTGCTGTGGCGTGCCGGACAATGCTAACACTCCCGAGGGCGGAGAGGAACCCCTGCCTTCTCACAAGTTAGATAAGATTCCTCAGCGGCCATTGACATCGAGCCGGAGGACTGTAACTCCGTCAGAACAGACAACCGGTAGTAAATCCCAGATCTACGATAAAGAAAAGGACCCTCAAGCACAGAGCGGGCAGTCGGTCCAGGAAACAACAAAATCTGCAAAGCGTGCCTCGCAATCCACAGCAGCTGATCAGCCAGGTGTTGGTGGTCAAGAGAGTGGATCCAAACAAACTACCCTTGTAGTTGCGCCTAGCCCTAGTATCACCGTCAATCCTCCATTACCGGATAACCATGATACTGAGGTATCAAGAGACGAGGGTGCGGATTCCAAAGACGAGGATGGGGATTCAGAAATGCCCGATGCCGATTCCACTACATCACAGCAAGTGAAACTTCCCGTGGCCGCTACTGAGGACAGTTATCCCAAAACAGTCCCTCCACCCCCACCGCCGCCAATAGCGAATGAAGAACCAGTTGCCGTTGATGAAGAGAGGGTTGCAGCGGCGGAACAACCAGAACAAAAATTCCTATTGCCTCCTATTGAACAACGCTTCAAAGGCCGTAAATGTCTTGTCTTAGATCTTGATGAGACTTTGGTTCACAGTTCTTTTAAAGTCAGTCCCTATGTCCATCCGAAATCCCTGGATAGAAACTAATATGTTCTAGATACTACACCAAGCCGATTTCACGATACCCGTTGAGATTGAAGGGAACTACCACAATGTTTACGTGATCAAACGACCTGGAGTAGACCAATTCATGAAGCGCGTGGGGGAACTCTACGAAGTCGTTGTTTTCACGGCGTCTGTGTCTAAGGTATGTGACGTGCTCTCATCCTTGAAATACCATATCTGACAATAAGCAATATAGTACGGTGATCCGCTGTTGGACCAGCTTGATATTCATAAAGTTGTCCACCATAGATTATTCCGCGAAAGCTGTTACAACCACCAGGGCAATTACGTCAAGGACTTGTCACAAGTTGGGCGTGATCTCAAAGATACAATCATTATTGACAACTCGCCTACATCATATATCTTCCACCCCCAACATGCTGTTCCCATAAGCAGTTGGTTCTCGGACGCACACGACAACGAACTATTAGATCTAATACCCGTTCTCGAGGATTTGGCTGGATCTAACGTCCAGGACGTCAGTTTGGTTCTCGATGTCACTCTTTGAGCAATAGCTCCCAACCTTTTTCTTTTGCTCAATTCCAACACAAACACATCACAACATCGCAGACACTTGTTATCATAGCGGAAGGCGTTCTCGGCTTTGACCACCCTGACACTTGGTGTAGATGTACTGTTTAATACTATATAAAAGAGGCGGACTGATGCCCAACCAACCCTAGAGTTCTAACCTGCACAAGAGATGGCGGACTCTGTATAGCCAATGACTGGCCGGGATACCTTGGACCGGTGAAAGAAAAGGATGAGGCTACTTCTGGAAAGGCCGTCATATTCAGGCTACATTGGTAGGGCCGTAGGCATGGTGTAGGGCGGGGGTCATCTAAAATTGGGACTTTCGAGACGGGTGACAAAGCGACAACGCATTGCTCATATAGAGTCTAGCGATGAATCTCTCAGAGGATTCCCATTACGGTTGCACAGCTTTGTCCATTTCTTCGGTACCTTTTTTTGTTTTCTTTCTCTTTTTTTTTGTCATTTATTTACTATTCCCCCCATAACTTTTTTTTCCAGCCACGGCTACACTCCATTCTCATAAGCCGTATTTATACGCAGCACCAAGGACAAGCAGGGCGGTGTGCAAGCAGCCAAGTGCTTTTAAGAGGGCAAAAGCATAGCCGAGCACGGATGATCAGCATCATAATTGAGCGATTTGTCTTGTAGAGCGTGTCACCTAGCTAGAGGGCGGGAGAGCCTACCCAAATTAAGCGCAAGCATGTGAGGCCAGGGAGCGCAGTGGGTCAGGTGGAGGATATAAGCCTGGAACAATAGGAGAGCTTTTTCTAGCTCAGGCGCCAATGATTCGCAAATTGATACTCCCGACTTATATCTCGTACTCCGTGGTTTCGGGCGAGTGAAATCCTTCTGTATAGTGTGTATATTAGTAGTAGTAGTAGTAGTAGTAGTAGTAAACTGCAAATAACCCAGCTCAATATTTAGGTGGTTCATTCTCTATCAAATACGTGAAGGTGCTAAGGTGAATATGTGGTAGAATTCTTACTCGTCGCCTGCAACTTAGCACTATTAGCATGAAAGTATAGGGCATGAGAATAAACACGTTTAAGAAATAATATCGAAGGCTCCGAGCATGATACTTATATTTGGAGGTTTGGTCAAGTGGAAACGAACTCTCTATTCTAGTCTATTCCAATCTTCAAAGGAATTGCAGGGAATATTTCAATGCTGGAAGTTTCCTCACCCAATGAACGATGGATATGTAGATCAGTTGTAATATATATATACTCAGTCATCTCGCAAGCCTCGAAAATATGGTAGTAAAACGGCCTATCTATTCAAGTCATTCAAGGTAGTAAAACGGCTTATCTATTCAAGTCATTCAAGGTTGTCTAAGGTATATGTACAAAAGAGTAATAAGAGCAGGAATGCATTTAAGCAGTTGAATGGAATGAACCGGGACCTGGATGATCAATACTCCGCTATCTAATTGTTAACCAGTCATCTGCCGCCAAGGTTTCCCGCCAAGCAGTAGATCAGGTGGCTTTGCAGGAGACGGCTTTTCCAAGGCGCAACTGACTGACTGACTGACCATCACCTCCTGCTATCGGCCACGACCATTGTCACTGGAGGCTGATACCCTTCTCTTCGCCCTAAGATTCTCGCCACGCCCTATTTGACTTCTATTCTATTTCTCTTTTCATATCTCATATCTCATATTAGGGGTCATACTCGGAGGCATGATGCTTCCCTTAACGGTGCGGCGAATCGCCACGACCGCACCTCAAGCGTTCGCACCTACGGCGTCACGAGCAACCGCTGCGCTCACTATCAACAGCACTCTCAACAGCAACACAAGATGCAGCCAGCGGAGGCGATACTCATCGTCGAAACCATCCAGCCCGAATGACTCCCCGAAGGGCTATGCGGCCGGCCAGGTGACGGCAAGTCCGGCACAGTCAACAAAACAAAGCGGCGAGAAGCGGAGGCGCAAGGCCAAAGATTCGAGCACACAACGAAAGCTTCCTAGCGTCCCCAGCACACAAGACGTGCCACAAGAGGGTATGGAATTCTTATAGCGGCCCTATCGCCCTCGGTCTTCAGCAGGATACTGACTTACTTTCGCTACCTAGCCCTGGCCTTAGCAACCTTCTTCTCGCTTCACCGGCCTATCTCTGTAACACACAGCTTTCCCAAGACGATAACGGACGACGCCTTTGCGCAGATCTTCGCCCAGCGCACGAAACCTGCCACGCACAACAAAGTCGTGTCTACGCTGACCCGAGCTATCAACCAACTCGAGCAGCCTATGCAAGGGTTGAGCATTGCGAGCCAACAAGTGACCGACGCCTCGGCTTCTCACGGCATGAACAGCGATCCCATGCAGCAGGTTAGCATAAAGCATGCAGATGGCACCGAGTCCAGCGTATACGTGCAACTAGACCACATGTCTGGACAATTCCTTCCTTTCAACCCGCCCCCGATACCCAAACCACTTTCGGGCAGCGAGGTTGAGGCTGCGGCTGAGTCCGAGAATGCAGCAATGGCGCAATCAGAACAAGAGGCGGCATTACAGCAAGAGCCTCAGACCCGCATCTACAAGGCCATGATCACGCTCGAGGAGACGATTGACGAAAACGGCAACTCCCACATCACGGCCCAT
The DNA here is from genome assembly GCA_902806585.1 of Xylaria hypoxylon. NCBI lineage: Eukaryota > Fungi > Ascomycota > Sordariomycetes > Xylariales > Xylariaceae > Xylaria > Xylaria hypoxylon. Next base: position 5,736,977 of record CADCXB010000001.1, read on the forward strand.
ACCCCCCAGTTGATCGAGAACAATGCCGGTGATGCTACATTTGAAGTCCCTAACCCGCCTCGCTCGTTCCTCGAGCGCATGGCATTGCGCGAGATTAAGCGTGAGCAAGTCCGCGGTCAAGCCAACGGTATGCTCACCATCAGCGTTAAGCGCCAGCGAAAGCTGAAGATGAAGAAGAAGAAGTATAAGAAGCTGATGAGACGGACACGAAATGAGCGCCGAAAGCTAGATCGTGTCTAATGCACTGCTCTTGTCGTCAGCCAGTGCCGGGAGAAGCACTTGGTGCGCGTTGTGTGGCATTCCTGTACATAGCTATTGCTCTGAAATACGAGACGAGCACATATCGCCAGTTCCTTGTTCATCTACTCGGCTTGAGGATATTGCCTACGACTTTCATCTGGTGTATGGAAGAGAGAGGCAATCGTATAATAGAGGAAGATGTGTTTTCTCCTTTGTTTTAGGCATTCTTGCATTCTCGCACCCTCTGCTTCTGCGCTTCTTCAAGGAAGCAGGAGCGATCATCGATCCATAGACGCTGTTAGACTACTGCCGTTCATGGCGCTAACTATCGCGGCAAATATCCAATTAACACAATCTCAACCTTGCATGATATATAAAATTTGCGCGTTTTGCTCCATCCTTACATACTATGATATATCTGACGAGAAGAACCTTCTACTTGAGTACATAACATGGAGTTGTTCATGGTCTTCTATCTAGTAAGCTAGGATGCTCGATCGACTAGAGATTTGACGGGAGCCTCGACCATGAGCTCGAGCAGCGACCATACTACCTCGGCTGCCGCTAGTGTCGTCGTCTCCCCGCGCGTGTCGTATACCGGGGCCACCTCGACCACGTCGGCGCCGACGACTTCGAGCCCGGTCAGTCCATCGAGGATGGCGAGGAGCTCGCGTGTTGACCAGCCGCCGGGTTCGGGGGTGCCCGTTGCTTTTTAGGGGAAAGACGTGGGTTAGTAAGTAGTTTCGTTCCATTAACTACGAATGCAGGTAACCCATCGCTTTCGTCATCACGAGCCCTAATACAGGAGAAGATTGATGTTTGCGGGATTTCATATTTCAAGGGTCGATTGAATGGATTTGAGCACGCTGATTGTGGTAATGATGGGGAGTTGTAGAGATGGAAAAGAGGGGCAGAAAGAGAAGGCGGTAATACCAGGTGCAAACGCAGGATCTAGCACGTCGATGTCGACGCTGATGTACACGGGCCCGGTGACGCGGTCGCGTATCCGCGATACGATTCCCGATACCCCGAGCCGGTCGAGGTCTCGTGCCGTTAGACGTGCGAAACCACAACGTTCGTCGTTCTGGATGTCGCCTTTGGGCCTCACTAGCGGGGCTCGGATCCCGGCGTGGATCGAGGTATTGTGGATTAAACCCTGCGATGAAACAATAAATAAGGTCGCTTTATGCGGTGAGATGTGGTATGATCATTCGACGAAGAGGAGAGGGGGAGAGTGCATACCTCTTCATGCGCGATGTGGAGGAACGTGCCGTGGTTAAGGTCGCTATGAGTACGTAAGTGAGTTCAGGGCCTATGCCAGCATTTGCGCCCCATGGAGTCTCACGCGTAGTCTGATATTCCACCGCCTGAAAACTGTGAGCTCGCGTCGTGATGGATGATGGATTCTAAACTTACTGATCACCGAAGGGTCCCATGTATCTAAACACTGTCAGCTTATGGCGTCCTTTAATGGCAAAGATGGCGAAACAGAGAGACTTGCCGACTTACCTAGATGACTGTCAAAGTGTATGACAGAAACCTGTCCCCAGTGCTTGTGCACCGACCGCAGTGCCGGTAGCGTTGTCGTGTGATCCCCGCCGAGCATGATGATTCTGGGTGTCACCGAGTAACTCTGGTTGGCAGCTTTTCTCCCCGAGACGACCTACGGAAACGAGGGTGAACACCATATCGCGCCATCGTCTACGAAGGTTCACAGCATCTTCAGGCTGTAGTCGCATACCTTGTGGCCCTTAGTCAGCTGGGCGAGCGCGTAGTTATTGTCGAGAACCGTCAGGGGCACGTCGCCGCAGTCCACGACGGTGGCCCAGGACTTGAGCGCATTCTTGCCTACGAATCTATCAGCGTGTGTTTCCTCCTCAATACTCCCGGCACTGCATGTTTGCGAAATAGTACGAATTGACCGACCCGTGTAGACACTCCATGCGAAATCGGCATATTTCCTCTGGCTACTCGCCCGGATCCCCCGAGGACCGTAGCGAGCTCCCGGCCGAGCTGTAACGCCCTGGTGTATTTCTTAACATCCGTCTTCACGCCGTAAAGTTCCATAAGATGCCGGTCAATGTAGGAGTTAGACTAGATACTAACAGTGTCGAACGGTGCGCCGAGAATGGCAACGTCGTACTTCGTACCCTCAGCCGCGTCGTCCGAGAAACAGTTGACGTACGGGATTCTGGCGTACGTGTTCAATCCGCTGAACTGGCTCCCATGCACGATATCGACATCGTCGTCGGTTAATCCGCCGAGCGGCTTCTGGGCCGTCGAGTAGCTTGGGGCGTGCGGAAATTGCCAGGCTCTAGCTTGAGAGACACCCAATAGAGCAGTCCCCAGTAACCGGAACACTGCTGGCCTCATTTTATACTGCGAATATATGGCCTTAATGGATTGAGGTGGCTCTCGACTGCGGGGGAGACTAGTACGAGTTGTCTCCGTACCTAGTCACGAAGTTGTGAAGGGTTAGATCGCGGGGTTTGCGTGCAGCTGTTGTCATATCTTATCTTAACTACCCACATGGTAGTTGATAAACATGGCGATTCTGAACCACCTCAAGCCAAGTGTAGGTAGATAGTTTCGAATTATACTTTTTTTGAAACCTCTATGAAACCTATGGAGTTCTCCTTCTACCAAATGCTCAATACATGTTTTTGCAAGGGACGAGATATCCCCTAGTCTAGTCAGATAGTTACTCTTGCCAAGCATTGCATAAGTCGTTCTGGAATGAGGAGGCGAAATGAACACCACCACAACCTCGGTCGTAGATGCTATTGCCGATTACCTAGGTTATTATAGGTTTGAACAGGTAGGCTCGAACTGTTCGAACTGTACGAACCGTACGGTACCTAGGCAAGGACTCGGTCTACGTGCCCTTTAGACAATGTCTCCACGGCCTAGCCTACGCTCTATACCCAATGCCACTCTCGTCCTTGTGCTGTGTTTCTCTCCGATCTCAATTTCCTTTCCCTCTTGGTATCTGTATCTCAAAATATTTCACCTCCTGCATATTTCTCTCGGAGCCACTCTCTTCATCTTATAAGCCTTCACCTTGAGAGATACTCTAGGCTGAACCTCGGTGATCCAGAGTCACAACCCCCCGGGATCTCGGAAGAATAATGTCGTCTAGAGTTCGTCTCTGGCCACCTCAAAATGGCAGAAAAAGCGTCGTCAGCGACGTCGAATCCGATCCAGGTAGCCCAGCAGGTAGCCTGCCGAGTGATGAGCCTATGCCATCTGTACAGGAGTTTGGACGTACTCTACGCTCAACCCTCGCTTAGTGGCAGGGAGAGTATATGTACTGGTGAGTATTCTAGGGGTTTTTGTTTCCATATTCTACATGCTCCTACATGCTCACGAACAACGCCCCAAAGTGAGTCGAATCTCGACTATAAAATGTAACTTCTAATTTCTGGTCTCTTATAGCATAGTGTGCCTTGCCGCTGCTATAGCACTCGTCCTCCTCCTATCCGCCTTCAACGGCAAGCTTGAGCCGAATTGGAGCGGCAATATTCAACTGGGCACAGTCCTGATAGCGATTATGTCCGTGTATCGCCTCGCCCTCAAAGCTATCGTCGAAACCTGTGTTAGCCAAGGGGCGTGGATTTGGGTATCAGGTTTCCGAAAGGGAAAGACGGAAGCGAAACTCGAGGACTTCAAGATGTTCGATGAAGCCTCGCGCGGGTTATACGGTGCACTTGTGCTCCTTTGGCGAATGAGAGCAAGGTTCGTGACGTGCCTGGCCCCCTTTAGCCTTTCTGCTCACTAGTATAGTCATTTCGCCTGTGTCGGTTCCTTGATCACAATTCTAATTCAGGGCTTCGAAACCTTCTCTTCTCAGATGGTTACGTATACGGAGATTCCAACTGTACTTGACGGTAAGGCGGGTTTGGACACCCACCCGGCGCCGGCACCTCCAAGGTCCGAATCTGTAAGTTATTCCCAAAAGTCTTTTCTTCTTCCAGAGCACTTATATGTGAGGTCTGAGACGACGATTACTAGCCCTAACCGTCGCAAGTGGCAAAATATTGCATCCAACAGTTTCAGTGGTAAATGTTCCTGTCGTATCCGGGCCTGGATTTTGCCCCCCTAACCTTTCTTAGAAACGTCCTTGATGCTTTCAACCAAGGCCGCCGTGTACAACGGCATCATTGCTTCTGCTGCTGTCCCAGACATACCCGTGCACTGCGAGACAGCGAATTGCAGATGGCCAGTTTTCCCATCACTGGCAGTCTGTGGCGCTTGTACTGGGTCGCTTTTCAGCACATCATGCGATTCACAGAAAGGGTGCAGTTACTCGATGCCTTCAGGCACTTCCATATATAACCAGCCAGGCGCCCCATTTGAATATCATTTCACAGTTGCACCCTCGAATGGATCTTCGACTTTCCCTAGTGAAAGCTCTAAAGCGATCATCTCCATCTTTGATATCATGTCATCAGCGAAAACGCCCCGAGACAACACGGTTCAAGCATACCAGTGCGGGTTATGGTTCTGCCTTCGGAGCTACAATGTGACAGTCACAAATGGGGTCGTGGACAGATCTGTGACAGTGGAATTGTCGAAGTCAGACTTCGCACCAAAAAATAGCGCTCATTACGACGAATACTTTTTCTTAGACATTCCGCCAGAAATGAACGCTAAACAGCATACGCGCTATTCGATACCGTCAGACTCTCTCCGAACCCTAAGAGCATTCATGGATAAGCTGACGCTGGGAAACGCTTCACAAGTGACGGGCGACGTGACTTATGATACGGACTGGATACAGGCCATGGATACAGCTGCCAAAGACCTCTCCAGTCTTTCTAGTTGGATATCAAGACTCGCTCTCAGTTTGACCACTGACATTCAGCTCACCGGTACGGTGCGGCGGCCCAACAGGGACTCCGAGTATAGCGGAAAAGCGTATATCATGGCTCCACGCGTTGAAGTGCACTGGTATTGGGTAGCATACCCAGTTACCTTGATGATTTTCGCCTTTGTGTATCTCATGCAAACCGTCTGGAGGACGGCACAGGACCGGGTCTGCGCGTGGAAGACCGATTCGCTTCCGGTGAGCCGTTTATTTACTCTCTACGCACTGTTCAGAAAAGAAGGATCTGCTCATTTCGGCGCATCTTACCCCTGCTCTCTTCTGTATACTCCGTCACTCCGAGGCACACAGTAATTGCATGAATATACTGACTTCGATTGTCTAGATGCTGTTCTGCCATGTTTCGAAGACTATCCATGCACAGGTTCGTGATGGAATGGATGCGCCCGAGGGTCTCAATTACCGCGTCGGTCGCACAGAGGTTGAGTTGGTTCGCAAGGATAACGGCGAGTGGATATTCACGGAACCGAGATACCATTGAGTAGAACGAACTTCGTGGCCTTTGAACGGTCGGCCGTGCGCTAGGTATGTTGAAACAGGGTACTAGGTTAGGCAAGTTACTGGACGTTTCGTCTTTGGCTCGTCTTCGGGCTTGTCACTCGATTCGACCAACTATAATGCACAAGTCAGTCAGCCTTTAACAACCACCTGCGCATCTTTTACTATTAATTGTGTCACCTGGCAACAGCTGTACGGTCTTAAGATGTTTAGCTTAGATGTTTAGGCTGTAAGACAAGTACCGACCTTCATAACCGGTAGTCGGTAACTGAACAACGACCGACGGGAGTTTTGTCGGGAAGTGTACTGCGATTTTGATTTTGCCATTGCCCAATCGGCATTATCCGCTGTTAAAAACGAACCGAAGAAGGAACTTTGAGATCACTTGAGCATTACTAACCCAACAATAAGCTGTCTTCAAGGTACACTAAAGCCTTTCTTTGAGCGGTTTTTTCTATCAAGTGACCATACGCTTTGATTTGCTACCTATAGTGCCTAGGAGCTACTTTTATGGCTTCACACTATTCATCGAGTTGGGTATAATATCGAGTTGGGTATAATATCGAGTTAGGTATAAGATCGAGTAGGTATCAAGTATCAGGTAGCGGCTCATCTGGATCCAACCCCTTAGATAGACTCTATTGTGGATTACATAGCATGCATCTTCACCGGCTAAGCCAACCCGATACTGTACACTAGAGATATATATACAGTACTGTAAATGCAGCAATCTCACAATTTGACATATGGTATTGTGGATACTCATAGTGTAGTTGTGTTGAGTCCTTCAAGCTCTGCTCAAGTCACATCCCCTACCTACCTTATATACTACGTAGTGTATCTTGCTAATCTTTACCTAGCATTATTCCCGAGTCCGGGATGGCCGGAGAACGGCCAGACTTCAAGAGGCAAAGCGTCAGTGCCAAGCGGCTTCGGCCGTCTCACTGCACATACTCCAGTATAACATTGTCGTGGCTTTTTCTCTCTTGCCTTGTTAAGTTGTTCGACTGACTTATAGCATGTCGGCCCTAGTCCAGATCAAGATTACTAAACTACCCCGAGGTCAATACTAATAGGATTACTGGTTCTCATGAGCCATGTGGTTTGATGTAGGTGGGACATCGTCAACTAAACTAGGTACTACCGCCTAGTATGCCTTAGTGTAGTCCAGACTCCAGATCTCTCCATATCTCTCCATCAAACCCCAGAATCCAGAATCCGCCCAAGTCCGTCCCTTGACAATCTTTGGAGAAACCCCCACATCCCATGCACTTCCCCAATCTTTGGTCTTTAGCTATTTTCTCGATTTCTAAGTCTCTTTCTGGGGGTGTCGAAACATTTCATTATCACCACCGTGTCGTCTTTTAGATGCCCTGCGACGATGGATTCAGTAGCAACCTCGGAGTCTGTAGCACGCACGACCCGGCCTCCCCACAAGACACGGAAGAGAGCCGCTAAAGCATGCCTCTCCTGCCGTGCTCGCAAAGTGCGCTGCGATGTGTCCCAAAGGGGGAGACCGTGTATGAATTGCTATCTTGACAACGAGGCCTGTGTTGTGACAAGCCGGGCCTCGAGGTTGTAAGTGGAATCATCTCTTTCGTAGCATTGTTACTTTACGATTGACAATTCCATCTTAGCCGAAAAGGAGAAGATAACGAGGGTACTCAAGTGTTGTATCCGCCGGATCATATGGATGACTGTGGCCACGAAAGTATGACGGATGAAGCCGTAACTTCAGGGGTCAACGGCGAACCCACTTCACCACAGGCGGAACTTGTTGACGATCCTCACATTGTTGAAAATACACATGCATCACACGTTCCTGGCTTTGGGGGAAATTCACAGGCAGAAATACAACAGCAGGGGCAGCAGCAGCAACAGCAACAACAACAGCAACCGCACGCCGGATTTAATGGGTATCCTCAATCGGGATTCAACCGGCCACTCAACACAACACAGGCATTTAATAGTGAGTAAAAGCAAACTTTCGAATCATCTCCTCCTAACAGACGTGACAGATGCATCATCAATACCACCGCAGAGCTTCAACATGTTAGGGAATCCAGAGCTCCCCCTTTGGGTCGGTGAGCAGCAAATCGCGCTCAACGCAGATATCACCTACTCATACTATCAATTCCTTACCATCAGCAATCTTCATAATGTAATACCTCATGACGTGAATTTCCTCGAATCCCAAGGATGTCTCAGAATACCCACACGAGCGATCCTCGATGAATTCATGCAGCAGTACTTCCTGCATGTCCATCCCCTACTGCCTTTTATCAACGAAGGCCACTTCTGGAATCTCTACTGCCATCAAGGCAGTATAAGGCCAGACGAAAAGATGTCTCTGCTTGTCTTCCAGGCGATGATGTTCTCTTGTTGTAATGTGAGTCGAGTTCTTCATGTCTCTCTGGAAACAAGACTAATTTTATAGTTTGTTTCGAAAAACAGCATTAAGGCCTTGGGGTTCCCCGATATCCGCACTGCTAGAGCGACCTTATATCGGCGCACAAAGGTATTTACGAATATCTACCCAAAAAGCGCATTCTAGATCTAACGGATGCAGCTCTTATTTGACTTCGATACCGAATCATCCCTTATCTGCCTCGCCCAAGCCGCGCTGCTGCTTACGTACTGGGCCCCGAACTGGTCGCTCGCCACGAAGAAACCCAACACGGCTTGGCTTGGTGTTGCGGTACAGAACGCGAAGAGTGCAGAGGCACACATATACTCGGCCATGCCCACGTTCTGTCCTGTGACGGAGCCAATGGAGTACAAGAAACAAAATTCCTTGAAACGCCTGTGGTGGTGCTGCATTATCCGTGACCGTTTAATTTCCCTCGGTATGCGGCGGAGCATCCAAATATCTCGAGCACATTTTGATGTGGGCTCAAATAGCGGCTTTGGACTCTCAGACCTGGCAGAGGAAGTTGGGCAGTCAAGGGTGTATAATCCAGAGACCAAGCGACGCCTGATCGAGATATTTGTCCAACTCGGTGAACTTTGCTCTGTGTTGACGGATCTACTGACCCTCGTCTTTCCCCTCGATGATGTCCCGGGCTGGGGTCGACTCAACGGAATCAAAGGCGCTGAAAAAGTACGAGAATGCAAAGCAGCATTGAGGAGATGGTACAAGGCAGCGACTCTTCGCTTCCCCATGTTTGGTGGAAGTAACGCATCAAGCAAAACGACAGGAGATAAACATCTTCGGCATGATTCGGTAATACTATATACGAATCTGACGTACATGTTCTACCAGTAAGTTCCCTCGTTTCCGAAACAACTCTCTGAGAATAATCACTTACAATTATACCTCAGTTCTGCACGGGCAGCGCTGTGTCATCATGAGGTATTGCAGGCAGCCATGGCATCTGCCTCGCCGAATCTAAACAGCAGTGTCCGCGGATTCTCGAACGTCTATGAAAGCCGACACGAGCTGCAAGACGCCGCCTGTGGCGTGACGGAATGTCTGAATGAATTGATACAACGTCGTCTTGCCCGCTGGCTGCCCATCAGCGCGTAAGTGGCCGTGAAAGACCAACGTGGCTTAGACACACACACTGACTTTTTAATGCAGAATATCGTGTACGGCAATGCCATTGGTGCTGCATATCATCGACGTGAAGCTCTTATCCCAGAACAAGCGAAGCAGAGCGACGCCGGACGAGAAGAGGCGGACAGCGCTCAAACAGCAGAGACTCAATGTCCTCATCGAGGCTATGAAGACTTATCAGCCACAGTACGACGGCGTGGACTATATCAGCGAGACGATACGACACATCGTGAACCTCGCACAGATAGACCCTCCGAGTAACTCCGCAAACAACACGCCATCGTCAATCACGGCGGCGTCCCAGGATCCTGCGAACAGCATGCAGCCGATCATCTCGGACTGGACAGACATACTAGCCTCCAACCCCGGCTCCTATCTCCGTCTCTCCATGACCATGGATATCAGCATTAGTAAAGGCAGACTAGCCAAAGAGACCGACTTCCCGGTTAAGTTACGCGGCATCTTCGCGCACGGGTTCAGCCCGATCCGAGCGCTCCTCGCAGGGAACCACGCGAGAATACCACCCGCTTTCGCCACGGGCTCGCCGGCACCAGCGCTCTTCGCACCGGATCCGACGGCACATATACAGCCCGGCAGCGTGCACTCGGTGTCATCGGACGAGGATTCCACATCGCCGGGTTCAACGGACAATTCAGGCGGAACCCTCGAGAACAACAACGAGATGACATCGGAATCACCCCCCTTCCCGCCTCCTGGGTCCGACGGCGCAGACGCGGACTTGGCTATGCACATCCACACGGACATGTTCGTCGATAGCGGCGGGCCCATGAGTCTCGACATCGACTACACGCTAACGGCCGACGCATACGTGCTCGAAACCAACACCGATAGCAACAGCAACAGCAACGATGGCGACGACGATGGCGCGAAGAATAAACCCGAAATCAACGACGAGAGCGGCGGCGGCGGCGGCGGTAATATGTATGACGACGCAGGCAGAGAAGTAGACTGGATCGCGTGGGACGACGAGGGAGACGGCGCCGACGCAGGCGACAAGGAGACTGCGCGCGTCCTGCTCGACGCGATGCGCGACGACGCCTTTCTCTGCGCCGTGACGGGATAGGCGCAGCGCATCCGGGCTCGGCCCCGTGAGATTGTACGAGTTGGAAACGAAGCTATGACAATAGGTTGGATTTCGAGCGGGGGGAAAAACCAGGATTATCACGACTGCATGGCATGGGCCGGCGTTTTTAGATTACGAGGTCGGGGTGTTGTGTTTTTCTTTTTCTTCTTCTCCTCGTGCAAAGGTTCGGGCACTGGGAATTTGTAGACTGTCGTTATAGTACATTAGGTTAAATCCCTACGTCGTTGATCTGTGTGGAGTTTTTGCCTTCGAAACACACTGGGAATCGAGCTGAGATTTGCGTTGGGTAAGTACTTACTTACTACGTTACGGGGTTATATAGGGACTGTATCTAGCCTGTTATATGCGTGTCTAAATGGCAAACCTTGAAACCAACTTGATATACTTGATTGTCTACTTGCTTATCTTGTCCTGCCTACTTTGATGGGAAAATACTATCAGTATCAGCCTTAGCTTCACTGGAGACCGTCAAGTGGGGAAGATGGTAGGTTAGTAGACTGTTCATTATATATAGTGTCGCAAGCAAAAGACTGCTTGCCTTGACTATTGTGATAGTCAGGATATATATATATCTCTAGATTCATGATGCGCCGGCCTATATGAACGCTCCCGAAATGCCATCCATCATCTAACCAACCGTCACTTAAAAAACAAAGAAACATGCAGGTCCTGTATTCCCACGCTTCCGTTATGCCGCGTTGTTACGCCATGTCGTTAATCCATGTATCCGTAAAATTCCAATCATGCATCCATAGTAACCCTCGAAGCTGACGACGCAGTCCGGGGTATCCTTACGAAAAGAAGCAGAGAGCCTGAGAACGCGATTAGCGCCGCCAGCCCCAGGTAAGGGAGGCCAATCCACGCTCCGTGCCATCTCAATCCTAGGGAAAAGAGCCCGGCCAGCAGTGGTTGAGAGAAGACACTGCCGAGGACTTCGACCATGCCGACGAGACTGAAGAGTCGGGATCGGTGCTCCGGATCTACGAATATACTCATCAGGCTCTTCGAGAGACTCCCAAAGCCGGACCCGACGGCCATGATGATGAGGCCGACGACGAAGCCACTTAGTGTCGGCGATATTCCAAGCGTGAGGGCTCCGAGGAATAGAACGGCATAAGACCAGCGGGCCAGGGACAGATCACGGTAGTGTTCGTTCTTGGCTCTATATCTAGCGGGTGTGGCAGGGTCTATGAGCACACCTGAAATCCAAGGTAAGATAATTAGGGTCATGATGATGCTAGCGACACCGTATGTACTCTGCACATATCCAGTCTGCGCTATCTTGATTTCGTATCGTTTCGAAACGAACTGGTTCAAGAACTGCAGGGTCGAATCCATGACCGGCATCGAGCATAGAGCAGTTAAGAAAAGGAGGATAAGGGACGGTGATTTCAGGATACTCAGGGAGTCTAGGAACTGGCCGAAGATCTGCGATATCGCCGAGCCAGGACTGGGAATATCAGGATCGTTGGGCTCTTGCGAAGTGTCTTTTACCGCCCGAGTCTCCGGGAGAAAGAACAGCGCAATCCCGCCGAGGGAAAAGAGACTTATGCCGATCAACGGAGGAACCCAAGGACCAGCCTTTTCCATCACGAGTCCCGCGAGCGATGGGGACAATAAGTTTCCACAGAGGCTCGCAACGTGTGCGCGCAGGAATGCGATGGCCCTGTTGGATACAGCGTAGCTTAGCTAAGTGGCGCGAGGTCAGATTTAGTTTGAATGAGCGTGGACGAACCTGTCCTCCTCGGTTGTCGCATCTGCGATCATACTCAATACCACCGCGATTAAGACACCGTTGCCGCCACCGATGAGCTGGCCAGCAGCTGAAGCCCAAATAAGGGTAATTGGAAACACATCACTCCAGTATACTACTGCCAGTTCCATCAAGGCCCCGACCAATAGGCCCGTCATGGACACTGCCACGATGGGTTTCCTACCGATTCTGGGAGCGCGTCAGCTAGGGTATTGCTTATGAAGATCGGGGCGAACCGAGCACGGACTTGTCGGCTGCCAGGCCCCAGGGAAAGGCAGCAACAAAGGCGACAATGGAATACAAAGTAGACAGAACGGCTAAGAGGTAAGCAAGCTGCTTTTGAATTGCATCCTCTTTGCAGAGGCTCTCGTCGATAGGCTCGGTCTTGCTCTCCACATCGTAATAGTCGCGACATATGAGGTCCTCAATCAGGCGCGTTAAGGGTAGTTCGATAAAACCGCCCGCGTAAGATGCGATGAATATTATGAAGTAAAGGATATTAGTGACATTGGTGACATTTTGAGGTTTAGGTATCTGGATGCTAGAAATGGAAGAGGCTATCGAGGAGATAGAGGAGAAAGAGAGGTTTTCTTCATGTCGTCGATGTCGCGGCCCTTCCGGAGAACCTGACAGCAAAGATACAAGCTCTGAAGCCTCATCGAGTGAGTCACCGCGTCGTTGCTCTTCTTCGAATGTCATATTCATACCGGGGGTGAAAAGCGCAATAATGCTGTGTTACCCGATTTGATACGGGTTGAAGTCCTTGAAGCGTGTGTTCGGAGCCCTCGGCAGCATTCCGTAGGCAAGTTAGCATGTCAAGACACAATATAAATCCAAGAGTGTCAGGCCGGTATTTGGGTACGATGGGCAAGCCGGGTATCAGGAATAAAAAGGCAGTTATTGCAGGTGTTTGTGCTTGGCGGTATCTTGATAGATAAGTCCGGTATGCGCTGCAGGGGATTTCATCCGAGCGGTTCAGAGCTAGACTACTACTGCACGCTGGATTAGAAGGCTGGTATGTTCAGGGTGCGGTCCAAAGGATTTCCGATTTCTCATTCGGTCAAGGCAGAGAGAGGTCAGGGGTCAGTCGCCAATCTGTCTCAACCCCACTCCTACCTCCAGAGTCCAAAGTCCAGATGTCGGCGTCAGCAGATTGGGGATCTTGGGGATGGTCTGGATGATACCTCATGATGGCATCAGTCACACAAGCCCGACGCCCGTGTTGCGTCCCGGCTAGGAACACGTTGATGAGTGTCGTATACTTTTTTTTCCGTATCCGACGATGGAAGATAACGAAGAATAGCGAATACCTATCCTCAACCGTCGGATGCTCGGTTGGTACGTTGGTACCGGTGCTAGCAAGCTACCTCGGCGCACACACGCGCGGTCGGGCGACACCGCCATCAATCACCATCTACTAGTATCTGCTGCAAGTCTCCCTTGCAGGCTTGCAGGCTTGCAGGCATCTTTCTCAACCTCTCGGCCTTATAAGCTATGATTAATACGGTCGTCTTGATTAGTTGGTGTATTCCGTACCGGATTCCATGCAGCCACGCTGATAACGGGCTGCAACTGGCCCGATCCGCGGCAGCATGGCCTGGGTGGGCTGGCTGAAGGGCTGCATACGCAGGGTTTCCGATGCAGGCGGCGCTGTCACACCGCACATCTCGAGGGTCTAGCAAATCCTCTGTTTCGCTTCGTGATTCTAGGGCAGACCAACCTTCGAATCAGCGTAGATGCAAGCGCGTGCGCGTGCGCGATCTCCCTTCGCTTTTCTCTTGCCGGCACTAAATGCAAACCCTAATCCTTCGTGAGTACCGTGCATCCTACACTACAGCATATAACATGGTCGTTACCATAGGGATCCTCTTCAAGTAGGTAGTCGAGAAATCTCCATGCCATTTAGTGTAGCTACAGTAGTCTGTCAGTAGAAGCCACCTGCACTCACTGTTAAGCCACAATCGTTGACCGCTTCGAGAAGAGGTTTCACAAGACAGGTCAACTGACAACAATTATTGAGGCGCATATGCGCAACATCATGTTTCAATCCGCTCCTACTAAGTCCGGTTCCCAGCCTTGATTTTCTGAAGAGCCCCTTAAAAACTTAGCGAGGTCTTCGACGAACTACTTAGGTAGGTAACATTATACATATTTACTGTATGTATGTAGTTGCTTGGTTAGCGTGAAGACTTGAAAGCTTAAAGCAAGAAAATAATAGATGGGCGGGTCGGACCGGGCGTGACTCAGTTGGGGCATCATGCGGGCAACGGCTATCTCAAGATAGATTATGCTTTCCCCTAGGTTAGACTAGGTACCTACTTAGACTACCTAGTACGCGACGGTTGGGAAACATTGCGGTGTGCGGTGTGCGGTGCAATGCCCTAGTTGGGCTGGGCACAGACATTTCAGCTCTAGATAAACGCGCTGGCAGGAACTTCTAGTCTAAATCAGTAAAATACCACGAACGAGTAGTCTAGGTACCTAACCTTCCTAGTCTATCTACGCGAATACCTAGGTAAAATGATAAGAGGGACGTACCTTGTACAACCAACCACGTTGTTTATATGGTTTAGAATTGGTCATGGTTAGTTAGATAATGGGCTGGTTGTATGGAAAACCGAAGTCGGTAAAGACAGCCGATAACTCCCAGACGGTGAGTAACAAACGAGTACCTAAATATGAAAAAAAAACCATGCTATGTGTATACCCCAAGGGATAACCCCCCTGGTTCGACGAGGGGGAATGGCGGGGTGCATCCAGGTAAAGTAGCCAAGACCGTGGAATGTGGCCTGACTCGCCTGCTCTCGGATATCGTGCGGAAGCAAGCCTGAGGCACAGCACACCTAAACGAGATCTTCCCACCTTCAAACTAATCCAAAGTCCATATTTATAGCCTGGTAATCTATCTACTAATGTGCACGTACTCGAAATAGAGTTGAAATTTAAATATATGTACTAATAGGCACGTATTTTATACGTTTATATATAACGCTCGGGCCCTTTTGTCCGAGGTTATCTTCCTTCATCTGCTCGGGTGGGACCCATCGGCTCTGTGGGATTTCTCGCAATTAGAAGTTTAAGGAGCGGATAGTTGCCTATATTCGTTAAGAGAGACAAACCCAGTACCTATTAACTGCTAGTATAATAGCTGCAACCAGGGTACAACAATTATTTCGAACGTTCGGGCCCGAAAAATACTGACCTAGCTGTCGTAATTTCCAATTTGTTGAAATTAGCAGGGCGTAGTTTAGTAGCAAGACCTAATTCTCAAAAATGTTGTCCATGAAACGGTTGAACTGTGAAGCTCTTCTATAAGTAGTCTATGGAGAATGGAAACCGATGTTGGTACAAAATGACAAAAGGAAATAAAGCGAACGCGTCCAGAACTCGCGGATCCCAAATAAAGTAACACGCCATCCTATCGTGTATGTAGTTCATGCCCGTGATCCCTGCAACTGCCGCGAATTTTCTAATTCCAACCTGCTTTTAGTATTGTGACTGAAAACGCCTCGATCCTTGTTGTCGAACCCAGTCTACTCCAAATCATTCCCAGTGTCTAAAGCGTGTGATTGATGGGAAGTCGAACGGCCCTGTTGATGCATCCAAAACGCCGATTCCATGCTCATTTCCCCCATTGTGTTGATATCATTCTATTGACTCAGTTGTATCCGCTCCGGCTTCTTCCACGCGCTGGCTGAGTCTCCGATGGGACGTCAGTTCCAGAAGAACCAGTGTCGTTGGAGGTCGTGTCGTTTCCGGAGTCAGGCATTTTGACTGATGAAGCTCGAATTTCTAGCGGCAAGAGACTTGACTTTGCTCGAGTTTGTGGTTGATAGTGAGGAGACTCGGAGTAGTGTGTCTGTACTGCTCTAATAGTTTCCGGGTGTACTTAGCGGCTTGCCACTTGAGTGATCTGGCGATTTTGTTAGCAATAACTTCTTAAAAACTGTTCAATGTGATTCTAGGGGGATCCAAAGTACTGGACGCCGAGCTAAAGGGGAGCCATCAACATACGTTATGGTGAAGACAGAAGAAACACCTCGACCTCTAAAGAGAGCTTTAATGGTAAAGTTGACGACTTCTTTTTGGGCTTGACTTATAAGTCTCTGGTGATGTGGGTTGGGTGAGTAGGCTGGTGGAGGTCATGAGAACAACCCAAAGTCTAGGAGAGAAATGCCCATACTATATAGCCAGACAAAGACTGTGCCACATTTAAGGGAGAAGTCCGAGGGCAAACCTCTGCCATGGCTCCCGTATCTAGATTGCTCCTTCAGCCCTATAGTTAGAGGAAGGGGTGCCAGATGCTACGAGGCCCACACTGAAGATGAATCGTGGGACATAATTCTAACAGCGGCATATTCCTTCGCCCAGTTTCGAGCCATCTCCGGCTTCGTAGATAAATGCGCCTTACCACATTCCTCCAACGTCAGAACGACTGCGCACGACATGGTTCACAGCCACGCAGATAGAAGGGAGACCACACTGAAGACCGAAGTTTGAGTGCTATCAGAACCGTCACTTCAACTAAAGATGGCGGAACTCGGCGGCCGTATAGGGTCTCGTTCTTTCGATCTCCTACCTCGAGAGGAGGATTGGCCCCAAGCGTCTTGTCAATGATGAGGTAGCGGAATGTACCTATAAACAATCCTACATGAAACATTATCGGAGCCCCGCTCATATGTCAGGGCCATTGTTACTTCTCGAGTAGGCAGCCAAATAAATAGGTTCTGTATCATAAACTGCAAGCGGTACGTAGGAGTTGTAACGTCATAGCCAGGAAATGAAGGGATTCCTAGTAACGGTCTAGGCTGAGACGGCTAGCGTTGGAATTCTTGGCATGCACGGTGCTTTATACATAGTAATGTAGGGTGGTACAGTCGTCGTGTACACTATGTTGGTAGGAAAAGAGCTGAGAAATGAGGCTAGATAATACACATGATGTACCTGGCATCGTTAGCTGCCTAGATTTGTTTTGTGTGACCGAGTGGTCTCCGTCGAGCTGAGGACATGCGGCACAGCAAGTACGGGCCGTCAAACGTCGCCTGCGTTCCACATTCTATATCAGGCACATGTTGCTCTGTAAGGCCGGAAAGGTTGCATCAACATCGAGGACCCCGGGTATCGTAACTAGATCTGGTAGTTACGATGTCCATCTAGGTTGATCAGTAATGTATTAGAGAATTGGAGGCCATGTCAATGCCTAGTAGCTTACATACGTATTGCAAGTTAAGTAGTGTACGCTACGTGGGTAGTGTAGGAGTAGATCATGGGTCTAGCCGGGGTTATCATCCTGGCAATCCTTTCCGAGCTTTCAACGGGCCTCGTGCTATTCTGCGAACACAATGTCGAGTCCCGTAAGGCATAGTATACGAGCTCGTGATGGTCTCCCTTGATCCGCTTCTACAGTGACAGAGGCGAGATGGAGAGGCGGTGTTTTGGTCCCAGCCAGTTCTCGGCAGGTAAACGCCCCAGACTGGAGGGTGTATGCATTGCCAGACCAACAACATCAGAATTGACGCGTGGAAGGATGGAATAAGCATGGAATATGCGAGGGACAAAATTTGCAATGCGTCGTGGTGTGTAAGAAACGTTGATGGCTGCAGGTGGTAAAGTGAAAGTTACAGTATATGAATAGCTTGATATTACATCATATTCATATGTCAATACCTCGAGTTAGGTAGTACACATACCGATACGTACTAGGGACAGTAGTAAGTAAGTAACAGTACCTACTATGTACTGTACCAACACCCTGGTGGTGATGAGATTTGGAGTGCGTACTAGCCCGGCAAGATCGATTATTGGACCATGGCCGATGAATCGATGATGTACCAAACAGCCGACGAGGGATCCGTTAGGCGCGCGTGTGCCTGTGCGTGGGCCTGTCCCTGTCAATCTGGGCTATATTCCTCATGCGTACCTAAACTTCGAATATCTATACTGTATCTAGCTAGAAAGGGTATGGACTAGACTGGGTGGTGACTGGTAGTGCAATTCCGAGAGTGTTACAGTACCACATATCGGTAGGTAGTACTAAAAAAGCGTCACAGGTAATTTCGGATCATTTGCTAGGATTAGCGAGTTTAGCTGCGAGGTACGAGGAAAAAAAGGAGAAGAAGAAGCAAAACGTGGTCTCTTGAAGTTGGTGATATCTGCAGGTGCATCCGAAGTGAAGTGCTAGGTTAGACGAGATGATGTACCGAGGTGCGCGGCTGAGTACCCAAAATACCTGAGACGTTCTCTTCTATTTTACATGCCTGTACTACAGTGAGTTGCGACATGATCAGTGCCACCATTGGTACCTTCCTGTCGGATACGCTCGCCACACCTGAGATGACAGCTACCTAGGTATTCTTGCAGCATGACAGTACCTACCTATAGGCTATGGTGGGCTGTGGCTCGTGCACCCACCCACGTGTGACCCTAAGCACAAGCCTACCTCAGGTATGTAAGGCTTGACCCGACAGCGCCATTCCTGCGCTAAGATCCACTAACAGACAAACCCTGTACTATAGCGAATTTGCCGTCCTCGCTAAAGACCTGACCTACCCAACTTATTAATAGGTAACTTCAAACCGCCCCCAAATCCCCTTCTTTGCGTCTGTCTAAGTATGGTACCTCAACCGTCTTAAAGGATTCCACCCTATCTCAAATACACATGTTCTCGGCATGTACTGGTGTAGTGTACACTACAGATATCTCCATATGAGGCCTTTTTGGCCAAATTAGCCTCGCCCAAAATATCGAGACCAAGAGGATCGTCCTGGCCCAACACAGCTTCGAATTCGGCTTCTACCCATGAGTTTGACGTGACCCGTTGCTAACGATCCATGGTCCGATCTGGGAAATAGAATAACATCTGCAATACTGCAATTTCCTATCCGAGCGAGGTCGTCGCCGGCCAATCGGGTCGACTAAGATACCTACATAGTAATTTGCCAGATTCAGATATCCGAATGTCGTACGACCCTGGTCTAAACTGACGTGCAATTGCATACCCCATAGTAGAAGAAGAGCTACCTACTAAAGAGAGTAATTAATATTGATTACATGATAAGTTATTCATTCTACGCACTAAAGGTTCGTGGGGCAAGTTAGGTAGCCTTCCCACTTCTCATGGGCTCTGTTAGAATAACAACACTTAGCCTCAGTTCACGGAGCAACAGTAGAAGCGAATGCTTGTTGTTTCCCTCTCACTAACAAGGGGCTTTCACATTCTAGCATGTTCTTCGATTACCAAGCCAACTGGAGTTTCTAAAATGCGTAGCTGGCCAGTTTCGTTGTCGGTTCATGCAGTAGCGTGTGACGAGGTACGCCTACGTCGATTGTTGAGATTGACAATGATTCGCTGCGAAACGCACGTTCGTTTGCTGCGGCACAGACAACGTTTCCAAAGATCCATGCCTTGACCATCAATACTAGACACGGTTACATCCAGATTGATGATGGTTCCTCATTTTAAAGAGAGTAACGCTAACGATCGAGCTGCGTTTCTAAGGTATCGTCGAACTAGGGAAGGTGAATCGGAATAGTGCGCCACCGCCACACACTGCTACCGTTCCCCGTTGGACGAACCCGAGTTCATCAAAGTGTCCGAAAGTAGACGATGCAGATCAATTAACAGTATTGTAGTCGCAGTTTGTGGCTTTGTTCGAGGTATAACTATACGCGAGGGAACAACGGTCGCATATGTGGCCACCTGCCTCCTCATGCAGTCTCGCTTAAGACTAGCGCAGACTATGTGACTTTATACTCGAGTGTGTCCTATCCAAGGTTCATATTAGTCTCGTTTGAAAGGCTCAAAGGTCTTCTGTTGTGATGATAGCCATCTCCTGAATGTTTGCAGCTCGGTATTAGGGATCCTCAATGAACACACATTATGGGAGCAATCTCATCTACGAAACGACAGCCTTATTTCAAGTCGTACAGGGGCCGTTGGAGAACCGGACCTACCGTCATGCATGAGGCTGACTAACATATCTACACCATTACCCCCTGTCAAGGGCGAAGGAATTGTCTACACTGTTACCGTTACCACTCCCAGCTCCTACTATATCTGCATTGCCGATAGTCGCACATGTCCGCCCTCTGTAAGGTCCTTGCATAATGGAGCAGCGGGAAGCTCGGTAAGCCTTTCGCTTTCGCCTTCAATCCGTCAGCGTCCCGTTTTGGTCAAATCGAGCATTCGATGCGAGTTAACCCCTAGTGTCTTGATCATACAGAGCCAACCCGATTCGGTTATACCGCCTTGCATATATACCGAAACTGCCCTTTACATCTGGAGCAGCCGGGCACGGTCAGCTAACATGTGACATGGGGTTATATTATATCGCTGTATGAGGCTCATCTGTTTAGTCCCAACAGCCAGGTATCTGTCATCAAACATGCGCGCCCGTCGGGAGCCCCTATGCATCACCCACCGAGTCATGATAAGAATGCGGTTATTGATACTCTAGGGAAAGGGGGAGTCAGCGGGACTACTGATTTCCATCAAGGTTCATTGAAACACATATTCAGAGCGCATCAAAAATCAATATTGCCTGTTTCGGCAGTGGCAAACGCTGTTAAGTGACCAAATCCTCCTTGATTAAGGTACTGGGAGCTCATAACCCTTTTGTCCGTTCCTTGCCTGTTGGCGTTCGGTCTACCCAACACTCCTACTTTCGCTACCCCGACCAAATTACCCATGACAGAAAGCCTAAGCACAGACGAAGCGCAACATACCCGTACCTCCTGCGCTTCTGGGTTCGTTCAATGGGGAGTCTACCCGGCGGCGGGCGGCAGACGGAATCCTTCCCACACCCTAGGATGAGGATAAGATCTCTATCCACACGCCGGGCAAGGGAAACGGAAGAGGAGCCGAGTTCAGCCCGGATCCTCCTTATCTTGACCCGTCCCTTTACACCGAGTAGGAATTCACCGAGTAGGAATTAGGCATACCGTTCCGCGACCTCTAATTTGTGTTTCTACGTGCCAATCTCATATTAACTACATTTCCCTTTATTCGCCTTCCCCGGCTCTAGGACTGAAATCAGTAGTCGATGAACGACCCTCCTCATTCGACAAACTCAGCCTTGTAACACGCATAGACAAACCACAGACCTCCTGGCCGTTCACACAATGTCAGTCGCATCGGCTAATTTGCCTGACATATAACCGAAACTTGTTACACCCGAGAGAAAGCCAATCGCCGTCGCCGATGAGACAACTACCTGCCTATATGTGGGATAAGTTGGTAATATTGGTGGACTTGGTGTAGTGGCCGGGGAACCGTGTCGTTACTAGCTATGACTAGATCTCACGACTTCTTCATACCACCCTCCGAAATTTGCCTCCAGCTGAGCGATAGAGTTTTTTAAGGTTGGTAGTTGGCGTATGTACTAAGCCCCGGACGCATCCCTGATCACTAAGTCATCCCTTCATTATCATTTCACTGCATGTAAGTACCAACTATTCCTTGTACCGGTACACTTTAGGACTCAGGGGCTTCATAATAGATAGCCCTTTGCAGCAACAAGCCTCAAAACAACCAACCTTTTCAGTGTAGATAGTTCTATTTGGTGGTCTGATTGGTCTAGCTAACGAAGCTGGTCCAGAAAATTATCTGCATTATGCGAGAGATATCAAATATTCTGACGGCTCCTATAGTCCGCCTACGTGCGAATGCAACCTGCGTAACAAGGCCAACACTAACAGCCAACAGATAACAAGCAACGAACATAACAGTAACTCTGCCACCACTAATGAACTCCACCTTTGCTTACCACGCCAAGTTTTCCATTTTCTCAATCGAATCAACAACGTATGCGCGCCACTCCCGCAACAATCTGACAATAGGCTAATTATAAAGGAATGTTGGTATGACCTTCACAGGTTAATGAGTACCGCTCAGCCCCTTTATTTCTGGAAGGCCAATGCTCACGCAACTGCAAATACATTATTAATTGGTCTAGCAGCATGACCCCAGTGGATTTTGTTCAGCCAGGGTCCAGGCCCATCCAACATGTGCTGGTAACGCATGCTATGGGGCGGTGCCGGTTAGATGTGTCTATTCTTGCCAACAATACCGACTGTTGCGGTGCCCGTGGCGAACGTAGGGGGTGGGCCAAGCGTCAAGACTGTGGATGAGTACGACACAGTGGTAGAGTTCAATAACTCATTGACAGAGCTTGACGAAAGCGTCAATGTTACGAGTTGCGAGTTTTGTGTGCTACTGTGTGTCGTGGTAGGCGTCGGCCAAACAGTCACTTCTGACACCGTAATGGTAGTGAATCGTGGCGTCCCCTGACCTGATGATAAAGGAGTTGCGGTTGCCGTGACAGTGACAATGGTGAATGGAGGTTCCCCTGTCAGGGTTGATGCCAGAGAAGTTGGGCTCACCGTAACAGTCACAAAAGTAAAGGAGGGTGGGGGCAAGGAGATGGTCTCTTCTGAGTAGGAGGTATAAGTGATGGTGAAGGTCTCAGTCAGCTCATGACCTGGACTAGACGGTGGCCAGCCGCTGATGGATTGGGTTGGTGTCCATGTGATTGAGTTGTCTGTCACAGTAATGGTGGTGGCAGTGATGACTTGGCTGGCCTCGGTCGTGAAGTACGAGGTACTGGACGAGCTGCTGGTCGAGCTGCTGTGCGGCCAGCCACTGATCCATGTCGTTGACGTCCATGGTATAAGGTTGTTAGTGATCGCACCGGTCGTAGAGAGTGAGGTAGTAGTAGTGGCGGGCCATCCAGGAATAGGCTCAGTGGGTGTGAAAAAGGCTTGCTCTAGGCCATCATCGGATAGAACCTTGGGAGGAAGGGCACAAACGCAGACTGCCTGGATGACGATGAAGAGAGCGTTGATGGTCGAGGCGTGCATCTTGGAGTTTGATTGGGTTGGGCAGGTAAGTGAATCGTAGGACTGAACTGATTGGGCTGTATTAGGTAGTCTCCGATATGTCTGGGCTTGTCTTTGACTCAGTTACTTGTGGTGTGTGAGACGGGATAGGATGGGATGGAGGGAGGGAGGGAGGGAGACTAAGGCCATCGAGGGGTTTTGGCCCCTAGATTGGCGTAGACCACCGGAGAAGTGTCGAGAGGCAACAGCGGGTTTACATGGCAAAAGGAGACAGAAAGCGCGGCTTGCTAACGCCCAATGGCCCGACAATCATCTGGAAAGTGAGAAGCAGCTATGGCCAGACGCGCCAGGCACGGTTTCTCACATGTCTTCCTACACATATTGCGGAGTCCAGCAAAACTTAACTAATCGGCATTCCCTCTTGATGGACGTTTCAAATGTTCTCGAGATATTTAGCTTTGATCAGGGCTCCTTGGGAATTTCTCTCTCGGTAATGGGGGTGAAGATATCGGTTACTCGAGATGGAGCCGTATTTCTTGATGTACCTTGCTGCAGTCTACCCAGCCTACATGCAGGTAAGTCAGTGGTTGCAGGCATCACACGTACTGGTGAAACATCGTTGTGCGCTTAACATGTGACACACGTGGGAAACATCGCGCTTCAAACTGAAGTTACTGTAGGCGCAAGATCATGTCGAGTTGTTGTGCAACGTCGTACCTGCCTTAGCATCGCCTAATCCTACTTGCCTGACCTATCACATTACCTACCTACCTACCTACCTACCATGTATGTAGTATCTACATACACACATCATATGGGAGGTACCTACTTTAGGTACTTGCGTACAAGGCACACAGATATCGGCTTGTGTTTTAGCCTCCTGGAATAGCAAACATGGAGCTCCCTTCGACCATCTTCAGAGCTTATGTATCAAGTATGCCTAAAAGATGCGTAACCATCACATCCATAGCTACCTGTAGGTACCTAAGTACCTATCTGAGCCACTGAAATGCATACCTCACAGGTAAGTACCTGGCTCTTGTCTGACAGGAGAATTCTGCTACTCTACGGGTCAGCAGCTCCGTTGGCGAGAAGTTGAACGTTGTACATGTGAGATGTGAACATAGGCTCCTCTAATTAGACGCTTGTCAGACAGCCTGATATGTAGGATAGGGGGCCATGGTAGCCTCACTTGCCTCGAGCTTTCTCGTTCATTCTAACCTATGAGATATCTTCCACTAAAGCAGCATCGAGAAGGCAATGCTGAATGCAATATTATATTTAAATGTGATACATGTATCTAGCTAAAGATGACACAGCATGCTAGGGAGGTAAACTCTAAGTGAAACAACGGAATCTACGCTATGAATAGGGGTTGTTGATGCTAGAGGAACGCCGGCAGCTCTATTTCATGCCATCATACTCACTCATGTGTATTCGCCACCATATATGAGTTTCACGTGGATGTGGTCCCTTACCATTCTGGGCTTGCTGTAATCTCATTACCATATCAAGATGATGACCATACCGCTCGCTAATGGGTTGGGCTTCGAAATCTCAGGGTGGAACTCACGGGCTTGTAGCCTTCTTATCTGACCGGCGCGTAACCCAAAGGACATCATTGACCGAAGCGAATAGTTAGATTCAGTTTTGATAAAAGATAATGTTATCCTCAGCTGCGTTATGATACACCTGTATTCCACTGGCAATGAACAAGCGCATGAATCATTCAAGACTGAATCTGTGTTTACAGGTTGGATAAGTGGCAGCATCAAATAATATCCAGATCAAACTTCATTAACAGCTTAGAAATAATCGTAGCCTTATAATAACCATTACAACTCTGCAGTATGTTCTCAGTTTGAGTGTAATACAGTGCAGATACTGTAAAGGCATGTGGACGTGCCCAATCATGACTGTGACATATGCTACCTACCTACTTCAACAACACAACAACTTTGAAGCAAACGAATAAGCTCAAAATGACGATCTGTTTGCCGAGGACCATAAAGGGCACCTTCAATGTTATATCTTGTGCATTTCTTACATTAAATACATCTACAATGCGATCCTCTTCTCTCCTCTCGATAGTGAATGGTCCCATAAACAGTACTAGCTCCATCTTCCATCATCTGGCCTCAAAACTTCATTCTCTTCTAGAGGCTTCAATATCACGACGGCGTTCAAGTAAACTGCTTGGCGGACCTTTTCTGCCTCGGCCCACCCATCGTCTACTGCGCAGGTGGCAACCCTTTTTTTTTTGTAGAAATCAGACCAAGCTTGACTAATTCAATTTCGCCTCTGATTTCATCAATCAGTCTCATCTGGCTCATTTTAAGTTGTGATTGACATATACGTGTCAGAGGATAATGTAGCAGGAGGGTAGGAGCTACCCACTTAGGTGGATATAGCGTATCACTTGTGTATATAAAGACAGGAACCTTCCCAATTGTTAGGAAGAGGTTCAGGAATTAATGCCATTAAGCCCTTACCCCAATACTTCTACCTAGTTGCTACCTACCTGTGACCTACCTTCACTCTGGAGACAAAACCCCTGACAATACAATATTCGGATGTTGGTTCTTAGCTATTAGCCAGAGCTGCATCTATCAATACGTTACAAGCGCTTAGGGAAAAGGGAGGTACGGGGCAATCCTCTACATTCACTCGCCTCAACATTCGCTCGCCTTCAACATTCACTCAGCTAACGGGATCTCGTGCGACGGAATGATTCAATACTTCATTCACGATTAACTGTTGTTAGCGAATATATCCGCAGGGTTATTTTCACTCCTTCGCTCTTTCGCAACACCTTTGACATCATCGTACCCTATATTCGAAACAAGGTCAAGAATCCAAGTGGAATTCCCAAGGGTAGCTTCCCTCAGCTGTCACCTACAACTTTTGTCAAGTGTCCTCCCCATACGTACCCACTCGGCCTAGCGAAGCACAATATCATTACTTAAGCCCGAGGTACTGTATCCTTATCAGCAAGTCCAAGCCGAATATATCTCTCGGCGGTAACCGCTCCTTCCTGGCAATGGAGAAAACTAGCTTACCATCTAGCTTTTGTGTCACTACACTAAAACCGCCCTACAAGGCGGGTAGTGGCTCCAGTACGGAAACATCTAGCAGCGGCTCATCTGCTAGCGAGACAAGCAGTGGTGAAGATAGCAGTTACCTTGAGAGCGGTATTGACAGGCTATCACCTATTAGCTGCGATATCAATGTCAGTTCACCCTCGTGAATTCCCCAAAATTGAGAGAATATGCTGAAAAAGGTGTCGCTAGGAGAAAGTTCGCCGAACTTTGCGTGGCCCACTTGCTACCTTGAAAACGGACACCACCGAACCCGGTGACGTGGATAGTGAAGCGCGCTTTACAGATTGGGATGGGGAGAGCTTCGTTTATGAGCCCAATGGATCTTTCGTGGGCTCAATGTTCCCCGATGGCCGTAGCGAAATTGGCCCCGAGGACTCTATCTCGATGAAAGATGTCTGTCGGAGACCCTACGGTAAGTTAAGTTCGACGCCGGAGGGTATCCGGCTATGGTAAGATTCAGGAGCTGACTTTCTATTCTGAACATAAGAGGCTGTATCAGATGACGAATACAGCAATGACGGGACTGTATATTTAGGTAAGCGCACTCGCACTAAAGTCTAATCATCAATATGTCTTAACAGTCCTTGCCGCAGACACAGCCAGGAAGCCCAAGTATGAGGATCGGCTTACTCGGCTCGGTTATGTTGAGAGACTGCCTGACATTGAGGGGAAGCGACATTATCGCATTGAATTAGCGTGAGTTGTCTCTTAATAAGCCCGAGTATAGTGAAATTGACGTTCTCTTTACTTGCAGCATAGATAAGTCACTCGAGGAGGACAAGATCCGTACAGGGTTGATGACTATCAAGCTCTCCAACTCCAAGCTCGCTATCCTCAATAGCGACGGTCTCCAACCCAAGCTTGCTTCCGATCTAGGTAAGTTATTGAAACCCCGAGGATTCCTGAACTCCCCTCTCCATTTACTTACATATACATAATTCATCAGAGAACTTCAACAATGGGTTCCTAGAGGTCAAGAAGTCACCTGTTTCGGGATACGGAGCATTTGCAGCTTGTGATCTTGAGCCTTACACACCCGTCCTCATCGAACATGAGCTATTCAACGCCAACTCCTTTGACCTCTATCAGAAGCTAGATGCTCTTACAAAGAGCAGATGATAGCGTACCACAATCTGCACGGTCACAAGCGATCACCATCTGAAGACGTTCGTGCCGCTATCTGGCACACAAATAGGTACGTGTACCGATGTGTGGTATTGCGATCATATTCCGCAACCTCCTGAAACTTCACAGTAGTTCTAGCTTCTAGCCCGTCATCCTAAATGCTGATATTCTCACCCTTGTAGATTCTCGATCTGTAAGGGGGGCGCCGTTTTCCTCGTAGGGTCGCGGTTCAATCACGCGTGTAACAATCGTAACAACGTCGATTACTCGTATGATCAGAAAAAAAGCTGCATGGCATTTGTGACTAATAAAAAGATTCCGGCTGGGAGCGAACTATTCATACAATACGGAAGTGGTCCGCATCACCTGTTTGCGACATGGGGTTTCCGGTGCGCGTGCGGCGGCTGCGCAGGCATCTCTGAGGACGACTGCAAGGCTATGAAGTCGTCGCCATGGGGTGAAGAAGACAGCTTGGCGGCGTGGTAGACTTCCTTCGCCTCGAGACCGTGTGGTCAGTGAGACTACCCATTTGACATCTACATGGAGCTCGTTAGAACGCGAGAAAGGTTGATGGTGGGAATATCAACTATCTACCACCCCATTTTCACTACTTATCCTTTGATGATTCTAAACATACCCGACGCATAGATATGGAACATACGTTAATCATATTTTATCGCCATAATAAGCCGACCAGGTAAACACATGGGAGGATTACGATAGCGGGGTGGAAAAAGGGGCACACATTATTGTATACCGAATAGGCAGAATTCCGGCTCTAAACAGATTACCTATCGAGAGCGCATCCCTTTAATAAGACTATCAGCTTCGTTTTCCTCTAATTTCATTGCGTACCTCATGAGCATCGTGCGTGTATACATAAGACTGACGAGTTCAAGACACCATCATGTGAACCTATCTGTTCATCATTCACGGCTGAACAGTTCCAAGGTGTACAACTTCCTATTCAAGATTAATTCAAGCTATGAAACTTAGCCATCATGGCCTGGGAAAGGCAATTCGCAACTTAGCTAAGCCGCCTGGCCTTCCCATGCCCCTGAACACGGCAGCAGGCAGCACGTCAGGTGTAGCATAACCAGTACTATTCTACAACCACATTGATAATCTCCGTAGCAGTGAGGGACTGGCTCATATATAAATAGGACAGGACAGCGCAGGATCCTGGCTTGTTTGAATATAAAAAAGGGTTAAAAATAATCAGGGACTGGTTGGTTGTGTCGTAGTATAGATTTTATCAAGATGTAGTGTACGAGAAGTCTAGTTATCCGTATCTTTTCCCTGCTACTCTAGTTACAATTGGGCTCGGACTTTGTGATAGTAAGCGACTCACCTGGAGACTGTATGCTATGATGTAATCGTACTTAGCACGACGAAACATGTACTTCCAAGACGTGTTGGTGCTGGTGCGCCCGAAGTACTCAGGTTAGGAGTTTGAAGGCATAAGCAACCAGGAACGCAAGTTAAACACAGGCTCTAACATACGGAAATATTCTTCTATGATACAACTAACAATGTGCGGGATCGCAGTAATTGATACACTCTATACCGGGGTTTTGTACCACTGACGCCGCTTGCCACACCCTTAATTAAAAGTTCCGGCTCATGTCGTTTCTGATTCTTTGGTAGTCAAGCAAGCCCTCGACGCTGCCGACGGCACTGACGGCGACGTCCTGGTCCCATAGCTTTCGGTTGGCGAAGTCCATAACATCCTTCTCTGTAACATTATCGATGATCAGTTCGATCTCGCCGGGGCTCATCCGACGGCCAGTGGTGATGAGCTGGCGTCCGATGTCCTCAGCAACAGCAGAGGTGCTGTCAAGGGACAGGAGAATAGAGGCCTTCAGTTGAGCCTTGGCGCGCTCAACCTCGGACTGGGTAACATTGCTCGAAAGTCGTGACCACTCACGCTGGGCGAAGTGGACCAGATCATCGAGCTGCGTAAGCTTGTCGGAAACCAGATAGATACCCCAAAGGCTAGTGAAATTAGCGCAAGGACAGCGAAAAGAATACGGTTAATTCTTACCCAGTGTCACTATAACTCGTAGAAAAGCTCATGAAGCTGTTGGCCAGATCGTTATGGTGCACGAAAGCGGCAAGCTTGCTACCCTGATGAGGAGCGCTGCCCATAGCCTTGTCATAGTTGCCAACGATGGCCTGGGTGACTAAAGCGGTGAAGAAGTCCTCGTCATTCCAGCTAACACCCTCTACAGTAAGTGCGACGTGAGCAGAGCCGATGGTGTCGTCCCGAATACGGACCTCGGAGCCAATGAAGTTGGGCTTCTTCTTGGATAGGATGTAGGCTTCATTGTGAGTCGAAGTGAGAGGCAGGCCAGAGAAGTGCTTCTCGGCCAGCTCGACTAGCTGTTCGTGGGGGATGCCACCAGCTCCGACAAGAACCATGCGATCAGCGGTGTAGTTTGTCTTAATGTAGTTGGATAGTTCAGTTCGGGTGATGTCGCGGATGTTCTCCCGGGGTCCCAGGATTGTCCGGCCAAGCGGTTGGTGTTGGTAAGCTGTAGCGTGAAGGTGATCGAACACAACCTCGTCGAGTTGCTTCTCGACCTCCTCAGACTCGCGGAGGATGACATCGCGCTCACGTTCGATGGCCGAGGGCTCCAGCTTAGAGTTTTGGAGGATATCGGCCAAGATGTCTACTGACTGGGGAACATCGGCGTTGAAGGCTCTGGAGAAGTAAACGGTGCTTTCGCGCTTCTCGGGGGTTAGTACCGGTTGGGAGTTATCGCAGCTGTTAATCTACGCACCGAGGTATAAGCGTTTAAGTGACCACCCATGTTCTCGATCTCGAGCTCCAGTTGGTGTTGCGTCCGCTTTTGTGTGCCCTAAAAAGCCATCAGTGGGCCGAATTGATGTCGCGAGGACCTAAGATCGTACCTTGAAGGCCAGATGCTCGAGGAAGTGTGCGGTGCCATTGGTCTCGTTGGTCTCGGCTCGCGAACCGGCGTCGATCCAAACACCAACGGTTGATGTCTGGGCCCAAGGGGAGTATTCTGTGGCGACCTTGAATGGGATCGTCAGCAATTCTGACTATATAGCAGGCCGGAAATCAATTGGCGCCTGTAGGAGCTTACGGTGAGGCCGTTCTTGAGTGTTGTGGTCTGAGTCTTCGCACCGGTAGGGGATGTCACAGGCGTAGCGAAGCCTCTTTTAAATGGGCGAATGAGAGGGCTAGTAGTAGCGCGGCCGCGCACCTGGCCAAGGTTCAGGGCGAGTCTCCTGGACGCCATTGTGGTGCGTTGGGAGGGCAAAGGTGGGAGTGATGGGGGAGGATTGAGCGGTTTGATGGGAATCGTGAGCAGAGTCCACGGCTTCGGCTCCAAAAAGCTCAATTTTTGGTTGGTCTGAATTGAGATGCTCGGCTGCTGTGGCTTGTGCTACATTTAATGTGGCACAAAGCGCATGTCAAGCCTCTAGAAGCCGAATAATCACGGTTTGATTGGCCGCCCTCTCCCGACTCGACGGGCTGAGCAGAGGGTTGGCCCGGGCGCTCGGACCAATTGTAAAAGATACATTCCAGAAGTCCGTCATCATCCGATTAATTCTCCACTACATACGGGTTCTGTACATCCAATCCAACCTAACCCAGAACGTAGTAACGGTCATACTACCTATACACTACATATTGCTAGACAAATACCTACTACCTACCAATATCCATCTTACTGAGAGCTATAATGGTATCAGCACATACGTATTTAAACTAAAACATCTACACATTCTCGGTGAATTTATTCCATATGATTACAAGGTTGTTTCTTGGATTCTTAATTACTCAAGTTATCGAGATATTGGCAGAGTCTTAGTCCTAGACCAAACGCGATCTTGAGTACAAACAATGGTAGTGGGACTACATTCCTTCCCACCACTGGGGCAAGTTTCTCAGGTCAAGGGCCAAGTCGTCTCATTCTCGGCTGTTCTAGAAGTTGTCGGCCATGATGCTGAGAAGCCATGGCAGATCTGTCTTTGGTACTCTTATGGCGAACAGCCCTGGGAGGAGACGACATTATCATTAGCTTCGAGAAGCGAGTCGCCCGTATTCCTACAGCTAGACAGCTCAGACCACACGCGTCTTTTTTTCACTACTGTGCTTCCTATAATATCGCCTCTACGTTTCACCCTCAAGTATCGGTCTAACCCAACTCAGCCTTGGATCTGGGCTAGAGATGAGTTAGCCGTGGATGATGGACTCATAATTCTAAACACAGACGATCAACACACGTTGACTGGCGACCTCTCAAACATAATTCGAGGGCTAAATCCTGAGCTCAATGTTAGGTCTGTTGCGAGTCAGACACCTCGCACACAGCTGTGGACCATTGAAGCTGCTGTGGCACCGGCAAGTGACGGCGTATCAGCATACGCTGACGTTGAGCTAGGCATCCCTTGGGGCGGCTTCGTGCGGTAGGCTATTTCCATCATATGCTTAGTTCAACAAAGGGTTCACTGGAGGTGTCTTGGTGACTCCCGACAAGCGTTAGATGTAGCCATGATATGATATCCCCATATCACTTTAGCCTACAGACTTTGAGTTGCTTCTTGAACCGATAGCATGAGAATATGACATCTATGGCGGCGCTTGTGCTAATGTAATACAGCTATTTTTGCCTAGTCCGCCATTCAACCGCGTGGTTAGGGCCGAGACATGGAAAGACGAATTTCAGTCTCGACAAGGATGCTTTGCTTTGCTCTTTTCTTAGTCATGAAGGGAAGCATCTCGTTCTTTTAGGAATCAATAACATGAATAGCGTTCTAACCCTTCTCCGAAGCTCCAATAATGGTCCAGTGATGGTTCATGTGAGTTACACGAACGAACTCAATATCAAGCAGCTTGACTAACGTAGACGATGTAGATGCGCAATGATGAGAACGCAAGTTCTACCGGTATGTTACTGGCGGCTGTAGGCGACAACTACGAGAGCGCTATTGCGGCAGCTATGTATCACGCGCGAGCCCTTACCCTACTCAACACACATAACGTGCCCCCCCAAGAGCTTTCGGTTCATGGTAATGATTTTAAGCCTGAATGGATGCAGGGTTGGTGTGATGGCTTGGGCTATTGTAGGAACCCATCATTTTCACCAATTAGTGACAGATTTGTTGACATATAGATGTTTAACCAATAGGCACTTGGAATGCGCTGGGGCAACGGCTAACCGAAGACAAACTACTAAATGCCGTAAAATGTTTGAAGGAAAACAACATCAACATCAGTAATATGATAATCGACGACAATTGGCAAGATGTGGATTACGATGGCCCCAATTCGAATTCGTATGGCTGGAAAGGATTTGAAGCCGAACCTAGGGCTTTTCCTAACGGATTGAGGCATACAGTGTCCCAAATTCGCCAGATTCTTCCTAGCATCGAACATGTCGCTGTTTGGCAGTATGTGTCTCAGAACCTTTCACCCTCCTTCTCCCAGTTCAGCAGACTTCTGGTAGCCTGACCCGAGATCTCGCCTGTATTGCTGCTTTTCACGGAAATTACTAATCCCAATCTCACACAGTACATTACTTGGATATTGGGGAGGAATCTCACCGCATGGAGACATTGCCCAGCAGTACCAGACGGTTCAAGTTAGTCGTGAGGATTGGAAGGTCTCCGGACCAATGACCGTGATTGCTAATGCAGACGTCGGGAGGTTCTATAATGATTTCTATCAATTCCTGGTGGCATGCGGCGTAGACAGTATTAAAACAGATGGCCAATTTATGATCGACACTTGGGCGTCAGCGGACCGTCGCCGAGAGCTCACGAATACGTATCTGGACGCTTGGATGACCGCCTCTATTCGGCACTTTGGTGCCAGAGCTATATCATGCATGTCACAAGCGCCACAAATACTGTTCCGCCAACAGCTGTCACAGAATAGGCCAACCATTGCGGTGCGGAACTCAGACGACTACTTTCCGGATGTGCCAGAATCGCACCCTTGGCATATATGGGCAAATGCGCACAATGCGCTACTCACGCAGCACTTAAACGTTTTCCCAGACTGGGACATGTTTCAAACCTCTCATAGCAATGCCGGCTATCACGCAGCTGCCCGGTGTATTAGTGGCGGTCCCGTTTATATCACAGATGTGCCTGGACAGCATAACCTCGAGCTAATTAACCAAATGACAGGGCTAACTCCTCGTGGCAAAACCGTTATTCTTCGCCCTAGTGTGGTGGGTAAAACGATCGAAGCCTATACCGGATATGACGAAGAGTATGAATTCCACAGCCTTGACATCCCTTTTTAGCAGGCCTCGGCCTTGTCGCTTCTACATACTTGCGGGGCTGCGCTGAAAAGCTAACTATACAATAATTACTGACTCTTAATCTGGACAGTGCGCTTCTCAAGGTTGGGTGCTATCATGGCAAGTCTGAAACAGGGACGCCTATTCTTGGTGTGTTCAACACAAGGCCACACATTTTGACGGAGATAATATCACTCGACTCTTTCCCTGGAATCGTGCCTTCAACCGAGTATGTTATAAGGTCACATCATAGCGGCAAGGTCACTCCGGCCATGGGCTGTGAGTCTCAAGAGGCTCGTCTGGGTATAACGTTAGAAATAGGAGGTTACGACATCTTTACGGCATACCCGGTAACTCAGTTCGACAGCGAAACTAACGGCAGAATCACCGCTGCCTCATTGGGTCTCATAGGCAAGATGACTGGTGCCACTGCTATCATCTCAACCCGCTTCGAATTCCTCCCCACGGGAAAGGTCTTCTCTGTTACACGGCTAAGGGCCCTAGGCACTCTCGGTAGGCCATCGCAACCATTGTCTACTGGGATATTTCAATAATGGTAGATGATTACTAACAGATTCTCCAGGGTTGTACATATCTAGCCTGCCTCGCATGTTGATTGAGCGCGATTTCATGATAACCATCCAAGGCCTACCCATTCCTCTTGACACTGTTACTGTGGATCAGAAAGACGGCCATGTGCTAGCCGTCGATATTCAGAAAGCGTGGAGTGATATGGACTTGAGTTCTGGCTGGAGTAATGAAATTGAGGTGAAGATATATTTCGACGCTGAGCATCCTTAAGCGGAAAAGAGTTTCGCAATAAGTCAACGACATGTCAGCTAGCTTTTCTATTGCTATACAGCTAATTTTTATTTTCTTGTTTCGTCTTTCTAGATTTCAGACGATATTTAACCTCCATTATATGTCTTACATGTCAAAAATTTTGCTACGCTTGGTCGATTCTATTTGCCCTCCAAAGCGCTAGGGTGCGAGATGCAGTGGGAGGTGAAACTATCAAGTGTTCAGTAGATATCCGGAAACCAATACTCAATGAACTCTCTTATGAGAGTATATGCGATAAATGTCGCACAATAGAGTAATGACTTAACTGAGTCCTAGTCGCGGATAACGTCGCAACGCAGCCGTGCAAGTAGTCGTCGAGGCTAATCAACAACTAACTTTAATGTGTAAACGAGCAACTCCAAGGGGCATCACTGAATAATTCGATGATGAACTTATCCAACGTATTCGTATAAGTATCATTACGTATAAGTACCTAATGGGATATCGCTAACCGTGAACTTTCCATTCACCATACAGAGTTCGAACACTCAAGTTAGATCCGTCTATTCCATCCCCGCGACGATACGCAGAAGGGAACTGTCTTTGAGAACAAGAACCTTGTCTCGACCGGACTGGACCGTCGTCCAGGAAGGCTTCAAATAGACTTGGCTCGCTAGATACTTACTTCTCCCATTGTGACTCGCAATTTCTCACAATAAGTAGTCGCACAAAGCTCCAGCAGGGTGGGGAAAACACAAATAACAGTCAGTCAAATCTAAACAGGATCGAAAGCCTCGAGCACATCTTCCCCATATTTCCTGTTCCCAACGGCTTCCACTACAAACACGAGCTATTCGGCATCGATTGCGATATACCCCTCGAGTCAGCAAACGGATATTCATAACCTGCAGCCTCCGGGAGTCTAATAAGACACAATTTTGGATATCGGCTAATCTTATTCATTAGCGGCATGACCCTCGTCTCCCTCGACGTCCTCTTCGTAGCTGCCCTGTATATCGGGTATATAATTTACACTGTGGTCACCGACAGGCGCGAGGCTGCTTGAATCGAACGGGTGCTCTAGCGTTTCCGAGGTGATGCAGAACGAGAGGAAGTATAAGTGCCTCATGTTTCGATGCTGGGGTTAATATAGGCTTCGGTCAATTAGCGACGATTTACCAGCCGATTTGGCCCAGGGATACACTGCGTTTCATCGCCGACAGAAGAGCATGCCATTTGATCCTGGAGGGGGGGGCGAGGAACGGAAAGCTTGAATTGGGTTCGAGCTTCTACCGCTAATGGCTTTAGGAAGAGACTATACAAACTGGGTAGGAATATGTTTTATGTTTTGCGTCGGGGTAGCAGAGAAACTCTAGTGTGTGCCATCTGCCTCAGATGGTGGACAGCACTGCAACCTGCGAGATTTCCTTTTGTATTGCGACAGTATGCACTGAATTAATAGCACAGAGAAGGCATGGCGGCTGGTTCAGCCTTCTTTAAGGTCCGGGTGTCGTTCGATAAAGTAACTGCCATCGAGTTGTAGGCAGTGAGTTAGTGCCAGCAATTTCCTAGTCTTTTAAGGGGTTCAATGCTCTCAGTCATTAGAATAGGACGTTCGTTTCGTAGCTGTTCACACCCATCCTCTCGCACCCCTAACTTTTTGTGCCAAAAACTGGGAAACGGCCTTTCTTCCCTCTGTTCTGAACATCGCATCACTGTGGAAAGCACCGCTGATAGATGTCGTGCGTACAGGTATCTGAAGCTCTACACACCTGTCATGAAGCTTTTGGCTGAGTTCTGCCGGCACTAGCTCATCTTTGGCAGCTTTTACGATCAAGACGTCAGGCTTAGGGGCATTTGAACTGTATATATCGGCAATGAGCTTAAGGTTTTCCCAACTGTCGAGGTGATTGCGTAAGAAAGGCCAGAGGTATTTATATGGCAGCCACTTTTGCGGGTAGAGGACCTCCAGCATGGCACGAATCGACGTGAATGGCGTTTCGAGGATCAATGAGTTCAAGCGAAGGTTATCAGGCATGGACTTCTCAGCGGCTAGATTTGTGGCCACCCCAGACCCGATGCTTTGACCCCATAATATGATCTCTGCCGGGCTTTGAAGGCCCCCACGAGACGCTCCCTGATGCGTGCGGGAAATCCATTCTATCGCTGCGGCTGAATCTAACCGAAGGCCTTTCTCTGTTGGCCGACCGCGCGATGTCCAATACCCACGATAACTCAGACAGACCATCGTGCATCGAACATTCCCTTTCTCTGCAGCCATCTCCCTTTTCAACATACTCAAAGTTGAGGACAGATCCGGGAGACGCGGGGGTAGGGAGGAAGCATTTCCTAGTAGACGGTAAGCTTCGGGTTCAGGTTTAGACAGGACGAAAGCACGTGCGAACCCTGGAAGTAGATAATGTAGAAAGCGGTGTCTGGCGAACAGGACCCTTTTCCAGACCCTAGTTCTACGTCTGTAACGCAGAGAGCCAGGTCCGTCCCGTCAGCAGCGCGAGCCCTCTCCTCTCGCCAGGAAATCCCGGCGAGTCTGTCTCTATAATCGTTTATCTTTTCCCATCGAGAATTCGGAGGTAGGCCAGGCATGTAGATGATCTTATTCTGAAACACAACCATCATGAGGCACTTCCAAGTCCACAATGACACCAATAAGCCGCCGAAGATCACCGGCGCGAGCGCCAAGCCCTCTATGTGTAAGTATCTCCGACATAATGGCGTTCTAGAGACGTGGGCAGTAGAGATTATGGATGGTGTTACGCAGATACTGTGGCGGTTGAGTTTGAAACATGCTTGTCGAAGAAACATACTCGTTTAGATTGCATATGACAGACAGTCTCAAGTGAAAATAGTTCGCATTACAGAGGCGCCCGTAGATTATTAGTGGGAACCGTTACTTGTAAGTTTCAAATTAAGTATTTCTGATGTCACATGCGATGAGAGTGAAAAGCAAATGAATATAAACTACTTAGTAAGGTAGGGAATGTAGGGCCGACTGAGCTTCACCTTACATGTCCTTGGTCCCAGCTGACAACAGCTGGAGTTTCTACTATACAGCAGCACCTGACGACCAAAACCCAGATCGGGCTTTAATTTCCGATTTGGCCGACCACATCTCTAGCACTTATACAGGTTACTGTCTCATTCATTCCTAGTCTTAGCTAGATAACTGCCGGTGGTTTCAGAAAAGGGGTTTATTCTCGCACCAGGTTTTATATATATTAGCAGAATACACCTTACTAGCTTCTATAGCTCGGGTCATAGCCTTCGCAGTGCTGCTCCGGTCTCCACAGCTTTTGTTCCGGGACAACTACGTACTTATATCTTAAAAACATAGGATGGATGAACTATATCCATATGTATATATAATATCGAGTTTTAGACTGTTATTTCTTAGTTCATGAATATAATGGAGTGTGGTAGTTTTTAGGACGCCATGAAAAGGGACCTGGCGATACTTCCAGACCTCTACGGAGCTTTTAACTACACTTTCGTACGGATCTTCCACAACGGACATTCAAACAGACTTTTAGTATAACTCTAAAAGATTGCTTACGAAATCTTCATTCAAACATCTATTCAAGGATCCAGCTTCGTATAATGAAGAACATTGTTGCAAAATTTGGTGTTGAATAATAGACAAGGCATTTCAATATATGATAAAGATATCTTAGACAATTCAAGGTATAGTGTGAATTTATTCACAAGGGAAAATGAGCCGAAGTGATCCAACGGATTTTATTTTATTTTATGAAATCTGTTTATCAGAAATGTTTCAATAGCTGACCATCGTTAGGCTATACCTGCTTCATTCTGTGTGACACTCCACACTCAGCATGCCTTCGTGAATAGAACGACATGTTCTCGTGTAGGAATGCCAGCGACGTCGACATAATGAGGTATCCCAAGGTACCTCCCACTTATGCTAGGAACTAGCACAAACGGCTGGCGCAATACTTATTAATAATCAGGTCGAACAGATGAAAAATGTGCGGTCCGTTACTAATCGAAGTCAACCGTGTCAGCAGCCCGTCACGAATGTCCGCAAGGGATGAGATAGATACCGTCTAAAGGCCGATAAAGTTTGTGCGCTCTGTGTTTATTTATGGTGAGAAAACAGAGTACAGGAATAGGATTCGTGCAATGTTAGAGTGAGACAAAGCGCTGACTACGAAGGCTAATGCGCCTTATAGATTAGGAGTGTATATTTACGGAGGATCTCATGAAGCCGAAAGACGAAAAGTAATCGCAGCCCGCCATGGGAAGTCGAATTCTGAAAAGCCAAACTAGGCTCCTCGGCGATAGAAAGAAATATAGATAATAAATAAACTATCCAGTACACTCTTGAAGACCATATAGCGGGGCAGGGCGAAGGACCAATTCTTTTTTTCAAGCCTCGGTTCCAGGAGAGGAAAGGGAAATAAAACCGCGTCCACAGTTTACAATGTAGTTACATGAGATACAACGTAGCCATACCTAAATCACAATAACAGACGGGAACTTCAGCAGCGCGGACAAACTTCTGATAGACGCCGAGATCAAGCTCCGTGCTAGGCGTCCTACCACACCCTAATATACCAGCGGTCGCCACAACCATCGATAGTGACAACAAGCACGGCCACGGAAACACCACGGGTACCATGGTCTTGTCCGACTTGAAATCGGGTTCATTTGAACGCTTTTGATGGGGATAGGTGTGTGGATCTTGGGGATGTGCGACAAGAATTCGGCTTTGCGGGCCGTTCCCGTTGGAAATCGGCCCTCGTGAGAACACCTTCGCTTTTACATCACACGTATATATTGCTTCTTAGTCAAACCTGAGGGCTAAATCCATAGCAACCCACCCTGTATTAGAATCTGGTGTAACACGTGTATTAAAGTGTGGTTTCACGGTGTTATCGCATCGTGTGGGATTGTCCTCGTATATTGCCGACTACAGTTACAGTAATACCGCGCGGCCTGTTCAATAAAAACAGGCAGTTAGTAATGATTGTGATTTTCATTGCTCTCATCGTCACGGGAATCAAGACTGTACATATCACATAAGCGAACAAGACCAAAGGCAACTAAAGGGGGCTTATGCAAGGGTTTTTTTTACTGGTCTGATGTATTTACGTGTGGCGGGTAGCATGACTACCAATGCGAATAATCTGCAATAACGACTTATAGTCAAGGCATCGCCAGAGTGTTCCTCATGTCTACACAGTAACCTGTCTCCACCTAGAATGAATTATTCTCCCTCCGGGGGGACCGATGCAAATGTCTGTGTGACCAAGTCGTCGTCATCGTGTGACTACGGTCGAGCGCAAACATGCGTCCGCAAATTCCTCGCCCAAGTTGAAGGGAGACGGTGACTCGCAAGCAAACTCGCCATGGGCAACCATCACCCTATGTATGCGTTCACTCTTGTCGAATTCCCCGCAATTCACTGTGCCCTTTTCAGGTAGCCCAAAACCCTGTGAGTAATTACTTCTCCTTTTTTCCTTCTCACTCTTCCTCCTAGTGGCACATTTGCTCGCGCACATTTTCTTTTCCTCCCTGCAATCTGGGCGTTTCTGTAAAAGGGAAAATGCTGGTGGACGCCCGAACTCGCAAAGCTGAAATCAGATTTTTTTTGAGATGGCAATCGTTCGTTGATTTGATGCAAGATGACTCGCGCAATGGGTATGACTGAAAAAAAGGAAATGAACTCGAATCAAGTCGCTAATGCCATGGAGATGTCCTTAACCGTCAATTTATGCAACAATCTTTTTTTCTTCCAATGGTACAGGTCGTGCGGTGTAATAGTGGCAGTAAATGCCAAGGGTGTCTCCGAGGTGTCGGAGGTGGGCGTAAACTGAGATGCCGGGTTGGCCTCAGGAAATTCGGAAGTCCAGAGGTATAATTCCTAAGCTACCATCTGGCCGTGGTATTCGTCGTACGCATACGAGGTATAATGTGGCTGTTGGCGTTGAGGGTATCCTGCTACGCTGGGAACTTGGGGTGTGGGGGTAACTGGACACCTAGGTGGAACGTATTTGTTCGTGGGGTCAGCTGCGACAAAACACATCCCGTCAGGCGTGATAGGAGGTGTCATGTAGCCGTCAGCAGGGCCAGGGGCGGCACCACAGCCTTTCTGCGGTGTGTTGTATATGGCAGAGTGACTTGAAGTCAAGGTCGGCTCGGCAGGAGGTGAAGGAGGGGCTTGTTGTGCTCTCCTTGAGATGGCGGCTTGCTGCGCTAGGAACTCGGAGAGTCTAGCGGATACACGAGACAGACTGGGAGCTGAATATTTCCTTGACAACGTGATAGAGGGTTGATGCAAGTGTTGTGAAAGCGTTAAAACGGTGAGGTGTTCGACGTTATCCCATGCACCATCATTAACTTCCGGTCGTCCTAGTATGGCGCGTGCAAGGGCAAGCGAAGACCGAGCCATGATCGATGGTTTCGTCGAAACAAAATCGCGGTGATATAGCGCGATCTCACACAGGTATGCGGCCATATGCTCGACTTCTCGGTCATCCGCCTCCTCGGCCACGATCAACTGGGTAAAGAAATCGACAGTGGGGTGGCCGATAGCCCAGTCGAGCGTGTTGAGCACATGCATCTCCATTTGAGTAAACATGCCGGAGTCGTACAACCCACAGCACATATTGTTTAACTCATTGATTTGAGGTACTCGATCCTTTTGTCTCCGTACTTGGCAGCGATCAGCAGTGCAGCACACCCAACGAGTTGGTAATGCTGCTTGTAAACAACTCGCTTTGAGCAGTAGCGGTCCAAGAGATTGACAGTGAGGAAGAGAGTTTCGGGTAGGAGAGCAAAGGCAGCGTGGGCCTCAATAAGAAAATCAATTAGGTAGGGCCGCATAAACCACTGTATTTCTCGTTGCATATCGATGAGATTTGCGTCAGGTAGCGTTTCGTCCTTTTGCAGTATGTTAGTCATCATCTTCCAATTAGACTATTCTGCCACATATCATATGCCGTACTGTGACAACAGCTGCGCCAGGCTAAGGGCTTCAGGGAGCTATTCGGATTATGAAGTGACTTACTTCCATATGTCTCATATGCTGCATGATATCCTCAAGGTACTCATCACCGGCAAGACGTGACAGTTCATTAGCGATCATTTCTTGCCTGTTACGTGCCAAAATTTTGGCGGCGTCCTTCATGTTGATGCGTCGTGGCTCATCGGTTTCAACAAAGAATCCGCAATCGCTGGAGTTGTACGCCATGGTGATCGAAACGTGGTAGTTCTTATCGAGAGAAATTTGTGAGACGGGTGGCTCGGAGGGGTAGTATTGGAAAGAGTGAGGGTCAGGTTCTCCAGGAATCTTGTTACTTGAGTGAGAGTATTAAGTTGGTCGTCGCAGGTGAGCAGAAATGAGTGTATTATCCCAGGTGGACAGACCGTATCAACATTAGAGTATTAAAGAGCGTGATGAACAGTATTTGGGGAAAAAAAAACAGAAAGAATGACGGGATGTCGAAAGGCTGCCACGAAATGGTCGTATTTGAGGTAACCAGGGCCGGGGAGTAGACCCTTTAAGAAAAGTTGAGTGAATGACTCTAGAAGAAATTCGGTCAGCCCTGAAACTAGGTACAATGGGTGGATTGCAGAATAAAATCGAGACAAGCTGCAGGTAGCACAAGTAGGGACGCAATAGTGTCCATACTGAGTCAGTACGGGCAAAGGTGGGGAGAACCTAATCCTAGCACGCGGCAAAGATGTCTCTGGAAACCTTGAATAGACTCAAGATAGCTATGTGTGCAGATACTAGTGTGGACAGAGGACAATAGATAGTGATGTTGGCAGCTAGGGGGGGGGGGGGGGTTATGCATAAAAAGGAGGTATCCCTTACCGCCACGATTAGTCGCCAGGAAATTAGACGATTCCTGAGGAACACGGTGGGAACAGCGAGTTAACGGGTCCCACGGGGCAAACCTTTCTGCTCAACGCAGAGATGAAGAAGCGCGCGAGTGCAGGGGACCGCTGGATCACAGAGAACCTATCGGCATAGCACTACAAGAGAATAGGACAAATCAGAACTATGCTATCTCTCACAGAAACGCTCTCGGCGCTATCATTTCCTTGCATTCACATACCTCTACACAAGCGACGCTTCTATCACGAGGCAGTCGTCGAAGTGACTGGGCTCATACAGGGCTCGTAGGCGGGATGCTCCAGTCAGTATCAGACTCTAGAGTTTAGAGCCCGAGACTGATGTGTCTGGAGTAGATCCACTGTATTGGGGGATGGCCAAAGTCAGATTCCAGGTACTGCTGGCACGAAGGACCGGCAGACACTATTTCTCGAGAGGAGGGAAGTCGACCGAGGAATGAGCACAATGTATCGACCGATGGTTTGGGGCTGACCCAAAGGGGGGGAGAGAGTAGTGGATGTTAGGTGGGGGATGAGACGAGCCGAAGGGAGGGAATGTGGTGATTGACAGATTCCTCGTCAAAAAGAGAGATTATTAATTGCGAGGAATTCCAGCTAGAGGAGGGACGGATGGGCGTGGTTGAATAATCGAGGAAGAAGGAGTTTGATGTCTAATAAGGAAGATAGAGAGGCTATCTTGCTTTATTATCTCGTTCCTGGCCTTCACTTTTTTTTTCCCGGACACACCAACAAGCGGCACACTCTCGAACTCGACCTCAGTTCCTTTTCGCTTTTCGACTAGTGGCGGGCCCTAGGGGTTTATCTCTCCTCCTTCCCTCTCCTTTTTCAATGAGCAGGGAGAGTTTGTAGGGAGATATGTCGAGAGGAAGAGAAGGAATGGATCGGATGGAGGAGGATGGAGAGGTGAGGAAGGGGAGGAGAGGAGAGTCGGCCTCGAGTTGGAGGAGGATGCAGGAGATGAAAAAGGATTGGAAGAGATTGGTCTTTGGGAGAGCAGGTTACTTTTAAGACGCCGACAGGCACAAGAGCAAATCCACAGATACAATGTACCTACAGACTACATATACATATGTAGTGTTCAGATGTACCTACATGGATCGATGGGTGGATGGGCACTAGATACAGGGGGACGACAAGGAGACGGGCAGGAGAAGAACCACTGCACTGCACACTGCACACCACTGCAGCACCAAGACTGGGATAGGCCCAGTTCTGCCAGTATAGCGAGCGTTGTAACAGCAGGGGCTAGCGAAGAGCGCGACACGGGACGGCCTGTAAAATGCGAGAGATCAGTGATGGCTGAGATGCAAGTCAGAAGTACCTTCAGCTCTGTATGTACAGTAATTGTCTTGTGGCCTGCGTACTGTGCTGTACCCGTCGTGGTAGGTACAGTGTACGATATACGGTACCGCCTGGTTCCT
Organism: Xylaria hypoxylon; assembly: GCA_902806585.1. NCBI lineage: Eukaryota > Fungi > Ascomycota > Sordariomycetes > Xylariales > Xylariaceae > Xylaria > Xylaria hypoxylon. The sequence goes on from CADCXB010000001.1 coordinate 5,780,460, forward strand.
ACGCTATTTGTAGCGTAGAGCGTCCATCTACAGTGTCGAAATTTGTAATCCGCACGCGCAGAAGCATTCGCACTAACGATAAGCCCAAGCCTTAACCTTTCACACTGTATTTTTCATAAACCTCATGCTGTTTTTCATAGGTATCATATAGCCTATAGGTACTTAGATATACTAGATACTATGTGCTATTCCTACAGATGTCCTTCCCTAACCCATGTGATACAGATAGCTGACTAACTACCTTTCAAATAACAATGATGATAAAAGACTAAAGTGCACACACGTATACTCATAGGTATAATCATGTGTTACCCCATGTCAGCCAAATAAGGTTGTATCAAGAGAGTAAGAAATCCTGCTTTAAAACAAATCCCAGCCTCACTAGAATGTGACTTACGTACACTATAACTGTTACTGCCTACATAGGTAGGTACTAAGATACTGAAGCAATGAGTGGATAACGTGCTAATGTAATAGGCTGTAGGCTATAGGCTATAGGTAACTGTTTGCAGAAAGGGCTAGTCTAGGGTACCTAAGGCATCTAACAAGGTCTAGCACAACCCTCTCTCAGCAAATACAGTACGAATATTACAGTCTACTAAGTAAGCGTATTGGGGGAAAATTGCGAGAGAAGAGTAGCATACCTACAACTGTGACAATGTGAGCCAGGCAGTTTATCATGATTAATTAGGTACCTACTTACCTACTTACCTACTTACCTACATCTTATCCATTTCCTATCCCCACCTTTGAGCGGTGTAGATAGATGGTTGATTGTATTAGGTAGTTTTACTATATCATTATAATGAGCCAGGCTGGCTATTTGACTGGCTTGTTTCTGTTTTACCTGCGGGAGAGCGCTATACAGTATTAATAGCTTTACAGTACTAAGAATGCACTGGGAACTTACTTCACCGAGGAAATGAAAGCCTTGCTGCGAGTCGTGACATTTAAAAGACGCTAACGGTATGGTTCCGCATCTGATGCAGTACTAGGCTTAGGTAGTTAGTAAGGGCAGACTGTAAGGGCTTCCATCTCACACAAAGCTAGCAACCGGTACTGTATACTCTGCTATAAGAACTTCACACCCAGCACATCGGGTAGAGACCGAATGAACTTCAATTTGTGGTGTACTAAGTCTGTAGATGGATAAGTACCTGTTGTACACTAGGTACTGGTTGAGAAAGGAAGCGCCTTGAAGACAGAACAGTAATAACACAATAGCGCGCACTAACTATACTAGATGCTTCTGCAGTACCTCTTTGAGCAAACATGTAACCAGAGTACAATACAACAGTAGGTAGCATCAAACGGATCGTGGCTTTTCATGTTAGTATGAGATTGACGTTTGCATTGTCACTGTTCGATTCGGTCGAGCCAAGCCCGCGCACTGTTGTTATGCAAGTCTGTTTGTAGAATGGACGCATCATTTGAATCGGCCAAGACTTGGAACCCAATCCTTGCTTTGCCGGACGATAGACAATGTTACAAGACCATTCAAACAATGCCTTGCAGATAGCGACAATCGGCCAATAACTCGGAGCTCGCGGGCAGTTGCGCCATCTACAGACTATTCACCTGATTGAGTGTTTGTTTATTTGTTTGTTTGTTTGTTTGAGACGGCCTTCCATGGCCTCTTCCATTGCGGCCGGCTTAGGTTATGTATGGATCACGTAGCAGGGAGTTGAGTAGGGAGTTGAGTAGGGGGAGTTGGGTAATACAGTAGCCGGTTGAGATATGCACGTAATATTACACTCCCAAGCCTCCGCACAAGTCCCGTACCTAGTAGTGAGTGCTATACTGTACCACTACGAGGTACTATACATTCGTGCCCAATAGTGTAGGTAATGCATGCGGTGCGCTCCACCAGGATAGTGTGTGGTTTAGTTTGGTTTTGGGTGTGAAAAAAGCATCACGATTCAAGTTTGGTGTCTTTGATGCATAATTTACAGTCGCCGATAGGAGTAACTCTCGTCGCACAATTTCCGCGGCCGGATACCGACCATGCAGGCCAGGAGGCGGCCTTTTTCAGCGTATTCAATACTCCCCGCATGGGCTTGATTGGTATATATGAGCCGGTCAATCAATGAATCAGTCCAGAACTTGCACTGAGAGATCAATAAAAGTGCTCTCTGGTTGTCGCGTCGTCGGCGACCTCTGTATATCAAAACAGTCGTCGCACCATGTCTTGTTCGTGTGTCCCATATCAAAATGGCTTAAGAGTACCTATATTTACACCGAGAGAAAGGAGTGGTGGCAGGTACTCTAAAAGGTACACTATGTTACTATGTAGGGCTCGATATCTAGCCAGTCATATATGCCGGCGTCGAAGATCTTCTCCAAAGTGGGAATTTAGGGTATAGGGACAAGATTGCAGCTGACAGGACTAAACGACCAGCACTGTACATATTGCATAGTAGAACAGCATAGGATTGCACCACCAGCCTGGCATCGGAGTAGTTACACCAGCATCTCGGAACCGTTAGTGAAAAGACATGACAATCCCTCTACAATGGGGGGTTTCCAGAGACCAATCGTATCAAGTAGCTCGTAGAGATCTCCAAAACGGCGTCGCGCATAGCATCACGCACAGCAGATAGACGGCGTGCCGGTAACGACGATGAATGATGACGAGGTGTTGATTATGATGCAATGTAGATCGGTTCGCTGCCTAGTGTAGCGTTCATTGTATTCGCGATGATTAGCCAGTTCTCAAGCACACCAAGGCGTTTGTGGGAACAGCCTAATGCACACAAGCAGCGCCTCAATTTCTCTCTGCTTCAAATCATGGCAGTCAGTACGTGTAGGTAGGTAGTGTACGCTCGGATCCGCGTTTGCCCTGCACAGTAAGGTGCCGGCTGGACCGCAATTTCATGTCCACGCCATACCGAAACGTGCTAGATCTCCGAACCACTTTACGCGCTTCGCGGCGTGCGCGCACCCACTTACTCAGGTACAGTACCATCAGATTAGACAGTGCTCAGATATATCTGGCCAGACTGGTAGGTAGGTATTAGAACCACCAACGTCCGCACCGTTACTGGCCTTTGAGCACGAAAGCTGGGGAACACCAGGGGGGACCATGCCTCTGGCGTAGCTTCAGCCTTTAGGACGGGATTCCGCAAGAGTACAGGGCAGTTGGGCGACCCATTCGCGCCAGTGCGGCCTTTGTCGTCAATAGCCATGGGCCAATCAATCCGCGCCGACGCGGTCTACACGACTTTGCAATCAATTAATCATGCGTGTCGTGTGTGTCAATAGGATCCGTCCCGCTGCACGCTGCAGGCCCGGGACAGAAACACACCTTCTAAATCCATCCAGCTCTGCCCTAGTATGCGAGCGCTACATACGACTAATTCGAGCTTGTCAGCTCACCACTTTCCCCCTACCACCAATAGCTGTCTTCCATTCCGACCTGGCCGGAACTGAACAACCTCTACTCAGCCTGAACAAGAGACCTGGAGAAGAAGACCCAGACCCCGCAGGCCGCTGTTATTAAGACCTGGATTTGACTCCCAACTGCTACCTGGTCTGTGCCGATGATTGGTAGTGTGGAGATAGCATGCGACAGGAGGCACTTCTCGCTTGGGCAAAGCTGCCAAAGCACTTATCCATCAACAACGTCAGCAACAAAGCCTACTTATGTGGCCTGATGCCCACTCTGTGTATGGCTGGAACTGCTGATTTCTTGTAATGCTGTGCCCCTTATCAGGTAGGACAGGCCATTCTTTGATAGATTGCATGTCTGCCTTCCCCCCTATACAGGACTGCACTTATCACTACCGAGCTAAGTACTATCTGAACCGAGCTCAGCTAGCGCATGGCGTACACGTTGACGTTATTTTCTAGTTAACGTTTGATAGAATAATCGCAACACCTAAGTCCTATGCATCATAAAAAGAAAAGGGGCTGTCGATGATAATAGCATTCACCATTGCGCTAATAGTTTCGGTGCCACTAGTGCGGTTGCAAAAAGGAGACAAAGAAACGTTGATTGTGGCGCGAGCGTTCCAGCGTTTAATCAATATCACTATATAATTCGTAATAACGTATCGCTTTATCGATGCAATGCCAATTATACATGTACTGGGAAGTACATGTAGGTATGTACCCTTGTACCCTTGTACCCTCAATTGTGCCCTTGTGCCCCCGCTACCTCATGTATGTACGTACCTACATATATCTTAGAGGTATTCATAAATACCGGTCGTTGACCCCTATGGATGATGCATCGATCTCCTAGTGTACACTTACTGAGTAGTACTATATATTATATATCCCTTGCCCTGATGCCTTATTACAATACGCATCGCAAACCCGACAAGAGGAACAGAATGCACTTGCGTGACATGGGTTACGCTTCTCCCTGCGACTTTGTCCAAAGAGCCGAAGTCGCGTCTACATAGAGCTACGGTTACCGCACATTCGCATGACATGGCATGGCATGGCATAGGTAGCGTTTGATCCCACAGACCAAACCTCGTGTCTCGCCAATGCATTGTAGGTCATTGTCACATTTCGTACCTGTCCCACGAGGAAACGATAGCTGCAAGGCAACTCTCGGTTCGGTCCCGTACAGGAAGAAGACGAGCCCCTCTGCGCAAAGGCTGTACTACGTACTACCTACCTACTGTAGTAAAGGAGAGTCTAGGGCTGTCCAGGGGCATTAGCCTACGTCCGTTTGATGCTTTAGCAGAAACACAGCCCGGCCTTCCCTTCTAACACGTTAACGGGGACAACATTCTTTTAGCGATTATATCTATACACAGCCCTTTTAGCCGGGTCGTCACGCGATTGTGACTTGATTCAGGTTGATTTGGAAGTTGTTGCAAGTAGAGATTGTCTCGGCATGGAGCTTGAACGGAGATTTTCAAGATCAACGGTATGGCATCGTAAAGTACCAGCTCTAATACTACCTACCTACATAGTAGGCCCTTAGTGTATTAGGTAGTAGTGTGTGTATTTTAGTTATTTGGCAATTGTCTGTTGGAACCAATGAGAGATGGTGGCCGAATTCCCATCTTGAAACCGATATATTATTACTCTATATGCGTACCAATCAACTAAATTTACCTAGGTAGGTACCCCTCTGCTGACTCGAGACCTTGACTGCTACTGTAAGGTTATTTATTCACTGTGTGGAATTAGTACAGTACCTAGAAGACGTACGTTTCATCACCAAACCAACTACCTACTTATTCAGCTCTACTTCTGCGACCGTTTGCTGCTACAATACAAGTTTGTGTGGTGCCATCAAGCGGCTCTAATCGTACCAAACCAGCCACGCCGCCCTTAAAACGCTGTTCCCAATCTCGCAAGTCGAGTCAAGCTAGTATATACCTTACCACTTGCAACCCCGCCATGTTGTGAACATGCTCATCAAATTTTAAGTAGAAGGCTACCTACCGTCGCATAGCCATCTACTAGGTATGTACACACGACGTTTTTAGTGTAATGTGCATAAGTTTCGCCACACACGGAAAGTGTATCGTCGCAGAATCAACATCAGCCTTCCGCGCAATGCGTGACATGCATGTAACTTGTTTTCTTGGGAGTTACAGGAAGATTACCTACGCGAGGCATTTGATGCACTCTGTGTGGGTCTTGGCTTAGTTCGTGCCCGACAGAAGCGTAGCACTAAAAAGCGGTTTGTCTTGATTGTTGATACAGATGCAGGGACTTTGCACGTTCTACATAGTAATACCTAGCTCATCCTAGCCTTCTATCGAATAAAGATCTATGGTTTCTTCGTCTATTGACTTCTATATCTGGAATAGAAATAGCTGCTATTGCCCAAATACGCATCTTGTTAGCTGCTATGACGTATAAGCTGATGTAGATTGGTGGATCCGGCGGGTATCGAGCCTGGGACCTTAGCCTGGTTCATGTCAGTAATTTCACATGATCTTCCCGTTCGAGAGATTTATGTCGATGAAATCCTCCGGCGATGAGCTACTCTGCCTTGCTCGCTTAACCATAATACATTTCGTTGGCAGCGAGTGCCTGTTGATTCCCTAGCGTCGCGATTAGCTGCATGGAGGAACAGGCGCCTATCCCATTTCTTGGAATCGAATAATGGCATTTGTCGTCTTTTTGATGTACGCAGTAGATCAAACTTGGCGACCCCTCGTCCAGTGCCTCGTCCTCGGTTACTGCTCGGTCTTCTGCTCGGTTCTTATTTGCGACTTTATTCACACCCACTGCAAGTCAGCAGCAGATGAATAGCGTCACCAATATCGAGCCGCCAAATGATATGCCTCCACGTCTTCCGGCGGTGAAGACTCTCAAGACTTGGTTCCCTGGTCTTTAAATGAGACACAACCCAATTAACGTTGAATCCGGACCTCTTAAGGAAGCTTGAAGCCCTGACTGCCACCCAGCCGCCTCTCTTCTACACCACCTAATATTGCCCCCGATAACGCTAAGTGAAATACTAGTTGTCAGTAATCATGCTCGGGCGAATATCCGAGACGTGATGAGGCATCCGAACCTTTGTCAGCCTTCTTGCAGTTGCTGTCTCGGTATCGTGCCACGGGTCCACAGCGTATAGGATATGCCAAGATCTTCGCATGAAAATGAAGCAGCGAACTCTGCAAGCACTAGGTTCAATTTTAACATATCTTTCTATTTCGGACGCGCAGGGGTGACCATCAAAGGATTTATAGGAGACGTTAGTTTTGAAATAAGTGCACAGCTGTGGCGCAACTATTACTCGCCGCGCAAACCACGAAAATCGTTCCTCATCATTCATGACCAGGTTGATACCAATATGATAAAAGATAAGCTCCACGGGTGGCTGCAATAAACACGCCTAATCCGAGACCTTAAAACCAGTTACACCTCACCATGATAGACTTGATGAGACATTGGTTCCAGTCACTATCTACTACGCCGCCTTCGCCTTAGTGCAGGTATGCCAGTTGGTAGTTTTATATGCAGGGGACATGATCTATTCTCCCGTAATTTCCAGTAGATAGCCTTTTCAAACCAACATATGACTCGGGTCAGAAACAAGATTATGATTCATCGTAAGTAGGCTATTTGGAGACAAACGCGACGAGATAACAAGGCGCCCTAACTTAGAATCTTGAATGTCCCAAAGAGGAGGTGAGTTCGCTTAGAACTACGGATGTCTCTCAAACGAGGATGCCGGTACTTTAGCAGTTCAGCTGACGCCAACCGAGTGAGGAGTGGGACCAAAGCTGGTAGAGTTCCGATCTAGAAGCTTTGGCCGCCTAAGAAGCCTTAAAAAAAGGAAACCTTAAAAAGCCACACATGATTGAGGCTGGTAGGCTGTAGTCTAGCCTGTCCCGGCAGGCTGGGACCGCACGACCTACCCTAATACGACCTTGCCCGGGTTTCGTGCGCACCACTCACCCACCATAGGTAGTTGAAGCCGTCAAGGTCTAGCCTCAATTGACACCGATAAACATTGGGACGATAATACACGCGTGTAGCAATGCTGACTGTCGAAGAAAAATATAAACAATCTACTGATACCACTACGGTTAGGTTTTTGTCCGCGACGCCCGTACACTAGCCTAAAGTATTGGTATTGGTACTGTCGCCTTCAACGCCCTGCCTTTCAAGAGACGCGGATGTGACCTCGCAGGTCTTCTGTCCTTCGCCCAAGCAGAGCACCAACCGTGCACGATATCCGCTGTCTCCGAAATTATTAATCCTCAAGTACTAGATTGTGAAAACAAACAAATACGTAAAGTTGTGTCCGTGGGTTCAAGGCTATCATCTTTTAGATTGTTGACATTCCCGGCGACATGCATTTTTTTCGAATGCAAGGCGTCACATGTTCCGATCCGACGATGTTACCATTCACGGTGTCCCGGGCAGCATTGAAGAGGGGACATCCGACCTTATTGTCTTGGGTGCCTGCAAGAGGCATTTATCTCATCGATTAATACCAAGGTTCTGTTGAAGTTTCGACAAGGAACGTAAAACTTCCGAAAAGGGAACGGCTATTACCCCATTCCGCCTATTTCGTATGCTGCAACACAGCGTCACATAATAGTAGAGAGGTAACTATATTTTCCGTGCGGAGAAATCTCTTTAGTGTATGTAGTAACAATTGCCAGGCTGCTGCAAACCCTTGCAGATGTCACGGCCGCGTCTGCAGCGGCCCAACATATGATGTACCATGATCTTAGCACGCTTCGACACCACCAGGAACGCTGCAGTCTTCGAAACGTAGATCCAATCCCATCGTACCCTAATATATGGGCCGCATACCCTCATAGTCCACCAATTACCGATTTCATAGGACATAAGTATAACGAGCACCATGTCGACGTTTTCCCAAATTCAGAAACATATCACCCGAATCTGCTGTTACATCGGATCTATGGGCTACTCTGCGCTCGGATCGTGTCAGTGACATGTTTAGTGTATAACCCGCCCGTTCGATGTGACGTCTCGGCGTTATCGCTATCACTATCACAGTCTTCGTTTGTTGAAGCAGTTTTTCCTTCTTGCCTTAAAGAGCTTTGCACGGCCCGGAATACACGAAAAACCCGGCGCGTTGGTTACGCGACGCGCACGAATATGCGGGGCGCCCCAGAGAGAGGTCGGATTCTTGTTATAATTAGCCTGCTCTTAACGCAACTTGTAAGTTGCTTGTAACTTGAACTAGCTAATCCACCTCTGGGCAATGGAATGCCCGGGCAAGCCGCAGACATGAGTCCTACTTACTACTGAGTATATGTAGCTTATGTACATATATACATGCACATACTATATACACTACGTAATAATGCTCAGAATACTCGAACCGCAGCTATAGTGCAGAGACAGACTCCAGTATTCGTCCATACTGTATTAACGAGGTGGGCATGCATCGGCCCCTCGCCTTAGTACTACGCCCTAGATGATGCTAGATAATGGACAGCAAACAAGGAAATGCATGAGTACTACACTGTACTACCTGAAAGCCTGTTACCATCGCAACAAGATCTACCCGACAATAGCTCGTCATCCTATGTAGTACGAGGAGGACCCTGAATAATTTTTTTTTTGGTGCGGGTTTTCTGAGGCCCACCTAGCCTACAAAGGCCGAAGCTAGGAGGAGTCCTACTAGGAGCGTACTTCAGTCTAGAGTACATCTAACCTGGCGTTGACGAAATACCACCTACTGTATCCGCAAAATTCTTAGACACGGCTGCAGGGCTAAACAGTTCAATGGATTGTGATTCCTTTCCTTTGCTCTGAACGGGTATCGGGTCCACTTAAAATTACCTGCAGGTGAGAGAAAAGGCGAATATCAATCACCGTATATAGCACCTACCCGGGTACTTCAGTCAGACGAAATGCATCCACGGGTTGCTTCGAGCCTACGTAGTAAAAATATCTAGTTGTATTCCGGTCCTAGGACCCTCTTCCAATCCATTATTATCCCGTTGCACGGCTTCATGACCCGTGTTAGCCTCTATCCGGACAGAGGATCACCAAGGTGGCTCGGTCAGCTGACCATGGGTTGCAGACATGACGCTTGTGAGAATGCCTACTAAATACCTACTAAGTACACTAGAATCGACAGGATTGAACACGGGACTACAGGTGGTTTTCAAGACAGGGCAAGGTATTGGTCAACAGCTGGATCTCTGTTGGCTTGTTGGTTTCTGGTTTGATAGAGCCCTGTCAATCTTCCCAAAGCTTATTTAGTAGGCGGTTGGTGCTGACCTGGTAATAAGTATTCTTTCTCATACTAAGTACCCAGGTCTATGTAGGTAGGTATTGTACTGTCGACCTTGGAGGACGGCTGACGTTATTGTACTGCAAGTCGCAGCTAGCGTTGACATTTAAAAATTAATACCTACATAGTACTAGAACATTGGACACTACACTACCACGGCATATCCAAGTTAAGCATAACACTACCAAGTGAAAAAAGGCTTTCATCACTTGAGCTAACCTGGACAGAGACTTAAGTGCTTTTTTAAGTGGTTGTGACGACACTAGTTTCTTGTTCACCCGCGCCATTTTTTACAAAGGCGGCTTGTAACGCGGTCGGGTACGACACTAGAGCGGAAGGCTGGGGAGAACGGCTTCGGCGTGGAGTTTCACTTAAGAGGCCACCATTCATGGGTTGCTAGTAGGTGATTTTCGATGCACGGTGTTCCTACGTACTGTAGTATATGTATATTATATGGCAACTGGCCACAAGATCCTTCGGCCCCTCCCTTTTAGTCTAGTATAACTAGTATAACTTTTTGCCGATAGGATTTGGCATGCACTGGCTACTCACCTCAGCTTGTTTAGCTTTAAACGATTGCGTGCAGATTCTGTTGCAGCGTTGGTATCTACTGTTGGCATACTCATACAGTACGTCTATGGACTCCCTTCATATTCATTGTGCAGCGCAGCGAATCACACTGTAGCTATTTCGAAGATCAAGAAATGTGTTTCAAGAGGGGCTAACCTAGCAGTCCCTAGCGAGTCATCGGTACTCGGGTGGAGTATCTAGGTCAGTCTCGAATAATGACGAGATAGCCGCGGCAGCGCCCCGTACAGTGAATACTGGTATGATACCAAGTACTGTCTCGCTTCAGGTTCTTGACTCTCATCAACTGGCGTAATTTATTACTTAAGAGCTGCAGAAGGAAAATTTTCGTCTTGGGGTCTCCTCTCAATTTACCTGTTGCCTCGGTGGCGCGACAATTCGGTTTCGCGCCGGTATTAAAGAAAAGAAGAAAAGGAATAGTATGCGTGGGACTTTTAGTGATGTGTTCATATTATTGAAGCTATCACAGCCTTCCTACCTAAGTACCTAACTCAGGTGCCTGTGCTATGTAGGTACCAGGTACCTTAGAGGTTACCTACCAGGTATAGTGGGCACGACGGGCGGCTCGGCAGAATCATTAAATGCACTTAACTCTATCTTTATCCGTGATATAGATTAAATATGCTTATATCCGGATTTAAAGGGCCGATCTATGCAAACCAACGGTCACTTTACATGTTCGATACTTTTTATTCCTTTTGTCAACCCCACCTCGGAATTTTGAAACTTATTCTTATGTCACCTTAATACCAGCCTCCTATTATCATCATTATTGTTAGTTATCGCATTCGTCTCACATGTTGCTTTGCTTCCGAGTCTAGCGATTAGCCACGATGGTTTTAAGCAATTGAGAGGGTGAGAGAGGGAGTCATGAAAAAAAAACCCACATTACACTTTGTTGCCGCTCGAATATCACGTCGGCAACGTGCAGCAGCGGTAGTCCACGAAGGGGTGATGAGCAAAAAGCATAATCACGCAGGGATAAAGACAGACAAGTCAAGAACATTGCATCATGGTAGCCACTACATACTGGCATAATGTGCATTCCTCTCAAACCTTGGCGCGGACAAAGTACACCAATCTGACGAGCGAAGCCGGATTTGCCGCCACTACCTCTAGGAACCAGAGTTGTACCTCAATACCAATATCATTCAGCCAGATTATTACATATTTCTATCTTCGACTACAGAGTCTATTAGCATACCGTCGCTTTGGATTGGGCGTCTAGAGGATCTGCTCATGCCACATGCCTCCGGAAGAAATATGAGTCTCGGGGTCTTTCTTTCGCAACTAAGTAGGTAAACATTTGCTCAACAGGCCAAGCGCTAGTGCCCGCCAAGGTAGGGAGATATATGCCAGGCCTTCCATCAGGCGTATCCCAAATCCCCCTTCCATATCCCAAATGCCTGGATTAGACGACTAGGCCACTTGCTCGAGCGTACGGACCAAACGCACTCGTTGGTTGAATGAATTGCGTCGTGGTATTATCCATTCACAAGGATTTGGCAAGACACAAATCACTCATGATCTATGCTGTACATAGTTTTCTGGGATGCTTGGCCATGAGCGATATGCGTAGGTACATAAACGTTTTATTGCTAATGAACTGCACCGAATCACTACTTTGCTAGCTCATCACTTGGCCGGTCACGTACGGGCTTCTAGCTATGTTGATAAAGCTTATCCTAACGATACTGCCTCTTTCGCCTTTCCTTCTCGATGTTCCTCCACGGTCGTTGGTTATCTTTAGGCACGATTTTGGCGCTTTCCTTCTGCGGCCTGAAACGGAGAACCCGTTGTGGCAAGAGTTTTCGGCATCGCTTCTGTCTGGAATTACTATCATCATTTTGGTACCGTCCAATAGCAATCTCACTCTTCCCCTGAGTGCTTGTTATATCACTATCTATGAGTACAAGATCAGGGTTGTCGGGAGACTCGTGCATAAATATTACGCGATCAGGTGTCCGCGCGGTTGCCCGAAGGGTTTCCAATTCCGGAGGATACTGGAATATAAAACTCTTGTCACTATCGAATCTGAGATGGCCAGGTAGTCGACTGGTGCCTAGCACGTCTCTCCGATCCTCCCCTAACCACATTCTCGCCATACTCGGCGCTGAGGATAGGTAACAAGCATCAAACGGTATCATGCCGCTGACGCGTTGGGTTGCATAATTGCCGGCCGCTGAATCTCTCTGGGCCAAAACCGGACAGAATCCACCCAATGTCTGTGGTTCCGTTGGGCATGATGCCTTGTCTCCTTGTCCAACCAATGATTCGCCATCGGGAGAGCATATTGACACATACATCTCATAGAACTTAATATCGGTCGGACCCGTAAGGGTGTTAACGGTCAAGATCCCTTGAGCTGGGTACTCGGAGAAGTCTATATTCAGCCGCGCCAGGTCCGACTCGAGTATTATCGGAAAAGTCGCGCCACTATCCAGAAGAGTCTTCAGTTGACATGAAGCGTCACCGTTTTGCTTTTCATTCTTCCTCTTGCTGCCTTTTTGATGAGGGTACGCTTGTGATGTTCCCTTGGAGACTTTATCACGTTGAACTGTGAATTTAAGATTGACTTCATACCTGCCAATACCGAACTTATCAGCAGAAAGGTTTCGCTCCATACAGAGGCCTTTCATACCCAGAGCATCGTTCTTGGGGCCAGCTAAAGGAGGTTCCTGCCAGAGCCAGCCGGGCCCATACCTGGCAAAATAACGGTCGAGTCTTTCATTTCTATCCATGCAGAAAGATTCATAAGTTTGGCACTTGTCAACGACATGGCCTGCATATAACAGCGTGAAGTCACGGGAATACGGTATCTGTCCGGATTCATACCCCTGAATCGCCGCTTTGACATTTATTCTCTCGTCCTCACATCTGTTATTGTCGAAGACCCATTGCAACAACTCTAAGCGTTTTAAAACACGTTCTCTTTTCTCTCTCTGTTCTCTAGCGGAATTATTGTTAGCTTAAAAACCTAGCTCCCCGTCCGCGCGAGCCAACTTACTGAGGCATATTGTTCTCCTCGCTATCCGCCATTTGAGCTCTCTCCCGTATTAGTTGATTTAAGATCCTCTTGTTATGCCCTACTTGATGTGGCGAATGTTCTTCATGGAATTGCACAATGAATCTCTGTTGCTCGATTTCACGATTTTTTTGCTCAATGTGGCTCAAGTTCTCGCCTAAGTCACCAATGACTAACGACTCCCACGGCTTTCTCTCTTGACTCTTAACGTTTCTAAATGGTGGTTGTTGCGAGGATTCCGATACCCTGTCCTCTGTCATAATCTCCGTCTGGCCTCCAACTATCTCTGGCGTGTTATTGCTCGATTCTTTAGTGTCTCCTTGTTCCTCGCCACCTATACCTCCACGGGATAGAAAACGAATTCTACGTCGTTCTCTTGCTGCCCATTCATCATCCGACATTCCGAGCGACCGGATGGCGCGCACTCTACGGTCTTCTGAACCATCTCGGCCTTCGACATCGGAATATCCCACAGTCCCTCGTGGCCTTTTTGTCGACATGACTATTTTACTGGAATAGTAATGTCGACTAAACTCTGCAGTGATGCTTAGGATAATTGCGAGCTTCCGTTTGAGCACTCTAGCCTATTCAGCCACTAGCGTTCAATGCCATATTCCAAACAAAGCTAATTCGGCGCCTGGGTATGCTACAAAATCTGCAAACGGTAACTGTATGTGTAGGAATTGTCTCACTTGTGCCAAGGAGGACTATTACCACATTCTTTGTCTGAAATACATTGTAGACCTCCAAGAGCAGCCAGTGAAGGAGGGCCGCTGTGTTCGGAATGCTCGCGTTTCATCCCTAGCAACTGTTGAATTCCCTTGCGAATGGAGACAAGAACCACAGGCCTTGCCTACTACCGATCTGCAGAAACTGCTATTTTCTTTCCTTCCCTCTCTTATTTTGTTGAGCGCTAGGCAGTGTAGTACCATTACGACCACTTTTCTACCTGTAGACATCGCTTTCTGCCAAATAGTCGCTCACGCGCATAATGGCGCCAATACAAGACTCGGACAAGGGGGCTAATCGGATGCAGGTTCTTCGACGGCTTCATGAACTCTATGCGGATGGCTTTCTCGGCAACGATGAATATGAAGCTACGGCCGCGAAAATTGCGAATGCTAGCATTCCAGGAGACTTATTCTATACTCCAAAGGGATACAACCCAAGCATCACAATCCCCCGGCTACTTCTATACCTGAGAGACAATGATGCAGGTCGAGATGTGAACTGGAACATCAATTTTCCACTCATACGGGGGTACGTTACGGAGGCCGGTCGGCAGATGGCGACCGGTGGTCTAGGATTTAGCGATCCTCAAGTACGCGCTGCTTTGGCAGATGCACGCGTGTTGGTCAAGGTCCACCTGAACTCAGAGAAATATGCTCATGAAACAACACCATGGACTACCGATATTCTTCGAGGCCAAACCACGCAGGAGCGCCTCCTGACTTATCCAAAGGCATTTCCTCTTCCTGAGCCTGACCGCCGAAAGTCTCAGTATCGGCCAGTGAATCCTGTACCACGTCTCAACGATAGCGCGCCTCTCTGGAATACGACGCTTAAGGTCCTTCAAACGACCGCAGAGTTACCAAGGTTAACCGAGGTTGATAACTACGTTCAGAGCGAGAACCAATTCTTTCAGGCCATTCAACAGTCTACTAAGACCGGCAAGAAGGGCAAATCCATAGGACAAGGCAGCAGGTTCGTCGCCGAAAACAGGGTGTACGAAAAATACATCAGCCGTGGCCCAGCGGAAACTCGCATCAATGTGCCACCTCCACATAGTAATCTCCCTATAGGTCCTAAAGGGCCTGATAATCCAGACGGGACCAAGGGTCCGTCGTTCTACAATAGACGCGGATGGCAAAGGGCAGCTCTTCAGCAATGCCTTAATCTATTCACCAGCCACGAGAATCGTGTGATCAACACTCCATGGCGTCGAGTCGTTTTACCATATGAGGCGCCCGCGACTTTGCCAAAAGAGATTGCTTATGTGCCACGATTGCCCGATCCCAACCTCGCAGGCGAAAAAAACGCAGACCCTTTTTCATGGCTCCATTGGTCTTCGCAGTATACACAGGTCGTTGACTTTCTGGCAGATTTCCAGCGTCGAAGCTACGACAATCAGTCTTGGGGCGATTTCTCGGCCTCGGCATTACCTATCAATTTTCGAGGACCACGTATTTACAGAGGCTTGACTGTTCACGATCAATACTGGCTGAAAATCGGTGATTATCTTGAGAACCTTGAAAGTATGCTTTACAGTGCATGGGGCGCAGCGCCTCGCCCTCTCTTGAGAGCGATTCTACGAGATATTTATGCCGGAAGGCAGGAGAATACTGGTGGACCAAACATGGACAACAGCAAATACTTGCCAGCTGAAGATGACGACGAAATACTCGACAGAAAGCGTTTTTGGCGCCGAGACATCAAACGCAGAGCTGGGATCGACAATGAAGAAGACAATACTAATGACGATAACTTTAAGCTGATAGACGACTTTGAGACTACATGGTTAAGGTACCTTTGCGAACCGTCGCGCACGTTGGAGATGTGCGAATCATCCAAGCTACCAGCCAACAATCTCGCTATCATATTTGACACGAAGCTCCAGTCGTTCTTCAGGAACCTAGAGTTATCGAGCACACCCGACATCAAGGCACTCCACATTTGGGGAGAAAACCGCGAGGATATCGATCAAGTCATGCGCACCTACGAGCCGAATACGCTCAATACAGTGTTGGCATACATAAATGGCTGTGCGGAATCAGAATTAAAGTATAGTGGAGAAAATCCGAATCCAGAACATCCGAACACTAGTTACCAATTTTCCGTGGAAGAAGGGGAATTTCTCTGTGTAGAGCTTCAACTCCTGGGTCGATGTGTGTAAGTTTTAGGGAGGACGCAACAGACTAAGGCGACATGCTAATGAAATCTAGGTACTTCCCGGGCAGAGATAAGACTCCCGCGAGAGTCGGTCGGCCAGATTACAACGTACACCCCGAAGATCGTGTCATGTGGCGCTACCCGGATTTGAACCAGTTCAACGAGGATAACACGAGATATCTGGCCGAAATGCTGCAACACTACGACGCTACTTATGGCAACTGGTCTTTGTACCAGGGGGATAGGCCCAGATTCTCTCGCGAGCTAGAATTCATGTTGGATCATGCGGGACTGGACTTCCCAGTCGAATTAGAACGCTTGGAAACACGGGAGGAGAACCCTGCGACCGATGAGTCGCTTACCAAAAGACGAGCGTTCATAAATTGGTATCTCGCCCCAGAGGGATTGTGCCGCATTGCCGACACCACAGATGGCTTTGAAGTTGATCAAGATTCACCCTATCGGGATGATCTGGCTACCTGGGAAGTGGCTGGGTCTTACATGGCAAAGTATCGCAAGCGGGCCAAAGAGCAGCACGATGCCAAAGACAAGTTTTATTCGGGGGAACCATATCACCCGCAAACACCTGAGAGAACTGCACAATTTTTCAGGAACCTAGCTTATCGCCTGGGCCGGACGTTAAGGCACGTGGACAAAATCAGGGAGAGACTACAATATCTGGAAAGTGGCCTCCAAACAGGAACACAAAAGCCTGATTTGGACCTCTCTGTAGAGATCAAAAAGCCACGCCCCGAAGGCAACATTGGTGCGAATTCCGCCTCTACTCCTCCCGTGGTTCAGAAATGGTGGCAGGTAATATCTGCCAAAGACTACGATCTTGCTATAGAGAAATGGAGCGCCGCCATAAGAGACGGGTCTGGCGAGGTAGCGCTCTTGCCCCCAGACATCAAGGCTGTTCTGGTGAAGGCGGATCCTGATTCTACATTCCAAAGTCCGCTCAAAGGAGAGCAGGACCCCTTCACCGTTATCCGGGAGGGTATCATCGATGACTGTTTTCAGAATCGGCCCACCATGTTCCCAAGTCGGCTAAGTGGATTCAAAGACCTACAAGACAAAGAATTCCAAGGGTATGAAAGACCAAACCTCTTTATGTGGGCAACAAAGGACCAAAGACGGTACCAGGCTCAACACACCCGGCGACATTTCTTTAACATGCAACGGTGGCCACCCTCCCGTATCCTTCCACACAAGCTCGATGCCATCAGAGAACGCAAAGACGAAGTACTCAAGCGAGACCCGTCAAAGCCTGATCAAGCTTATGGTATCTTGACCGACCGACTGCCCATAGGTAACGAAAAGCCACTGTATGCCCACCCCATCATCGACCACCACTACCACGGCGGTGATCTAGACGACTGGCACATACCGCCAACGGATCCTGAGGATATAGATATAGAACCTACGGATATCAACAACAACATAGTTAATATTAACTTTGCCGAAATTGACCACAGCAACACCTACAACAACATCCTCAACGGCGGTGGCACCGGTAACATGAGCGGGACCAATAATAACAACACCTACAATGGTGGTGGCACCGGTAACATGGACGGGGCCAACAATAACAATACATACAACAGCGCCTACGCCAACACCTATAACAGCACCTATAACGGCACTTACGATGGCACCTACAACGGCGGTGGCACCGATAACACGAACGGGGCCAACAATAACAGCACTGGCAACAAAATAAACCCCAAAAAGGGGGCAAAGGCACCGTTGGGAAAGGATGGTAGGTTCATTCGCTTTGGGCAGAGCGATGAGAAGTTCGCACCTGGACCCGCCGTGTTCCCCATGGGCGACACATTGCTGCAGAAAATATTGATCAGCCACGAACTTAACAATGGTGAGTGAGATAAAATATATTGATGGTACCGAGTTGTAACCAACCAACCTCACTTTTTGTATTTGATGCTAACATTACGTTTCCCATCAGCACTGTATCCAACACAACCTTTCTACAAGGATCCATTGATGGGTCTTTCGAAGCTCTGGCGAACAATTGCTGGTGCACGGCCGCCACTGGTGCCGCTGGTGCCCCAAGTCGCGAAGTCAAGCATTCCTCGTAGCAACCCCAGGAAGCGTAAGATGCCCATTGAGTTCTTGAATGGCTCATCGTCGACCAAGAAATTCCGCAGTGAAAACTCTGCTCCCCTGCAGCCAGGTGGCAGTGGTGGTCAGTTCGCGGCAGCCACCAAACCGGTAGAGGTCAAAGATGAAGAAGATACCACAGAGGGCGTAACTGGCACAAATCAGGACACTGTAGTTAACATCCCTGGTACCAAAATACCCGTTAAAAAGGGCGGTAAAAAGGGTAGTAAAGTGGGCGGTAAAGCGGGCGGTGGCGTGGACCCGAAAGCTGTCTGGAGCGACTTGTTCTCTTCGAAGTTCAAAGGTCCCATGATGTATAATCCACTACGCGTGATACCAGACCCTTCATTGGATGAGGGAACCACGAGGTTTACACAGGATTTCCCCAATGGATACTATACAACGGTCATTGACCTGCAGTACTTGGTTACTTCAGCTGTGATAGCCCTGGATTTCAGCATCAACTATCAATTGAAGAACTACGGAAACGGTATAAAAACGACGCAAAAGGAACTTGCAGATATTCTACACTCATCGAGTTGCGAGTCTCTCAGGCCGTACACGGACCTTAAACAGGATAACTTCGACATTCATTGTCTGAGTCTGCTAGCAGAAGCCTTCGGCGAGAAACGCAATTTGAAGATACAGCTTGGTGTCATCCAGGCATACTTCACTGATACGAAGCCACCAAAGGAGGCATACGCTGCGTATCTGGTGGGATCCAAGCACCAGAATGATACGGACAAGGTCGTCATCTGGATCCGGCTGTTGCGCGTAGACAATTTCAGGGCTTTCCAGGTAAATCCTTACAGTAACATCTCATACAACTGCTACAAAGGAGTAAGTCCTGGAGTGGTGAAGGGTTGATCGCGTTATCAACATGCATAGCCAGACGTTGGACGGGAGCGGTGCAACGGGCCGAGACGACGGTGACACGGCCGTTCCGGTCATACCGGTCAAACCGGGCATTCTAAACACTTTCTTTTGTTTCTAACAATCGTCGAGGAAGAACCAGAATCGGCGTATCATTCTCTTTTCTTTCTTTTCCTCATTGGCAGGCGCCGTAATCCTTTGTCGTCCCAAGCACAGCTACAACTCGACGAATCCAGACTCTACCTGGGTTACTATGTGCTTCAGGTGCCGTTTTAATGTAGTCTAGAATTCTATAGAGAGAGAAAAAAATAGTACACGTTTTTGGTTAGCTGTAGACTAATTCCGTAATTTATGGTCGTGAGACAAATGACTGAAGGTCAAGATCCTCAAGGGATTTTAATCACTAGCTTTCCTATGCCTTCAGCCCCTATTTTCATGGGAAACTCCATTTTTCCGAGTAGAATTTTGGCCACACCCTACTCGCGCAGTGTATCGGATGTTTGTAGGCCACCGGCGTATACTTTGATGAGGACCTCGTCAGGGTTCTTGATGGTTGGCAACGGCAAGTCAATGACTTCATATTCTGAGGGGACGCAGTACTTAGGCGCCACGAGTGGCCTATGTATTTGGTCACAAGAATAAAGAAAGCACCTGCGCATTTATAAAAGTTTGAAGTGTGACGAGAACAAAAAGGCCTGTTGAACAATAGGAAGAATTGGAAGACTGGCGAGTGAGAAGATGGATTTGGGTGTAATGGGCATTTATATAGTTGACCTTACCTCGTCAACACAAGAAAAAACTGAAGTTAGGAGGAACACTCTGCTATACAACACATAAGTAATATCGGTTCTTCGATTCCGTTTATACCCCGTAGACTTAACTGTGATATTCGGCGATAGCCTCCAAATCGTGGGTGCGCAACCGCTGAATCCTCACCGAACACCCACCGAAAGCCTCCTGACTTGGCGAAGTGGCACTGGTTTTACTTATTATCCATCATTTAAGAAGGGAAACTTCTAGGTCGTGATCCTGATGCCGTTGATAGTCCTAGCTGTGGCTAACTTGAACTAATTGAGCTTGCTGTTGACTGACCATGTTGGCTTGAGTTCGTATTTGCACTTAGTTATTTATTACAACTGTAGATGAGCTACCTACCAACTAGCCTATGTGCAGCTGCTCTGATTAGTTTTCCCTCCCCAATATTTCTGGGCCTCTCCAAGTTATATTCTATATTACTCAGTATATTGAACCAATACTACGACATAATTTTTAATCTGTAGAGAAATTTGGATGGTGCCCTTTCCTATGTGATTGAGGCCAAGAATCGACCGTTAGGCCAATTGAAGAAGACAAGGATGCGCATCCACCGTTTCGAAACACCCACAGGTCGTAAATGCCACTCAATAATTATCCAACAAAATCAATAGGCTGATAAAGGCCAATATTTCCTGTATGCCTCATTTGAATATACTTTGGGTTGTAGATACCACGTCGCAAGGGAGACATATTGAATGAAAGGATTGAGATTATTAGCTTTGGCTGGCCGTAAGTTGAAGCCCTGTCGCTGGCGTGATCCTCCCTTTCATCATTTCATCCCAATACGAAGTAGTAACCGGACGGACGCTGTGGCGTCATTGGGATTGAGATTGGGTTTGGGCTTGGGATTCGACATCACTTATTGAAATATTGAAATTCCTGCGACTTGTTGTAAAAGTTTGATTAGATTTGGGGCCTCATAGTAGTACGTATTGCTATATTATCCCTTGCGTCGTAAACTATATAGATGCTTCAGCTGAAGAGTCGCAGTGCCAATTATCCTCTATGTATGTAATGAAGCATGTAACGCCAACAAACACACCGTATCTGGTTACTACCTAGATCGTGACCCACGATAGAAGGATTGCCTAGCATGCGGTAGCTAGCCGAAATGTTTTGAAACAAGCGACGACAGATATTTTAGTCTCACCGATATATCTGTCAATTGGTAGACAAGATGTTCTGACTCGCAGGTGTCATAGCGCCTCGTTTCCTACTAAGGAAATCAATCCTCTTCCTTGGGCTGGCGAGACGCCGCGAGGATTGACTAGACTACTTATTAGACTCGACTACACTACATTAAGGTTAGTAGTTGTCAAGACATGCATTAACCATTGATATTGCCAGTGATCTACGACCTACCGTTTATGTTTGTTTGTTCGCAACCCCAGCCCCAGACAGTGCCCAGAGGGCCCAATAAACCCCTGACTGTCTAGCGTAGTACCCCGGTTCACGATGTGCGGATTTAGCCTGACCAGGAATAGCATGAAACGAACCTAGCTGCAGGAACGTGGCTCCATCGTGCCCCATTCAGACTCACCAAGGCCCTTTTGATTGGCGCGTAATCGCCAAAGAAACGCCGAACTTCCTCTTTCTGTAAGAATCTCCCGCCAAAGCAACCGTAAAGGTAACAATGCTGGCGACATGTGAAGACGATTGGGCCTGGCCATCGACAACCGCGTGGCTTGGGCGCCACGACCGGCTGCTGTCAGCTCGTATTATTCTCCCTCGATCCCAGTGTAGATAGTGTACTAGTAGTTTACAGATGTACTGTGTATACCAGTCACTGGTCAGTCAGTCACTTTGTAGATTCGTAGGGGGCCGACTAACAACAACATTACTTCAAATAGGCCCTAGTTCCTCCCTCTTCCGTGTCGTCATGGATCGTTCATTCATGCCTTCATTTGTCCACTCTTTTCTTCCTTTCAGTTCTTGGTCTTGTACTATTTAATTGTTTTGTCGAGTTTGTGTTCTTTTAACAAAACAGAATGAAGAGATCATCGTCGAGACTCGCCGCCGTGGCAATTGCCTTTGCCTACGCCGGCTCGGCTCTGCAGCTCAACACCGGGGATGCCAGCTCTATCAAAAATGCGGCCAGCCAGGTCGCTAAGGGGTTGTACGTCTTCCACAACGAGGCTGCGACGACGGGTCAGTTCAACCAGCCACAGCCATGGTTCTGGTGGCTTTCGGGCTCCGGCTGGACCGGGCTCATGGACTACACCGTATACACGAAGGACACAACATATAAGGCAGGCTTGCTATCTGCCCTTGGAAAGAATGTCGGTCCCAAATTCGACTTCGCGCCCCCGGAGCAAGCGGGATGGGAGGCGAATGACGACCAGGTAAGAGAAACCATGTCTGAACCGGAGAGAACCGAACAGCTGTATCCGGTGACTAACACATATCTCCAGGCATATTGGCTCTACGCTGGTCTGACGGCCATGGAGTACGGCTTTGACACATTACCGGGTGGTCCGGCCTGGGATGTCGTCGCCAAAAACACCTTCAACCTCTTCGCAAGCCGCTGGAATGCCGATAGCGGGACTTGTAACGGCGGGCTCAAGTGGCAGTACGACCCGAATGCGAGCGGCTGGACAGTGAGTCTTTCATTCCCTACTCCAGCAAATCTTTCGCTTCCCCGCGTCCTCAACCTTGCCTACGTTAAAGTCAAACTTGTCCTATACGCGGTAAATTTCTAACATGGAGATCCTTACAGTACAAGAACGCCGTGACGAACGGCGCTTTCTTCCAGACGGCGGCGCGCCTGGCCCGCTACACGGGGAACCAGACGTACGCGGACTGGGCAGTCAAGATCTGGGACTGGTCGCGGGGTGTTGGGCTGGTGAGCAACGACTACCACGTCTACGACGGCACGTCCGACGACAAGGGCGCCAACTGCTCCTCGGTGAACCACGACGAGTGGTCCTACAACATCGCGAGCTACCTGCATGGAGCCGCGCACATGTTCAACTTCACGGATGACTCGGTATGGGAGGAGCGCGTGCACGGCTTCGTCAACACGGCCACGACGACCTTTTTCAAGACAGGTATCATGTTCGAGCAGAAGTGCGAGCCCAGCCACGCGTGCTCGACGGACCAGACATCCTTCAAAGCGAGCCTGGCGCGCTGGCTCGGCAAGACGGCGGTCCTCGTGCCCAGCGCCAAGGAGAGCATCATGACGCTGCTAAAGAAGAGCGCAGCCGGCGCCGCGCAGAGCTGCGTCGGACACGGCAACTCGACCTGCGGCGTTTCGTGGACGGGCAGCGGATTCGACGGGCAGTCGGACTTCGGCGTCGAGCTCAGCGCGCTGGAAATCATCCAGAGCCTGCTGGTCTTCGAGGCTCGGTTCGCTGTCGCCGCGGACAACGACGTGACTCCTACCACCACGAGAGTCACGACTCGACCCGCGCAAAGCACGACGCTCACCACCAAGGCTACCAGTGCACTTACACGTAGCACGACTCCTACCCCCGAGGTTACGAACCCATCTACGCCTAGCACAACTGCCACGGCCAAGGTCACTAAGCTACCGGCGCAAAGCGAAGCCGTTACGACGATGGTTACTACCGTAACTGTGACCACGTGTAGTGGGAAAAGGAGATAGATAACTAGGTAGATAGGCGAGGGGGCGGAGTAGAAGGATATTCACCTGTACATATGGAACTGCGATGTCGCACGTATATATATAAGCATATTTTGGATTGCGCTGGATTTCTTTTAGGTAAAATGTTGGAAATGAGCTATCTTGGTTGGGATCATCAACGGCAAGATCGTTTCGGCTATTTGGCTAGTAATAGAACAGTATCAGCAGCGGAAGGGGAAGCTTTTGTCCTAAACTGTATCATCACATATAAACCTAGACTGCATCTGATCTACATCCTCACGCGTTAATTTGGGCGCCATTACATCGTTCCACTAGCTGTCGAAATAGACGAGCCATGAAACATATACGAATTTACGTCACATACTTAAGAGCACATCCAAAAAACCCATTCGGCTATGAATTAACAATATTTCCAGCTGTGGTTGCCATTACTTCATGAATCCATTCAATCTCCCCTCTCGTCCAGGTCTTCCGAGATGACCAAAGATAACTGACTGGGAACACAATCGCAGACAGCACCTCCGAAGCAGCCAGTGACAAAGGTCTCAAGATTATCTGCAAGAAAACAAGTTTTGAACCCCTGTCAATCAATCCTTCAATAACACAAAAACACCATACATGAGCAGATACACAAACAATGCCAACACCGCCTTGCAACGAAACCAGTTCCTTCTAATAGATGATGAATAATGCAAGCCACGCCCATGAACCTGGTATCACTCACCCATATAAACAAGGACCCAATCGCTCGTATCCCTTATTCCCATGACCTTCCTAATTTTACCTCTTAGAAGAACCCTAGTCTTACTGCGTCCGGTAGAACTTCCTGTATAAAAGATGTAGTAGAAGGTTGACGTTCACCCTCAGATTACCCTCGAAGAAGTCCATGAACTGGCGTGCCTCGAATTGAGCTTGAAGAAGATCCTCGATCGGTATGACGGCATTGGCTCCAGGAATCTGGATATGGCCGCGGCTCCCTTCGACATTGAATATGCCCACTTGATCACACGCGATCGTCAAGTTGATGCTGTTCCAATCGCGTTCCGGCACACCTTGCCACGATACAATTACACCCTTGCCAGATAGAGCACGTACACTGTACTTGAAGGAGCCAAATTTCGGCACCCGGCCGGATCGCTCAAGCTCTCGTTGATGATTATATTGTTTTGTGAACGGGAAGAAATGGCGTTTTCTAGAATACAAAGTTAGTAAAAAATGACAATCGGAAACTCAGGAGGCTTACCCTTTGTTCTTCTGGAGCGTAGCCATGGCCTGCTCAATATAATCATCGTAGCTCTTCCGCTGCTGTTCGAGGTATTTGGCCTTTTCGTGAAGATTGCTGAGTGTCAACCGCACGCCTTCCAACTCTCGCTGTCGCTGAACTCGCCGCCGACTCTTGGTTCGGATATCCAAGGCAATAGCGTTTAAGACATCTTGATAGTAATTATGCTTCGTGACGCGTCCCATTTGCTCTAAGCGCATAACGTTCTCTAGGGCGTTACGTTTCATATCATAGTACGACATGCGAGTCACGTCGACCATGTTCACCTCCGAGTAGGCCCCTTTCGTATTACTGCTCGAAGCAAAATCCTCTCGCAGGAGTGCTTGCCACTTCTGCTCGTCCTCTTGGCTTGGTGGGCGAACAAGAATCTCCAGCAAGTTGGCACCTGTCTGAACTCGAATGATGTATAGAACACACCTCTTCGTTTCCATGAAGAGAGATTTGACATCCGCTTCAGGATCATTGACATCATGGAGTCTGGGTGTGAGGAACATCTGTATATCAGAAGATCCGGCGGCGTGCATTTCGTTCTCATTACTCTTTGCGCTACCTAGATCTTGAAGGATCTCGTAGAGCACATCGTTGCGACCGGGGCAGATACTGGAAATTTCTTGGGCCACCAGGTTGTGAATGGCAAAAATATCGGTCATCTTAATATAAAGTGTTGGTCTATTCTTGGCGTAGAGGTCATTGAATTCATCGACTCCGAAAGTGTGCTCCGCATCGGCGACTGAAACAAGCCCGTGGGTGGTATTAACGAGCCGCTCAATTGACTCGCCCACGAACGCATTAAGAGGCTGGAGGTAAATGTTATCACCCCCGAATGGGCGACCTGAGGCTACTTGGCCGAGCACTTTGGCAACTTCACTCAGATTCCGCTTTTGAAGTGGGCTAAGAATCTTTTCAATAACACCTACTTGCTCTGGGTTGACGACAGCTGGCTGCAGGTAGAACCGCCAAACCCAGTTGCTTACAAGTTGGAGTATATGGTGCTGAGGTTCATGTTTGAAGCGGTTGCATAATGCTTCAAATATCTGCTGGCATATGAAACGTAATCCATATGGCATTCTCGGTAGCAGATCTTCTAAGGCGGCGAGGAATTGGTCACAGATCTCTCGGAGGTCTCGAAGGTGATCAATAAATAGTTCGCGTGTCTCTGGATCTTTGATGGCAAGGTCGCGCGGGATGTCTAGAGGGCGCCTGCTAGGCTGGCCGGTGCGAAGCTCCTCGTTATTGACAGCCGACCGGTAGATCTGCATGGGATCGCTTTCTAGATCTAAAGCAGGGTCCTCAACAATGTTGTCCCGTATCAATGGGCCGAGAAGCTCTCTCAGGTACTTCCTGTCGCGAGGCGATCGGCTGTAGTTGCCCAAAATTCTCGACCAGAAGAAGTTACCTCGGAGATAGTCTTGAACGGAGTTGCAATAATCAACCTCTTCGTGGATCGACTTAGCAATAAGTTTCAATAGGTAATACTCCTCTCTTGTCTTCTGCGCATATCCGAACAATCCCATGACGAGATGTTCAATGCGCTTGCATTCTTTCTCGACAGTTCCTTGTTCCCGGAGGCGTCTAAAAAGGCGTGCGAGGTACTGCGGCTGTGTTTGAAGATTGAAAAAGAGCTGTTGATACGAGTCGAGCTTTTTCCTGGAGCTCTTATTGAGCGCCTTGAGGTCAAATTGGTTTCCAGACGAGATGGAGGCATTTGCGAGGAGACTGGTGGTGTGGCCTCCGTAGTTGCTTTGATGCTTGACTACCTCATCTAACGTGATTTTGTTCTTCACCAGGAGTGCAATCTTAATATCTAGTTGATCGATATACTGCTCAAGCGTTTCATTCTGCCGGACTTGTTGAACCACCGTCTTTCGTACGCGTTCGAATTCCACCTCTTCGTTGAAATCAAAACCACTGTCGTTGAGTAGGTGAACGAAATTTTTGACGGCGCTCACAGGGGGGTTCTTCCCAGTTGTGAGACTCTTGTAAGCTTCTCCCTGAAGCTTGGCACGAACAAAGCTCTGGATTTTGACAACTTTCTGCATATTCTCGTTGAAGTGTTTTTTCTTGACAGCAAACTGACGCCTTACAAGAAATCCTTGAGTCAAGGCTTGCAACTCAGCGATGGTTTCTTCATGTTCATCGAGCTCATTCAAGAGATCTCCAATGCGACAACGTGAAAGCATCGCTCGCGCTAGAGCTTGTAACGAAATAAGCTCTTGCTCGTGAGAACTGAGTTCTTCCAAGAACGAGTAATGCTGCTTCCTGAAGAGAGATCCGCGGGCTCTAGCTTGGAGCTCCATGAATGTCGCCGAATGCATATCGAGGGAGTCGAGGATCGTTGCTATGCGTTGACGGGTAATCATACCACGTGCCAAAGCCTGTAAATCGAGAACCGAAGCTTCCTGATTGTGGAGGGCTTCATTTGTTTGAGCGATTTCTCGGCGAACCGCTGCGGCCCGTACATAAGCCTGCAGGATGCCAATGTCTGAACTGTGTCGTTGAAGTTCGGATTTGGTAGCTACAATGTCTCGTCGAAGTAGTTTCCCTCGGCTGGCCGCTTGAATTGCAGCCCATTTTGGCCCGAAGCTTTGAAGCGCTTCTTTCTGGAGATGTATCTGGTGCCTGGTCAGCATCGCCCTGGCAATAGCCTGCAAGCCTGCGACAGTATGGGCTTGTTCTTCTAAAGAACTCAAAACGCGTTCCACCTTCTCCCTTGCTAGCATTCCACGAATCGCAGATTGAAGTTGTAATACAGGACCAGCCATACTACTAGTTTCCTCCTGTTGCGAGTAGAACCGCTTGCGCGCAAGGTGACCCCTAAACATAGCCTGGATACTACGCACCGGCCCACCGGCCTGCACTAATTGAGATTTGGTATCTCGTACCTCATTTCGAGCTTTAATGGCCCGCATCAAACTCTGAAGCTTGATGATATCCTTTTCTTTGGCCTTCCAAAAATGCTCCTTGTGCATCATTTGGCGACGAACGAGAAATCCTCGCGCAGCGCTTTGAAGATCGACAGCAAACCTCCGCATTTGAAGCCGATAGTCTATAATTTGACGCGCCCATTCTCCTCGCATGCGGGATTGAAGGTCGATAAGCTGTTCTTCCGAATCCCACAGCTGCTGCATAACGTTGCCAAGCTGCATTCGAAGCGTGGCACCCCGTATCTGTGCTTGAAGGTCGGTGATGTTTTGTTCGTTCTCGGCTAATTCTCGATCGATTCGTTCTTCCTCTGTTTCTACAGGTTCTGGCGGGGGTGCCTCAACGCCAAAGTCGGCACCCATATTTCCAAAGCTAGGCATATTGATGCCGAGCTTATCGAGGCCTTTCTGCGTAGCTTCTAGCTCGTGGTGCTCAAATTCTAGTTGTCCCACCAAGTTGCCTATTCTAAAGTCTACAATCCCCTTTCTGAAGAGTAGCCAGCTGAGAGCATGTATGCAGTAAATAGCTTTTGGGATATTCTTCTTCTCGTACAGATCTATCAACTCGAAGCGAAATAGGTCAGGCATCTCCACCTGGTCGAGGTAGCGGAAAAAGGTTGCGACGTTATCCCAGTGCCTGGCCTGGAGACGTGGATTTCGAAAGATACGGTATCTTCGATCGGGATTGAGGGCTTCCACAATCTCAGCGAGGGTCACGCCATCTCTGAGGGCTTCTTCCAGCTCAACAATGGGGGGGATCTGGCGGTGGATGATGTCTTCGATCCATTCCTTGGCTTCGCCGATATGGCAGAGATATTCATAGGCTTGAATAAATTGGCGTTGCTTGTCCATCCAATTACGGCCTTCGAAGCCGTATCGGTCGATGCGCTGCGCATTACTCTGGCCATCAGCTGTTCCCATGCGCTGTAGCCGTCGTCGGCCCCGCAAGCCCACAACTTCTTGTGCTGGAGAAGTAATGGCGAACTCTTCGGATGATCCATCTTGCGCCAGCTTGGATAACGTGCGAAGTTGATTCGTTGACGAGCGGCCTAATTGTTGTAAATCGGGGCGTGCAAGAGGGGAGTGTAGGACAGCGTGCTGGGAGTTTGAGGCGATCCTGGCAGCGTCTGGGCGTATCGAGTCCGAGCGTGTTAGAAGCATAGAGGTTGGGCGAGCGTTGGTTGAGATAGAAAGGTGTGTGGGTGACGTTGCTGGCGATATCCTACTTTCATGAAGAGAGAGTTTGCCAATATCGATACTCTGGCCGCGTTCATGACGTTCATAGTGGTCGTGACGAGGAGGGGTACGAGGCGCAGGTGGAGGTGAGCCGGAGGCGGGCGGCTGTGGAAGAGGCCTCAGTGACTGTCTAGCCATACTGTACATTTTTTCGGGGCTTTTGGGGTGGTTCATCAAATGTGGCAGCTCGATGTTGGATCACAGCTTCACTCTTGCCTCGTTTGTGTCCGAGTGTCGATACGCCGTAGCCATTGGAGACAATAGAAGAGCTTGTGCTGGCGTGGCTGGGATTGTACAAATCCGAGTTGAAGGAAGCATGAGAATAGCCAGATGACGCAGACGACGATGTTGTTGATGGTTGGCGATTGACAAGCTGGGGGTCAACCGTGTACGACTTGCGGAGAGGATGCGGCCGGTAAGACATGTCGTCACCTAGCTCTAACACAACAGTCCAATGAATGGTCTTCCTCGAGTGTATCAAATGCTTCGTTAGAGACTAAAGGCTGCATAACAGCGAGTATACAGATAAAGATGGCCAAGTCAGGAATCTGCCGCCAGGCTCGCTCGTTGAATCGGATACGTCGGTGTTGATGTACAGCTGTAGGATGCGAGACAGAGTTGTTCGAGGGTTATTTCATTGCTGGCCGTGATTGACGATCAAAGGCCTTGCTAGCAAGCGTTGTCGGATGTGTAGATCTTCGGAGGGGAAACAACTTTGTTAGGTGTTGAATGTTGAATGTTGAATGTTGATTGTAGATAAGGCGCGCCCTCAGCGCACCCATGTAGTGAAAAGGACTATGCAAAGGCTGTCGCGTATGAATATTAAGACCATCTGCTGAATTTGCTATAGTATAGTGTGGTGTGTATAGTGGTGGTAAAGTTTGCATGCCAGTTCAATGGGCGATGACCAGCACGATGGATGGACCCCGGTTAGTGGAATTGAAGTGTAGTGCAGGATTCGGAAGAAAGCATTGGGCATCATGTTTGTCCAGAATAGGTAGTTTGTTTATTTGTTTTCTAAGACAGCGGAGGGGCAACCTGTCAACCACCAGCCACGAATGCCCCTCCCCTTGAGATTCACCACATATCCAACGCCACAGCATCAATGCTTCAGTGGAGACCACTAGCACCTGCATGCTCCACACTGATAGCATTATCGATAACACAAATTTTCTTAGGCAGCCCGCAATCGGTCAATCAACTAACAAGTGCCCCGCTGTGTGCATTGATATTTAAGTTTTGGGGCACCGCCGTCATATCTTTTTTATTCCTTTTTTTTTTCTTGGGAAGAAGATCACTCTCAATCGCGTCGACCTGGTCAATCGATCAATTGTCCACCCTCGTCGTCCATCTTCGACCTCGCTGCTTTTTAAGCTTCTACCCTGTTCTCCTCGAACGAATTACGACACGATGCCTGCTACTAACGGCCACGCCGTTGTCAACGGCAAGTCTGACTTTCTTGACCACACCAAGGCTGTCGAGCTGCTGAAGGAATACGAGTCACGAGATGGCCTTGATCTTCATGAATTGATGGATACCAAAGCCCATGGCGGCTTGACATACAATGACTTTCTCATTCTGCCTGGCTATATCGGCTTCCCCGCGTCCGAGGTCTCTCTTGATTCTCCAGTCACCAGGAATATTACTTTGAAGACGCCTTTCGTTTCTTCGCCGATGGACACTGTTACCGAACATGAAATGGCCATTCATATGGCCCTGCAGGGTGGCCTAGGTGTTATTCACCACAACTGCTCTCCTGACGCTCAGGCAGAGATGGTCAGGAAGGTCAAGAGGTATGAAAATGGCTTTATCAACGACCCCGTTGTCATTAGCCAGCATAGTTCCGTCGGCGACGCCAGGGCCTTGAAGGAGAAATGGGGCTTTGGCGGTTTCCCTGTCACAGGTCAGTCCTTCGCTCCTTGATATGCTCCTTGGTCCTACTCTGTCACCTTCCACCTGCATCTTATGATTACAACTCCAAACTCAATAACTTTCGTTCCACCGTATAGACAGCAATGTCATGGGGAAAAAATTATGCTCTTTATGATGATGTATACACATTGAAGACTTTACTACTACGTATGTCGTAACGACCCAATTACTAACTAGCTATTAGCTACCGGTAAGCTCGGTTCCAAGCTTCTCGGCATCGTTACCAACCGCGACCTACAATTCGAAGAAGATTGGAACCAGACAGTCGACAAAGTTATGGTTAAGGACCTCATCACTGCCCAGTCGGGTGTTACTCTACTCGAGGCAAACAGAATTCTAGCCAAGTCGAAGAAGGGCAAGCTACCCATCGTCGACAAAGATTTCAATCTTGTCTCCATGATCTCTCGCTCTGATCTAACCAAGAACCTCGACTTTCCGTTTGCCTCAAAGCTCCCTGATTCTAAACAGCTTATCTGCGCGGCCTCCATTGGCACTCGGCCAGAGGACAAAACGCGTCTCAAGAAGCTCATGGATGCTGGCCTGGATGTTGCTATACTCGACAGTAGCCAAGGAAACAGCATGTATCAAGTCGAAATGCTCAAGTGGGTCAAACAAGAATATCCCCAGCTCGATGTTATCGGTGGAAATGTCGTTACTCGCGAACAGGCTGCCACTTTGATTGCTGCGGGTGTCGATGGCCTACGAATTGGAATGGGTAGCGGAAGCGCCTGTATCACCCAAGAAGTCATGGCTATCGGTCGACCCCAAGCTGCTGCTGTATACTCTGTCTCTGCGTTTGCTGCGCGTTTCGGTGTCCCAACCATTGCCGACGGAGGTATTCAAAACGTTGGTCATATCGTAAAAGGTCTGGCCCTTGGCGCCTCCACCATCATGATGGGCGGCTTGCTTGCCGGCACGACTGAATCGCCTGGCACATCATTCGTCTCGCGAGAAGGTAAGCTCGTTAAAGCCTACCGTGGCATGGGCAGCATCGACGCCATGCAGGACAGGAAAGCTGCTGCTGGTGCCAAGGATACTCAGGCTAGTAATGCCGGTACCGCCCGGTACTTCAGCGAGGGAGACAGCGTCCTTGTGGCTCAGGGCGTGTCTGGTGCCGTCGCTCACCGCGGGTCCATCAACAGCTTCGTTCCCTATCTAGCCGCCGGTGTCAAGCATTCGATGCAAGACTGTGGGCAAAAGAGCTTGAGCGAGTTACATGAACATGCTGCCGACGGTAGTCTGCGGTTCGAAATACGAACCGCTAGTGCCCAGCTCGAGGGTAATGTCAACATGGAAAGCTACGAGAAGAAACTCTACGCCTAAGGTGTCACCCGTGTAACAGAAATGTACACATGTGGTTTGTTAACCCTAAGAGGCTACAAATAGGTGAATAGATCTCGATGGGTTTATTACCGGTCGGGCGCGCTATGTAAACGTGATATACCCCCACATAAATGATTACTGACAGCTGATGATGGGGCAATTCATATATAATTAGGTACACTGAAAGGCGTTTGGAATGGGGATGGGCTACTGGGATTCGGGCGGCGGCGAGGATGAAAAGTTCTATAACCTGGTTTGGTAGTATGGTGGGCTACGTTGATGTTACGCGAAATACCTAGTCAATTTAACAATTATGAGTTGGCTTCCGAGTCAAAATTAACCCGTTCATTTTAGTTGATCATCATTTTGCAGCAAGAGTTGTTGGGTTCAAATATGTGATTATTTATGAGTAATGCGACAAACTGACATTGGCTCTGGTGGCTGAGCTGACATTAACCGTGCGTTTCGGTGGGTTTTAGTAGGTATATAAGCTATTACATAAGCTATAAAGTACTTAACGCCATAATATACTAGCGAGCCTTGTGAGCCTAAGGCAAGCAGCGGACTAAAATAAAAATATATTGCTTTTTTTCCAAAGTAAAGGCTAACGTGAAGCGCATGCTCTCTAGAGGTCAAAATTTTTAAAAAGGATGTTAAATTGTGGTTATCGCAGCGTAGCTGCTACGGCGTAGCCGCCTATTGTTAAGTACTCTATAATTTATGTGTCCACTAAAACGCACGGTTAATGTCAGCTTAGCCACCAGAGCCAATGTCAGTTGATGTGTACACTAGACTCATTATTGATGTCGAGTAATGTAGTAATTGATAGGGCATCCATTGGAGGGGTATTCTTGCACTGTGCTCTATACCTTTCTGCCCTACAGAGTATGCAAATCACATTCACGAAGTAAGCTAGCTAGGTCTCTAAGCAATAATATTAAGGTATTCCAATCCTAAGTCTAGCATATTGGGCAAAAGATGAAGAAATCGAAAAATAACATGCCCCTTTTATAGTCCGTAACGCCTTGCCATGATGATAAGTTGTTGTGTCGATGACGCGAGATGCAGACCCCCAGACTCTAAACGAAGCGTCTTTATACGTCAAAAATCCGTAAGTATATGACCTCATCTACAATAAATCTAACCAATCATCGCAACGTTCCGTAACCTGTACTGCGTGTGTCATTGGCCCCTTTCTGCAACAATCCTTGCTGCACGTCGCTGTTTTTGCTGCACGAAGCGCTCGAGTTGCGGGGCAAATCATCGCCATCCTCGTCGTCATCTTCGAATACGATGGCTTCCTCGTCTTCCTCGACTCTTGTATCGTCGGTATCCTCGGCGTCGCTAGAATCCGAGCTGTCTGTACGCGGCCGGTCGTCGTCCTCTGCAATCATCCAGACAGGAAAAGAACCTATAGACGCGATCAGACCGAGAATCCACCAGGGAGCGCCTATCATGTTGTTCTTGACACCCCAGGAGAAGGCGAGACCAGTGAGCGCGGGGCCGCTGGCGCGCCCGAGGGCGCTGAAGGTCGTCGCGAAGCCATTGAGGGTGCCGAGGATGCTGAGGCTCGCTGCGCTGTTGGTCAGGAGGATGGTGGAGCAGGGGAAGCCGATGATGACGGCGAAGGCCTTGGTGACCATGACTATGAGTAGGGCCGCGTAGCGCAAGGTCACGTTCTCGATGAGCACGGTAAAGGGAATGAGTAAGTACACGACGGGGAAGATGAGGACGCAGACTCGGAAGCATTTCAGGACGCCGTAGCGCGAGCACAGCGGCGGGAAAAGCACGAACTGGATCACGCCGGACATGATGCCGTAGAGCGTGAAGATGGTACCGATGTGCCCTGAGTTTAGCCCGAACCCACCCGAAAAGAACAACGGTGGAAAGGTGTTGGACGGGGTGTGTTCCTGGGTTGGGTAGTTCAGGAACACGGGAAGGACTTGGTCGAACGCGACGGAATGTAGGGCGAGAAACGTGTAGGAGACCAAGTTGATGACTGTTTGGCGGGTGAATACGGCGGACATACTCGGTGCGGCGACCTTCTCGAGAGCGTTGGCCGGCCTCGAAGCTCCATCAGTCTGTAACAGCGGTGCCGAGGCCTCAGCATCCTGGAGAGAGTATCGACGGAGCTTCTGCTGGCGTCGGAGAGGATGGTCCTTGAATGCCTCTGTGATACGTTTGCCTAGGATGAGACCCCAATCCCAGGAATGCCGCTTGCTGTGCAGTGTCTCTTTAAGGAACAGCGTTGCCGTCGATAGAGAAATCAAGAAGACGAAGCCACCCAGGATATTAGGCAAGGCGAAAGGAAACTTGTTGAAGAAGTAGCTGTCGCCAAATACACCAGGGAACTGCTGGGCAGGCTTCGCGAAGAGCCCTCCAAATGCAGGACCGAATACCGAACCGATGCTCCAGACTAGAGGCATGATAGAGAATGCCTTTGGTTGGAGTTCTTTCTCCTGGACCATCTCTGCCACCATGGTTCTTATGATACCAACTGAATCTTCAGTCAGAGAGCAGGACTCATAGTATGGTTCAGTAAGTACGCACCGTTTCCATTACATGCACCTTGAA
Source organism: Xylaria hypoxylon (assembly GCA_902806585.1). Lineage (NCBI taxonomy): Eukaryota > Fungi > Ascomycota > Sordariomycetes > Xylariales > Xylariaceae > Xylaria > Xylaria hypoxylon. The sequence goes on from CADCXB010000001.1 coordinate 5,815,344, forward strand.
GGCCACGGACGATAATAGCCATCTTCAGACTCGTGGACATTCCCCATGCCAAGAAGAAACACATCGTACAGAATAGTCCGATGATAATGGCAGGTTTTCTTCCTAGGCGGTCGTTAGCATACTACCTTCAATAGGTGGAGGCGTGATATTAGCCAGCATGACTATTACTTACCAAACTTGTCGGATGCTCGCCCCCACGGCACCGCCGTTACGCTCTGCGCAAGGGAGAAGACGGCACTAGTAGCGCCGGCCCATTTGGCAATATCTTTTTTCTCGACTCCAAAGCTCGCTATCATTTCCGGCAAGTAGGGATACACGGAGGTCATGGCCAAAGGCTCGGCGAACCGTGCAACGGCTGAAGAGAGATGTTAGCCACCAATATCCGGAGTGGGATGAAGTACCTGGATCGTGCGTGCCATTGCTTTTTGGGGGTGAGGATCATAGCCGCCGTTGTTTTCCTGTCTACTCGATTGCCCGATTCCCTTTTACTGTGAGAGTGCCTGCTTGCAGTTTGGTAAGACGACTTCGACACCAAGATCAACAAGTCACAGAACACAGGCGAGCAGATCAGGGTCAAAGAAAAGTGAAGCGTGTGTTTTTTCTTTCCTTGATTTGTACACTCATAGCTCGAAAGTCGATCCCAACAACACCAACTTTTTCTTTACAAGATGGATAGGTAGTTAAATTGAATTGATCCACCAATATGTTTATTTCCTTCGTGATGCCGGTTGTTTGGAAGATGCAGAGTTATACAGAGACATGAAGACAAGAGAAGCCGACTATGCTTACCCAGGATGGCCAGTTGCTGAGCCGGCAGCTTTGGACGTTGGGGTTTCGTCGCCATGATGCTCACGTGTCCGAGCGATCTGACAATATATTGATTGGCAACAGAGAGCAGCAAGTTGCCAGAGTGGAAAAGAATACAATGGTTAGCAGTAACGGGGTAACAAAGTTATTATAAATAAATAAAGAAAACCTTTGTCCTACAGAATTATTATTATTGTAGCAGAAAGCCATGTCTTTCTCTCCACACACACATACACGCATACTATACATTGTGTACGGCGAATACGGCATGCTACATCACTTACATCCGTAGTGTAGTGTATACTGTACAGGCGGCCTACCTTCTTCTTTGGCGCTTTGTCACGGGTCTTGCCCGAACTAAGCCAAGCCGAGACTAGACCATGCGCCGCAAATGCAGAACCAGGCTCATTCCAGCCATGCAGGAGTTTTGATTTGCTGCTTTACAGTCTTTTTGCCCCCGTCGTTGGTGCCGTGCTGCTTGCGATGTGGATACAAGCGACAAATTTTTTCAACTTCATCCCAATGTCACTGGAGGCAGTCCAGTCTGTGTAGGGGCGGCTCTGGGGAAGGTTGCTTAATAATACCTATTTCACCCTACCGAGCAGGTACCTGGTTAGTAGATACTGCTCATGATCAAGTCACTTGAAGCAAATGTATGGTACCTGTGTTCTAATTATTCTGGTTGATGTCAGGCATACGCAAAATAAAAGTCGACTACCTATTCGTCCGTTCCCTTGTCACACACGCGACCTGAGACCTAATTCATGCAGGCTTCGGGACTCACTTCCAATCCACCTGCATATGAGCAGATGATAGGCGACGATCACCCTGTTCGCCCGCTCCGGTAACAAGAACGGCGGTATCCGATGTGCGGAGCTGAAGGATCCCTATTACAATGCCTATTATTACACTTACACACCACTTAGTACAGCTACATCCGCCGTCGGAGCGTTTTGGTTGGATAGGTGTGCCTCTCTCTCTCTCTCTCTCTCTCTCTCTCTCTTTTTTTTCCCTTCTTCCTCTCTCCTTGTCTCTCTCTCTCTGGTGTGTAGTACAATCTTTGATACCACCAGTACTGTACGTAAAGTAGTATGTGCCATGCAGCGCATTACGAAAGACTAGTCACAAGGGCCCGCCTAGGCCGTCTAGGTCGGGGAGCGACAGCTGCAGTTGCATTCACGCCCTGCAATGTACATACATTAGTGTGTGCAACTTGAACCTTTCGATGTTTTCCATGGACTCCCTGCCGGTTTCCTGGATTCGGTTTAGACTAGATCATGACCCCGCCAGATATTGCTTATTACTTTAGTAGCCAGTAACAATACCTAGGTTAAGTACTTACTCAGCGAGGATGTAGGTAGTATCTATTCAAGACCCCCAACAGTCGCCAAGACCCCCTCCCCCACCAACACCGGACAGTATGTTCACTAGCTTCCCCACTCCCGACCTCTCAAGTCCCAACACCGGATGCTGTATCGGATGCAAACATCCTTCAGTTCAGTATTCATTTTTCACCCAAGTAGGTAGGCATATTTACGCCAGTGGCTCAATGAACTCTCAACTCAACCACTAGCTATCTCTAGCTAATGGTATCAACCTGTGCACTATTCTTTAATGTCTCGGTACTCACCTACCTAAGTAATTATATTACACTCCTAGATATATCAGACTCACTGAAGTAGAGTAACCTAGGTACCATTTAGATAAATGAGATTGTTACGTCGATAAAATTAGGCACTGCAAATACCTATTCCGCACTTACACTTCAAAACAAAACAAAACAACCCAAAAATCAAAGACATACATTGACGGCTAGATACCCAACTACTGTTGCCTACTTAACTTCGGATTTTTGTATTTTATTTAACAAGTTTACAGACATGTTATCACTTACATGTAATGTACAGTTCTATCATATCGTCAATTTGGGTTCTCGGCCTTTATCGGAGTTGGGCGGAGTTGCCCGTCTTAGATAAGGAATACCCCATCTACCATCTACCGTGGTCATTGGTATCTGAACCTATCAAAACCTTTTATGACAGCCTTTGACAGGTGATCTCCAGCCACAATGACGTGCGAGTGGCGCACATACCCAGTGAAGCCGCGCTTCTCGTCGATTATCTCGTCTGCCTACATCCTATCATACAAGCATACGATGCGACCGGCATCATCTCTCTATGATGGGCCATAAAGTTATAATGGCTAGACCTAATGAGCGGACGCCATTGTTTACCACGGTAGCTGTCGGCACTCCGCGTCCACGCTACCCTCATCACACTCTGCGCCGTTTCTGCACTATCGCCCTAGGTTCATCCTTGGTGGTGTTGTTGATCACCTTTCTTGTCTCCGCAGTTTCCGCGCCGCCTTACAACCACTCTCATCCTCATCCATGGCCGGGACATGGGAAAAAACACATCTCTTTCGAGAAGCTTCAAGCTATACTCCTAGACACTCCGAGTGCCGAGAAGGCCTCTGAATGGAGCAAGTACTATACATCTGGCCCTCATCTAGCCGGTCAAAATCTCTCACAGGTAAGACTCGTCTCGTTTGGATAGTGAGAAGGTGAAAAAGTAAAAATCGAACAATGATTGACCCTCGTAGGCCGAATGGACTAGAGATTGTTGGGAGGAATGGGGTGTCAAGTCTGATATCGTTGCTTACGACACTTATCTCAACTATCCACTAGATCACCGGCTAGCTCTTTTAAAGAAGAAAACGGGCAGTTCAGGCCCGAAGCCTGACGCCTGGGAAGTGGCTTTTGAGGCCACTTTGATTGAAGATGAACTCGAGGAGGACCCTACGACCCAGTTCGAGAACAGTATCCCTACCTTTCATGGGTATTCCGCTAGCGGTAATGTTACCGGCTCTTTTGTCTACGTGAATTACGGCACCTTCTGGGACTTTGAAGATCTTATCCGTGCCAATATCAGCTTAGAAGGCAAGATCGCTGTTGCCCGGTATGGAGGTATCTTCCGCGGTCTCAAGTTGAAGAGAGCCGAAGAATTAGGCATGATTGGCTGCATTTTGTACGGCGATCCCGGCGACGATGGCGATATAACGGAAGAGAAGGGGCTCAAATCTTATCCAAGTGGCCCTGCCCGCAACCCCAGTAGTGTGCAACGCGGCAGCGTGCAATATTTAAGCATAGGTCCGGGCGACCCGACCACACCTGGCTATCCCAGCAAACCTGGTGTGCCACGTCAGCCAGTCGATGGTGTCCTTACCAGCATTCCGTCTTTGCCAATTTCTTACACCGAGGCTTTACCCATTCTCAAGGCCCTGAACGGCCACGGCCCTCAAGCAAAAGACATCAATAAATACTGGACCAGGAATGCGGGACTTGGATACAAAGGTGTCGAATACAACGTCGGCCCTTCCCCGGATGATATAGTCTTAAACCTCGTCAATCTACAAAACTACACTATTACCCCAATGTGGGATGTCATCGGTATTATCAATGGGACTATTCCAGATGAAGTCGTGGTCGTTGGGAATCACCGGGATGCTTGGATCGTTGGTGGCGCAGGTGATCCCAACAGCGGCTCGGCCGTGCTCAATGAGGTGATCCGCAGCTTTGGTGAAGCACTAGATCAAGGCTGGAAGCCTCTGCGAACCATTGTCTTTGCTAGCTGGGATGGCGAAGAGTATGGTCTTGTTGGTAGTACCGAATGGGTCGAAGAATATCTGCCCTGGATCTCGGCGGTCAACGTGGCTTACATTAACGTCGATGTCGGTGTCCGAAGCCCGACCTTCTCGGCTTCAGCCGCTCCATTATTGCACAGTCTTCTTTACGAGGTAACGGCGCTGGTCCCGTCTCCTAATCAAACCGTTGAAGGCCAGACTGTTCGGGATCTCTGGGATGGTCACATCAGTACCATGGGCAGTGGAAGCGATTTTACCGCTTTCCAGGACTACGCTGGCGTCCCTTCTCTGGATATGGGTTTTGGTGGGCCTTCTGACGAAGCCCCTATCTATCAGTACGTTTCCCCCGAAGTCGCTGATTTCCTATTTCAATCAAGGTTTGCTTTTATATGGCAAAATCTTCTTGCATCCCCCAAGAATTGGTCGAATTCCATTTCCTAAGTAGCGATTTCTAACACATAATTTGTCGTATCTAGTTACCATAGCAATTATGATAGCTACTGGTGGCAGAGCGTATATGGCGACCCCGGCTTCGTTTATCATCGGGCGATGGCACAAGTGCTGGGATTAACAGTTGCTAAAATCGCCGACACGCCACTCCTTGCATTGAACGCTACCGCGTACGCCGTAGCGCTCAAAGAGTACGTTGACAAAGTCGAGTCAAAGCTCACAAGCTCGGACATCGAACCATCTAGCGAAGCCGAAATCTTCGAGTTTAGGGCACGAGGCGCCAAAACGGAATTGAAAGGCGACCGAGACGCCTTCCAACGGTCTTTGAACCGGTTATATGAATCTATCAGTGACATGAATTCTGCAGCCGTTAAGCTTGATGCAAAAGCTGCAAAATTGGCGGAACAAGCTAACGAGCACATCCCTTGGTGGCACTGGGTCAAGAAACTCAAACTGTTTCATCATATCCGACGGACTAACACGAAATACAAGAATATCGAGCGCGCCTTCTTGTATCCTGGAGGTTTGGACGGCCGATCATGGTTTAAACATGTTGTCTTTGCGCCAGGTATTTGGACTGGATATGCGGGTGGTATGCTACCTCCTTATTTTCTGATATTCGATGAGCTAATGCTAACAATATCATAGCTGTTTTCCCAGGCCTTGTTGAAAGCATCGACGGCAATGACTTCACGAATGCTTTGAAATGGGTCGGTATTATCGACAGTTGCATTAAAACCGCCACAGAGACGATTCAATAATTGTACTGTTCAACAGGAAGCTAGGTTAATTGGATAGACAGGAAAATTGTTAGCCTTGAATGACAGCCACTATCTAGATTTTTCACGACCATCACTCGACTCGTTCGCTAGAATTTGTGTAACGGGTCTAGTAAAGTTCCCGTCTAGGAGACGGCAAAGTATATCTGCATGTTACAATCGGGAGGTCCGCCTACAGGATGGCGATATCAAAGGTAGCACTAGAACCAGCCGGCCAGACGCCCGGCTACCATAGTAGTTGATGGTCACTGTATCATCACGGAATAATCTCCAATCCACCTAACTGCTAACCTCAAACTAAGCAGACCGCCGAACGGGTGAATTGTGGCAATCGTCCAGAGCATTTCTTGCGACGTAGCGCGAGCCAAATATCTGGCCGCTTCCCGCGGCTCTCGGCTGCCAAGATCACATGTGACGTCTGCATACCCTCGCAGCAGGAGGTATAGCGACTACAGGAGGCTAATTGATTTGCCTACTTCTGAAGAAATGTAGTGTGTACTACCAACGACGCTTGCTTGTACGTACTGCTACCCAATGTCTATTGGTTAATATCCGTGGATAGGCGTCGGCAAGGCGCGTTGTTTGCCTGCCGTTGGCTTTGCTGCCTGGAGGTACTACTCGATGCATGATGCATGCATGCATGTAAGCCCACTAGTCACCGACAATTCAGCCACTCTGGGGGCCTTGGCTCTGCCTTGTGAACCTAACCAACCATTGGACACCATCGATGAATATGAGGTAAATCCTTAAGTAGTCGACGTGATCCCGATAATCAACGTTCAGATCCAGGGAGTCTCACCGTTTCTCCCAAACCTTCACATTTACCCCTCTTCCCCCAAATTTGCAGACTTCGAGTAAGAATGGATGATACAAATTCCATTGCCAGCTTTGAGGAGATTTCTCCGTCAAACGAGTCCATTCACGGTGTTTCCCAGCCTCATCCTTCGTCGGAAAATGCCCTCGCTGGAATGATCATCGATACCTCGTCTTCGGTAGACCTTGTCGACGACGATGTCCCTGATATCTGCTACGTCCTCCAGTATAAGAAGTTCGGGAAGGGACTTGTGGAAGGTTAGTTTCGGCGAATCGTTCATCCCTACTACATCCCTTCCTTAATATGTTTATTGTCACGGCCTTGGTCTGGCATTGTCTTCTGCCTATAATACCCAGGGTCTACCCCCGTTTCTTCTTTCTCCTCCGTCTATTTATCATAAACCCGATTGTTCGTCAGCGTAACTAACGTGCTAGTAGTTCGTCGCGGCCCTAAGCCCATTGACCCCGAGGTTGGGGAGACTTTGAACGAGCAAGGCCAAAAGGATAAGAAGAAGCCCGTGCTAGAGATTGTTACAGTCGTGTCTACGTCGCTTGTGTCGGACCAGCCAGTCTACGACCATCCTCACTATGGACGTAGAAACTTCCCTCCCCGCCGTCCCGACTGGGGATACGGTCCTCCACTTCCTAGTATTGAGGATGAATCCGACATGCGGGTTATGAAGTCCCAAAACACCGCCATGGTTATTCGGTCCCGTCATCTCATCAATGCGCTCGCGGCCGTGGTCGGCTACTACCCCGGCACATCCTTCATGGGTGACGAAGTCAAGATCGAGGCCCCCTACTATGTTCTGATACATCACCGTGCGGCTCTCCTACGGTACAAGACCTCCCAACCCGAGACCCATGACGAAGAATACGCGTCCACCACGTCCAGGCACATCGACGTCCTTTTAGCGTTCCTCGAGGAGACATATAGTCAGCAGATTCGCGACGAAGGCTTGCGACACAGCCGTAAAATTCCGACGGCGACCTACGAGTGGCTCTGGCTTATGCTAAGGCCCGGAGAGGTCATCTACACCCGATTTGACAATACCTGGGCCCCCTTTGCCGTCTCCCGTGTGTTCAAGAAGCTCACTACTGCTAATGCAGATGGGCTCTGCAGCTATTCCAGTGAGTACCACCTAAGATTTCCTACCATTTAAGCGCTGGCTCGTGTCCACTTCGAGGCTCGATCCTAGTTCTCTTATTTTCCCAAAATCCTCCCCCGTGTTAAAAACAAGAAAGATCACTGACTTTGGGTTCGATAGTCGATTGCTGGAATTACATGTACGTGGATGGCGAACTGCGTCGCAAGATGCATACGTTCGACATCGATCCGTTTTCAGGCGAGGAAGCTATCCACAACCTCGCCGTCATCCCGGCCGAGTTCTTCACGGGGGCCGACAAGGACAAGTCGCCTTCGGAAGCGAACGCCGAACAGATCAGGCTCGGCAAATTAGTCTGGAAGCTCTACCAGAAGCCGAGCTACCAGTCATACGATGGGACTCTTGCGAAGAAATCGTCCACGGCCAATCGCGATTACAGCACCTGCCCCACGGGCTACATGAGCGGACGAGTCATCGTCGATGGCGAGGGCTACGAGCGCTTCTGGCAGCTCTGCCCGTTGAAAAACCGCCGCCGGTTCGCATATGATGACGGTAGCCCACCGCCGCACCACCAAACGTCGTTCGACCAGCTCCCGTATTTCGCATCTCGCTGCGGCTGCCGTGCCTGCGGCAAGGACCAAAGCAGCAACAAGCTAAGCCCGTACGCCGTATTCCAGGACCTGGATCCTCAGCACGACAAGGCGCCCGAGAACGACCTGTACTACCACGTCGTCTCCAAGGTCGTCGCGGGGTTCCTGCTGGGCGAGAGACGCTGGGGTTACTTCCACGTGGAAATGCTCCGCGACATCAAATTCGACAGGGAGGCGTTCAAGTACCTCGTGCTCGACGAGGAGATCAAGACGACCGTCAAAGCTCTCATCGGGAAGTTCGCCAGCGACGAAGGCCACGTCTCGGCGTGGCCCAACGATTTCGTCAAGAACAAGGGCCAGGGCCGCATCTTCTTGTTGCACGGCTCGCCGGGCGTCGGTAAGTCAATCCTCGTCTGAATATTGCTGTTGATGTTTTTTACACCCCTGATGATGGATGGCTAACATGTCGTGTTAGGCAAGACTTGCACGGCCGAGTGTGTGGCTGAGCTCACGCATCGTCCGCTCCTGTCGCTCACGAGCGGCGACCTAAGCACGGATTCGCTCATGGTGGAGCAGAACCTCGAGTACTTCCTATCGCTAGGCGAGCGGTTCGGGGCCATCGTGCTGCTCGACGAGGCCGACGTGTACCTGGAGTCGCGGCGCAACAAGAACATCGAGCGCAACGGGCTGGTGTCGGTGTTCCTGCGCGCGCTCGAGTACTACCGCGGCGTGCTCTTCCTGACGACGAACCGCGTACAGACGTTCGACGCGGCCTTCACGTCGCGCATCCACGTGGCGCTGCACTACGGGGCCCTGACGGACGCCGACCGCGAGCGCATCTGGGTGAACGGGTTCGAGCGCCTCGAGCGCGACGCCGGCGGCCGCGTCCGCGTCGCCGTCACGGCCCGCGAGTACGCGTGGAGCAGCGTCGACGTGCGCTCGCTGCGCTGGAACGGCCGCGAGATCCGCAACGCGCTGCAGACGGCCGTCGCGCTCGCCGAGAGCGAGGCGCTGGAAGACGAGGCCGGCGTCGTCATGGTCTCCGACAAGCACCTCCGCAGCGTCGTGAAAATGAGCCGCGGCTTCAAGATCTTCATGCAGCGCCGCCGCCTGCGCGACGATGACGACGACGACGACGGCGAGGTGGAACGCGTCCCGATTTGGGATGACGACGACGAGGCCCCCCCTGAGGATGATGAGAACCCCGCGTTCTCGGACAGCGATGGTGAAACGCGTCGGCGCTCGCGTTACCTCTGAAGGGTCGGCGGGCGTCAGTCAGTCCGTCCGTCACTGCCATTGGATAACTGAATCCAGTGTCTCTGTCTAGATTAGCGAGTTTCGTTTGGGTGGTCTCCTTGCTGATTATTAAACAATATTCATGTAACCTATCTAGCTATCTACCGTCGTTTCGATGATCTGATCAATAAATGCCCGTGCGGGCATTATAAGTGTTTTACGTTATCTGCAATGTGACCATAGTAATAGCGGGCGTCGGCCTGCTACAGTAGGAGTTTCCGAGATATAAAGTTGGTCATGAAGTCTTTTCTTTTATTTGCCAACGAACCCTGCCGTCCTAATGCTTCGACACCAACAATTATGTCGGTGCGTGGACAGCTATCTATATCCTGTAGCAGTATGGTTAGATCATCGCCGGGAGCTTATTATCAATAACAATAACAATAACAATAATAACACAGTCAAATAAGTAATCCCGTGATATTGCTATAATCTATTTATCTAGATAGTGTATTCGACCGTCGGTTCATCAACTCTTCAAATCAATCACTGGAACCGAGGCGGGTGGTTAAGATTACCTACACTAGGTAGTAGAATGAAATGCCCACCGGAATGCTCGGTTGTTAGTTGGTCAGTAGCTCCCAACACTCTGGGAGGGTAGTTAATAAACCCAAGATTGTAGGCACGCTAAGAGGCCCTGGATTTGCCGTTATTTGGATGTTTTCATAGCCGGGGCCATCCTAGTACGTATAAGTAAGCCTGGGCAGTACCTGGGCGTGCGTTCTGTGCTGTTGGTGTTGGTGTTTTCATGCGTGTAAGTGTGCCAGTGGTGTCGCCATTATGTACATTTACACTGCATGACGACCCTGCAGGTCAGATTATGACACTGTACGGTTGCGACGCTCTCGGATGCATCAGAGCTCTCCTCCTGTACTACATGTACAGTAGGAACACGCGAAGGTTGCATGGCATAGCGGAGGAAGTGTTCATGTTCCCTATCTTTCTTATTACTGGTATATACAGCACTATACTATATACTACACTGCTTTGTGATAACAGGTGTTCTCGCTACAACTACCTATCTACAGTATACCACCAGGATTTCCCCGCCCCCAATTGATTGTTACATTTTCTTGATGCCCTCGGAAAAGGCTGACACTCGAGTCACAGATAGTAAAGGTCCAAGAGCTCCGGGTAAAGGGAAGGAAGGAAGCACACTACACTAATCCTCCTCGGCACTGAGAGCCGTGGCGATATTCTAGAGCGTTGCCGAGACTCTAGTCTGGTCTGGATACATTAGAATCTCATGATGTCTTCTTGGTCTTTTGATCCCATTGCAAGTGTAGGTATTTCTGGTGGTGACTTTTCGCATTGGCCTTGGGGTTCAAGAGAAAAAATATGGGGAAATGAGGAGCAGCAGATGGCAAGATGCGGGGAAGACACGTTGATCTTGGAAGACCTGCAGCAGTGCTACTTTAGTGCAATTTTGCCGGATCTAATACCTATTCTAGCATCCTGCATGGGGCAGACTGATGGGATGGAATGTCGTCAGTCGCGCCAAGCATAGGCAACCTGGGGGAGACCTGGGGGGACAGGGGGAGAGACGCGCGCAGGACCCTCACTAAACCCCAACTTCGTAGGTTAGGATCATTGGTCTGACGATTTCTGCGATCCTCCGTACAGCTCCATCAGCTGATGGGATGATGGGATGATGGGATGATGAATAATGAATAGTGGTGGTGATGATGACGCTGAGGCGCTGGTGGCGTATGAGCGGTTGTCTTGGTAGACCTCACTTATCTACTAGTAGCATCGGTGAACAGCCGAAAAGCCGATTGATATTCCACTACTACTATAGTAAGCCACTGGGTGTTACCACTGACAAGGCATCTCTTTCATGAATACCCGGAAGGATTCTATGGATAGTGTATGAAAGGTCTGGACTCGAGCCATGAGCATTCATGCGAAACAGAGTAATATGTACGAGTCGAAGAGATGATATGCCTACCGCTTTGCCACCCAGCTTCTTAATTTATACGTCTGGTACCTGCATTGGATGCAATGAATATGTTGTACGTAGTATGAGCGAGCTGTGTCTGGTCGGAAAGGGTGGTTAACTTTTGGCTGATTTCCTTTTTAGACTAGGTATACCTACACATATCGAGAACGAGAGCTATAGTAGGTAATGAATGTAGTAGTAGTGTACTACGTAGTTCAAATTACCTACTAAGTACCGTACTTAAAGCACATACTTACACCACGCTACGTATACACTTACACTAGATAGGTGATATCTAGTTGTTATTAGCTCGGCGCCAGCGGCAACCCAAGCCGAGTGTTCTGCCCACGTTATACCCTAGTCTAGATAGTATAGATACATTCCTGTATTAATTGATAAATAACTACCTTTTCCCCTATTTTAATTCGAAGTTCTGTCTAGCTTATTGATTGCTCAGTATGTCGTCGCCCAACAGCTGTCATCCTGCAGTCTCACAATGAAACAAGACAAATTTGGATCATGCAAGAAATCGAGGGTACACTGGCCAATGCATGTATAATACAGTGTGTTTAGGTTGTGGGAATATATTATACACGGCATGATGTGATTAGCGGGCTACGACGCTCAGCATAAGACCCTTGACTACCAATAGAAATGATCTTACGGGACCGGCTACCTACCTACACTACCTAGTCTATAGTGCCCTGAGTCCCGTACTCCATCACAGTCGTACTATTACGTGTGTACAATTGCAACTTACTCGTTAGTGTGATGTAGGTGTACCAACAGGGACCAACCAGAGACTGGATATCCACGACGACAGGTAAAGCGAACCGTTCATCCGGGACAAGAAAACCTCGATCATGAACAGTAGCACGAGGCACTACACTACGCCAAGTGGCACTTTTGACCTCATGGCGATCTGTCAGCTCAATCTACCGATCAAACTGCCGAGTGTACTACTACTACAGTATGTAGTAGTGTACTATGTAAGTAAGTAAGTAGCCAAGATCTAATGAGAAGGAAGTTTACGAAGCTACCGATGCTTGAAGCCTGGCGGGAGCCAACAATACCAAACAACTAACCCAGGTTGTAGTAGCTCTGAGCAGAAATTTACAAGAAGTTCTAGAAGTGAGTTAACTCGAGTCTACTCTTTTGAGAGTGGAATGTGTAGGTATAATAGATTCGCGTCTTTCAGTGCCCAGGCTTGAGTGAGAATGAACCTAGTCGGTCAGTCTTGTTGCATAGCACAGCATAGACACAGCACAGTCTATATGAATCACGTTTTATTTTCCAATGACTACTACTACATACTAGTCTATCAGTGTCATCGTTAGTGAGAGCCTCTGAGGCTCTGCCCTCGTGTCGCCAAGCTATTTACTTCCCTCACCCATCTGCATACACATATGGTACCTCTCTAGTGTACCTACCTTGTGAAACTACAGTATGTACGATAATGATACGCTACTAGTGGGCCTGAGAAGAGTGAAGGTTATGTAAGTGGAAGTGTGAGTGTACCAACGTGTAAATAATAGAAAACGGAGGAAAGGAAAGACGTAAACATGGAGGGAAACACACATCGCGTTTGCCAACCTGGAAGACATTTCCATTTTCCCGTCCACCTTACCCTAAGCATACCCCTCCGCTCATACGATGACTTGTTAAGATGACTCGATGTAACCTCGACCCCAGTTCTTAGGTGATTTGAGTCGCCGGGGTTACTAGTAACAACTGGGGTAGCTAGTGTAGCTAGGAGGACCCCGGCCGGCCGGAGTGCGAATGAGCATACCTGGTCGATGGCGGCCCCTCAGAAGTCTCACGCACTAACACTACAGTATATGCCTACTGTACAGATCAGCATAGTACCTCCAGTAGAAAGGATGGGAATTGGAACACGGGAAGAAAGAAAAAAAAAAAAAGAAGGAGATTGGGTCTACTCCACGTACCCAGATGTAGTATAGTCGCTTACCAACTTGGGTAACATAAACTAGAGCTGCAGTGAGTAGTACCACATCACCCACATTGATGGAATATAGGCATGCTTCTCCGCCTATGTACCTTTCATTCCCCAGTCCAGGTCGGTCCAGGTAGGCATGCGGATTCATAAATATATCGATTCCCCCCTCACACCTCTTTCTCGATCGAGTTTCTCCTCTTTGTCTCATTTATGCCGTGGGTTTCAATTGCTTTGTGACAAGCTGGTAGTTGTGCGTCTGTTTAGCCAAGCTCCCCCCAACAAATCAATTGCCTCCGTCGCATTCGTCACAGAGTCCGGGTTTGTTTCATCATCATCATCATCATCATCATCATCATCAACAACAATATCCTTATATATAGCTGGTAGACCACAATCACAATGGCCTCTCCAGAATATCAGACAGCCCCTCCCACTGAGAAGGACGTTAGCGGCGTCCCCAGTGCCACCGGCCCCGAAGTCAATGGCGGCAACCCGGCCGTCCAGCGCTACGACTACGGCGGCAACCCTCTCTTCCACGCTCACACTGGTGGTGAGCCCCGACTCGCCGCCTTCGGTGGTGAGTTCCAGCCTGGTCTATACCAAGCGCCCACCCACAGGAAGTTCGCCAACCCGGCGCCCCTCGGTCTATCGGCTTTCGCTCTCACCACTTTCGTCCTATCGCTCGTGAACCTCCAAACCCGCGGCGTCGCAGAGCCCAATATCGCGCTCTCTCTCGCCTACGGCTATGGCGGTCTCATCCAGCTTCTCGCTGGTATGTGGTGAGTGAAACCCCCAGTCTCATCATTTCATTTTCTATTTCCGTGAACACGGTTTTAGCCATCGTGAATAAAACAAGAAAGTTGTTCGCTAATTACGATTCTTCATCTTACAGGGAAATGGCCGTAGCTAACACCTTCGGTGCCACCGCGCTGTCCTCTTACGGCGGTTTCTGGATTTCATACGCCATCATCCTGACCCCGTCCTTTAACGTCCTCGGCGATTACTCCGAAGCCGCCGACATCTCCTCGGTGCTCGGTTTCTTCCTGATCGGCTGGTTCATCTTCACCTTCATCCTGCTCATGCTCACCCTGCGCTCCACCGTCATGTTCTTCTTGTTGTTCCTGACCCTCGATCTGGCATTCCTGTTCCTGGCCACCTCCGAGTTCGCCAGCAGCAACGGCGACAAGGCTTCTGCCGTGGGTCTCCAGAAGGCCGGTGGTGTATTTGGCCTGTTCGCCGCCTTCTTGGCGTGGTATAATGCCTTCGCTGGTATTGCGGACACTAGGTAAGATTGAAACTAACTCCGCCCAGCCTCATTCGATGAGAAACACTAGCTAACGCAAGCATCAATAGCAACTCATTCTTCATCATCCCCGTCTTCCACTTCCCCTGGTCTGAGAAGGCTCGTGAGGCCCGCGTCAAGTCTGAACGCGAGACCGTCTAAGCGCATGATGTATGCGACGACACACAGTACTTGGATGGAGTCTGATTGTGTCCGCATTTGCTGTTACGAAATAGCAACAAACCACGAAAAGGAAAAGAGAAAAAGGAAAAACAACAACAACAACAAAAAAAACCAGTAATGATACCCCCCGATTTATATGCACAGATTTTACACGATCGCGATATAAAGTAAACCGGGTTCTACTGCACCGACGGAATGTGGGACGATGATATTTCAGAGGGATAGAAGGAGATGAAGAATAAGATGAATAAAGTAATGGTTTTGGAAGACGCACGAGCCCGGTGTTTGCGCTGCGGCGCAGAGCAGGTCTTGTACATGACGGGAATGGGAGAAATTGGCTGAGGGAAAGTTGTTCCGGACTACTACCAATGGGATGGGGAGAAGCTTATGATACCACAATTATAATACCAGATGATTTCCACGGCGCCTCGCTTTTCGTATTTACTTCTCGTGCTCTTGGTTCAGTGGGTTTTGACGTCGTGAGTGCCTGCAGGGCCAAGAGTAACTAGCAAATCGATTCTGTAACTACCGACAGCCACAATAGTCTCGATGCGGGCCGCCAGTTCTCAGCCGCTCAGAAGGAGGAAGCTAACCAGCAAAAACCATTAGCGCTGTTAGGAATCGAGCTCAACTCACTAACTAGATAGCTTAGCTAGTAGGTGAAGGATACCCGTTGTTTTAGGTTGCTGTTTTCAGTCATATAGTTCAGTCCCGCCTAGTGCCTTGCATTCGACAACCATGTGTCCAGGAACTCAAAATATGTCGACGAACTCAATCTTTGGAATCATAACGAAACAAAGACTCACATCATAGACTTGTCATCACTAAATTTCATGTAAACTCATGTAATCGATGTACAAATGTATTTCAACCATGACCTATCGGCACGCATTGTCCATCTGATATGAACATTGTGTAAGACTTTTCTCCTTCACTTTTTTAAGTGAGGAATAACATAAACGCCATTTTCGCTGACACGTAGGGATTTTCGATGTTATGAATAAACCCGACATGGACAATGCAACATCAAGGAGTGAAAACACTCCCAAATAGACAATTCGCATTAAGTTCGATTGTAAACACGCAAAGGGGGAAAACCCTAAAACGAAGGTTTATCTTCAGTCTGTCATGGTGATGTCATCGCCGCCTCTTCCACCGGAAAAGTCCTCGTTGAGATCGGGCATCCAGCCCTTGGGCCGCTCATTGCCGCGGACGACGACGCCGTAGCCCAGACGCTCGACCTTGCGCACCTGCTCGATCATGATATCGAGCTTTTTAGCGTAGGTGTTGAATTTGCCTACGGTTGGGGAGATCTGCAGAATCGAGCTGACGTCCTGCATATCCGCCAGGATCGTCCTCTTTCCATCGTCGGTCTCCTTTTGGGGTCCATCGCCCGTGGGCATGCTCCCGCTCAGCGCTGTGACAGCCGTCGCGAAACGCATCATCTCGCCTGTGAGGTCGAAGATGCCGAAGACGTAGTCGGCTGCCGTCAGCTGGATGTCAGCAGGGAGCACGTCCTGGGCTTCGGCTGGTGTTATCAGCGTCTGGTGGCGCAGGTAATGCGCGAACGATACGGCCTCGACAAACTCCTCGAGGCAGATGAGGGGGTACCGGTAGCGGTTCATGCCCTGCACATCAGGCTGGATGGTCTCAAGAAGCTCGGCGATCTCCTTCAGGCGTCCATCGATCTCGGACTGGATGCGCTCTGGGATGGGTTGGGAGAGTTTCCGGACGCTGCTTCGTGTTAGGTATATACAAATGAGGGGGGTGGAAGGTGAGTGAGTTTAGAAGGTAGTGTGCACAACACAATGAGAGGAATATGAGTTTCCCGTGAAAGGAAGTGAGTTTACCGTTGTAGTGAGAATATACTAGTGAAGAAAATGAAAATGTCAGCATATTATTTCTTAAATTATAACTTACTTCATGTTGCAAGAAAACAAGAAAAGTGAGCAACATGAACGATAAGATAAGCAGATGGATAGTTAGACATACATCTTCTTGCTCAGCGCAGTGACGTCCCGTGACACCTTACCGGTCCTCATGCGGCGGTCGTGATGCTCGTCGAGCTCATCCCGGAAAGACTCGAACATGGAGGTATAGGCATTGCGGGGATGGTCTGCTGCTGCTCCAGCTCCAGTGTCTCTCTTGCCCTTTTCTTTGCCTTGATAGTCTCTCTTAACACCACCTCCCATGGCGCCCTCTTTCTTTTTAGGGACAATGACTTCCGACATACTGGGTATTAGTGTTGATATCTTGTCGGCGTTGTTCGACGGTGATGGGCTCTATCAATTATCAATTGATGAGCAGTGCTGTGACGATGATTGGGTGTTAGACATTGGTGGGGCTGGCCCAGCTGGCTGCAGTTGGGGACTCTCTCTGGGTACTTCGGTACTGACCACAAAACACCATCTACCTCCTTAGATATAGATACATGTACTATACAAATGTTCTGTAACAACATCACGCTGCTCTCATCCGCACTACACAACACATCATATCCGCGAGACGATATGACCCCATCTCATAATTCTACGTCCATCTCAACATCGGATATTAATAATTAACTCAAGATCGGTCAGGCAAGCCCCGATCAGTCAAGCTATATTCATAGCGTGGCACATAAGGGCTTGACTCCTGGATTCAAACCCAGTATACAAGGCAAAGCAGCACATGGCACTCTATCCAGTGATTTGATTTGATCTAGCCTTCAAAAATATAAAAAAAATATAAAAATGGCTTTCAGTATGCCAGCGTTGATATCGCGGCCATTCCCGCTCTTCGCCTCCGCAGCCCTGCTGCGCGTCGGCATGTTGTTATACGGGCTATGGCAAGACGCCAACTCGCCCGTGAAGTACACGGATATCGACTATCTAGTATTCACCGACGCAGCGCGCTTCACATTCTCCTCTTCACCCTCCGCTTCGCCATACGAGCGTGAGACATACCGGTACACGCCGCTGTTAGCCTGGCTCCTGTACCCGACCACCTTCCCCAACGCCTTCTGCTTCTCGCTCGGCAAGGTCCTCTTCGCCGCAGCGGATCTGTTAGCTGGCTATCTGATCAGCCACGTACTGCGCCGCCACATGCACATGCCTCTCGACCGCGCCTGCAGGTTCGCGAGCATCTGGCTTCTCAACCCCATGGTCGCGACCATCAGCACGCGCGGCAGCTCCGAGGGCCTTCTAGGCGTGCTAGTCACGGCGCTGCTGTGGGCCGCGCTCGAGAGGAGGGTGGTGTTGTCCGGCGTGCTGCTCGGGCTCGGGGTGCACTTCAAGATCTACCCCTTCATTTACGCGCCGGCCGTTATCTGGTGGATGGACAAGGAGCACATGACAACCACTGCTTCTCAGACGAACAGCACACCTACAGGCGAAGGAAAAGCGAAGGGAGTCGTCGCGGGCAGGAACCAGGACGACCCCTCAACCCTACTGGGGAAAATCGCAGCCTTCGCAACCCCAGAGCGCATCCAGCTAACCCTCATCAGCCTCGCCACCTTCGCAGGCCTCAACATGGCCATGTACGCCATCTACGGGATGCCGTTCGTGACACACACGTTCCTGCACCACGTGACGCGGATCGACCACCGTCACAATTTCAGCCCTTACAACGTGCTACTATACCTGACTTCCTCCTCATCTGCTTCTTCCGCCTTACTGTCATCATCAACTCAATACCAGACCCCGTCATGGGCGACCAAGATCGAATCCGTCGCCTTCGTACCCCAGCTGCTCTTGTCAACCATACTGATCCCCCTCGTCGGCGCCAAAAAGGACCTGCCCACGACCATGATGGCCCAGACCTTCGCCTTCGTGGCTTTTAACAAGGTGTGCACAAGCCAGGTACGTGCGCTTTTTACATTCCACACGTCTAGTTCCTCCCTCCCTTATCATTATTCTTCCCCCCTTACGTTCTTCCTTACTGATTGGTGTTTCATTCTCCAAGTATTTCCTATGGTACATGGTCTTCCTCCCACTGTACCTCCCAAATTCGTCGCTACTAAGAAAACCCGTTCTGGGCGTGACCGCCCTCGCGCTCTGGGTCTTGACCCAGGGATTATGGCTCCAGCAAGGCTACAACCTGGAATTCCTGGGCCTGAGCACATTCGTACCTGGTTTATGGCTGTCTTCCCTCGCCTTCTTTGCCGTCAACTGCTTCATCTTGGGGTTGATCATAGACGATTTAGGGACTCCTTATGTATGAGATGTTAGTCAGTCACCGATTATATTGTGCATAGATTAGAAAAATCAAGGTACGCGGTAGTGTACAAGAAGAATTTGTCTATTTATCACTTTCGTTTTCTGCCATTTGATAGTTGTGATCTTGTATGAAGAGTCGAGAGGAGGGAAAAAGCGTCAGGCTTCCTCATCTCGGCAGTACTGATATATCTAGGCCCATTATGACTTTTTTACCATTGAACCTAGCGTTCCCGTACAACCTTGTAACGCCTTGAAAAGTATCATAGTGGGTATTATTGTGCGGGAAAAAAAAGCAAGGCTAAACACACCCCTCGGTAACGTAGAATCCCCAGATGCAAAAGCTAAATTGTTCGACGCTGCCCCGCAACACAGCTTGGGCTGTATCGTGGTTGGCTTGAAATGCGAACTCGAAACGCCAAGGAATGTCTAGAAATAATGGTGACGGGAACCCCAATCGGGGTCCAAGGCGTCTGCATCCGTGTGGCTTGGGTGCGCACACGTATGATCATCTCGTGGGACATATTATTGGTGTTCGCTATCCCGTTCGCATCTGCTACTGTCGCACTTCGTCGTATAAGTCTGTCAGGTCAGCTATTGCCGTTCATAGAATTGTTATCCCCCCGGCAAGCATGGCGTAGTTGGCCAACTTGAGGGAGAGGACGCGCGATTTGGGGAAATCCGGGCTGATGATTAAGCGCCCCTCCTTGTTATAGCCCACTTCCCCGAAACTGTCGACTATTTCCTTAAAGCGAATGTTTGGCCGCACGCGATGGATTTCTTCTAGTATCTGCTCACTCCAGACGCCAGAGCACCATCCATCTCGTACTAGGAAATATGGATTCAAGGGCGGAACCGGCGAATCTACGGTTCAATGGTTAGTTCGCGGGCCATAGGGATAGGAGGTGGGAGAACAATACATACCAAGATCAACGTAACGAATCCGTAACAGATCTACCGTTTTGAGCCGCTCTAAAGCGCGGATGCCGCTCAAGACGAGCTGCTCAAATGCACCGATGAAGTGCATATCGGTAATACCTGAGCCGGATTCGTTCCACTGGGCATTCTGCCTGCAGCAATTCTTGACTGTGATATCAATGGTCTTTAGTCGAGTCGTGCGTGGGTCTGTGCACCGGGCCAAAATATCGAAGAAACTGTGGCAAACGCGACCCGTGTAAGAAAGG
The DNA here is from genome assembly GCA_902806585.1 of Xylaria hypoxylon. Lineage (NCBI taxonomy): Eukaryota > Fungi > Ascomycota > Sordariomycetes > Xylariales > Xylariaceae > Xylaria > Xylaria hypoxylon. The sequence goes on from CADCXB010000001.1 coordinate 5,835,565, forward strand.
TGCTCGAGATGGCTCGCAGCCCTCGCCAATTTCTCGCACCAGTGAACCTGTTCGCACACTTTAAGATAATAAGGCGGGCAGGTGATTTCTCTTCGATAATCGCACTCAAGACAAAGGTTGAGTTTAGTAATCTTGTGGTCCAGTATATCTAGTGTGTGGGCCATGCTCAGATAGCTCTTAGATTTGGGCTTAGCATATGTGCCATGCCATTCCTCAAGACTTGGCAATGCTTTTGAAATGGTTTCCCAATCCTTCGGCTGCCGTATAATATTCCACTGACCCTTGACAATGAGGGTCCGAATAGTGGAAATTTGCGGTAGATCTGTGTTCCCGGTGACGAGACCAGAGCCCGGAACGTTGTAGCGTACCCGTGGCGCCTTCTTCCTCTCCCCACCCTCGAGGGTCATGACTCGCGCCTCAGGAAATGTCAGGCGAACGAGCGAGAAGACTTCTTCCATAGTGGCATTGTCAGTAGGTAAACCGTAGGTAGCACTAGCAATTCCTTCGGGGGAAACGGTGGGCAAGGCCAATGAACCGTGTTCCAAAACAGATTGGGGATATTTGGGCTGAAAGACAGGAAACCAAATCTCGACATGTTTGACATATGTACTTAAGTGAGAATGCTGCACGAAGAAGGCCATAACATCGTGGGCAGCCGAAACGGTCGCCTTGAGCTTAATATGTCGATACAATCGCTCTTGGATTAGATCTCGCCATAATGGACTGACCAAGGCAAGGTTGGATAATTCTTTTCTCCGCGAATGACGCAGTGCCGTGCTCCAACTCCGGGCGTTGACGCTGGGTATGCTTAAGGAACTTGGGGAAGAGGTAGATACACGGTAGCCGAATAAGTGGTCTAGTATGCACTCATGAATCTCGGCAGGCAGTTGAGTGAGTGTCAAAACCGGGTGCTCGTCGATGGCGGTCGTGGCAACGGGGTCTTGCAGCAGACGCACGTCGGAATCGAGACATGCCGGTTGACAGGTTAAACAGCGAATCTCGGACGGACCCTGTTGAGCATTGGGAAAGGGTGTGCTGCTGGGACGGGTTGGTGGAATGAAATCGGCGGACTTGGGTGGCTCCAGCGGTGGACTAGAGGGCCCTGGTGTCACCGGCGTCGAAGTAGCCGTCATGATGGCGGCCAGCTCTACAGAAGCGGTTCCTTCGTCATCCCGGTCATCCTGGTCATCGTCGTGGCCGACACCGCAATTCCGGTCGATCGACACATCTCGTGGCAGATAGGAATCTCTGGTAAATGGAGGGTCGAAAGCGTCACGAACGACAACATCTTCGGGCGGAAACACGGCGTGCTCCCTTACGGCCATAGCCATGACGTCGAGTACTCGGTTGATTGTGGCCACTGTCAGGAGAACCCGGCGGGCATGACCAGCGTCTTTACGGGAGGGACGGTTAAGCGGGCAGCCCGGCCTATTCCCCGTCGTCGGGGCAGATTATGGTGACAATAGTGTACAGGGCAAGCCGGGAAGGCACGTTTGTATGGAATCTGGGCAGAAGACAGTTGGACTGGCGGCGGCGGCGGTGGTGGTTTGTGGTGGTGGTAATAGTGGTGTTGATGGTCAAGAAGAGGAGAAATATGCTAATCGATAAGGTTGGGCTTAGGTGGGAGTTGGCGATCGGGTGCCGAGTTGGGAGCGATGTATCTAAAGACGGTCGAGGTATGGTCGCGTGTCCTGCGAGGTTGTGGACTGATACGCAAAGATGGCAAGATAAGGTCGGAAAGTGGATGGGCACGGCGATGAGGATATAGACTACTGGCTGGTAGTGTACTTGGTGGTGGAGATGATGAAGACAGTGGTAGAGTGTCTCTCTTCGACTCTGTACAGTTTGGATACAGGATACCGGTTACAGGTTGGCAGAGGAAAAGAATTTTCTGGATTGGATTGGATTGGACTGGATTCCACAGTCGTCGCTCAGCGAGTAAGGAACGGGCACATGCACCAACAGCAGCAGAGTGTGATGTCGTGTCAAGCCGGTCTCTGTCGGGATGCAGGAAATTGATCAGACTCTGGGCTGATTTGCTTGTGGAGGTGCCGCGGAGGTGGACTCTTGGATTCTCTGGAGGGGGGGAGATGGTGCGAGACTTACCTAGCAGATAGAAGGCGGGTCCGGTATTGGTGCTATCTGCCTAAGTCAGATAGGTTGATACCCCCACCACGTACGTGCTGTGCATAGCTCAGATAGGTACCTATTTAGCATGCATGCTCTCTAATTTCTTAGACCCCGACCCGCTCCGATAAGGGATAAGAAAGTGTGTAGGGTGATAGTTTGTAGATATCAAACCTACAGGTCAGAGGTAGTTACTGTACTTACAGGATAGGTAAGAAACAAAACGCATTGCGTACGACTATCTACTGCTCATACTAACCTGGGAGTTTCATTCTCATAAGACTCGTGGATCACAACACAGCTCGTTATGCTCTCTTTGCCTCTCCCTCTCCCTCTCCCTCTCCCTCTCCCTCTATCTCTATCTCTCCCTGTCTTTCTCTCTTCATCCTTGCAGTATCTGGAGACATGCAATGGCCCATAATTGCTCGTGATTGCGTCCACATGCACTCACGTCTCCAACGCTCCTACATATGGCTGGCTGTTCACGGCTCCGCACACCAGTACCAACTTTAAACGAAGAAGCATCTGTGGGCGGCATGTAATACTCTCTCATCCACTAGGATGTGCTCCAACCGCGATGTTCATCTCGCACGATATGTGGCTTGAAAATAACGAATAGCACCTTGATAAGATAGAATCCGACCAGCCACACCCTAGTTCTTAGTCAGTATCTATTATGTACAGACTACAGGTAAGCAGCCAACAGAGACGACAAACCTCAAAATGGCCAGAGCTACCCGCGTCTACCCCGAGCCTCGGAGATGAGATACAACGAGAGAGGCGAAAGGGAGGAGGAAAAAAAAAAAGGGAAACTTCGTATTCCCTGCCATACGTGTGACAGCCAGACATAATGTAGCAATCAGTGTTGTCATAGCATGTTCTGTTTTTTCGAACCCGAAGGCTGATAGATCTCTATCCAGAACTCTTCAGATCATAACTTGATCTAGGTACACTAGTATTTATACGTGACGGTCGCATTTAAACTGGAATCTTGACGGCGACAGGGATGCCGGAGCGCAACACCTGATTCTAACCCTACTTAGGTCTACTCGTCGATACCTTCTTGTATTGATTCTATTCATGCCGCCATGTTATTTTATTAGGTTGACTCTGTATGGTTCGATATACTTTATTCGACAATAACTTTAATTTTGCCATGGGGGTAGTAGTCGATGGATAAGCTTTGTTGCCACAAGACCTAAAACAGCATATAGCCATAGTTATGAGGGATGCGGCTCAGAAGATGACCGCGGACAGATAGACACATTTGTTACTTATTTTTACTCAACAACTAGAGGTCCAAAGAGTCTCTCTTGAGGTTCGGGTCAATTACACTGAAACGCACACATGACCTCACTTAAGTAGGCATTAGAGGTGCTTCAATACATGATAATATTCGTAGATGACGGCTAATCAATTATAAATTAAGTGAACGCATAACAGAGTGCAATGATCTTCATATTGAACATCTTAAGCATTCGTCAACCTATACGTACTATATTATAATATACGGCCATATTGTCGCGTATTGTTGACTGTTATTGAAATCCACAGTATACGTAATATATAAAGTACTAGTTAGTAGGTAGCATGCAACACCGAATAGGGGTACGATCCACACGGTCAGCTAGCAAGGGGGGAGTTCTTTCCCCAGCTAGGTACTAGCTTGACTAATGGTAACAAGAATCTGTCACCTGCTTTGTGGTCACAAAACTCCGACATAGAAATATTTCACGAGCATACCAAGGAACACCGTGTCGTATGTGTTACACAGAAAAGAAACGGCGGCGTTCTTGGCTAGCCGCTTGATAACCTTAGTGTGAAGGAAAGCTAATTAGCTATATATACCTGCATATTGAGTTAGTAAAGACTCCGTAAGTACGCGCCTACTTACACATAGTAGTGGACTAGGTAATTGCAACAAAGTAAATACAAATAGTATATAGCATTTTACAGACTTCAAAATTCATTGACAAATTGTCAATGACAATGTTACGACATATTTCTTAAGATTCAAGTGCGTTGTAGCGAATATGGCGTTCGACCAACGGCTGGTTGTTCTTTAGGCCACTAGGTACTAGCATCGGTAGGTAACCTTAGCGTAGCTTATCTAGATAATCAGTTACCTATCCGTACACACGGCGTTCTTCATCTTCCCCAGACCCTTTACTGTACTATGTAAGCCTCCCAAAATTGTCTGTGACGTTTAGGTAAGATACTATGATGTTAAATAAAGACGATATACCTTTTTTTTACTATACGTGTTAAGCCGCGTATACTGTATAAGTACAGAGCGAGTCAGCGAGTAATGCAACTACCTAGCTAAGCGATGAGGCGGCTAAGCAGGGCTCTCTCAGTAATAAATAAACCCGAGACATTATGGAATCTTGGCGCCGAACGATTGTTTGAGATCGCTACTGGGATCACCCGCCAGTTGTTTCGTTGATTCTTACACTAGGAAGGTACCGAATCTAATGCATGTCTACACATCATGCCAGGTACTGAATCCTTATAAAGCACTGTGGTCTCCCTAGCACTGCCCTAGGTAGTACCTGTGATGTGGGTTTCGTTCGGTGAATTATGTAATGCATTGGAGAGAAGATTTCATATACACTAGGATAAATATAATAACTAACGCGAGCGAAGCTGGCGATGCCAACAAGATTGATTTGATTCTCTATGAGGGCACGTTGAAAAGGGGTATTTCTTTGCTCTAGCATTTCAGTCAGCCTCTCCTTACCACCGCATCTCCTTATTACGACTGCGGATTTCTCCTCAGCCAGCGCATACCTGAACGGCATAGCCGACCTGATAGTCCGACGTAGTGTTACCAGACACAGAAAACCACATGAGAGTACCTAGGTATATGTAGTCTTGATCTAGCCTCGATAGCTCCATACTTCAAACGGTCCGATATTTTTTCTTCGGTGTCGCAAATTCCACCTACCTAATCGGAGGGTCAAGTAACACGGGCCCAATCGTATAGGGTTAGGATGAATCAGAGACACCGAGTGAAATGCGGCTCTTTCACGTTTCAGTGATACTTCCATCTTCTCTTGGTGGTGACTTGATTGGGCAATCGATCATGGCCATCGATCTGTCCGAATGCAACGATAGTATTATGAACGCGGTCATACACGCCTCAACGCCATATTTCTTTGTGAAATGGTCGGATATGCATCTATTCCGCTGCAGGGAGTCACAGTTCCCGTTATCCGTGTGAGACGGGAACTTTAAAGATGCTATAAAAAGGAGCACTGCGCCTACTGGTAATCCGTAGCAACCGATTTTTGTGTTTGTGCTTTGCTGCGTGCGTGTTACCCAAGACTCCCATCGCCTTGGCGGCCCAACAGGGCTGCACCTGGCATCAAGGGTCTGTCGCGAAATCACCCCTGTTATTTCCCCAGTTGGCCTGTCGCAGCCCCTGTTGTGATTTTCAGAATCCCACCAACCGACGAGGTGGATCGACGACGCTTCTACTCATATACCTAGGTAGTATAGGGAGAGAGAAGTACACTACCACTGGATAGGAGAGAGGATGAGAGGATGAGAGGTACCCAGCAGAAAAGGAGTTAAGCTCAACACAGTAGAGAAACAGGGGTCCCTTATTAACCAATCGTTTGACTTGGCGGCAAAGGTCCTGCAACCTCAGCCCACCTACGCGCCTCTGCAACGCAAGCCTCCGACTGCTGGGCCACTGAATTCGGCCAATATGCCACGAAATATGGGGACGGCATGCCTCGATTCATGCCCTTTCAAACAGTTTACCCCATGTCGTCTGCTCCGTCTCTCACTTGGAAATGATGTGCGCTATGTACATGTCGTAAACTCGTAAACAATGCTACGTACTTTGTAACTAGTGTAGCGTATACCTAGTCGCAGGATGCTGGGTACGTGTGGATGTGTGGATGTAGTCTGTAGATGTAAACATGGTTGTAGCTGTAAGTAATGTGGGTGATTATCCGAGGCTGGCCAAGGCCCGGCTTCACAGTCGGCTCTTTAAAGACCACACAACCGCCCGCCGGCAGGTGGTTTGGATTATATTCCGGCTTGCTTGATCTTCCATATTCATTCTTCTCTTGTCTTTCTATCCCCTCACCTTACCCTGTTTTGCCCTCTTTCTTCATTTCTTTCCCGCCCTTTGTTTGAAACACCTCCGAGAGTCTTTGATAGACACGGGACTGTTACGAGTTGAGATACCGTCACTCTCTTCCTCTATCCATCTCTTCATCCATTTATTATATATCACCATTTGCATACTTTTTGATTTTCGGTCGTATTTTATCCCCTTCTCACGCTCCGTCTCAACTCCGACCACCGACGATCTTTCACATCTCGAACGGACTTCTTTTCGTATACTTCTCTTCGTCAATCCCATAAACCGGCAGTTGGTTTTTTGCTTTGGGTAGATTTCTTTTCAAGAACCCATAGATATTCCCATCACTCCTCTTCATCTTGTCTGTGACAAAGCCAAAGAAATTCTTACGTTCATCAATTCGGCTATCTTCGAAATCCAGTCAACATGGCTCCTAAATTCTCTACTCTTCTCGCGGGTCTCCTGTCCCTCGCTCCCCTGGGCACACTAGCAAGTCCCGTCCGCAACTTCAACGCTGCAGTCGATTCAGTCCCGGAAGTAAGCGCCTTCATCAGCAACCCCGAAGCCAAGAACATCGTTCCCAACTCGTACATTGTGGTGTACAACAGCACGTTCAACAACGATGATATCGACGCACAGGAGGCCTCCATCCGGACATCTATCCAGAAACGTAACCTAAATAAGCGTAGTTCTACGGGCCGGTTACTATCGACAAGAGTCCGCTCCTTCTCCATGGCCAATGGCTGGCGCGCTACGGCGCTAGAAAGCGACGAGGCCATGGCCGCCGAAGTCAGTGCTATGGACATGGTGTCTTACATCGAGGCCAACCAATATGTCAACATCTCAGCATTAGTGGCCCAGGCCAACGCTCCCCCTGGTCTAGTCCGCCTCAGTCACGCCGACGCTGGTGAGGACAGCTACGTTTTCGACGACACAGCCGGCGAAGGAATCACGGCGTATATTGTGGACACCGGTATCCTGGCCACACACGAAGAGTTCCAAGGACGTGCTACGTTAGAGTTTAACGCTATCGAGGGTTCTGCTGTAAGTTATATTTCTATACTCCGTCCTCCACCGAGCGGAGATGGGGTCATCTCAGATACCAGAAACTTACACTACAACTAGGACACCGACGAGAATGGCCACGGGTCTCACGTCTCGGGAACAATCGGTGGCGCCACCTTCGGTGTGGCCAAGAACGTCAAGCTGATTGGTGTCAAGGTTTTGGACGCTGATGGAGGTGGCACTAACGCCGACGTTCTCGATGGCCTCAACTTCGTGGAGAGCGACGTCGGAACCAAGAACCTGAAGGGAAAAGCCGTCATGAACATGTCCTTGGGTGGTGGGCAGTCACGAGCCATTAACAACGCCATCGCAGCTCTCGCAGCTGCGGGTGTCGTGCCCGTCGTGGCCGCTGGCAACGAAGCCCAGGACGCCGCTAACACGAGCCCTGCTAGCGCGCCCGACGCCATCACCGTCGGCGCATTAGACGCCCTCAACGACCAGCGGGCGAGCTTCAGCAACTTCGGCGACGTCGTCGACATCTACGCGCCCGGCGTAAATGTCCTTAGCGTTGGCATCAAGAGCGACAGTGACCAAGCAACTCTCAGCGGGACCTCCATGGGTGAGTTATGATATCCCATCAATACCGTTTCGTTGGTGAAGACCAGTTCGTGCTAACTCATCATCGCAGCTTCACCCCATGTCGCCGGACTCGCCGCCTACCTGATGGGCCTCGAAGGTCTGACCAGCGCGACTGAGGTGTCAGACCGCATGAAGGAGCTCGCAGCCGCCACCGGCGCGAGCGTAAAGAGCAACGTAAAGGGGACCACCAGCGCCATCGCCAACAACGGAAACCAGTAGATAAAAAGAAAGCCAACCTCCGACATCTCAAAACTACTGTCCCCATTTCGGGGGAAGTTCCTCGCCCATTCAGTTTCACACTAGCGAAGACCGCGATTAATTTTGATTTCTCACTAAATAGCGAGCGGCGAAGAAATGGGGAGAGAGAAACTTGCGGTTTCCGGAATGAGAAATGTTAGGTTTTCAAAACGCTAGATGATGACAAGAGGCGCCCGATATCCTATTCATATCAAGCTCGGGTTTTACTGCCTCTTTCAAAGAACCACAACTACCTGTGCATGTATATTTTTTTGTTATTTCCAGGTAGCCAGTGGTATCTCTAAAGTACATACATAGATACCATAGTGAACATTCAATGCACATACATATATATCGTATTCGCTTTCTTTCGATCGACATGCCCATCTTCATCGTACTCGTTTTCGAATTATCTCGTCGATGACATAGCATGACTGATTGATTGAGCCAATAAGACGAAGCAGGCTAAGCGCCTCATAGATGTGCATGTAACTGGTGAGTAAGATGAATATGATAAGGAGTATATTCTACCTAACCATGTACCACAAACAACTAACATCATGTCTACCCCGCATATGTCGGTTTAGGAATGTTGTACCAGCACTGCCTCTATTTGCATGCGTATGCCACGTGTTATCTTATTAGCTCACCCGTCGTTGAATCAGCAGAGTTACAAGATAACTAGAGCATGTAAGCTAAGCACTAAACAGTCAAGTTGGAGAACACGTGAGACCAGACTAGAATTGTTCGCGATCCTCGACAGCAAAGCCCGCCTATTTCAACAAAGAGCGGGTTCTAAACCATCGAGTGCCTACGAACCGCGGTTGGGCTCGGTACTCCTCGCGATGAGTTGGTTTGATATCAGCACTTCTCGGCACAGCCACAGTCATTGAAAAAAAGACTGGACTGTAATTTGACATCCGTGCATTTGGAGTATTCTCCGTATTGGGCTTTCCAGCTTTCCCATATATCTCGACGTTGCAATGTAGCAGAGCATGAAACAACAACGAAAGACCAAGCCAAAGAATGGTAAGATTAATAATTAATGATCACTGCCGTCGGCTAGGTAGCAAGCAGAAGTTTAGCGTATTGAACAAACCTTCCCCCCTGGTCTGTTCCCCTGACCGAAACCACCTCATTAGGTCCCAGTTGCAACGGCGCCTGTGCCGATATGCTGTTGTGCAGAAATACTTCGTCATCATGAGTAAGGAGGGCAAGTTAGCCCAATAATATTACAAGAACAAGGCTATTATAACTCTCCGTGAGTTATCTTGGCTGTTATTTTGGCCGCTTCTTCGACGCTCGAGGCGACCCCGCCGTTTAGAAGCGTATCCCACCGAGCTCCCATTGCCCAGGCGGCACCAAGCTATTCCTATGGTAAGCATAAATCTGCAGGCTAGTGAGGGGCGAGTATCGCTAATGTACGTACCATAAGAGCTGATACTAGTAACAAGAAAAATAAGACAGCAGCTACTAGCATCAAAGATTCCCACAAGTCACCTGAAGATGTTGACTCGTTGACCTTTTCTGCATGCAGTGCCTTTACGTTCTTCACGTTTTGTGTTGGGAACAATGTCTCAATGAATTGTTCGAGCTGCGTCAGGCATGTTAGTATTTGCGTCAACCTGGGAAACCTACTGGGATCAACTGACCTTGCCAAGCGCCATGCTAATTTCGAGGTAGTGGGGGTCTCTTGGATCGTTCTTTAGAGCTATCCGTCTCGTGTATCTCCGGAAGACATCACACACCAGGCGTAAGTTTTGGGTTGATTCCGTCATCAGACGACAAGCATCGCCCTTGGTGATTTTGATGTGGCTATGGAAAATCTTGGGGTTTTGGAAGACGAGATCTATGGTAGCAATGGCCATAGTCTGAGGAATGGCGACGAAGTTGAATACACTTTGCTCTTTGATGCCCGCCATGTAGAATAAGCACTCGTCGGCGTGTTTTAAGGCGTTCAGAACCATCTCAGAGCTGCAGTGCACAGCCTCGGTGCGGTACTTGGGGTCGAAGAGATCTTCCCACTTGTCGACATACTTGCTCCAGATATCCTGAGGCCAGAAACGCCGGCTGTCCACAAAGTCCTCGTGTACATCACGGATGATGTTCACCTTCTGTAAGAACTGCCCCATGCTCTCGGTGAGTTCCATGCGTTCGAGAAGGGCGGGGTTTGCGTAGCCGCCCTCGACGAAAAGGCGCGTCAAACCCTCGCCAACGAGGCCAGCGACATAATGACAATATTTCTCATACTCTGCAACGGTCACAACACCAGACTGGAATTCGGCGTTAATGGCATAGTCAGCCATACCATTGCCCATCTTGACGGTGATATCCTCGATAATGCTGTAGTAGTTCTGCTTGAGCTTCTTCATCTCGGCGACCACGTCGTCAAAGTGGACGAGCAGCTCGCGATCCTTCTCGTCGGGACCGTTGCCGTCAAAGGTCCAGCCATCTTTCTTCAGGTTCTTGTAGAACTCGCGCAACATGGGCTCCTTGACGGAGGCGGAAATGGTCATGTCATCCTCGATAGTGTCGAGGCCACGTAGTGTAAGATAGAATAGGGCGATGGGGATGAGCATTTCGTGGTTTAATTCTTGAATGACGACAGAGAAACTACGGCTCGTCATGTTGAGGAACTTGAAGCACGACTGTAAAGTCGGCGCCTCCTTGGTGATATCGCGCTCGTGGACGGGTTCGTGCCATACTTTCCTGCGAAAGAGAAACGACGATTTAGCAAACCTGACGTGCTGGTACTTGGGGGTGCGACATGGTCGAGACGAGAAAGATAGGGGATTGACTTACCACTGAATGATAGCGCGAAGCTGGTTGGGGTGGAACATGTAATAGAGGACTTCTTTGAGACCCCCCATTTTGGAGATGGACGGGGAAAAACGGTTGTGTTGAAAGCTGCAGACAGGTAGGCTAATGCAGCCCGCGCACTAAATCGAGACAAGAAATCCCAATTGGCTTGCGAAAACTGCGACTACCGGTAGTGAAACGATAATACTAGTAAAAATGTGTATGGAGAGGATGGCACGGCGGTCGAGGTGTTGTGGGATGAGGGTGATTGATGGTGATAAATTTGAAGTTAGGAGGTGGGTGCACTTATTTCGATAACTGACCAAGATCATTATCCCATTGGCATATTTGCAGCTTCCATGCTCTTATGTACTACCTGATTGATTACCTTGCACTAGGTCACCCCCTACTGTAGTGGATTCCCCCAAGCCTGAGCAAATTACCTTGTCTTGTAGTGTCAGTACTGGTCAGTACTGGTCAGTACTTGGATGGGTACTGTAGTGGTCAGTCCAGACGGGCTACGGGCCACGGGCTAGTAGAGTGTGTGTACCATGAGGAGAACCTTTTGAACTTTGATGCACAATGGCTTATTACGCATTGAACCTATCTAAGGTTACTGGTAGGTAGCTAGTGTACCTATTGCCACAATCTAGAAGTGGATTTTTTTTCATACTATGTAGAAAATTGCAAATACCGATACGAATACGAATCCACATCAACGTCAATGTCAAACGCCAGGGACCGGACAGTACCTAGGTACCTAACAGGTAGTACTGCATGTGCAAGGGGCACACCCGTGGCATACAAGGTATGTATACTACATATGTGCATATATTATGTGCTTACATATGCAAGTATCAAAGCACTCACCGGTTCAAAGATGCCCGTTTTGTGCAGGGCAGGGCGACCAAAATGATTACGTTAGTGGATTAACGGCGGTACGTACCCGGTACAGATTAGGTACAACTGCGCTCCTTTTTTGGCTCTAGATCTGTTCCTTTATTTATACATATTCAAGGGTGATATTATGGCTTCCGCCTATCACTAAGTAGGCATTATGAAGCAATGCGCCCGGGAATTTTCAATTTATCCAGCTAGTTGGGCTTACTCTAGATTCTAGGATCGGCAAAGTTTCATTTGGTGAAGGAGTATTCTCCTAAGACCTTGACTGGCAGGGCAAATAATCCTCCATTGACTGCTAACTACTCATGTGTATCTACTGAGATCTGGTCATTGCACGCGGGAGGACCCGGTAATATCGCGTACCAGTAACAATGGCTCCATGGGCTGAACCACAAACGTGTCGTCACTTTTGGGAGTCTTTGTAAGCGCATGTCTGCTTACTGGTCTAGATAGTTTCCGATACTTTCGAACCCTTTTACAGTATTGAGTGCATCGGCCTTAATTCTCCTCCGCATACCCATGACGGCGCTTATGATACTTTATAACCAGAAACTCCAGCAACTATTCATATACCACAACTTGTACTTGTGTGGTCACAGCAAACGGGCTGTGTTTGTACTTGTACCATGCTGAGAGTCGAGTCCTACATGTACATTCATATACAGCCTATCAAACCAACTTTAACACGGTGCTGAAATATAGTATCAGGGTCTCGCTCAGGAAACAGACCATTTAGTCCCTTTGGCATGAAGATTAAGATCACAATTCCAAAGTTTTCCGTGGTTGGTGAATTTAAAGAGAAAGATGTACGCGAGCGCTATATAGCCAGCTAGGGTGTCCCGATATTTCCGGCACCGGGAGCTTCCCATAACTCAGAGGCCGGACGCAAGCAACACCGTAACCCCCAAGCTGAGACCCGTCTTGGTGTCCGTAGGCCGAGCCCGTCGCACTTAGATATAGCTACCTATTACCGTTCGTTCATAGCGTAGGGCGTGTTAAGCGAAGGTTCATTCTTCGCTCAGGTCTAAGGAAATAATACGGCAAATATATCGTGTCCTTGATTATTTAAACTAGCCTCTTGTTATATTTCTGCTAACATCGTGGCCAGCTGTCCGTGCCTCCCCTGTGCAGCTTCTTGAAACTTATGTGCAGTTTACTGGTGACACTTCGGTGGTGACTTGTCCATCCGGCATTACTCTCAGAGTGTGCCGTTAGCCGAGTGTGGGGAAATGGAACAGTCGAATTCTGCTACATCGTTCGAGATCTCCTAAGCCTAGTTGTTTCTCACCATCGGAACAAAATTGTTTAATAACAGACTAGCAATTCAAGTTGCCACGGAAAGGAGGATTTGATATACTGGTGGAATGCAGAGAGAATTGACCAAATATAATAGTGTATTCAACAGCACCAGGTAAATGTACACTTTAAGTGTAATACCTAAGATTAACTACATTTGTTTTCGCTTTCGCTTTCTTAATAACTTACTCGCTATCTAACCTAGGCTAGTATCTAGACAGGAAACCGGTTATCTCTCTCTCCATACTTGTGCAGTTCAAATGGTAAATACGTATACACAGGAAGCAAGACAAGTGAAGTGGTCTTGAATGGAAAAGACTACATATTGGAGCACAAATTGTAATTTGCAAAAAATAATTGAAATTGTCTGTGCAGCAGTGTGTTCAAGATTACCAGTTTGTGCCCCTCCAATGGGTCGGTAAGTTGGTCATCTCTCATTAATACTTAGGTAGGGTCACAACCGCCAGTCTTTTTCTTCCTCCTTTGGTAGGTACGTAAGTCATTGCCTTCTTGAAACTAAGGCCTTCCTTCCTGCCGATATACATATATCTGTCCACTTCATGATCCTTCTCATCATCTCTTCGCTCCAATTCATTTTTTCCTCATCCATTAATTACCGTGCACTTTCCGACGTTTACCAATCCACCTAAAAGTCTCTATTCTGAACGTACCCCGCTGCAACTGAAATAAATACTATCATCACCGTACGCAGAGTCGCCTTATAGCCACCATCACCCGGATTCCTACTGGACCAGTTGAAGATCATTCGCTATGGCGGCTAATCGTTTTCTCATTTGGGGAGGCAGGGGCTGGGTGGCTGGCCATCTTGAAGCCATTTTAAAGAGCCAAGGGAAAGAAGTTTACATGACCACCGTACGCATGGAGGACCGCGAAGCCGTCAAGGCCGAGCTGGACAAAGTCAAGCCCACCCACGTCTTGAACTGCGCCGGATGCACCGGGCGTCCTAATGTCGACTGGTGCGAGGACCATAAGGAAGAGACCATGCGGTCCAACGGGATCGGCACCCTCAATCTGACCGACTGCTGTTCCATCGCTGGTGTTCATTGCACCGTTTTGCCACCGGCTGTATCTACCACTATGATGAGGCCCACCCGATTGGTGGTCCGGGATATACGGAGACGGATCTAGCTAATTTCAAGGGCAGCTTCTACTCCGAGACGAAGGGCCATGTCGAAGAGGTGAGCTGCTCACTGTCGCCAACACCTATCAATATTTGCATGCAAGACTAACCCTTCTTGGTAGATCATGAAGTATTACACCAATTGTCTGATTTTGCGCCTGCGTATGCCCGTCTCAGACGACCTACACCCGCGTAACTTCGTCACCAAGATTAGCAAGTATGAACGGGTAGTCGATATACCTAATAGTAACACCATCCTAACCGATCTGCTGCCTGCATCAGTCCTAATGGCTGAACACAAGGAGACTGGTATCTACAACTTCACCAATCCCGGCGCCATTAGTCACAATGAAGTGCTATCTCTTTTCAGGGATATCATCCGCCCCGACTTCACGTGGAAGAACTTCACCGTCGAGGAACAAGCCAAAGTGATCAAGGCTGGTCGTAGCAATTGCTTGTTGGATACGACTAAGCTAGAGGCCAAGCTCAACGAGTACGGATACGTAGTGCCCGAGATACACGAGGCTTATAAGCAATGTTTCGAGAGGATGAAGGTCGCAGGGGTGAAATAAGAGTGGTGACACCAAATTATACAACCATTCGACACTCGACAGCGCCAGCGGTCAGGTCAAGATGGGTATAACCCATTCTTGATAGACAATAAATCATTGCTAGAAAGGTATAGGAGACTGCTTATTGTCGGCTTTGGCTTGAGCGCTAGGCTGAAATGAAGGTCGTCAGTCCTTTTGTTTTCCGATGTAGCATTAAGGAGTTTGGAACAGGTCTACGTCATGTGTCTCGGCGGCTAATATGCCACATCTGATTTGTTCATCCTCGTGGTATTCAGGCTCTATCTAAAAGAAACTCGCGCAAATAGAGATGAGAACTGCAGAACATGCATTGCTATACACTTTTCCATTATTCCAAGGTTTATACCTGAATATTCGTCCGATTGTGACCAGGTAATAAATGACATGTGAAAGACACAAACATACCGTACCTGGCTAGACAGGTGGTAACAGAGGGGTCAATAGGTACTTAGAGTACTTCAGCCAACCAGCTTCGTGGTGCGTGGCTGAGTACATAGGTACTTACTGTGGTAGGTAATGGGACGCATAATGCTGTGGCGCAAGGTTTACAGCACTCATAGGTACAGGGAGGGACCAGCATGACGGGTTCGGCGGCATACCACAGTAAACTACCTGGGTACTAGTAGCATCTAGTAGGCATTACCTTAAGTACTCTCTAATAGGCATACAAGGGATGGATACTATCTACAGCAGGGAAGTTATTGTGCCGCATTCCTCGCTGCCTTATCTTGGCCGAAAAGTCGTCATACCTTAACAAGCCAAGTCTACATCATAGGATTAATTTGATCATTGTTTCTTCTCTGTCTGCTTGTTCACATCTTCTGAATCCAACATCTTTCTATCCATCTGCGCCCTCGGTAGATACCCTTTGCTTCCCTAATACTAGACTACGGCTTCTTCTTCCATCAAGTCTACGGCAGCCGTTTCGGCCTGAGGTACCCCTCCAAGGAAACAAAATACTTCACCCCCCCTCAAACATACGCCTTGTCGACATCGCTGCATACTTAGAAGGCAATACATATATACACATCAGCGTGGCGATACACGCCGACCTTCCCTAAGTATGGTTGTCGACACCGCCTACTACGATGCCCTAGGCGTCAAACCGACTGCTACTGAGCTTGAAATAAAAAAGGCTTACCGCAAGCTCGCCATCGTTCATCATCCAGGTGCGCATTGCGTTCCATTCCATTCAAGGGTTGAGAATATAAATATACTTCAATTGCGATCGAAGAGCTAACTCTATGGCCTCGTGTTCTAGACAAGAACCCGAACGATCCCACAGCGCACGAAAAATTCCAGATCATCGGTGAAGCTTATCAAGTGCTGTCCGACAAAGACTTGCGAGCAGCCTACGATAAGTATGGAAAGGAGAGCGCGAAGCCCGGAGAGGGCTTCGTCGACCCGGCCGAATTCTTTAGCAGTATTTTTGGTGGCGAGGCGTTTGTCGACTGGATCGGCGAGATCAGCCTCATGAAAGATTTAAACACTGCCATGGAAATCACAACCGAAGAGCAGGACGACGCCGAGTTTCCTGGTACAAAAGAGGCCGTAAATGAAAGCGCCAAGGACGCCGCCGCTGCTGCTCCCAATGCCGCTCCCCCCACTGCCGCTCCCACGCCCACCGTCATCGTCGAGGATGAGCCAGAGAAGCCTACCACGGCTACAGTAGGGGCCGAGACGAAAGCAGAGGAGGCTCAGGGCGCCTCAACAAAGCAAGATGGAGTGCACATACCCCCCCGGCAACCCTCACCTGCCCCCAGTCCTTCTGGTACCTCAACCCCTTCTAAGTATGCGATACCCATCCGGCCGGCACTCATGGATCGCCCGTCCGACGAGTCACAGTTAGAGGGTCAGACGGAGGAGGAGAAAGAACTGCGGAAGAAAGATAAGAAGAAGGCGGGCTTGACCAAGGAACAGCGTGAGAAACTCGCAGCCTACGAGGCCGAACGAGCAAGGGTCCGCCAGGAGCGTGTCGATACTCTTTCCCGCAAGCTAATCGACAGGGTATCCGTTTGGACCGAGACTGATAAGGGAGCCGATGTCACCAAGGCCTTCCAAGAAAAGACGGCTCTCGAGGTGGAGAACCTTAAGATTGAGAGCTTCGGTCTCGATATTCTCCATGCTATTGGTGCTGTATACTTCTCCAAAGCCACGGCGTTGCTTAAGTCGCAGAAATTCCTTGGCATTAGCGGATTTTTCAGTCGTGTCAAGGACAAGGGCACTTTTTTCAAGGAAACCTGGAACACTATCTCTTCGGCTATTGACGCCCAGCAGACCATGGAGGAAATGGCTCGCATGGAGGAAGCTGGAGGTGAAGACTGGACGGACGAGAAGAAGATGGAGTATGAGCGGAAAGTTACGGGCAAGATTCTCAATGCCGCTTGGCGCGGCAGCAAGTACGAAATCCAGGGAGTCTTGCGCGAGGTCTGCGATAGCGTGCTCTACGATAAAAAAGTGTCCCTACACAAGCGTCTAGAACGCGCCCATGCTCTCGTACTTATGGCCGAGATTCTATCCACGGTAAGGCCCCGACGAGAACATTTCTACAATTCACCCCAACTTCTCCCTGCTTCCCATCATACACAGCAACTAAACAACTAACAATTGTTGTCTATAGGCCAAGAGATCGCCCGAGGAAGAAGGCGATTACATGGCTTTCGAGCAGCTCGTTGCCGAGGCAGCCATGAAGAAAGAGAAGGATTCTAATAAAAAGAAAGGCAAGGATAAGGACGGGAAGAAAAAGGCCAGTGAGACCTCGGCCTAGACGTCCAGAGCTGCGAAATAGAAGCCATGATTGACATGTCTAACGCCAAATGGTGTCCCGGAGTGTTCTGAATCCGCGAGGTGAATGTGTCTTGTCAAGTCCGCCTATTTCGTCTCGTCTCGTCAGAAATGTGTATGGCTCGGGCGGTCATCGATCAGCCAGTTCAAGCGAGGAAGATTTTGGAGAAGGGGTAATGGAGAAGGATACAAAGCTCCGCCTAACTCTTCCGCGTAGCGAGGGTTGAGATTGTAAAAGATGTCAGAAACATAATTAGGTTCATTTACTTTGTGAACGGATAGGGGGGGCAATTTGACGCGCGGAGGAAGAGCGCGGGATGATTCTGTTTAGGAATATTTTACTCATCATAGATAGACGGATAATCTCATCTCCCGGGCAAGAGGAAACAACAAGAGTGCGCTTGGCGTCCGAAGGGTTGCAAATAGCGTGTTGTTTTGTCGCCTCTCTTACATGCATAATTAGACTGATCTTATTCTTTGTCCTGCTTTTTCTTGGGTGAATGCGTGATGCTGGAGTTGAGGTAAGTGGTATAGATACCGAAATGTGTGCTTTGCTTCCGTATTTAAGATCCGGCACCTCGACTCTCAGGAACGTTGTTTGTAACTTATATTTGTCTGAAGGATAAACTATGGTTGCTTGCCCGCGTCTCTGATGCTAGAGTTGGCGTTGTTGTTCTCCTCACCTTCTTCTGGGAAATTTGAATATATTACCAGGTACAAAGAGTTGCTGCATGACTACTATAGTCCATACATTATAGTTAATATCCCTAGAGTGAAGAGGGGGAGTGAGAGTATATAGGTCTATTTTTAAAGTTCACATTCATGCTGAACCTCTCGCAGGTAGGAATAGAAACAACTAATGATAGTAGACAGTGTTTAGAAGAGAGAGAGAGAAGAGTGAGAACAGAAGCACACATGCATGACCAAGTGCGAGGTCCACGTGGCAGCTAGCCGGAGGGCGTTGTCCTCGCGTGAAAGTCTGCGAACATTATTGCTATGATAACTATCCAGAGGCCCTTCGGATCCCCTTTCAGTCTCTCATCATTTCTATCTATCAAGACCATCGAAAACGCAAAACAGTTGCCCATGTGGTCCTAATTAGAGCAAGACATTTGCAATCCCAGGAATATGAAGCGAAACGAAGGTTTTTTTTCTTAAAGGTAATATATAATATTTGATGAATTGAGGTCGTTAATCGGCATATGAACATAGAATGACTTGACCTATGTTATATGTGTATATAAAGTATCCATTCGTCTATGTACACTTTTCCATGTCGTCAACTCGGGACGATTTTCTGGCAGCATGCTCTTTTCGTGCGCTAGATGTTGCTCGACCGACGCTCTTCTGGACGGGCTGGAAATAGGGGTATCATTGTACAAAAAGATTTAGGAAAAAGACATTAGACAAGTGAGGCGAAGAATGGGGTTGTGGGTGCCCGACTCCAATCCATGTTTGCGTTTTGGGTATTCTGTTAGTGGTACAGTTGTGACAAAGAAAAAAAGATGTGTAATCTCAAGTAAAACCAAGTCAAAAGCAAGCTCGGCGTGTCGGCCATGAAGCTTACCACCAAGGTATATAACGCCATCGCTACCATCGTTTATACCTATGCGCCTGTCCCAATCGTGTATGACGTTAAGAAATTTGTACTAATGAGTGGCGATTGGTTTGGCTCAGCTGTGTACTCGTTTTATCCTATCCCCCGTCTCTGGGAAGTTCTATGCCGCTATCTCGGTCTTGAGGTTCTATACCCCAACTCGTCGAGGTCTCGAGTACTTCTTCTATGGGCTTGGCATCGAGTGGGACCATGTTGTTAGAGAGAAGAAGCAGCCTCGAATTCTCCTCTTCCTCATCCACAGGGTCCAATACTCTACCGCCCAATTGTATGTCACTAACTCTAACTTTATATTCGAGTGCCCTTTTTCCGTCGTTGATAAGCTCTTCCGACCAGTCCAGACATCTTTTAATGCTTTGATTGATTTTTTGTGAATCAACAAGAATTTGCTGGTGTTTAGATAGGTCAACTTTTAGTCGTTCCTCATCTCGTTCGCGGTGCTTTGCATCCCGCGCGGCGAGGTCACTTGGGCTCAAGTCGGATGATACAGAATCGGTATCTGAAAATGACTCGTCTTCCAGGTCTTGCATAGATAGGTCCTCTTCACTGAGATCTGACAACCCTAAAGATTCCAATTCTAGCTCCGACATATTCCCGGAAGGCACACGACTAGACATGGTGGTGGAAGCCAGGGACATGTGGCTAGAACGCGAAAGGCGTCGATACCTCCGTAATTCGGCTGTCTGTCTGCGGAGCTGGCGCTCCAGGGTCCGGTTGATGGCCTCGAGGGATGCATTCCTGATCTGCAGGTCCTGAACCTTCCGTTCCCTTCGGGCGTTAGCGATCAACTCGATCACAGGATCTGCAGAAGACCCAGTGGACTTGGTGGGACTTTGCAACCCCGATTGATCGTCGGGTGAAGCGTCATTTTCCTGCTCTGTAAGTTCATCTGCTGCTTGAATGATAGAAGCCAATGTCAGCGGGGGAGGGTTCGTAGGCGAGAGGTTTGCAGCAGGGAAAAGCCCAATGATGGGAGATGCTATGGGTTTGAAAGGCTCAAGGGCGCCTTCTCTCTTAACTAAGCTACCCGAACGTGAATGACCACTAGACCGCGAAGTTGCAGTACCAGAACGTCGCAGTCCAGGGGTTGATGGCGCTAACGGGGGTGGGGGGGAAACTTGGACACGAGCGGTGGGAGCAACAGAACCAGCAGTGATGTTCACAGCGGCATTATGAGGTCCAGTGCTGTTCCTATAAGATGATTGAGTATGTAAAGGCGGTTTGCTGGGCGAGACAGGTCGTTGCAAAGCCGCGGTCGAACGAACATTCGGGCCTTTCGAAACGGTTGGCACGGTTGACCCCGAACCCGACCCACGAGACACCATAGGCGGCGGTGTAGGCCGCAACTCGGGAATGCCGTTCGCATACATAAATTTGCTCGACACATTCTCCTGGCTCTGGTTCAAACTGGGTGACAGCGGAGGTGATAGAGTTGCAGGGCTGGTTGGTTTAGATGCGATACCATTGCCGTTGGCTACGAAGAAAGCCGGGTTCTTCGGAGACACCATCCTGGAGGCGCTCGTAGGCCGTGTCGTCTTCACATCGCTGGCATGGAAGAACTTGGAGTCCCGGGGATTCGTATTATCTTGCCTCAGGGGAATATTTCTCTCGGGACTGACGGTACTGAAGGTGACCAATGACCTCCGTGACAGGTCCGGCTGATTCAATGGGCTCGAGAAGGGGAATCCCGCTTTAGACTCCCAGGTGTCGAAGCTATCACGGCTTGGGGTGCCATTGGGAGTGCTGTTTGCGCTGTCAACGCGGCTCTGTCTGGACCCCGAGCGAGGAGTAACATTGCTATTTAGATGAGGGCTGAAAGCAGTTGCTGAAATGGTACTCGGGTCATCGCACGGCGCGCGATTCAAGTCGGTGGTAGTAGCGATGGTAGAAACGGGACGTTGTTGTGTGCGTCTAGGTAAAGGCGTAGTGGTGGCGACGTTTGCTGTAGCGATGGTAGGTGTCTGAGGTTGGGGCGGTCTCGAAGCCGAGGCTATCTTGGGAGTCAAGGGCATCCGATTGATACCCCGTGCCGCGGTGGCACTGAGCGAGGGCATCCGTGGACGAGTACTGGTAGCAGTGGAGGGGTTCAGGGACGTGTCGTGACCCATCTTTTGTTTTCCTTCAAAACGGGCGCAAACGCGGGAGCAACATTTTGATCTCGGCGGTTTAGGGGCGGTTGTCTAGTGGCAAGAGGAAAAAGCAGAAGTGGATGTGGACGCAATCGTGTCGTTGTCGTTTTTATTGTTGTTGGTGGTGGCGGTGGTGATAATGGTGGCGTATCGTCGGTCGAGGGATTTGTGTTGGTGGTACAAATATCTGGTGGTGACAATATCACTGGCGGCGGTGGTGGTGGTGGTGGTGGTGGTGGTGGTGGTGGTGGTGGTGGTGGTGGTGGTTGGAGCGCTGTGGCCGTTGTTGTTGTACCAATACCAATACAGGTTCGGGTACTGCTGCTCTTACTGCTATCGGTACCTACAGCAGTACCTACAGCTCTATTATTACTACGGGTCGTCGAGATTGTTGTAATATGGGGATGCCTCTTGGCAGGCGATCTACCAGCGCGTATAATTGCCTGTCCCCGCTCTTTCGCTGTCGACCAAACCGTTCTTGTCGAGGTCGTCTTCTTATCGTCGATGTTTCTCACGAGAGTTGGAGGAGGTTTTGTTTTGTTTCTTGTTGCCAAAATATTTTGGGGTTTGGAGCTGTTGCTGCTGGTGCCCGTCGCTGCTGGTGTCGGGTTCTGGCTGCCAAGGTGCATAGAATACCCCATTGCGGTAGCCAGCCTATCAGAGCCACTGCAACATCCGCTGTCCACTGTTCCGTTGTCGCTGACCCCTTGCTGTGTGCCCCTAACTGTACACTAGAGTCCTTCGCTCGATTCTCGATAGGTACCTAAACCAGGCAACGCTAGATCTACCTCGGTAGTGTGGGATCAGGAGTTCCGAGCTGTCGGTTGGTTTGTTGTTACCCGTACTAAGTAAGCACGGGATAGGTACCCCTCCTCAACCTTTGATAGGTAGGTAAGTAAGTAGAGCAAAATAATAGCACATGCAAGATAAAATTGTAGGTTGGATGAATTGTCCAATGTGTGGGTTTGAAAAATGAAATGTTTCTTCCGTATAAACAAACCACGTCATTTAATTCGTTCCAAAATAAGAAGAAAACCCCAGCATGTGGGGGGACATTCCTTGGTATGCACTGACAACCACAAGATTGTGTCTTCATGCACACCGCATTTTCACTATTCACAGTACCTAACCTACCTAACCTACTTAGATGTAGGACACGAACCACCGAACCAATACCCTAAAATACCCTAACTCACCCTGTGTAAGCTTATTTATACAGAGTATTTATCCGTAGATAGCACTCTCCTTTTCACATCATCCCCCGCGGTGCATCAGCCCACTTAGTATTTCAGTCCTTACTGTGGCTGATGTAGTGCAACTTGGAAGTGTACCGACTGACACAAATACAATCCACCATTCCTAACTCACCCTTATCGCTATTTCTCGCAGTAGTGAGTGAGCCATGAGCTAGGTAGACGAGGCTACCTTGTGACAATCCTGCGGATTTATGATATGAGACATGAATAATAATAGTCGCCTGAGACCAAAGATGGCGAGAACAGCTAAACATAATATTTCCCCGTCACCAACGGGGCGTGCTTCGCTTTTATCAGGGATGATCTGACAACAACGTTGAACAGCCTCGACCTCAGGCTCTGACCATGTCCTCACATATATGGCCGTCCGCGCTCAACGGGATCGCCAACGTGTGTTTGTAGAAATATAACTTCAGGCCGCGAATCAAATCCCAATGGAACAGGCGCAACTGATCGGAACAGTGAAGCAGTTGTGGATGACGATGGCAACGAAGACAAAAATCCCAACCCTCGAACAGGATCTATCAGCTGAGATAAGGACCAAAAGGGGCCCGAGAAGAGGAGTAGGCAGTAAACGTCATCGAGGTAGTTGCAACTGGAAAATGCGAAGGCAATACACAACTCCGCCAGACACTCTTCTCCAGTACTTGAGCTGGAAGGTTTAACACCGCCGGGGCCGTCTTCTTGATCACAATACAATTCTCGCTATCCCCGCGCGTCGGTGGGTATGGTATGTATGATGTTTTGCTGACCCATGATACCAGATAATTCGTGGGTTTAGACTAGTTTTGGCATGGGTGTCTTACTAGTAGTATAGGTAATAGCTCTCGTGGTGTTTTTGGTGGGGCTTGGGCATTGTTTAATGGTCGAGCAGGGCAAATGTGGACCACCTGAGGCCGTTAAGATCAGGTACATTTAGTCTTCAATTTGTTACTTTTCCGGACCTGTTCTGATTCGCCCGAATATGTACATAATTAACTTTAATGGCCAGAGTTTCACCATGATTAGTCGTGACGTTGCAAGCTATGTCGAATATTTTTTGTTCTCACTCTTTTCTCCCTGTTTTAGTCTAGGTAGTCGTTGACTCTCTCCCTCGTTTTTCTATAGAATATTATAGCCTCGTTTCGAGCCTCACTTTCGTTCAAGGTTGATATCCACGACGTTTCCATTTGAAGAGCTGAGTGGACTCAGCCAACTGAACCCTCTGTTGTTCTCATTCTTCAACATTCTTCAACAGCTTCCTTTTTGTATTTACTGCTGCTACAAGTCTTAACCGCATATCATACTCTCTTAGAGCTTCAACCCGCGCTAAGAGGAAGGTTCGTCAGCAGCAGGAGCGATTGAGCACGGAAGTTGTGCATGATGAAAATCAATAAAAACTACGCACAATTCCATGGTTTCTGCGTTGGGGTTTCTAGAACTAGTCCCCCGTTGTTCGATATCTTCTCTCCAAGCGAAGAGGAAATGGCTTCATCTGCAGCGTACTGCTGTTCTAACATGTGGTCTCCGTTAGGCACTGCTTATATTCGATAGTGGTACGTGAGTAAATTGCTAATACCTAGGAACGAACACAGGTAAAATGGTAAAATGCTCACTTAAATGCGTTGAATTCGAATAATGGTCGGGTCGCAAAGGGTCTATAGGATTGAGCGAGGAACCAAATTGCCTATCCAGAGGGTTGTCGAATAATTCGTACGAGTTTGTACCTTTAGGTCCTAGGTTTAGTGGAGGTATCGAGGGTAATGGGTATGGATTTGGTAGGAATTGTCTGTGATGTAGATTTTTATTTATTGGAATGGCCAATTCTCTGTTTATTTCTTTTCCCAGCTTGACTCCGGTGAAGTGGCTAACTCTTCTTATACTCTTCATCTTGGAGTTGTCTATGATAGAATCATGACAGTTTTGGCTGTGGCGGCTCAGTGCTTGTTCTGTTGAAAAGGAGGGGTATTGACAAGAAGAGACAGGACACTTCAGAGGTACTGCATGCGTCGTCTCATGGTCAATTCGCAACTCGTCGGTCTCGAAGCCCTCACTAGCTCTAGGACAAGATGTAAAACGGCATGTAAAAGCATCTCTGCGGTAATATTGCCGAAACTGTGCGAGCTCCTCGGCAGAGATACCCGGAAACTCACGAAGGGAGAGACACCTCCTAAGTACTGTTTGATAATTGTCCAGGACATGCCGCAGTTCGGTGATTTTACGCATTTCGTCTTCGGATTTGACGTCAGATAGAAAGTAGAGACATGGAACAGGATGGAAAACTCACTATTAGTATTAGCTGCGCAGTTAAATTTCTTCTGTTTCTGTGCAAGGATGGCTCTCTTGGCAAATTCGTACAGCGGTGGGAATGGCCTGAGCAGTTCGAGCCTTGGTTCCAAAGTTGGATGAATGCTCTCATTTTGTATGAATTTCGTGCCCCTTAACACTACTACCTTTTGGGAAACTTCGGATAGGATTGATAGTAATCGTGATATATGCTCTCCTGTATCTTTCCGTGAGAGGGCACGGAGAACACATTCGGCCCAATGTTCGTAGGCGAAAACGTGGAATCCGTGAAATCCTCTAAGCACACGCATGGAGCAATCATGGGGAGAGTAATCCGGATGAAATATTTCTAGGCCAGCTGAAAGACAAGTGGTGGTGGCGATCGCGTGTTCAAGATATGCACGATCTCCGTCTATTCTGACCACACTCTCCGGTGTCTCGAGATACCTTGGAATCAATTATTCGCCATGAAGAGCAAGATGCAGGGGGCGCGGCTTACTCCTTAACAGATACATGAATAAAACATAAGCTCGAATCACTACAACAATCAGGGTTAGTAATTGCCATTCTAGGCGCGCTCTGTAGATGTTCTAGAAGCATAGTAAACTTCCAAGAGAAACTTCTACGTTAAACGGGTTTGGTCATAGTCTTGAAATGACTAAAACAAAAAGAGAATGGCCCCGGGAACTACTTACGAGAGTTCTTCAACGAGAGGGGCGCACATGTCGAAAAGATGAGAGGGGGCCAAACTCTGCACTGGTGCAATACCAGCACAGTAGGATAGTGCTGAACGAAACTCGGCTCGTTGCAGGGGACGCTGCCCAAAGGCTGGTTGGTTGGTTGGTTGGTTTATTTAAACGCCAGGGGTTGACCACGTAGCAGTCAACCACAGAGCCTCCCGAAGGGCATGAGGGCGTGTCGGGCTATAGTCTATCTATCTAAATACACACACTAGATCTAGCAAATCTAGCACTAAGGCAGCCGTAAAGCTATTTATACTAAGTCTCCCTTGCTTTGTTTTAAAAGCGTGCTTAGCTTATTTTTAGCGTTTAGCTAAAGCTATATTTTATTTGTTTATAAAGCAGCTTTTATGCTGCGCTAGTTAGCAACTTTTTTATATTTTTATGCAATAAAAAAAATAAAAGTAGTTTAGCTTATAGTTAATACTTTTATAACGCTATAAAATCTTTTTTTATAGCTTTTATATTTTTTATACTTAAAAAAAACTTTTAATAAAAATTATTAATTAAAAACTAAGTTTATTTTGCTAATATAATTTACTTTAATAGTTAAATTTTTATTAATATATACTTTAGCTTTAAATACCTTTTTTATTTTTTTTATACTTTTTATATTTTTTTTTTTTTTTTTTTTTTTTTAAAATAACTAAAGATTATAAATTTTTAAATATTTTTATAATTATAATAAAGCCTTTAAAATTTAAAAAGTCTTTATATAGCTTAAATAAATATTTATTTTATTTATATATTTTATATAGTTATTTTATTAGCTTATATAACTAGCTTATATATTTTTTTTTTGCTTTAATATAATATATAAAGTATTTTAATAACTTTTTTTTTTTATAACTATATTTTAAAGTAGTATTTATATAATTAAAGCGCTTATAGTATTAATTAAAATTTTTATATTTAAAGTATTTAGCTAATTATTTATATAATTTTATTTATAAAAAAAAAACTAATTTTAAATAATATTTTAGTATATAGTTTAAGTGCTAGCTTAAGTATTATTATAAAAGCTTTTTTTTATAAATATTTTTTTAGTACTTTTTTTAATTATTTTAAAATATTTATTATATTTTTAATTTAATATTATAAGCTATTAATATAAGGTTAATATTTAATAATATTTTAATACTTAACTTTATTAAAATATTTATTTTTTTGTTTTTTTTTACGTTATAATACTTAAAGCATTACTTTATATAAATATTATATGTTTTTATAGCTGCTTAAAAGTTTAAGTATAGCTACTATATTAATATTATAATATTTTTTTGTTTATATTATATAACTTTTATATTATTTAAGTAAATTTATATTTGTTTTATTAATTATTTTAATAATATATTTAAAATATACTTTAGGCTTTTTTAAGCTTTTATAGCTTTTTTATTAAAATTAATAAAAAAATATAAAAAGCTTTTTAGCTTTATAAGCAATTTTTTTTTTACTTTAATAAATTATATACTTATAACTTACGCTTTAACTTTTTTATAACTTATTTAAAAAAAACCATAATATTTTTTACTAGTAATATTTTATATTATTTTTTAAAGTGTTTTATAGCATTTAACTTTATTAGTTTTTTTATTAAGTTTTTTTTTAATTTTAGCTTATATTTTAAAAAAATAAGTAGTAGTTTTTTTATTAGTTATAATAGCTTAACTATTACTTATACCTTTATTTTTACTTTATATTTTATATTAATACCTTTACTTTTTTTAATTATATTTAAGTTAATTTTTTTTATAAAAAGGTGTAGTTTATTTATAATATAAAGTTTATATATAAAATAATATCTTACTTTTTTTAATGTAAGTTTTATTATTAATAATTTAGCATTATAAAAAAATATTGCTATTAATATAATTTTCTAATAAAATAAAATTACTTACGCTTTTATTATTAAAACTTTATATATTTATTTAATTAAATAATTAATTTTAGCGCTAACTATTATATTTTATCTTTACGCTTTATTTATTACTAATTTCTTATGTTTTTTATACCATGCTTTATAGCTATAAAATACTATAAGCACTAAGTATATAACCATTACCTTTTATATTATATTTATTAAAAAACTATACTTTATATTTACTAGTTTATATATATAATTAGCTAGCTTTATAACTTTACCAGCTTTTTTATTTATATACCTTTTAAAAGTAAGCTTTTAATTAAACTAAACTTTTAGCCACTTAAGTGCTTAAACCTTATATTTTTTTTTTAATAATAAAATAAATTTTATTATAAGCTTTTTTAAAACTTTTAACATAAAATTTAAGTTATTATATTATTTAAAAATATAAAGCAGCTTATATTTTTTAAGTATAAAATATACTTTATTTTAGTTTTTTTAGTTTAAAAATTACATTATATTATTTATTAAAAGTTTTATATTTTATTAAAGTAAGTTAAATATTTAATATAAAGCAAAGTTATTAGCGTAGCTAAATTTATATTATTAGTTTTAATTTAAAAGTTTTATTAAATATAATATATAAAGCACTAATAATATTAATAATTTTTATAGCGTATTATATTATATGCTATAATATTAAGTTATTAATTTACTTAAGTAAACTTTAACCCTTTTTTATAAAAAAAAAGACTTTATAAAACTAAAGCACTTAAAAGGTTATTTTTACTTTTATATCTTTATTAGTAATTTATATTTAAGCAAAGTATTAAATATACTTTTAATATTAAAAATAACTAAAGTAATTATTTATCTAGCGTTTAAAGCTATTTTTATATTATATATAAAAAACATAACAAAGTTTATAATAAACTTTTTTAGCAAAGCTTTCTTATGTTACAAGCTAAGTACCTTATAGCCTAAAGCTATTTAAGCAAGTTTTTTTACCACTAGTTTCTCTAAGCTTTTACTTAAAACTAAAAGCAATATAATTAGTTGCTATAATCTTAATAACAACTTGTTTTATTTTTTAACTTTTAATATTATAATAACCTTAGCTACTTATTATATATATAAAAAATAACTTTAAGTAAAGCACTGTTAATAAACTACATAAATATAATATTTTACTTACTTTTAGCTAACTTTTAAAAAATATATTATTATATTATTAAGTTTTAAAAAAGTGCTTAATACTTTTATAACATACTTTTCTACCTTTTTTAAAGTATACTTAAGCTTTTAAAGTAGTTATACCTTAGTTTTTATTTATTTTTTTAAAAAGTTATTTAATAAGTTATTATTGCTTAAAAATTAGTTTAAAATTTGCTTTTAAAATACTTTAGCTTTTTTTGTTTTATTTTTAACTACTTTATTTTTTAAAATTAATAGTAAAAAATTTAGTTAAAATTTTTAATTATACTATTTAATTAGCTTATAAATAATTAAATTATTATTTACTACTTTAATAAAGCTTTTTTATATTTTTATAGGTTAATAATTAAAAGTTTAAAATATTAATAACTTTTTAGGCTTTGCTTTTTATATCAAATAATTTAAATATATTGCTTTTTAAAGGGTAAAAGCATTTAAAAACATAGTTATATTAAACCTAAAGACATAGCGTAAGGTGTAGTAGACCTAATAGTGCTAAATAGTGGCGCAAAAAGGTTAAAGTAGTCTTTATACTACTTAATCGCAAGCTTTAGTACTAAAAGGTTGCTTTAACAGCAAAATAATAACAAAGCAAGTAAAAAAACAAAGCAAAAAAAAAATAAAATAAAAAAATAAATATAATTTTTAATAGTTTTTATTAATTAAAAGAAATTTTTAAATATAAAGGTATTAATAAAAAATATACTAAAAGCTTAATAAAAAACCTTTGCGTTAAAACATAAAAAAAAAGAAAAAAAAGCTTAAAATAATTTAGCTACTAAATAAAATATTAATAAACTATACATAATAATATATAAACTAAAAAAAAGTAATGTACTTATTACTAATTAAACTTAAGTAATTATAATATTAGTTATAAGTTGCTTAGTAATTAGTTTTTTAATGCCTTTAAATCGCGCGATATTTTTTATTTAATATAACTATAAAGTTTTAATATAAGCTAAATTTAACCTAGCTTTTATAGCGTATATAGCTAAAAAAATAATAAAAGTAATAAATATAGCAATTAAAATAATAAAAATAATTGCAGCAAAAAAACTATTAAATAAAAATATAATAGTTATATTTAAAAAAAAACAATATAATATAAATAAACTAACTTATAAATAAAATAAGTATTTAATAAAAATGTAATAAAAACTAAAAGAAATTATATAGTAATTATAAAGGGTATTAATATAAAAACATTTTAAAGTGTATATATAAACTTAGTAAATTTTTTTTAAAATATTTATAAATAAAATAAAGCTAATATAAGCAAAATATACTTAATTTTATTAATTAACTTAAAAAGCTATTATATTAGCTTATTAATATATTATACCGATATAAAAACTATAAAAGTTTTATATTAAAAAAAAGCTATATAAAAAGTAATAATATATAATTATAAGCTGTTTTTAAAAGATATAAAAGTTATATAATATTTTAAGTGTTATAAATTTAAATATATAAAAAAGTTTTATAAAAATAAAAGCAAATATTTTTTATATAGTAGTATAATATATAAAAGTAAAAAAAAAAAGTGTTTAATTTAAAAGAAATTTAAATTAAAAGTAATAAAGTATATAAATTATAAAAAAAGTTACTTAGCTTTTTTAAAAAAGTGCAAGATTTTTTAAAGCTAAATAGTAATAATATAAAAAATATATTAATATTAGCTAATATAATTTTATATTTAAAGCAAATATAAACTAATAAATTAAAACTAAAATAATTAGTAAAAAGTTTAACCTTAAAAGTAATTAATATTTAGCTTATTTATAAAAAAACTAAAATTATACTAATTAATAACATTAAAAATAACTTAATTAGTAACATTAAAGCTTAGCTATTTTAAAGTAATAAATATAGCCTTAATAGCTTTAAAAGCTAAAATATAAGCTTTTTTTTCTAAAAAAACTAATATATTTAAACTAAATTTAAAAAGGCCTTTTTTTTCTTTTGTTTTAAAAGCGCAACTAAACTTAAATAATAAAAAAAACACTTTTATTTTAAGCTAATAAAACTTAATGCTTTATTTTAAAATATTATAAGATTAAAAATATATATAGTAATAGCTTTTAAATTATTAAAGAAATATAATATAATAATATTATAAAAGTTGTTATTATAAAAGAAAAAAAAAAAAAAATCTTTTTAACTATATTATTTTAAATTAAGCTAATATAATATAATATATATTAGTTTTAAATATATAGTACTATATATTAATAAATAAATTATAAGTAATTTATAAGTAAAAAAAGCTAGTTATAATTAAATAAAAACAACTTTTTTTTTAATAAATAAAAAAAAACTAGCTATTATATAATTAATATATATAAAGCTAAATTTAAGTAAAAATAAAGTAAGTTTAATAATTAAGCTTAAAAAAAAAGTAAATTAAAAGTAAAATATAGTAATAAAAGATATAAATATATACTTATTGTTATAAAATAAAAAAAAAAAAACTTTAGTATACTATAAAAAAATCTTAAGCTTAATAAAAGCTTAAAAACTAATACTTTAAACGCTATATAATAATATTATAAAAAAAAAAAAGCAAAAAATTACTAAAAAGTAAAAAAAAAATAATATAATTAATTTAATATAAGCTAATAAAAAACTTTTAGTAAAAATATTTAAAAGCTTAAAATAAGCAAAATTTAATTATATTTTTTAAAGCTTTTAAATTTATAATAAAAAAGATTTAATATTAAGCTTTTAACTATTTAAAAGCTAAAGCTAAAAAATATTAAATAAAGTGCTAGTAGTAATTAAAGTATTTAAGTTATAAGTA
This sequence comes from Xylaria hypoxylon, assembly GCA_902806585.1. NCBI lineage: Eukaryota > Fungi > Ascomycota > Sordariomycetes > Xylariales > Xylariaceae > Xylaria > Xylaria hypoxylon. The sequence continues at coordinate 5,867,072 of CADCXB010000001.1, forward strand.
TTAAAAGGTTTTAATATAATAGTAAATATAAATAAATATATTAAGTATTTAATAATAAAATTAATTAAAATAATAGATATAGCGGCTTTAAAAAAAAAGGCTATAGCAAAAAAAGTAACTTTGTAATAGTTACAAAAAGTTTAAAAAGCTATAAAAAAAGCTAAAAAAAAAAAAAAAAATACTATAAAATAATATTTTAATACTAAAAAAAAAAAGCAATTAAAGCAAAAGTAAAATAAAAGTAAATTATTTGCAAAAAATAATAAAAATAATAGTAATAAAGTATAATAAAAGCTTTAAAAAACAATTTAAAACTTTAAACTTTAAAAAAATAAATACGCTTTAAAAGCTAGGCCTTTTTAATAAAAAAAAGTTTTTTAAACTTTAAAAAAAGAAAAAAATAAGTAATTATTTATATAAAAAAAGTAAAAATATTAATAGCTAGGTTTTTTTTTATTTTAAAAATTAATTTATTAAATTTAAAAAAATAAAAAAAGCTTATAAAATACTTATTTAAAATATAAAAAAAAATTAAAATAAAAAAAATTAAAAAAATCTTAAAAAAAGCCAAACTTTAAAAAGCGTTAAAAAATAACTTTTTATTAATAAAATTTCTAAAGGTATATAAATAAAAAGTTATAAAAGTAATAATAATATTAGCTTAATAAAATTTTATATATAAATACTACTTAAAACAGCTTTAAAATATAATTATAATAATTTTAGCAAAATTAAAAAAAACTTTAAAAAAGCTTAAAAAGTTTAGTAGCTATAAGCTAATTTTACTACTTAATATAATAAGCAAAATAATTAAAAAAGTAATAAGTATATATATTTTAGCTATAATAAAAAGGTTTATATTATTATTAAAAAAGTAAATAAAAAATAAATTATAAAGATTTATAAAACTAGTAATTAAAGTTATAACAAAAGTAATTTATAATAATTAAAAGTATAATTTAACGTTAATATTATTATAATTAAATATTTTAAAAGCTTTTAATATAATAAACTATATAAAGCTATTAAAAGTGCTATAAAAAAAAGGCTTTTTTTAATAAATTTAAAATTAGCTTTAAAGTTATTTTATAAAATAAATAGCAATATTATTATTTAATAATAAAAGCGTAGTAAAAAAAGTTTTAATTATAAGTATATTATAAAGATTTTTATTATTATTAGTATTATTTTTATTATATATAACTATTTTATATAAAAAATTAATAAAAAAAAAGCTAATTATAATAAAGTTTATAAATAATATAAATTTTATAATAATAAAGCTAAATATAAAAAAAAACTATAAATATTTAATATAAATATATATAAAGTATAAAAGCTAGGTATTATAATATAAAATAAATTTTAACTTAATAAAAAATAAACTAATATATTTTATAAAACGGTATAAAGCTAATTTTATTTTAATTTAGCTAAAAAATATATAAATTAAACCAAAAAAAAGTATATATTTTTTAAAGGTATAGTTAAATTATAAACTAAAGTAATATTACTACTTAAAAAAACTTTAATATAAACTTAAACGCTAAAATTTTATTTTAATAAAATTAGCTATTATTATATAAAAATATAATATATTTAAAGCAAAAAAAATTTATATAAAAATAATTTAAAATATAATTATATATAGTTTATTTATATAGTATAAGCTTAGTAAAAGCTAAGTAAAAAAAATAGCAAAAAATTTAACTAAAAAACAATTAAAATATTTTAAAATAATTAAAAAAGTATATAAAGCAACTTTAATTTACTTTTTAAAGTTAAAACTAAGCTGCTTTTTTTTTTATATTTATTTAAATATTAAGTTATATAATTTTAAAAGCAAGTTAGTAATTTTAAATAAAAAAAGGATTATTTAAAAAAAAGTTAAATATTTAGTTTTAAAAAAAAACGCAATTAAAAATAAAAGCAAAAAGCAAGTAAAATAAAAGCAAGTAAAATTACTACTAAAAAAAACCTAGCAAAATATATAATAAATAGTTAAAAGTAATATAAAAAAAAAAAAATAAGTAAAAAAATAATAAAGCTAAAATATAATAAAAAAAGCTTTAAAAAAATATTAGCTTAAAAAATAAAACAAAGCTAATAATAAAGCAAAAAAAAACTAAGGCTTAATAATATTAGCTTTAGCAATAAAAAAACCACTAAAAAAAACTAAAAAAACTTATTTAATAAATATAGCAAACTTTTACTATAAACTTTAAAAATATAAAGCTTTAGCTTTATTATAAATTTATATAAAGATATTAAAACTAAAAGCTTTTTTTTTTAAAAAAAGGTGCTAAATATAGCTACGCCTTTTTACAACTATATAAAAAGCAAAGAAATAGCGCTATATAAATTTTTATGTTACTTAAAATTTAAAAAAAAAAAAACCAACCTAACTACTTAGCTTTATAAGCTTTTTATTATTAGCTTAAATTATAATTAAACTATAAGTAGCTTAAAAATAGCTTATAAAATAATACGCTAATTTTTAACCTAAAGCTTACTATTTATATATAAAGTAGCTTAAATACTAATAAAAAGTAAAAAAGTATAATAAAAGCAAAAAAAATAAGTTTTAAAAACAATATAATAATAAACTATAGCTAATAATATACTAGTAGCAACTAATAAAATAAAAAAACATAAGGCCTAAAAAGCCGCACCTTTTTTTACTTTTTTTTTCTTTTTTTTTTCTTTTTTTTTATTTTTTTTTAACTAAAAAACTACTAAAGCGCGGTAAAGCCTTTAGTTAAAAATCTAAAACAAAACTATAAACGCTTTAAAGGTATTTTAACTAAAAAGCAAAAGGTTTTCGCTTAAGTTTTTTAGTTTTACCTTTAATTATTAAAAGGTAGGCGTATTAAATGCTTAATATATTTAAATTAAGGTTTAAATAGTATTATATAAGCATAATAAAATATAATTAATAATAATAAAGCTTTTTTAATATAATTACTTAGCTTTTTATATTATTAATAAAAAATAGTAATATTTATTAATATATATAAAAGTGCTAATATATATTAAAAGCCTTTTATTTTTTTTAGCTTTATATTTTTAATAAGCTTTTTTATATTTATTATTTTATTAGCTTACTAATTAACTTTTATTATATATTTTTATACTAATTACTTTTAATGTTTTTTAATATACTTAAATAAACTTAGCTATATAACTATTTAAATATTTATTTTATATTTAAACTACTAAGTTTAATAGCGTTATTATCTTTAATTTAACTAGTATAATAAATTTCTTTTTATTTTTTAGCTTTACTTTAAATTAAAAAACATTTAAAATACTTTTTTTTTTAAAAAATATTGTTATTAAAAAGGTATAATAATTTAACTTATAATTAAAAAGGTATAAAACCTTAGTTTTTATTATAAAAACATTTAAAAAAACTAAATTTAAAACATACTTAAATTAATATATAAATAAGCCTAAAATACTAATAAATCTTATTTTACTTTATTTATTTTAATAAGTAAGCTTTACTTTTTTATTTTAGCTATTAACTTTTAGCTTAAAAAAAGGTTTTTAACATTAAAATCGCTTTTTATAATATATTTTTTTAATAGTTTTAAAGCTATAACATAGTTAATAACCTTATTTATTTTTAGTTTTTTATATATATTTAATATTATATATTTATTAATATTTAATTAAAGTATATTTTATATTAATATAAGTTAATATTATTATACTTATATATTAGCTTATTTAAAAATATAAAAAATAACCTTTAGTTAAATACCTACTTTTTTTTAACTATTTAATAAAGCAAAAGATTTATATCTTAAGTAGTTTTATATATATATACTTAAGCCGGTTTATAGCTTTTATATATATATTATATTTATTTTTAAATTATAATATTTTATTAATAGCATAATATATAATAAAAAAAACTTTTTAATATTTATTTAAATAATTATTAAGCCTTAAAAACTTTTATTTAGCTTTTTATTTTTTTAGCCTTTTAGCTTTCTTTTTTTTTTTTTTTCTAATATTATTTTATTAAAAAAAAAGCTTTATTTTAGCTATTATATGCTTTAGCTACCGCTTAGCACTTTGGTTTTATAACCGTTATTATATTTTTAACTAAAATAATAGTCTTTATTTTAATATATACTTTTTTTATAGTAGTTAAAGTATTAGCGCCTTTAGCGCTGCCTTTAAATAAACTATTTATAAGGGTATAGGTTAAGCAAGTGCTTGTAGACGCTCTACTAACCGCCTTTTTCCTACTTATTGCTACAGCAGCTATCCGACCCTCTGCCGGTACTACTAGTACTACTAGCACAACTAATGTTACTAATGCCTTAGTCTTAGTCAACGTAGTTACATAACCTTATGTTACTACTAAAGTTATTTCAGGTTTAAGTGCTTAACTAGCTCTTTCGCCTATTTTTATATCTGCAGGGTTGGCTTCTTTATATCTTTTTGCTTTAGCCTTCCGGATGGCCTGGAGCTGCTTTTTGTTAGGTTTTACTACCCGTCCGTTCTCCCTGCGAGGCATAGCTGGGCAGTCCTCGTGGCTTGCCGGGAAGGGGCCCCAGCAGTTGGCGCACCTTGGTGTTGAGGTGCATTCCCCGGCCGCTGCCCAAAGGCGATCCAGCCGAAGATAGTGCGCAGCCTGTCAACCGAACGAGCGTCGAATTTCGCGATCATCTGAGTCAAGACTCTCTCGTAGCTTTATAGGATATGTTAGTCGGCATGGAAACATCCTCAGTGTCGCTAGAAGCTCTTACAATTCAGCTAACTTGCGCGGTAACGTATCCACGGCTTCTCGTATCTCTTGGCTACTGTAGAACATGTTGTGCGTCAAATAATCAAGAACCAACCGAGCCCAAAGAAACATCCCTTTTGGAGGTTAGTAAGATATTTAGCCATGAAGCAACTTTCTGTATTCTTACCGTCCGCCTTATGAGCAACCTGGCGTGCGATGTCTACCAACTCTAAGTCCTGGAGATAGAGCTCAACAAATCTATGACGATTTACCTTTAGCCTTTGCTCGGCATATCTAGAGATCGCCTCTGTCAACTTGACCTTTTCGTCACTCAATGTGACGACCAGTTTTTTATAAAGATACGCCCTGATAAGCTGCGTTGTACGAGACGCGACTAGAATCTTGCAGGTTGCGCTAGTAGGACGACACAGGGTATCCCGAGTGATGCGATTCATGAGGCTAAGAAATCGCTTTTGTTTTTCAACGTCCAGGTCATCAAGCCCATCAATGACCACATATATATTTCTACTGTGGCCAAGATCATCCGACAGTGCGGTGGCTGCTAGCTGTAAAAGCTGTTCAAGAGCCACGATGCTGGCTGATTTCTTTCCAACGTACTGCCCATAGACATAAGCGGCCATTTGACCACTATGTCGAATTATTTGAAATAGGAGCGATTTTAAAACCTCGTCATACTGGGTGGATGAAGCGTAAGAGGATGTGCAAAAATACGGTATTACAATTAAGCCCTGTGCGCTGAGAAAGTTAACGATTTGACTAGCAATAACGCTCTTGCCACAGCCGGGGTTCCCCTGCAGCCAAATAAACGAATCCTCGCTCTGGTTTCTAAGCCAGCATGCAAGGGTAGGTTGAGTGAGGATCCATGCACAAGTGCCAGGATGCTTGGATACTTCACTCGAGATTTGATCGAATATGACGGGTTGGTCGGTGTCATTAGCCCTCAGCCAGCTGCAGATCGCTTGAAGTTGACGAGTGTTTTGCTCCTCCTCGGCCTGATGGGTCTTGGCAATGCTTTCCTCTCGCCACTGCTGAAGACTCTCTCTCATATTTTTCGCTTCGATAATATTATATGCGTTTGCTTCTCTGTCGAGTTGGTCTTCATGACGTTTGAGATCGTCTAATATACCATCGAATCGGCCTTGGAAACGACCCCACGACGTGAGGAAAAATAGTTTCCATGCTGGTATGGATATGTCAGTGAGATACAAAAAACACTCGATAGCCTATGAACATACATCTTCGCGAAATAGATCTGTACGCCTCCTTATGGAATTCAAGTATATCTGCGTAGAAGATAGCAAGTGTTTGCTGGAATGCAGGGTTCTGGTGAAAGGATGCTTGCAAGGCTTCAAACCTAGTAAGAGATTCCCCAATGCGTGAATAAGCCTTTACAATTTGCTCAAAGGCTTCAACATAATCTGAAGATATCTGATACACTAAGTTAGATGAGCTCTCGGTAATGCTCGACATGTTGCAGCGGAGCGGCCGGACCCAACTCAGGGGTAGTTGCCAAGATCCACGTACCTTCAGTATGATTGAGATGGGAGCCCATAACCACGACAAGTATGGGGTCCCATTACAGAGAGTTTCGATCGCCTTCGAATAATAGTGCAAGCCTGAAAGCAGAGGCTCAAGACGACGCATATTGCGTAACGATTGTCGTGCTGCTAGTTGGTTTTCTATGCCCAGAGCTGTGTTCCGCACGGCATCCAATGTGATGTTCTCGAAGTCGGCCGAGTCAGTCGGCGACACAGATTTCGCCAATTCTTCGAATGCAGTCTTAATCGTGCGTTGGGCTATGGCCGTAGCCTGGTCTCTTTGCCGCAAAGGCATTGTTGACAGTCTAGAATGTTCGTGCTCGTGTCAAGTGCATACGCGGGAACGGACGAAATAAGGTATAAGCTAAAGAAGTCGCGTGTAGTGAGACAACCCACTTGAAAATGAAGCGTGATGGTGGGATTCGAGGAAGGAGGATTCATGAAGTATGCCCTCAAGGTTGACTGGGTTTCTCGCGTGGCTGAGTACATTGCATACATCATAGGCAGGTACCTAGTACCTACGGTAACCTACATACATACCTAAGGTAGGTGCAGGTAAGCCCTGGAGGCTGTGTTGTTAGCCCTCATCCAATAGAACAATAAGGCTACTTTGTACCTATTCGCTAGGTAATGGAAATGCAGGTGCAGCCCACTCTTCAGCAGTCCAAATTGAACACGTTCAGAGGTGGAAGCTTACCTATTGCCAACCGAGTTTCTCAGTCCTTACCTTATTAGGGACCTATATCAGGTTTCCCTCGCCGGCTGTCCATGAAGAACCTTGGACAGCAACCATCTACCTGTTGGAGCAATAGGTGTCCGTAACGCTCCCCTATGGCGCATATTGTTTAACTTGCCTTTTTTCCCTTTCGCCTCGCTAGGACTCGAGACAGTGACCCGTATTCTCGAAGATAACTGACAATAATGGATCCACGAAACCAGGTTGCCCTTTATGGGGGAGTTGCGAACAATGCCGCGTACACATCAGGGCACACATTACACAGCAGTGCCGGTGATGAAACTGTATGTTTCGGTTCGGTGCGTTTTCCTGTCACTGTTAGTGATCGCATATTACTAACAGGTGTGCATGAAGTTTTCTGGTATTACTGGGGAATGTGAATTCACTCCTGGGTCTGCCCTTTCCGAACAAGAGCCTAGCTTGCTCTCCATCCCTGCCAGACTAGACTCCTGTAGTCGCTTCACTATGACAGCTAATAACTACACAAGAGGGGACATATCAACCCGGCATAGACAAATGTTACAGGCCATTCTAGATGAGCCCACGCTTCGACTCCAAGTTAGCTGCACTTTGGATGATACAGACAGAGAAAAGCCAAAGCGAATCCGGAGTACATCTCGAATAATTCCGTGTTCACTTAATATAATTCTTTATGGACCTTTGAGTCTCTCAGAGGAGCTAGGAGACTTCTTTCAGAGTTACGATATCTACCTGCAAGACCCGCGCCATTGTGATTGGGAGGTAAAGTACTGCAACCCACATCGTCTCTCATCGACTGACTCCATGTCGTTACCAATGACTTCGGAGATAAATATTAGTATGAATGCCATAGAGCTAGGTGCACCAGAGCTCATACCAGAGCGGTCGGAGCTTTTAGCTATCCTCGATACCAATGAGGAGCTTCCCGAGACGCAGCAACCCGAAGCCATTAAGACGTCGCTCAAGAGGCAAGAGTAGCGCCAAGATACTTTTTTGCCTTCACTAACACCTTCTAGGCATCAGAAGCAGGCGCTGAGTTTTATGTTGCGACGTGAACGAGGATGGGCCTTTGACTCGAGTAAAGACATCTGGGTCCGGGCACGAGGGTCTCAGGGTCACTTGTAAGATTCAACCTGGCCTGACACGCATCCGTACTTATCCTCATACGAATGTTCTAATACAAGTCAGCTTCATTAACCTGATATCTAACTCTCATCAATATAAAGAGCCCCTTCAATTTCTCGGGGGGATAATTGCAGACCCTATGGGCTTGGGTAAAACACTAACCATGATTGCCTTGATCGCCACAGACCTCCAAGGGGCGGATTTCGTCGACAATCAAGTTCCTCAAGATGAATGCAACAACACGACGCTAGTAGTGGTGCCACCTCCACGTGCGTATTATTCTTTTGGCATCGATGGCCAGATCATGCTAACCTTCCTGTAGTAATCGACACGTGGGAGGAGCAACTGTCACAGTCAGTACCCTGTATTATGTTTCTTTACCAAGATATATCACTAAGATTTGATTAAGGCATGTACAACAAGGCCAGTTGACGTGGTGTCGGCATCACGGCAAGTCACGACTGATGGATTCTCTCGAGACACAGAGTGTAAACATAGTCTTGACAACTTATCATACTGTTTCCGCCGAGTGGAAAAACGGAAGCAAGTCAAATCAATCTATCTTGTTCTCAACCCATTGGAGGCGCGTGGTTCTCGACGAAGGTTAGGGTCAAGCCCATATAAACATTACCATTCACTGATATATTCATGGGATTATAGCACATTTCATTCGCAACACAGGATCGCGAATGGCGAAAGCTATATGTGACCTCCCGTCCGACGTCCGTTGGGCAGTCACAGGTACTCCTATTCAAAACAGACTGTCTGACCTAGCTGCTCTGTTGAAGTTTCTTCGAGTCTATCCCTATGACGACATGAGGAGATTCGACGCTGATATAAGTCACTTGTGGAAATCAAGGCAAGCAGAAGAAGCTGTTCATCGTTTGAAAACCCTGTCCCGGTGCCTTATCCTTCGACGTCCGAAGGCGACGATTAATCTCCCCTCGCGCACTGATCTCCGTTACCCCGTCACTTTTACCCCCGACGAAAGGGCGTTATATGATGATATTAAGACACAGACGATCGAAACTATAAGGAAAGCAGCGTATGGGGAAGCTAGCCATGATTCTCCTCGATTTGTAAATGTTATCCAGCAAATCAACCTGATGCGGCTTATTTGTAACTTGGGGCTTCACTATTCCCCCCGGCATGAACACAGTACTGCCTACAATTACAGTTACCCTCAAATGACAGACTGGGAAAGGATAGCGCAACAGACCTTCAACTTCCAATGTGAAATAGCTACGCTCACGTGTGAGCTGTGTGGTTTATCTACGAATATGACGGAAACCCTACTAGAGGATTCTGGAGCCACGTCGAAGCTGCTATTTTCGCAGTGCCTTCGGTTTTTCTGTTCGGATTGCACACAGTCGCCGAAACGGGGCGCGAGTAATCTTTCATGCGGGCACTACCCGCCGCACTCGATGGCGACAGTATCACTGAGCCGCTCCGCATTCGAAGAAGATGCTATCCAAGCTATTCCCTATACGAGCACGTTGTCGGGTACTGGGTTACCTTCTAAAGTCGCCGCCTTGATGAGAGAATTAAGCCACCAGCCAGCAGATGTCAAAAGGTCAGTGTTTCAATAATTTTACAGGTTAATGTCTGAAGCTAGCTGACATGATACACTGAGTAGTGTTGTCTTCTCGACCTGGAGGATGACACTTGATGTAGTTGAACAGGGCCTCAAGCAGACAGGCATCAATCATCTTCGCTTCGATGGCAAGGTACCACAGAAGGAAAGGAAAGGGATCATTGATAGATTTCGGAAGGATCCTGCTGTCAAAGTGTTATTGCTGACGCTTACATGTGGTGCTGTTGGGTGAGTTTGTGAAGCGACGCCACTGTTGTCATGTTTATAAAACTAACACGGCCCTTAGCTTAACACTGACAGAAGCAACTCGAGCCTACCTTATGGAGCCGCATTGGTGAGTTGATTGACGCGATTCAGTATATGTCCGTATACTAATATCAGTCTTAGGAATCCGACAATGGAAGAGCAGGCACTTGCTCGAGTTCATAGGTTAGGTCAGACGAAGGAAGTAACAACAGTCCGGTTTTATGTCCGGGACACATTTGAAGAGGTAGGCTCCTCGATCTCATAACACGGAGCACTGCTAATGTATTACTAGCGTGTGATGGAGCTGCAGAAGAAGAAAGAGGACTTGGCTGGTCTACTGTTAGACCCCCAAACTGGAAATACCGAACATCTCGAGGTAGGATAACCTCACACCTTGACACTATTGCAGCAGGAACTAACCGATCGCAGCGTTTATGTGCTCTATTATGAGACATCTCCAGATGGAACTTTTCATTTTTGTATAGCAACTATCTTTTTGGCTTGTTTCGACATATAGGATGAGTTGTCTTTTGGCGCCAAAAGCCAATTCTTTCGGGTGTTATGCCCAAGTACCTAAACATATGGGATAGTACTTGAATATTACCTATCTAATAGAAGCTAACTTTTGGTTAACGACACACCTTGAAAAGTGCAAGTTGATTATCATTACCCACCCAACATGTAAATAATATAGTTCAAAAACGCCTTATTCTTTACGGTTCTGTATACCTAATATATGATAAATAGTCAAGTCTAAAGAATCTGTGTAGGTTCCGTAATGTTTAATTACTGAACTCCACACTTAGGTAGCCCAGGTCGGCGGCAACGGAGGGTCCCGAGCAGTCTGCCCGAGGTACTTGGTCCCGCCTGCCGTACATCCCGCCATTAGCGTCATCAAATAATTCGTTTGCTGACCACAACAAATCCGAACCTTCATCTTCAAACAACACTTTTACTCTCGTTTCAAAGGTTCGTACAGGCTGCTAGCGCAACGGACCTCGGCTGCGACCATAAAGTACGGAATGGCCCTCTTAGGCTGGTCACTCATTTTGGCCTCTGTCGTATACATCGCTATCCGAAGACCGCCCCTCATCGATACCTTCATCGCTCTCTTTCGCCGATCTCCTAGTATACAACAGCCGCCGTCCACCCGTCCGCCCTCTTCTGCCACTGCTACTGCCGATGGAAACAAGACTGCGGATCAGGGTGGCTCTAGTGCGGTATCTGTTGCCGGCCAAGGTACGCCGGTGAGAAGGGTCAAGGTGAAAGTTGAGGCCGAGACGGATGGTAGTACACCGAAGACACTATCTGTGCCCTCATCTGAGGTAAAGGTAGCGATAACCGACACCGACGCCGAGACACCAGTAGTCACGATCGCATCCTCACCATCGTCGTCACCCTCATCATCACCAGAAACGACGCCGAAGGTCACAGCCACCACAACCCTAGCAAACGGGAACGCAAACGGCGCCATTCCGTCCTTTTCACTCTCGCCTTCAACAGCAGACCCCCCAGCCTCAGCAGCCGCAGTCGCGCGCGCAACAGCAAGTTCGACAATACCAACACCGACGCTCTCAGCGCTACCCATAATACCACCAGCGATGTCTATGCTGCCGCCTCCTCGTCCGCCGAAACTCAACAACTTCACCACGACTTCAAACCCAACCTCGTCGCTCCTCGCAGCACCACAAGCCCGACTCTCACCACTCCCAAAGCGACAAGCGCAATACGACCGACAACCGGGCACATCAACACTCGCGCCGCCCCCAACACACAGCAGCAAGCCGACCAAGCCGTCGCGCAAAGTAACGCTAGAACCAGGGCACTCGCCACTAGACTGGGCGCGTCTAGCGAACCATCCGACATCAGATCTACGGGGGCTGGGCGCAGGCGCCGCATACCTGCGCGTGACGCCGAGCATGCTGCGACGGCAAACAGGGCGGCGCGGCAAGGACGCGTGGACGGCCCTCGGTGGCCGCGTCTATAACATCACCCCCTACCTCCCCTTCCACCCCGGCGGCGAGCCCGAGCTGCTCCGCACCGCCGGCCGCGACGGCACCAAACTCTTCGGCGAGATCCACCCCTGGGTCAACTACGAGACCATGCTGAGCAGTTGTCTCATCGGGCTCCTGGTCGACGAGACCGAGGCCCAGAGTTCGGGTGATATGGAGGCTATGGATTGATTGGTGCATAACTGGCATTGTATGTTGTGGTTAATTGGTTGGCTGTTCTACTCCTTTTTTTCTTTTTTTCTTCTCTGGTTGTTCTACTTCTAAAGGATAGAATGGTACGGTGCCTGTTTTACGTAGAATGATAGAGGATTATATCATGAGACCGAGGTCGAGGTCTACGTTTAGGGACAGGGCATGAGAGGAAGAAAGGGCAATCATTCATACAGCACTGTATACATGCATACTCATTCGGAAAGGGGGTTTAGGATATCAACAGCCGCATATTTCACGAAGAGAAAAGCGGTTGCTACATGAAACGGCTTTGGATCACGATGTATGGCTTATTACGAGGGGTACTCACGCATTTTTTGGGCTCATACTCATCTTGATCAGCATCTTCATTGAGAGCTATAGAGAGTCGCTAGCAAAGACGATAAAATATATAGATCGCAGAGAGATAGACTATGCCCTTTCGGATCTCTTTACTCCGATGGCATTTACCTTGATAATCAACATATAAACCAATATTGCTCCGTCTCTCTTTGTCTCTCGTAATCGGAGATGACGGAAAACCCATCTATACTCATCGTCTACCGAAACGGAAGCGGAGGCCGTCGTCATCACTATCGTCGTCGCTGGCGTTGAGCGATACCCCCTTTACTCTCTTGGCCGGCTTCTCCTTGGCCGGTGGTGCTGCTGCCGGCCGCTTACCCGTCCTACGGGCTGATTGTGTCTTGTCTAAAGTACTCTGTGTGGCTTGCCGTGTTTGCGGCTGTGACTGCGTCGCGTTCGCCGACGCTCTGGTTGAGCGTGTACGCGAGCTTGACGTGATGATAATGTCCTCATCGTCGCCGTCATCGTCATCCGCATTTGCATCTGCCATGTCAACACCTTCATCCTCACTACTATCCACCGCTCGTAGATTCTCAATATGCTTTTGTCCCTTTCTAGATTCTTCTGCCGTATTGTTTGTCGCTTGCCTAAGCGATTGGCTGCGTGAATGTGATGGGCCATCTTGTCTGTTTCGCCGCGGTTGACTGATGCTGTCCTCGAGCCAGTAGTCGTCGCCGATACCAAAGCCTTTTGACTTCACTTCCTCGAGCGCAACGATGATCTTCTCTACCGTTCGCCCTTGGAGAGCGCCTCGCTGCCGAAATGTTTTAAAGTTCTTCCGTCCATTCCATGCCGGGTCCCATCGCCCATCGGCAATATCTTGCTCACGCGTGCGTACGTGTAGTGCTTCCCGTAACGGCATCGGCTCTACGATGTGCAAACGTCTGATCTCGGTCAGGTCCAAATCTTCCGGTGCCGTTTCGAGTTCCTCTCGCTCCTGTTTCGCTCGTTTCTCTGCTTCTTCCCGGTGTTGGCGCGCCATTTCGAGGACATCAATCTCCTTCTTAATCTTCGGGGGTTTTGGTATGATGCTCGGCTTAGCTATGGGAGGGGTCGATGTTTGACGACGTGGTACTGGCTCCTCGCCCGCGGCGATTCGACGGCGTTTGACCTCCGCAGCAGTCGGGGCGAAGTTGTCCATTATGTCTTCAGGTTCTGGTAGTGGTGAGGCTGGCCGCTTCCGCCCTGATCTTCGAGGAGGTTCATATACGGGGATGGTGTCCTCCGCTTCGGGTTCTGGTACATCTTGCGTCACGAACAGTCCTTCCTGAGATGACTCAACATTGGTTGGGGTATCGTTAATATCCATGGCCATGGCAGGTGGCTCATTTGGGCCGTCGTCGCCATCGGCAAGAGAAATAGCAAATCCTTGAAACCGGCTTTGAACAGGCCCCCGTCCCCTTCTCCGAGCAGCTAGTCCTCGAGGCTGTGGAGCCGTTTCCTCTACCGGGTCAACTTCCATCGATTGCTGCTCTGTGGACAATGGCGGTTGCTCTACTTGAGAGCTAGCTGGCGGCGACTCGAACTCCAGGGGCCGCCGTAGTCCACTTGCGTCATTACTTAATATTGCATCGAGGAAGTCCTTCTGGTCGATAAGGCGATGATCCAGGCGCAAAGATATTGATCTGAAGAAATCGGCAAACCAATCTGCGTTTTCCTCTGAGTTGGGCATCCACTTGACCACAACAACGCCTTTGCCCTCACTGCCATCCTCAAACTCGCCCAACCCCTTTTCACCTGCGACTCCTTTCACATACCGCACGAAATCATCGATTTCTGTTTCTCCCGCCACCGCTACGTTTAAAAGGGCCTTGCCCTTGCCGTTCGTGATAGGCGCGAGCAGACTGTCATACTGTTTCTTTTCGTAAAATACAAAAGTGTAGCCGTCGAAGAGCTCTGCTCGTGCGGGGTTCGGTGCGAATGATTCTGGTTGTCTAGGCACGGGTTCTTCACCCGGTGGCGGCAGGAAACGCAAGGGATCGGGCCAATTAGCGCTAAAGTCTTGCTCGAGCGGACATGTAGTGACCTGATCATTAGGCGACTCGGACGAAGCAGCATTCACGATAGCATCTATAAAACCGTCGTTAACGATATATCTGCTGTTGATCAGGGCCTGCAGCCCTTTTGGCGTGTTGCGCTTCTTCGTAACAACGTGGGTGGTAAGCCGAACATCGTAATCAGACAGGAGCTTGATATCAAGCTGTTCAAGACTTTGGCGTAGGAGGGCGAAGGGGTTGGCGCGAAGTTGGTTGCTCGTAAAAGAAAAGCTCAAAACAACGGGAAACCAAGTGATACTAGAAAGTCACAGTAAAATGTCGCGTCAGCCACGGTCGCGGGTCGTGCGGGGGTGCGAGATTGACGGACCGGAAGACGGGTGGGAATGAACCCATCTGGAAGATATTTGAATCTTGCGATAGAGTACATGTCTCGCCACGATACTTTTGGCCATTCACCTTAGTGCCGCCTTTGGAGCCAAGATCCTCGACAGTGACTTTGGAGCGACTTCCCATGGCTTCCTAGTCATACAAGGTCAGTGGCGATGACATAACTGGCATGGATAGGCTGGATTAAAAGACGAACCGCATGGCCCTCTTCTACCGAATCGACGGTTATTGTCACGTGCTTCCGCGAGACTCTCTCGGCGCCAGGGCCTTGTATGGCAAGCTGACCAGCTGGAATTTAGTCAGCGGGTGAGAAAAACATGCGGGATACGGATGGAGGAAACGACAAGGACGTACGTTCGGCGATGGTACGACCGAAAAGATAGCGTTTCCCCGGGCGAAGCCATAGTTGCCTATCTGTGAGAGAGACGGAAGTGGTTAGCGGTCGAGATGCGGGACATACATGAGATCAACATGCATGAGACGGAATGAGGCAGTACACTCACGGCCGAGGGCTTCGCCTTCGTTCTCGAGTATCCACATAGTTGGATGCAAACAATATTGTTGTTGCGATGTAAGGGTGTGTCGCACTTGTATAGATAAAATGGCGATGGACGTAAAGTGGAGCAGTCGTTTGGTCGACGCGTTGGTGCTAGCTACAGGCGCGTAAATGATTGAGGAGATCAGAGGGTGGTTAAACCGTCCTAGAAGTTCTTGGGTGGCACCGACACGGCCGAGATCGCGTGATCACGTGATACGTACTCATTGCCCCCTCCCTTAGTGTACATAGGTACCTAGGTATATGAGGGGCCCTTACCATGGATCACCCATTATTTCTACAACATCAATTAATATTCATACCATTGTTCAACAGTACCTACTAGGTTAGGTACTGTTAGTAGGTACTGTTAATGCAGGTTATACCATGAGTCCTAGGTATATCGTAACGGGAATATACCTGAGCCATGCCGCTTCTAGCCTGAGCTCCATTCTACACAAGCCAAAATGGAACATTTGCATAATTACAAGGAGCTTACAGAGGTATTGTTACTGTTGGTTTGATTTTTGCTTTTGTTAGTTAAGGGAGAGCTGTTAAAAATAGCTACACTATCTCTCCTCCCACTTCTTTAACACCATTTTCACCTACCGCTACTCGTTTGACAACGGACACGTCGTAAAGATGGACCCCACGGTTTATTCCTCTGTTTTCTGCGGATGGTTTATCTGCGATGCGCCAAGCATGATATCCTTACTTCCACACAAATTCCTTGAGTACAGATTAGCTAGATGAGGGCCCGATATTATCATCGTGCAAGGCAAGTAGATTCAAGTGTTGCTCCAGCAGATTTATTCATTAGCTGACCCAATGTATATATGTCCACCAATCGCGGAAGGTCATGCATATTTCTAACGATCCCAGCAAGAGGAGCAACCTCGTTACGAAGGCGCTTGACGTAGACCCTGAGTACGGGAGGGCCTTCACAAAGTTGGGAGTCATATCGGAAACTATTAGCCGGAAACCCAGCATATGAAACAGAGAGGACTACCTATACAAAACAAGATAGAGAATCAAAAGAGAATTATAGACACTCTTTCAATTTAAGGGCTTCTTACAGTGCCAGCATTCGTGCTTTTTGCTATCTGTCAGCAGAAGGCCGCGCTATATTTCTGTCGATGAGATAGCTTGCATCTATACTTCAGCACTGTTATAACATGCAAATCAGGAATGTCGTGCATTAAACTGTGGGCTAATACAAGACGCGGCCACTTACACTTGCTACCTAGGTAGGTACTTAATCCTAAGCGCAGCTATAATGCATGCGGCTCTGCCGTGTCGTCGGTATAAATAGTATAAAGTATAGTTACCAGTATATGTAACTATCATTGTCTTATAACTCTTCAAACTTAGATCAATCAACCAATCAACCACAGGAACTATTCCACTATGTATCCAATCTCAAAAGATTTCCCACCATACTGTAGAGGTATTATATTATGTACATTGGACATTGGTTACGGAAGGTAACAACCGTTGCATTTCCTCCGTTTCCTTCACTTGCTATGACATCATCACTCCAATTAAGACCACAGAATTCGCGGGGTGCCAGTGATAGGTAGCCAATCATCATGTGCAACCGCGCAGACTACCCTAGACCTTGCATGCTTTTTGAGTATCCCCTCTAGCCTGCATCCACCCATCACGACTTTCCAGCCTGCCAGTGTCATCTCTATCGAGCAGAAGCGCAAGACGATCCACGATCTACGAACAACCACCCCAGCCTCCTCTCCCCGCCAAGCCCCGTTCCTTATACCATACTACCTAAGACACTGCTAAGACACTGCTAAGATACGAACTAGCATACAGGCTTCTACCGTCGTAAGCACACTCCGTAGCCATGTCGTCACCACGCCTTAGTGCTACGATTTTACAACCTGCTGTTCTCGTGCATGGGGTGTTTATCATAGACGTATATGAATGACTGTAGTTCGTCCCAAATGTCTCGGATTTTCCATTCCTTCTAGTTTGCCACTGTCAAAGTTCCATTGTCCCACGGCGAAGCTCCTTTGGTGTACATCGAGTGAATCTTTTCAAAGTAAAGACTTTTAAATACACACACCTCACCGCTTGAACCAATGGCGCCAGCAATTGCCATTCCATCCGAGGTGGTCGAGGCGACGAGGACCTTGCCACAAGCCATCACGAAAATCCTCACAGGCCGGCAAGAGACCACCACAATTATTACGAGTGGTGGTAGCAGCTCATCAGGGAGCAACCTCAGCGGTGGCGCCATCGCGGGCATCGTGATCGGGTCTATTGCCGGTCTTCTGCTGCTCTGGTGGATCATCCGGTCGTGCTCGAACATGGGAAGGCCGGCGACCTGGGGCAACACCTACGAGCCGGAGAGGGAGAAGCCCCCGCCGCGGATGTCAACCTACCACGCCGACACCCCGTACCGCCATGAGACACATGGGCGCCGCTCCCACCACTCGCACCGCCATCACTCGCGGAGCCACTCGCGGAGCCCGAGGCCCGTTGAGATCGTGCAGCCCGTGGTGTACGACCCGCGTGGGAGGAGCCCGCGGGCACCTCCCGCCGCGTACTACGCCGGCAGGTCAAGCAGTGACAGGAGACGGAGATCGAGCGATGCCCGCAGTCACCGCTATCAAAACTAGCCGCTGAGAATCTGTTCACACAGGCTACGGCGTGCGGTATTTTCTTATCACCTCCAATGAGAGACGATAGGGCCGATTTTAAAAGGCAAAGGGATGGAGCACAATTGCTCAAGGCTTGGATAAAGATCTAATGTTCATGAAGCGTGGTAAGCGACGAAAGAAATTCGACGCAGCGTGTTGCGAGAGAAGAGATTTATTTCGAGTCACGAAGTCGATGATGAATGTATGATTTTAGCTCTTTGTATGCGTTGGGTGACAGCAATTGGAAGGCTTGGAGTTTACGGGACTTTCACAATTACGATCGAAACAACTTATACCGATTCTTGTATATCTAAGACAGATGGATCAAACTATAGTATATCTGTAAATATAAACTATGACATCACTACTGTGACACTGTAGCGATGAAGTCTAAACGAATACACATAGTGAAGACACCTAGCATGGGATTAACAAGTTCTTGATCACTTTTCTCGAGCCTGATTCTGGCTGCTATTCTGGATATTACTACTGATGTATAACTATCTGACTGAACATGCAATACGTTATGGAATCTCGTTCAATTCCATCGTGAGAAATGAATGAGGTTGATTGCTGAGGTATAGGTAGGTTATGTTGAAGCTCCGGGCACTATATTCGAACTCCGGTGTTAGCAGTGGAACAACACTAGGAACATTTAAGAAGATACTGAATAGATGAATGCGTACTGCTCATCTCCGGTATTGGCAGAGGCTGCTCCTTTATAAGATCCATCGGCTTCGGCATTCGTGTCGCTACCTCTTTATCGTGCTGGATGATGGCACAGCACTAGATCATCATCTCACGTTAGTCATTGTTGAAAAGATAAAACGATGGAGGGGGTCATGATAGGTATATATGATGGCGAAGCTAGCTAGCGCCCTGAGTTGCCGCTGGGAGCAGTATATATACATATCAAGTACTTAGGTAAGGGAGCCTGAATTAAAACGTACCTGGCACCAGTAACTGATGCAATAGTCGTTTAGCGGGGTCCCCGGAATGGCGAAACGCGCCCGGATCTGTTCGCGCTTTAACATGGTCCAACTGAACAGATAGGCTGATTTAGTATAAACGGAGACGGAGATCAAGGTGAGGAGGGGGGGGAGAGAAGACATCGTACATCCACCCGAAACCGCAAGCACATTGCAACACGCCGTGGATCAGACAGTCGACGTTGATCATGACAGGGAGGAGAGCCGTGGGGTCGAGGAGTCGATTTGAGGTCTGTCCGACTACTGTATATGGCAAGACAGGCGAGTTAGTGAGAGCGTGAGAAGGAACGTTGGATGTCAGAATGGAAGTTTTAGCCCCCGAAGCACGGGGGAAGTAGGTGAGAGGAGTGAGATGGACGGGCGTACCAAGACAGGGAACGAAGAATCCTTGGACACAACTGGTACAGGGACAACAGTTACAGAGGCTGGACTTCTAGTCGTCGCCCATCTCACCGAGAGCTAGGTTCTGGAGTTGTTGGAGGCGCTCAGCGCCTGGTACCCCCTGCGCCGTCTGGGTGATTGTGCCGAGAGCCATTCCTGCCATGGTCGATGATCGGAATGTTTTGACGTGTGTTGTAGACTCGCCTAGAGCCGTTTTTGGGATAATGATAATGATGATGATGGTGAGGATGAATCGCGGCTAGAGGACTGTATCCAACTCAAGTTATTAAAAGCAACGCATAGTCTCTAGAAACATGAAACATGACCCCAATGCACGAAGACCCATAATCTGATAAGACTTTCTTGAAAGAGGAGGAATCGCTTTGGATCATAAGTAGACAGGAAGAGTTTGTGTGCAGAGCGCTTTCCCCTACTTGCTCTCTAAGAGGTATAAGCGTGGTGGTGGCCACGCATGGTTGCGGGTTCCAGATCTGGTGAGCTACGTCTAAATTCCCGACTATTGTGACATTCCCTTATCCTCAATGGAGATAGAGGTAGACGGAAGTCTGTGCAAAACTTTTATTGCCCTGCCGATTCTACTGATAATGCCCCTAATGGCACGATTTCAGCTCTAGCGGTTCTCATGTTAAGCCTTCGGCTTGAACAGTTAGAGTTTCCGAATAAGCTATTAAACATTTTACCATGCAATTAGCAACGAGAAACCGACAGTAAGGTGCCACGGCCATACTATTGGGCCACATTGTTTGATATATCATCTCGATTAGTTGTACGAAGGTTGAGGCCGTAGTCAGGAAATCAATTCGAGTTTGCGCTGCGGCATTATCTAACAATTGGAGGGTGTATGTCACAAAGGTCCAAAAATCACCGGCCGGCCTTCAGTTTCAGCGCCCGAGCGATAACTTAGAGTTTCTCCATTATGTTATGAATCAACGGTGCCTAATACGGCCATGCTTTCGACAGTCTTACTCATGATGACGTAGTCAGGGATGAATTCCCTCCCATACCTTAGCTTCTTAGGCACTGGGGAAATCGGATCCTGGGAGAAACCAGCTGATTCATAGAATTTGAGGGCTCTCTGATTGCTCAGAAAACAAGTTAACATGATCTTCTTGATAGGCGGCGTGTGGGAGGCTACGCTCTCGAGGAATGATATTAGCAGCCTTCCTAGACCGGTCCTAGAAGAATATTAATAAAGAATCAATGGTTGTTGTTTCAATTACTTCAGAGTAAGAAGATACTAGTGTATTAAGGGGATGTGAAATTAATCAAAATGATTCGGCACACGTACCGTTGGAGTTCGGCCTTCAGATGGATCTCATAGCAATAGACGACCGGTTCCCCTTCTTCATAGGTGGGCATGAGTGAGGTGAAACCGCTCACGATCCCTTCGTGATTTTTGACGAGGATATATCTGAGCTCAGGAGACTTCATCTCGGCAATCTTCTTGACAGGCTTCCAGCCGCTGGTCGAAGATTCGTAGTCGGCACGGCTAGTTTCCTCGATAAGATTATAGCATGCGTCTAAGTCGGTACTGCTTATGCCTCTCGCGCTGATCAAAGCCAGCGAGTATTTTACTTGCGTACCGGGGTGAATCCATGATGTCCACGTCGAATCACTGTCCCAAGTTTTGATCTGTCAAAAGAAGGACTCTTGGACAGGATATGACAGGACGGGATAGGGCCGCGGGTCTATGGCTATGATGAATTCGTATCGTACCTGGGACGTAGGTGCTCTTTGATGAATTGATCATCACTCTTTCGGTTCACTTTTTCTATGGGGTCCATAGCAGCGTGTTCGTTTAAAGTCTTAATATTATCCGGATGAGAAGCGACGTAAGATAAGTCGAGGGAGTGATGATGTCGAGGTATTTAGACAGAAAGGTAATGAATGTGTACTAGAGCGAACGGAAACGAATGCACAACTCAATTTCAGGATCCTCATTCAGTCCTTGATAATGTAAGCGGTATCGAGTATATATACAAAATCGTTTGCTCATGTATAAATCGAGTGTTGATGAATCCTTAGATAGAGGGGGGTGCCTCTAGAAAGCCCCACAGAGGCGACATACTGGCATACCTACAGGCAGGAAACATTTACCAGGTACCTAACCTAGGTCACTTCCCAGGCAGGATTGCAGATAACAATTAATTAAGACCTTATCGTATCGTGCATCATCGGTTTTATTGCTTCTTACCTCTCACTAATAATCCACGTTTCATTGAAGCATGAATCACTCGATGCGGCCGTAACATTCTCGCATCATTCAATTCACACCTAATGGTACCTTTCCGGGCAATCCAGCCGTGCTCTGCGATCGCCCTCCGAAGCTATGCGACCAGGACGCCACCCAAGAGCCGGCTACGCCCGACCCTGAGTCTGGAGCACGTTAGTAGTCACCGTCCAATGGCCAATGGCATACGGTCAGAAAATCAAGCCAAGGGTATATGCTAAATCATCAATCGCTCTACAGTTCCTCCAGCGTGCACGTGTCCTCGCCCTCTATCGCACCGTCCTGCGCGGCATACGACAGATCCACGACCCAGTTACGCGCTCCGAGACACGCAGCTTTGCGCGCGCCGAGTTCGAGCGCCATCGGGGCGTCACCGACTCCGATCACATACGCTACCTTTTGTCCACGGGCAAGACCGAGTGGGAGAGCATGGAGCGGTATATTGGTGGCATGTAACTAACTGGCTGGCTACTTGTTCTTGTGGACCCCCGATACATTCATCGTGCAATTGTTGGCTCGCTAGCGTTCTGTCTGTCTGTCTGTCTGTTTGTGTGCTCTTTATCATGTAAAATCCCCCCAGACTGCGATGCCGGAACGCCTATTCAACATCTTTATCTGTACTGTACAAGTCCTATCATAGTTTCCGCCTCCTGCATAGAGCGGTCGTAGCAATACACCTCGCGAAATGAGCATGCTAGTTGAACATTCGAGGAAATCGTCGTGGCCCCATGTTTTCCTAAACAGAAATGTTTCATTGGTGTGATGTTGAGTTTCCCCTAGCCTTGGCGTTGCTTATGTCTTGGGTTCGCACTGCAGATGATGTAGAGATGCCCCGTGTGTCGCTTGCCGGCCTTCCTTCGCACGACCTGTCCAAACACCAAAGTCAGCGAGTTCTAGTGACGCATATCACACTGCAAGCCAGCCATCCCGGGTCCATGACGCTGCATGCGGAGCGGTGGACATTTTCCTGTCGTATCCATGCCAGAGGTATTGACTGACCTTGCAATGTTCGCA
This sequence comes from Xylaria hypoxylon, assembly GCA_902806585.1. NCBI lineage: Eukaryota > Fungi > Ascomycota > Sordariomycetes > Xylariales > Xylariaceae > Xylaria > Xylaria hypoxylon. The sequence continues at coordinate 5,889,827 of CADCXB010000001.1, forward strand.
TCGCTTCTTGATAGAGCTTTGCACTTTCATTCCCCTCGTCTGCTGTGCCAATGCCACCTGTATCGCTGCCGCGGGCTTCGCAATCGCTGGTCTTTGTGCTCGTGTCGGAGAAAGAGCGCGCTGGGAGATGGATCGAACGGCGGGTTGTCGACGGCATAGTGTTGGCAGAACGCGAGAGGCTGTCTTGGTGCGAAGGGACAGCGCCCTGAGCGACGAAATGAGCGAGGCCGACATCTTATCTTCTGTTCTTTGTTGATGAGATGCAGAGGGGGTGTTGAAGCGGGATACAAATTGACAGATACTTGGCAGATAATATGTATCACAAGGTACAAATTACAATGGATAGAAATGGATCAGACCCTGGCTTCGGAAAGTGGGCCACTAGGTACAAATGGTACAATTGGCTCCCAAACCTCCTAATTTCGCCCAACCTACCTGGGAGAACAGCCTACCGACGGTGGCATACATATCAATCACACACGTGCGCACTTCCATTTTGTAAAGTGGGAAAAGGAGTATAGATAATTTAATCATTTTGAACGAGACACATATGAAGGCAGGCAAAGGCATCGAATACTTGAAATCTATCGCAGCTTCCCAACTTGCAATTAACCGCTTCCAGTATCCATGAAAACCACATTCCATACGGTGCCAGCAGTTTTCTACGTGCCAATGGTGTTACAACGCCTCGATGCCCCCAAACGCCGTGGCCTTTTCCGTCAGTCCCCTACTTTTCCTCTTTATTATATATAGCACCTCAGTTTCGGAGGAATGTTTTGAATACTTGGCTTTGGGTGCAATCTGCCCAAGGGTATCCTATTTGCTTCAGTGATTTTTCCAAATCTGCTACCTCGTCAACCGGGCATTGGATACCCGTTAATACTTTACCCACATCGCTCCCGCCGTTACGATACTGGAACAGACTAATGTTGAACTTGAGCTGTAACGTCTGTAGGAATTTCTCCAAGGCGCCGGGCCTTTCGGGGAAATTAAACATGTATAACCGCTCGTTGGGTACATCTGATCGCCCACCCACGAGGTATCGGATGTGTGACTTGGCTAACTCGTCGCCCGAGAGGTCCGTCACGGTCATCCCAGAAGCCGTGATGCGTTCCATGAGCGACTGAAGCTCCTGCGCTCTGCTGGATGCCGCCGGTAGAGAGATACCCATCAGGATATTAGCCACTTCGTCCGTCGCATAGCGATAGGAGAATTCGGTAACGGCATGTGGCATGACATTGTTGACCAGTTCAGCAAAAGAGCCTGGTCGCTCTGGAATGCTCACACACAGCAATGCCTCCTTGCCCTCGCCTAGGGTGGCACGCTCTGCGACGAAACGAAGTCGGTCAAAGTTCATATTGGCACCACTTGTAATGGCAATGAGGCTCCGAGATGGATCGCTCGAGGGATTGGCGGCGACCCATTTCTTCAAACCTGCCAATGACAAGGCACCTGCAGGCTCAACAATGGAACGAGTGTCCTCGAAGACATCCTTAATGGCAGCGCACGTCTCATCCGTGTTGACCTGGACGACTTCGTCGACGACTTCTTGGCATATACGGAATGTCTCTTCACCCACCGTCTTAACGGCGGCCCCGTCAGCAAAGAGACCCACTTCTTTGAGAACAACTCGTCTGCCTCGTTCCAGTGATTGGACCATGGCGTTGGCGTCTTCCGTCTCAACTCCGATGATCTTGACATGGGGTGCTATCCTCTTAACATAGACACCAATACCGGCGATAAGACCGCCACCACCCACGCAGCAAAATATGGCTTCGAGTTTCTGGATGTTGGTTTGACGTAAGAGTTCCATGCCTATGGTGCCTTGGCCGGCAATCACATAAGGATCGTCGAAGGGAGGAATGTTGATGAGTCCATGCTGTTCCTCTAGCCTCGCACACTCCTCCTTGGCGGCGTCAAAGTCCTGCCCGTGAAGTACAACACAGCCGCCCAGTCTCGAGACGTTCGTGTGCTTGATGCTTGGTGTGCCCTTGGGCATGACGATGGTTGCAGGGATCTTGAGGCGGCGGGCGGAATAGGCGACTCCCTGGGCATGGTTCCCGGCACTACATGCCACGACACCTTTCCAACTCAGCTCTCGGTCCAAATGTGCCATCTTGTTGTAGGCTCCCCGGAGTTTGAAGCTGAAGACTGGCTGCTCATCCTCCCTCTTGAGGAGAACATTGCATTCGAGTCGGTTTGACAGGTTCGTAGCAGGTGCCAGAGAGGTCTCCTTGCAGGCTTCGTAGACGCGAGATGTGAGTATTAAGCGAAGGTACTGTATAGCCAGTCAGCCGTGGGTCAGCTAGCTGTGGTGATCAAGGGTAGGGGGAGACGGAGAGAGACCAACATCGGGATGTCCGTTAGGCAGGATGAATTCGGGGGGAATGATGTCGGTTACGCGACTCGACGCCGTTTCAGAAGAGGGTGTCGGGTTGGCGCTGTACTCGGTGAGAGAGAGGCCAGACAAAGAGGGCGTGCGAGAAATGTGGCCGTTGGTATTGTTATTGCCATTGGTATTGTTATTGCCATTGGTATTGTTATTGCCATTGGTATTGTTATTGCCATTGGTATTGTTATTGCCATTGGTATTGTTATTGCCATTGCCATCGCCATTGCTACCGCCATTGACGCTGTCCTGTGAGCCATTGGTCATGGTAGGGGTTTCTCCCTCGACAGGTGTTGCGCTGGGCATATTGTCCGGTGATGCTCGAGAAGATTAGAGCTCCCTTGGAGAGGAAAGAAATGGAAAGGGAAGTGAGCAATAGTGAATAATGATGATGACCAGCTCAGTTAGTCGTGACCGTAGCAACTTTTATGGTGGGGCGGGAGCTTGAGTCGGTGACATTTGGTCGACCGATGTCGGGTTCATATCCTGGTAAATAGCTTGCATTGTGCTGTCCCGTCTTGTCTTACGTTGTTGTTATGGTCTATGGCTCTATGGCTCTACTGTAATGAAGATGTAGCAATCCCGGATAACCTAAGTAACAGTCGGCTGTTCTAGGGCTAATTTTACCGAATTGAAATACCGATAGGTGGTAGGATTGGGATATGTGAAATGAGTGTGATGTCGATATTCCGTCCGGTTGCCGAAATACATTTGATGTATAATTACAACCCGACATAGGTACATATTTCAGTTCTCAAGCTAAAGGTACCCGCTATAAGTCGAATACCTAGTGCAGGTGGACAAGAGATCCACCTGAGGTAGTAGATCCCTTAGGTACATGAATTCACCTATAGTAGGTAGGTAGGTACCTGTGGCTTCTACCCCGATAGGTATGCTTCAATCATACGTTTTAGGTAACTGGAGATAGCTGCTACTAGGTATGTACATACTCAACTACCGGTAGGTACTCTTAGAATTATACATATATATTATTGGAAATGGTTGGCAGCGAAAACATGCGACTTGAAACCTTGTAAAAGTCGTCAAATTTGACACAAGTATTTGCTAAGCAAGCTAGGGCAGTAAGTATTCCCGGGTTGACCTTAGAAATCGTTGACCTATCTGAATAATAGGGAATATGATAGGAGAATCTCTTCCTTCAGGTGTGGGACAGAAAACTCGGCATCGGCGTCCTCGTCATTTCTGCAAAGAGTTCCAACAAATCTGCATCGTGGTCGGGCGTCAACGGGGTCATGAGAGCAGGCTGCCAAATGTGCACTTACAACGATAGGAAAGAGACGTCTAAGGATTGTAGCTTGCAGAAAGACGGAGCTTTGAAAAGGTAAAGTGCGGGTATACTCGGATTCAAGTCCAAATGCGCGCTGATAGAGTCTACCCAGATGAACTCCATTTTAGCCACTTGCTTTAGGGCGTCTGCATTGATACTCGCGACCTGGAACTTCTTTGCTTCTTCCCTCCTCTCCTGAAGAGGTCGTGTCTCCGCAACATATTCGTAGCCTGGTAAGCTCTCCCCGAAGCCTCATAGCATCACTCCTAGAGACCTTTGAGAACGATCCCGTGCTATAGAGGGAAACGTGGGGTATTTGGCTCCTTGCGTGTCGATCTTGAAGGAATTAGTGGAGGGCTTTGGGCATGGAACGGCAATGTGCGACAACCAGAGCATGATGGCGAACACACCATCCTTCATATGCAGCTGTGTCTGTGCATCGTCTGTGGCGGCAAAAACATTACTCGTCTGCAGCCGTACTAGTGCCTTGTCGAGTGAAATCCTTGGGTTGTCTCTGATGCCTAGAACCAACTCGCAAGATGCCTCTACAAATCGATGGAAGGGGTCACAATCAGTGTAATACTGCGGGGATAGATGCCCGATGATCCCTTGTAGGTGTGCGCCTGTGATGGCCTGCAAGTGAGTAACTATGTGTTGCTCCCCATTGCTCTCATCATGGGTGCCTGATATTGCCCTTAAAAGTCGCTGTTCCGGAGAAGACGAAAGTGTTGCACTCATTATTCAGATAATCCCCTAATAAGTAAGGCCCTAAGAAAGCCTTTGGCGGCCCTCTAAACACACATATCTAGGTGCGACGAAGCCTTTTGATATAGGAAAGATTCATACTTCGCCCAGATATTATTAGAGATCGGTGAACTCCTCAACCACTACCCAAAGGTGCTTAAAGTAGCCGCACGACTGGGGCGGTGGGTGTGTGTTCGAACGTCACATGTAGGCAGAAACGGCCAGGAGGCTACGGAACAACTAGCTGAGGGTTATAGGGCGATGACAAGCTGATAGGATGGGTACATGTATTTCAGTATACCGTACTGTTTTTCCCCAAAATAAAACACTATCGCTCGATGTACTAACATCTCGCCGCCCCCATTGTGTACATACAGGCTCGTAGTGGTTAGAGATCGACTCCAATCACGTTCATCTCCTGGATTAGCTGCTATTAGGCAGACTACCTGAAAGCCACTTGTCTGCCAGCTTCTTCTTAATCACCCGGCCCAAGGTTAATTCACTTAAAAGTCTCACGCGAAAATCACGGGCCTTTCCTATAAAAAATCTGATGTCGCGTCAACTATCTCGATTACATGCAGTTTTAAGCGTCCAATGGCGTATGTTACTACAACTGGCTTGGGACCTTACAATTTCTGTCTACAGCAGTAAGAGCCTTTTATCTTTCGAGAGAAAAGAACAATGGAGCGTCCCTCATTGCTAATGAAACAAGGTCCCGCGGTACCCTTGGTAGGCCACTCTCGACCACATTTTACACATGCGATACTCACTCTCTATTTCAGCTTTCATTCGGCACGGGGAATGTGGCTCAAGGACGATCCCGAGGGACCAATCAACCCCGATCTAGTCCGCGTTTTAAAGACAACTTGAGAGAAACGCTTTTACCATTTGGACTGTGCGGGTTCATACACACTGAGCACGAGGTGGGCATTTTGAGAAGCTCTTCACCACAACCATAGTGAAGGAAGGATGGGCGAATGTTCCTCAAGCATTGCAGAATCGCTTGGAGAAGCTCCAAGTTGAATGTGTTGATTTGTAAGGATCCATTGATTGCAGATATATATATCCACATACTCATCGATCTCGCGTGTTTATTAGGTAGCTGCTTCACAATCCATATGCTATTCCAACACCCGAAGACTTCCAGAAATCCTGGAAGGGGCATGAGGATGTCAAAGGATCTGGAATGAGAGCCATCAGCATCTCCAACATGCAGCGGGACCACATTGAGACTATCTTGCAAGAGGCCGACATGATTCCCGCTGTCAGCCAATTGGAGTGCCACCCTTACATCCAACGGGGCAACAATTCCGTGCCCTGGATGCGACAGTATGGCATCGAGGCCGCCTCCTTCAAAGGGCTCGCCCCAATCACGGTTGGAAATGGCGGGCCCTTGAATGAGCCATTGTATTATATCGCCAAGTCTCACAACGTCGCACCGGGCGCTGTGCTGCTGAGATAGGTCATGAATAAAAACATAGTTGCTACTACCACAACTGGCAAGATAAAGCGATTGAACGAGTATCTTACCACTATCAACTTGACCTTGTTGGCGAAGGAGCAAGAAGAGATCACCCAGGTTTTGAAGCATCACTTTCGATGGTGGAGGAAAAGGTTCTTCGAGCCCGATACCAGATCCTAGAACTAGGGACTTCGTAGATCTAGTTAATTATTACCAGCTTGGTTGCAAAAATTATGAAAGCACTTGAGAATTTTGCTGATTCAGTCTTCCCGTTTCTCGAACCCCACCGAGCATTGTCTTGTTCTTTTGGAAATACATGCATTTGGGCGGCCTTCAAAGTAGTCATGTAATCTATCTACAGCCCGTTTTCTAGACTGGTAATCATATTCACATGATTTGTAGCTAAGAATTATACAATTTCAGCACTGCCCCAGTATGCAACGACTACGAGGGCGCTGCCGCAGTCCCCGGTTCCTGAATAACCGCCCCGTTGTCAATTAGAATCTGTATCATCTTAGGAGTTAGTCTTTCGGTTGCGATTGCAAGGGCGTTGGTCTCGATGCCGTCACTGTCCCGGAGAATCATATTAATATCTGCCCCGTTGTCAATTAGAATCTGGACAACCTTAGAATTACCCTTATGTAAAGCAGCCACAAGGGCGCTGCCGTATTCTCCAGTCTGAAGCGGCATATTAACATCTGCTCCTTTATCAACGAGAAATTGTATAATTTTAATATTTCCTTGGTATGTAGCGGCCGCAAGAGCACTGCCGTGTATTCCGGTCTGAAGCAGCATATTAATATCTGCCCCTTTGTCGAGAAGAAATTATATAATTTCAATGTTTCTTTTGTTTGTAGCGGCTGCAAGAGCACTGCCGTATTCTCCAGTCTGAAACGGCATATTAATATCTGCTCCTTTATCAACGAGAAATTGTATAATTTTAATATTTCCTTGGTATGTAGCGGCCGCAAGAGCACTGCCGTGTATTCCGGTCTGAAGCAGCATATTAATATCTGCCCCTTTGTCGAGAAGAAATTATATAATTTCAATGTTTCTTTTGTTTGTAGCGGCTGCAAGAGCACTGCCGTATTCTCCAGTCTGAAACGGCATATTAATATCTGCTCCTTTATCAACGAGAAATTGTATAATTTCAATATTTCCTCGGTATGCAGCGGCCGCAAGAGCACTGCCATAGTGTCCGGTCTGAAGCAGCATATTAATATCTGCCCCTTTGTCAACAAGGAATTGTATAATTTTAATATTGCCTCCGTATGCAGCGGCCGCAAGGGCACTGCCGTAGTCTCCGGTTTGAAGCAGGTTGACTGGTACTCCTACCTCAGACAGCTTAATACAGATCGGCTTACAGCCCGCTGCAGCAGCAATAGTAAGAGGGTTATTTCCGCTATGAGCCAGTTGCGATAATAATTCAACAGGTGCAGTGTCCCACCAATCGCGTAATAGGGTGTAAAACGAGCAGCTGCATACTAAAAATATAGTGGAGGTGCTGGGAGAGATGTCTCTCCAATATATATGGCCACCATTAAGAGATTGGATCGGCCAGTTAGTAAGGATAATCCGGCGGTGCCATTCGCGGTATTGCACGCTAGAGTTTTCTAGAGACCCAAGAAAGGTTTTCAAAAGGGTGGCTAGCTTGGGGTCAACATCTCGATGTTCTTGAGTTTGCACATGACGTATCCAATCATATCTCACAAACTGCTGAAGCGGATGATCCGGATGAAAGATATCATCTGGCTTACTCTCCTGTTCATCTTTCCTTCCGTATGTGTCTAGTAGCAATACGAGACTGGCCTTTGCGACGAAACAATGAGCTTCTAGTAGTGTCCAGTGGGTTTCAAGATACTCAACAACCGATAGATGGGAGACCCGCCACACAGGAGGGTTTTGCTGCGAATCGATCCGAACTAAATTCGCGCACCAATCAAGAAGATCAGCTTCCGTGGGTTCGAAAGACTCGATATGCCCCTCTTCTGGGTCCACGCGAACAGCTGCTAGAAGTTCCCTACTGGTAAGGGGCTTATAAGCACACATGATCCATCGGAGGGCTCTGAGCGACGAGGCTCCGGCGAATGTGTTTAGGTCTTCAATATTCTTAAAGAATTCATCGTAAGCAGCCTTAAGACCCTTAGGCAGCTTCCCTAGACGGCTGTTGATCTCGGGCTCCGTACGCAGATTGAGGAGTTGATTAATCTGCAACGCGGCCCACTGAAACATTCCCTCACTCTGAATTAACAAAGTATCAACAATCTTGTTCTTGAGGGGTAGGTTTTTTTTGAGGGTATCGCTCCAGCGGCCATTTCTCTCGATGTTTTGCCTTACGTACTTGGCGATATCACCTTCGTTGTCCGTTGCTTGGATTTCAATGCTTGGGAGGTGGATGAGACGCTGTCGAATGTCGCCTTCTGGCCGGCTTGATATGAATATTCTCACAGGGTTCGAGGTCTTACTCGGGATAGAATCAAAGAAGTCAAGCAGACTTGTTCGCTCTTCAGGGTGGCACTCGTCTAGTGCGTCCAGAACGAGTATGGTACCAGGGTACAGATTGAATAGTTCGATCAGGTATTGTTGACATAACCCAAGCGTCCATCCAGAGCCCTTTAGTCGGGAATCGATACATAACTGCTTTAACTGAGTGTGGATGAAACCCGACCTGTGAGGAGTCGTTGATAGCTGTCTGACGTAGCTCCGGAGAATGTCAAGGGCATTCCGACGATTCTCCTCGTTCCGATTACAGTAGAACAATGCGAAGCTTTCGTCGCTTCCCTTCCCAATAAGAACTGCTTCAATCTCCTCGATTATTCTCGATGTGAGATAGGTTTTTCCCGAGCCGGCTAAATTGGGTTAGAAAGGCGTGAAGTACGAGGGCGGGTTACTCACGAAAACCTTGGAGCCATAGTGTTATCGTCGAAGTTGAACTGCTCCATTGACCAAACTTGGGGCGTTCAAGCAGCCAGTCGCATGTATCTTTCGTTCTCAGCTCCTTTACTGTGTTGTGGTGGCTTCTATATTCAATGGGAGAAATCCACTGCAGGATCCGTATTAACTCCTCCCTGTCTAACTGCTCAAGCACTTTCTTTACATTTTCATCGGTACGAAGAACTGGTTCTCTAAGTTCTAACAGACCGCGTAGCTGCTCCTGGGATCTCGCGTCTGTGTTAGCCTTGCGTTGACCCTCACAAGCAACAATTTCCCGTTCAACTTGGACCTCGCCGCTTTCGAGACTCGCAAGGAGACCAGAACCCGTGGTTGGGTGAAAGACAGCGTAGAGCGACCTGGCAGGGGTGCTCTTTGAGAGGAATTTATTAGTTTCGACCAGTCCTCGGAGAACCGAAGCGTAGAGTGTAATCAAGGCCGACTCGAGATTTTCGACGACGACGTGGTCCACCGTCTTGCGATTATATAAACCCTCGAATACCTGGCATCTGTGGATGATTCGAGCGGTCTTCTCCATAATGGTAAGGGATGCGGCCATCTGTTCCTTGGTTGTAATACTAGCCTGAAGCAGGAACCGTACGACGGCCCAGGGCAAAGCAGCATGTACGGGGTCATATTGAACGACGATGTCTCCAATCTCCTTAAACTTGTTAAGCCAGATGATGGTGTTGCTAGCTAGATCACCAAGGGAAATGTCATGGCCATTGAGATGGAATGTCCTCCACCCGCTCTTTTCACACTGTTGTTGCCTTTTCGTAGCTAGGTTAATCATCGTGTCTACTGCATTAGGTATGGACATCGAAGCACCACCGGTTGCGTGTTTAATCCAAGTTTTTTCGTCATCCGAAAGTGTGTCCATTGCCTGCCCCCATAGGTCTGGCTGGATGAGAGACTCGCCGGTCGCTAGTATTGTCGGCTGTTGAGGACTATTCTGGACGGGGGGTTGTATGATGTTTGGGTTTCTCGTCCTATAAGCAGTTGGCGGTACGGGTGCAGAAGAACGCGATGTGCTAATCGAACGCGCAGACTGTGGCCGCACTCTTTCATTCACTAGTCCTGTTAGCATGAATAGAGAAGGGACCGCGATTGTATCATCGTACCCGTAGCTGGCCTCACAGAAGTCGTGCACTGTGTCTCTGGATCCGTGTGCCTTGTAGGCTGTCCGGAGCCGTCTTCACGATGGCGCCGGTGCCAAATGCCACAGCATGATGTAGAAGACATCGCCTGATCTTCGGCAGGAGTGTGTCATGGAATAAAGGTCGTTGCAGTAGTGTTATGGATGTGAAGGTGATACTCGGCGGAGAGGCGAGGCTCTGGGGAGAGATATCAAGGTTGGTATGGAAACATCTTTCTAATCGCATAACTATACATAGGTATCTAGATGCGATGAATTGCATAATCGTATACCATGTACACCTGGTAATAGATTTCATGGTAGTCTAGGTAGTTGTATTGGCCCCTAAGAACTTGACCAACGAATCGGGAATAGGTATAAAATAGATGAAATCTGCAGTGCCACTTCATAATCGGTGGTCAACGCGTTCTTTTCCTGAATAGGTCGTAAAGCGCTGTGGCGGACGTAAGCGTACATCTCTCACTGGGCCACGTTGGAGCAGTGAAGGCATAGTCGTATCATCCAGATGGCAGTGCCACAAGCATTAGGGACAAAGAGTAGCCCCCAGGTTTATCTCCAGCTCCATGATTAGTATTAGTTGAGTATGAAATCACTAGTCGGCTGCTTGGGGTATATAAGGCACAGATAGATTTATTTTAATAATGGTAAGTGTAGGGTACTTAGTGTATCAGAAAGGATATGCGCTTCTATCTACTTAAGCGCTAAATATGGCCGCATGGTTATGGCAAACCTCTCATAGTGTATATTTTCATAAAACTGCTACTGTGGAAATGTGGAAGCTGATGTTGTTGCCTGTCATATCATTTTGTAAGAAGGAATCCCTGCTACAGCATCTCATTTACGAATAGATAACATACTTAATAACCCCGCGTGAGCTGTCCTTTAACTACGTAGGACGAGAATGCTATAACCTTTCGAATGCGCTAACCTGGCTATCTCTAGAACAAGAATTCTAGCTCGCTAGGCGTATCGACATCCGGTTTAGAGAGCATCATATTCGCCTTGAAACAGTGATTGGCTTGATCCGATCGTTTACAGATTTCCTTGAGGGGAAAGATAGTGATAGCAAAGGAAAGAGCGAGTGTGAATTTACAAATGGTGAGCTCTCATCATATCTGCATTCACTGGCTCCTATGATCACGGCCACTAAAGTTGAACACTTAGTATTCCGCCCCTTTTGGGGCCTCCACATCAAATTTGTTCCCCCTCTATTGGAATCCCGTGATTCCTTCCAGCAGGGTATGAAGTGGTCTTTGGAAGAGTAGCTTCGTTTAACTCGTGCGCGATCGGCCTCGGACAACCGCGACTTCGTCAACGCCGGGCTTGCTCTAGTCCGACAAGCATCGCTGACGATCGACGAAAGCATGCAACTCGAAGACGCGTTTCCGTCCTCACAATCTAGGCCGAGGTTATGGCCATGCCTTCATGTAACAGCTGGCGTAGACAAATTCGAAGTAATGCTTAATCTCGCTGCATGTCTTCTCTCGCAATCACAATCTGCCTTTCTCTCATCTATTGGATCGTTAGGAAACGATGCACGTCTCCCAACTTAGGTCCCGGACCCGGGATCATTGGCCAACAGCTTCGTTAAACCGTTCGCTTTCCTGAAGGGCACCAGCTTCGGCGCTTGCGTGACATCGCCTGCCTCACCTAAGATATCTCCCGATAGGCGGACTCTATATCTCTAAGCCGCTCGACTTGGAATAGTGGAGTACGTGCTGAAGAGGAAAAATGATTGCGGCCATCGATTTAATCGACCTAGAAAGTGAAATGGTCTTATTTCTGGAGTTTGCAGCGAAGATTCCGATCGAGTATGGTCCTATGCGAGAGAACGGGCTGGACGCATTGACTAGGACACTCATTGCAGACTCTCCAATGGACGGTGATTCTGTCATTGGATTCATTGAGTACTTGAACACAGAGGTTTATAAATTCCGTCGCAAGCTAAACAGATTGAGCAAACCAAACCCGCAGCCCAGCGGCGTGGAGGGCTATATGTCACGCAAAATGGAGTCTCAGGAAAACGAACCGAGTACAGAAGAAGCGAAGGCACTGGCAGTACGCCTGGACGAAGCCTGGACTACGCTGAAGTCCATCTACCCGGATAAGCCATGGCCCTCATCAGAAGCGAAGCCGAAGTAGGAGCTAAGTAGCGAGCACCAGAACTTCGTGTCCCTCGCGGTGAAGGTGAACGGCCGGAGGGCATCATTTCTCACATATGGAAATCTGTTATGTCTCGGAAGTCGCTGGGTAGAGGAAGGAGAAGTTGTCATGTTAGTAGAGAGCGGTTACGTGCCGTATATATTCTGCCCTGGGGAAGAGCAAGCGAAGAAGCACGTGAAGGGCTTTGAAGAAACACTCGACAATGAGCAGCAGCCACTGCCGCAAAAGAAGAAGGAGGAATATTCCCAGTTGGAGGCGCATCTAAACCCCTTGCAGAGCAGAATGGACAAGCAAGGTGGTGCGTGGGCGCTTGATGGCGAGGCATACGTACACGGCGTCATGCACAGAGAAGTGATAGATGGATCGCGTGTTTTCGAACCGAATGCTATAAACTAGTTTCATTATATTTCAATTAGTAGATACGTTATATTCTGTTGCGCTTCTGCCTGCCATTTCGCGCTCTGACTTTTCGTCTCTCTCGTTCAATGCACTTGTTCAGCTATCGACCAGTCAAACAGCCTAGAGGCTCAAATAACTGATGCAGAACATGTACTCGAACAAACTGAGACTTCTCCTGGGCTTCACCACAATGTCGACTCGTATCTCCAATCTGGTAAGTGCCTCAGTTCTACACCTTGCGCCATAGTAGCGACAAAAGGGGCAGACCGAAGCTCAGACGGCAGCCCCGCGACACCAACGGAGTGATCCATTATTCAGATGAGCGGTATGCCCGTCGACGGCGCAAATCGATTTTTTCGTGGCAGCTATTTGTTGTGAATAAGTTGAGAGCTTTATCTTGGTAGTTGCAACCTTTTCGCAGCGTCTTTCGACTGAAAATGCGGGATTACCTGGATAACGTAGTGAACCCTTTGTCCCTCTATTCAACCTCATCGGCCTTGAAGTTATATACAATCATTGCTACTTGTAGTATGCATTATACCTACCATGTAGTGCATTATGCACAGATTGAACAATTATATCTTCCATTTGAGAATTTAATTGCGAATACGTCTTATACTTTTATGTACACAATTATTCTTTGTTCTATATCACCGGCCGCTCTCTTTGGCCGGTAAACTAGGTACCTGAAAGATGGTAACATTTAGCGCACGGTTAACAGCCCATTTCCCTCTATGCCATCCCTGGAATACTACCCACAACGTCGCACCGTGAAGCTAGGCGTACAGGCGAGATTTGTCCCTCGCTCTCAAAAATAACCTTTTCGTCGAACCGAAGAACCAGGGACTATTGTGGAGGGGGGTCTAGATATGGGGGTTTCCATGGTGAGAGCTGAGTGTAGGCAAGTTGTGGGAGGCGTGTTGCAAGACGCTGGAGAAGAGGCAGTCTAGTGGAGGATGTATGGCGGGCAGGGCGAACAGCCTTTCGAGTGTATTTAACGTCCACTTCCGACCTGATACTGAGCATTAGGTACGAGTGTACAGTACAGACAAGTTAAACTGTCTCTGCTACTTTATTATATTTTAAATACTATATTATTAAACTGTCTCTTCTGTGTTATTTCTAAAGCGAGCAGGGATACGATCCTTTTTGCTTACATACCTAAGGTACTATACAACCTGCATTTCATTGGATCGCGAAGTGTCAGAACCTAGTAGTAAGTATTTCATCACGCATATACCGAATAGGTAGGTATCATCACGCATATCTCAAGACACCCTCCTTTACTTATCATAACATCTGCATGGAACTATTCAGCTCAACTACCGGCTCAAATGTTTACTCATCTCATTATAAAAACTGATAGGTAAGCTATGGTTAGGTAATTTAATTCGGCACTCTCCTTTAACTACCGATACGCTAATGCACCAGATATGCAGCTGGAATAATACACGTGATAGCATACGTTAAACACCGAGACACCATGAGTCTTAAATACCTACATTGTAAGAGGTAGGTCTTATACTGAAGAAAAGTATATACCTTATAAGGTCACTAGTCCTAAATTTATTTATATGATGGGTGGCCGGCAAGTTTTACTATTTTTTTATAATTTCTTTTATAAAAAGTTATAGTCTCAAATACCTATTTATGCTGCAGGTTGCTCAGTCTTACGGTTTTTTAAGTTAGTTAGCCTCATACTCAAGAAACAAACTATCCTAGACTAGCCGTACCTAGATACACTGTGGATAAGTAGGTACCTAGGCTAAGAGAGAAGGATTCACAATGCCAAGGTCTTCATCCCTTTACTTACACTAGTATTACTGTATATAACATCAATACGCCTATCAATTCTCCAACTGGAATTTCCCGGATTGTGTATCAACCTTTAGGCGGGGGTACTACCTTGTCTCACATCAGCATTGACCGACACAGTACCTACTTAGATAGAGAGGGGGTGACTCCTACAGTGCATTCCTTCGAAAGATAGAGCATATAAGCTAGGGAGTAAGCCAACAACACACCACAGCTGGCAAAACTAAAGCTGTCTATCAACTCTATTCGTCTCTTCGTCTCATCTATCAACAAATGGAACTCTCAACCTCAACGCCCAACGGTATTTATTATTAGAGACGTATCCCTAGATCACCAGGAGGCAAAATGAATTCCACCAGCTCCAGCATGCTGTCGGACTTATTCGCCACGGCTACCTCAATTCATTCCTCCACATTGCTTTCTTCCATTTCCTCATGGAAAGAGTATGTCGTTCCGATCACTCTGGGGTACATGGTGCTATGCCGCGCCCTCCGCTATCGTGGGGAGAAGAATCTGCGTCGTCGCATGGGATTTCCCGAGGGATGTGGCCGTGAGGCGCTTTCGCGCATGACGAATGATCAGGCGCAGCAGATCATCAAGTATCTAGCTGCATATGAGTTCCCTGAGTTTCATCTCATGTCGTTGCAGTTTGGGTTGTTTAAGGTAAGCTTTGCGTTTCATCTCATTTCATTCATCATTGCCGTGACCTTTATGTAAGCTCGAAGGCATGAGATGAGAGAATGAGAAATGTGAATGAGTCTCATTTGAGATATCGCAATGCTGATCATAATTTGCAGACATATGGTGTTGAGTCTATCAGTCGGCTATTGCTAGCTACAAGGAACCTGACGGACCCTGTTAAGAACCTGAAAAGGTGAGTTTGATATTTTGCTCACTCATGATATCATCTCGAAAATAAGTTCATATTCGTACACCACCCGAAATGCTCAGACGAAACGACTCCTTTCCTGACGAGACAATCAATTGACCTCATAAAACAGATACGAAGACACAGCAGCTCTAATCGGCGAATTCATGATCAACCCGCCAAACTCAGAGCGGGCGACCCACGCCATAGCACGTATAAACTTCCTGCATAGCAAGTACGTACAAGAAGGCACAATATCGAACGAAGACCTGCTCTACACGCTATCAGTCTTCGTGATAGAGCCGCCACGGTTTGTGCGTATGTACGAGTGGCGTGCCATGAACGAAATGGAGTGCTGCGCGTACGGCGTCTTCTGGAAGGCCATCGGTGACGCTATGGGGATCTCGTACAAGGGCCTCCTTTCGCACGACACCTGGCGCGACGGCATCGAGTGGGCCGACGACATCACGGCGTGGGCAAAGCGCTACGAAGTAGACGTCATGAAACCTAGTGCTATCGCGAATAAACCCGCCCAGGCCCTCATTCCTATGATCACGTACTGGCTGCCGTGGTTCGCCAAGCCGTTTGCGCAGCAGGCTGTTTGTATCTTGATGGGTGATCGCTTGCGGGAGGCGTGCCTGTGAGTCCATTCTTTTGACTGTCTAGTAAGAGTATCATCTGACTCTCGCCCAGGCTCCCTGAACCCAGCATCGCGGCAGGCGCGACGGTATACCCCCTCCTCTTACTTCGTCGCTTGTATCTCCAGTATTTATCGTTACCGCGCCTTTTTGAGGTGAAACGTCTAGGGGACGCCGATCCCAAGACTGGGCGCATGCACACGCGCTTCCCGTACGGAAATTACCCGTTCTACATCAAGCCCACGCTCTGGAATCGCTGGGGCCCGAAGGCCTGGGCGATCTGGATATATGGCGGCAAGGTGCCCGGTGATAACCCTGAAGAGTACATGCCACAGGGATATCTGTGGACCGACATGGGACCAAAGAACCGGATGGGACTAGGTGCTGAGGAGATGGAGGTTGATGTTAAGATGATGAGAGCTACTGGGAGGGGGGGCTGTCCTTTCTGAATCAGTGCTTCTTCAGATATCACTTCCCCAGTGGTTCATACACCGTTCAAGTATAAGGTATTATTTTGAAATGTCTTTAGTATGGCTGATTGAAAACACTAGGGTTCCTACTTCGTTACGGGCCTTTTGATGGAAGTGTATTTGTATTTAACGACGGTATATAAATCATAATAAACAAATCATACTATGATAGAGCCCCTAGGCATGCCGCAATGTAAGTCCTATATCGTTCTGGTGCGTAGTCAAATCAGTGATATTGGAAGCTCGATGGCCGGGGTTTAAGTGTTATTCTTCGCGACCCCTGTGATGAGGTATCTTCTTTTGTAACCACGACGAAGTATTATGGGCCTCTTCCAACCCACCCCGTTTCTCTTCAGTGATCTCGGCTTCGAAGTTGAGGATATCCTCCTCCAGAAACGTAGTCCAGTTGAGCGACACTGCAATTCGCACCCCATCAGAGGTCGGCATTGAGAACCTGGAACTAGAGTCTTGCTTCGGCGCATCCTCTAATATTGCATTACGGATCTCTTCGGGTGTGACCGAGTGGTCTGCCCGAATTATTGGAAGTTTCGGTAAACACTTAAGCGCCGACTCCAGGTTAACTGGGTTGAAGTCTCCGTTCGATTCTCCCAACCAGCTCCGAAGGTTGACAAGATGCGGGAATATATAGAAAATACGGGGCTTTAGGGTATAGACCATTTCCGGCGGCTCTTCTCGGAGCCGAGCAAAGATAAGCACCACAACAGAAGAATCTTCTTGTCTCAAATGGTGTAGAGCAATGGCCGCCACGAGGTAAAAATCTCCAACTACTTTCATCAAATTACCCCGGTGGATGAGAGGACCATCGACTCCATGGTAGCATGCTGCATATTTAAACAATTTTGGTGCTGTTGTATGAACAATCGGGCGGAGGCATAGATCTTGAACACCTCTTATCCGGTGTTGGTGAAAGAATGGTTTAAAAGTATCCAAATCACCAATTTCTATGACACTTCTTTCTAGCCTGTCTTGGTCAAGAATAGCAATACTTTCGTTGCTGTCTGCCATCACACTCATCAGCTTTGTGACATTATGATATAAACTTTCTGCTGAGTTGAGATGCCAACCTTTTAAATCAATAGCCTCTACCTGATTGTTAGTATTAAGTCTCACTTTTAATAAATCCTTACCAATACGATAATATTTATTTTTGTCATGGTCGGTTATAAGCTTAAGCGCTGGGCGGCAAAGCCTTGAAGGATCGTCAGTAAAGACAATCTCGAGTATCCCTAATGTCCATGATCCAAAATCTGGATACAGCAGAAGACTTATTCGCAGCTCAGAATTCACTCTCTCAAGAGTATATAGTGGCGTCCTGGGGCTTAGCTCAAATGCGTGTGTTGGTAAGAAATCGTCCGGCGAAGTTGCCACCTCCGTGACTATCGCTGTGTGTAGTAGAATAGATTGGTCATTAGATCCCTTTATGATTTCCTCCTGCAGTCTCGCGAATGCTTTAACCCCCCCTTCGCCGTATAGCAAGGGCATATTAACATAAAAAATGCCCATCATGCTATAAGCTCGGTCTTCTGGGCGTGTTGTCTCCCGCTTATGGGCCCACGTCATCCTTGTATGAATAGAAAATGAATTGAGGCCAGGATGATTGAAAGAAGAAGGCTCGACACCGTTTAGTAGAAGAGACGTATTGATCCGCGTGATGGCGTTGATAGTTATAGCCAAGCTACTGCGTGTGCCAATACGCTCCCACTTCATACTGTAAAATATAACTTCTCGGGGAGCAATGAGTTCTTGGAGCTGCCTACACATTAGTATGCCAACACCTATCTAGCAGATGCAAGTTAGAGAATAAGAACTTCAAGGCTATTGTTACATACTAGATTTATGTTAGTTGAAATATTCGGTCATTACGATATGCACGGCTGTGAATATGAAGGTGCTCACGAGTCGGTATGAGATACTCACCTGTCCATCCTCGATGAAACCATCGGCTTTCCCCAAAAGTCCCATTCCCCTCGACCACATGTACTGGCAAGTCTACATCGGATAGGTATGCGTAGCAGATGGCCGATTCCTGATACCACTGATACATGGAGTTAATAGCTTCCGAGAGTTCAGCACTGCTGCGTTTGTCGATACCTAGTAACTAGTCAATATTCCGCGGCGTGCGAGTGACTGTGGGAGGCTTAATACAGCACGTATCAATCCATATGTATTCGTATCCATTCTTAAAGGCTTTCTTGGCCGAGTCTAGAAGCTTTTGTGCCCCAGACTTCCTTCTCCATTTCTGTTCAGATTTATCGGCCGATTGATTGTGTGAGTCATCTTGGATATCCTCAAACAAGACCTCATCTTCGCCCCAGGTGTGTGATAAAATGGCATAGCGCGGCTTGTTCACGCCCATGAACGTCTCTAGAGTGTAGGTTGCAGTGTTGAGTAGTCTCATGGCTGACCGCGTTCGCCTGGGTTATGCAGGGGGTAGGAAAGGAATTTGTCGTAGTTATTGCTGGGGATTAGAGGCACACGCATGAGCAAGATAACGTGCACGAGAAAATAAAAGCGAGAGGGTGAGGGGAAATAGATTAGGTAGAGGTAAGGCGAGGGTGCATAAAACTTACAAGGGCATAGCTTCACTGACACTCACCCAAGATTCAGCACTTTTAGTGCATATTTTCTCGTGTGCGGTGCCATCATGTACAGCTTCACAGCTAATCCCGCCTAAGCAGTTGGAGTATCAGAATGCATAGGGGCGGTTTCCAGGAGCCTACATGAAGAATTGGGGGCGAATAAATGTACAGAAGCGGCCTAACTTTGATTGTACACATAGTCCTATCTAGCATACGTAAACTGCCCCGACAGAAGTAAATCGAGGTTAACTATTTAATTCTCAAGAGCATATGGAAACCCCCTGCGCGAGCCCCGTGAGCACTATCACCTAAGCGAAGCTCATCTATTGAGTATCGGATGCATCAGTGTTGCAGAACAAAGTACCTAGGACTTTAGAGAGGCTACTCTCATTGGCGCATATCAATTATCTAGGGACATAGCTGGCTACAGTGTAGTAGAGCAGTGATCTGTACCTGATAGACTTGTATTTTTCATAGAACATGAGACTTCAAATGGCAGCTCGCAATGCAAACCATTGTTGATTATTAGCTTCATAGTCACGAGAAATCTACGCAGTCAGTAGGTTGTGTGGTAGCTGAGTTTGGGTAGAGTTAATAGCTAGAGCCTAATACCCCTGAAATATGCCCAAGGGAGCAAACCGACAGACTTCAAACTTTCTGTGAGCTTCGCACGCCAGAACACTGCATTCGCGTCGAGGATAGGTGAGGCTACCGACCCTCCTCATGACCTTGGACTCGGACATAGTGAATGGTAGGCGCTACTACTACGGCCAATGAGAAGAGTCTTTTGCGGACCTGAAAGCCTAGGTATTAAGGAAGCTGATGGAAAAGCATGAGGGACACTAGGCCCTTCTGTTCCCCTTCCACTCTGTATCAGTGGCCTGAACCTCGATGCATCAAAAGTTGCTGCTACAGTAGTGGAATATCTAGCGCTTGAATCTACTAAAAGACCCCCGTTGCATTTTATCCTGTGGCATGTAGCAAGAATATTATACGTCACTCATGGTGCTGGGGGCAGTCTGAATGAGTTGCATCAGTATAATGAGGCAGACATGCACTGCATTACTAGGCCTAGAGGATTATCAAGTGAGATAACGGGTAATGAGTTAAGTAGAACTTCGCACTTGATTACTCACCTGGAATAGCTGGGTCTAGACCGGCCTGCACGTCGGACTGGGTTCAGACATTTTTTGGCCCCTTGCATCATCCCACAGCCTTATCTTTAAATAAGAAGTGAGAATTAGTTGGTGGGCAGCTGTGCTAACACTGTCAGTTTGGGTTGTGCGAGTCCTCGTCAAACAACCAACTTGAGGCCTGAGATGTTTTATACCTCAAGTGATATACAGTTATACATGTACCTAGGAAACATAGCCAAATACTCAGGAGCTTCTTATCTGAATACATCTGGAGAGCTGGGTTTTGAAGTTTACAGTACATACGGAGTACGGCTAGCATTTCTACAAAGTGATATTTGAGGAATGGAGGCGATCACCAACTGCGGAAGCTCTAGGTAGTTGCTCACAGTTCCCGGGATACGTACGATGCCCGAATGTGATTTAACAGGCCTGCTCTGCTGAAATGCTACACGAAATAGGTACATGAAAAGCAAGCCCGCACATCAAGTGCCGGCGGCACGCTAAGCACGCAATGCTATGCTGGCTCGGAGACCGGATCCCTTGCAGTAGGTACCACCTATTGTTACCAGTACACTACGGTATGTAACTTAGCATCCATAGGTACGATCATAGATGGCTTGGTAGCCACCGCTGTTTAGTTAATCGGTGGAAGAGGAAAAAAAGAAATTAGTGATTCGAACTAGGCACTCCGATACGTACCTAGCCATTTATAGTAGAGTTCTTTTTCTTCCTTAGCCCACGGGAAGTTCCGGGTATGTTCAAAGGTGTACGACTACGACGAGGTTTAGCATTTGTTTACAATGGCGATGTTAATGGGTGTTTTTTTCTCGACGACGGGAGCTGCTCTCTGCAAACACTCTTACACTACCTAGATGCTTAAAAGCCGAGCATGCGAGGAGCAAACCGCTATGGCGTAGCACATTTACGTGGGACATTTATGCGATAGGGTTTCACTTCGTCCACTGTCTTACCGGTATGGTTGGTAGTGGGGGACGTTTTGCAGGTGAGGTGTTGGCTGATTCTGGTTGGCTGCCTTTCAATGACAAGTCATCTTGCCCACCTCGGCGCGCGCGACATGTGATGAAAGAATACTGTCTTACATACTACTTACAGTAGTGTACGCTAAATCTGGCCGGGGATCTGGCCGGAGTGTAAGTAAATCGAAAATGAGTTTCGGTTATCGCTAGTACAGATTATACACAGATGGACAATATGGAGTGTTGTCACAGCAAGATAGTGGTCATTCCGGAACATTCATGCAATATTATGTTGCGTTACGTGGGCTTCTGCTAAGTACTACTAGATGTGCCGAGATCTATTTTCATTCTCCCCTTTTCTTTCCCGACGCTATCTCCAATTCTGGGGTAATGGTGGACATGGAAGCGAGAAGGCTCGGATCGAAGCCGTGAGTCGCCAGTAAACATCTACTTACCTACACTATCTGCTGACTAAAGTGGTCGTCTATATACCTGTTAATTAAAATCGCTGGAATGAAGACGTTGTTGCAGCTAAGGGTAGCGAAGGAAGAAGCGGGAACATTTGCACTACTGGTAGCCAGTGCACTGCCAGTGGTAGGGTGCCTCCTCCACTACAGATAAGACTTACCTAGTCTAGGTAGTCTGAATGTGCTGTTAGTTAGACTAGTGTAGTTAAGCGACGGTTGACAACTTCGAAAGCTGACTGGCTCTGTCAACAAGGATAATGCCGTGACGGTAACGTGAACATAACGGAAGCGTTACTGGATCGGTCCACCCATCGTAACGGTCGGCAATCTTGAGCGGCTTTTTGCCCATCACCGTATCATGGCATTTTAAAGGCCACCTACCTACTGAGTATAATGGGCTACATTGCATACACTAGGAAACTATGGTACAAATATTACAATAGGAATTCGAGGATTGTCGTGCCGTATTCAAGTCTAGGTACGTAGGGAGTACGTAACTTTGTGATATAGGCAAGTAAAATACTTATACGCAAGTAAATACGTCTATAACTCTTCATTAGCCTGGACTCAATGCTACTAATTAGGTAGCTTGGGTGGAGGATGGCTTCCGACGGTGAAACTAGTGTACACTATCTACAGTACTAAGTAAACTAGGTAGTAGGTAGGCAAAAGATGAGTTGGGCACTTCACTTGTCTAGCCTATCTAGGATCTAGACTGGGCGAGGAATATTCTGATCTGGCCAATAAATCGAGGGAACATACGACATCCGCCACACTACAATCAAGCTAGGTAGTGCAAAAGAATAGTACCTACACTATACTGTAGTAGTAGTGCAGAGAAGAAGAAGACAAGAAATATCGCCAAACAAAGGCTATATTCAGACAGACCATCTCTCATCTCCCCATCCCATCTCTCTGTTTCTACACTACCTACCACGACGACTTCGAAAGAGTCTCAGATCCTAAAAAGCCCAGCTGTGTACTAGTACAGTGTATCTAGATAATCTACGTAGTATACACTTAGGTAGATATGGATGACAGACTATGGATGACAGACTATGGCAGACCCCTGCGCTGTACTCCCTGCGGTTCCACAAGAACACTGAAGGCAATGTGACGGTAACTACTTAGTGCAGTACTAGTAGACGTACTACTACTACACTAGAGACCTCCCTAGACAGTATCTTACTTAGTAGATTCACCTACACCTGGTAGTACACTAGATAAATCCGTTCCAGCACTTGAGGATTGTTTTGTGGTTCCCCAAGCCTTCTCTGAGTCTCATTCTCACCACTTCCCGACTCGTTTTCTGCTCCATACGTAAGGCAAGAACTTTGGCGAAAGGCCATAAACACTGCGTTGTGCTCTAGGAACATAGGAAACCGATCACTACGCCCTGTACCTGAAAGCCTATTTCGCCAATCTAGACATCTTAGAGACACAGCGACATGGCGACGACGTCCGGTCAGTCGTCCGCTAGTGATCCGCCGCAAACCGCGCCCGCAACAGCTGCTCCAGAGGACACTACTACAACTACTAGTGATAGTCCACAGGATGGCACCACCACCACTACTACCACCACTACCACCACCGCGCAGCCAACGACTGGTGGGGCGACGACGATAAGCACAACATCAACGCCTGCTCTAGTGTCCGCAGAGACGGCAACAGCATCGGCGCCAACTCCAGCATCTCCAGCAACTCCTGCGTTGCAAGAGACGGCTCAGACAGCTGTTCTGCCCGCGTCGCATTGGGCCCAGGTACCGGTGAGACTAGAGAGACCAGGCCCCTCTTCAGGGGCATTCTGAAGAATTCAGCTGATTGAGATTGGATTCTCAGCAAGTGGAAGAGGAAAACGACTTTGATGATGACGTCGATTCAGCATACGGTGATGATGCGGCGAGTTCGACGGCCTCACTGTCGGCTAGTATACTCGAGTATCGGACCGTGCATGGCCGCACATATCACAGTGAAAGGGGCAACGCCCAGTCATGGTGCGCCTCATCCCCATCACTAATAGTACCGCTGGTTCGTTCATCAAGTTGATATGTGTCCTTCCTAGGAACCCCAACGATGCTCAGCATGATGAGTCCATGGATATTCTGTATGTCTCACCAACTTATCAACCCAAAGGCGATTTCGTCTTCATGGGTTGCATTGCTGATAATCCTCTAGCCATCACGTCTCGACACTGATGCAAGACGGCAAGATCACCATGGCCCATATCGACGATAGCGTACAGGTAAGGATGATCGACGTCGAGTATTTATGAGTCTACGGTGCTGACCCCAGTCTGTAGAAAGTATTGGATGTAGGGTGTGGTACTGGTATGTCGGGATTCAGTTTATCCGAGCCGCTCGGAACAATGTGCTCTTTTAACTAACACGGACATGTCAGGTATATGGGCAATGTAAATGATTCAAGGAAATACCCAATATATGTGGGTGAGGAGCTAATACATAGGTAGTGATTTTGCCGACCAGTACCCCCACGCCGAAGTCGTCGGTGTCGACATCTCACCGTCACAACCACAGTGGATTCCGCCAAACCTGAAGTTCGAGATCGACGACATAACACTGCCTTGGACCTATGAACCCAATAGCTTCGATTACATCCATATGAGGTGGCTAATTGGTGCGATTACAAATTGGAACACACTATTTAGCGAAGTATTTCAAACCCTAAAGCCTGGTGGCATCTTCGAGTCCAAGGAGTCTTCGTGTATAATCCAAAGTGACGACGGTACGGTTCCGTACGGATCCGCCCTGGATCAATGGGGTCGAGTATTCACGGAAGCTGGGAAAAAGTTCGGTCGTTCGTTTCGACCTGTGGAGGAGGACCTACAAATCAAGGCTATGCAGGCAGCAGGATTTGTTGACATAAAAGTATACAACTTGAAGGTAAGTTCACCCTTACAGTTTGTCGCAGAGGACAATGTCTGACAGTTTTGACATGGTAGACGACACTTGGGTCCTGGCCTGCAGATCCTAAATACAAAGAAATTGGTCAATATGCCCGGCTGGCACTCGAGCAGGATGTAGAGGGTACGTTAACCACGACCAGCCGCACGGGATGAAGCTAACAAGACCCCAAGGATTCATAATGTATATGTGGACGACGGTTTTGGGTTGGACCAGGGAAGAAATAACCGTCTATGCTGCCCACTTGAGACGCGAACTTCGCTCTCAGAATTGCCATGCATATTACCCCCAACGCGTTGTCGTCGGGCGGAAGCCATAGGTAGTCAGCCCGAGCAACCCACCGTTTAGGGGAAACATACAATGGAATGTTGTCACCAGACAGTTCGCGTATTGCCGCACGTGGTATCGCAGACATCGCCAAGTCTGGCAGGAGACAGGATTATGTCCAGGGGGATGTGTACGCATCTTACTACAGCCCTCGGATTATTTTTGTGGCCTATGTCCTCCGATCTTGTCACAAGTCTGTATGTAATGGTAATGAGACTACGACGAGGAATTATATCCCATATTGGTCGTCAATCTACCAGGCCGTTAACTGGATAGCATTCTATGTGTGTACAACCAATAAGTGACACAAAATGCGGAATGCGGTTACTATGCCACCACATCGATCATGCCACACTGCATATATTTTGAAGTGCTCCTCGTGGTACCTTGTCTCCTGAGTTCGTTGACAATGCTTCATTCCATCCTGTAGACAGGGTTTGAAAAGCTTCCGTTCCCGGGAGCGAGGTATTATTAAACAAGTACCGCTCCGCATGTTCGTGATCCGAGTAACCCAGGCCTTGTCAACTTGCAGAGCTAGGGACTGGAGGATTGAAATAGATGAACGAGGGCCGGTGCACCTTTGAAGAAGATCGGAGCCGGCCGCGTCATGTTTCCACCAATCTCGGATCGTCAACCCGATCAGTTCCTCAGAGCTCAACATCCGTGTTACGATTGCCGTCCGGAACTTCGGCCTGAACGCTAGTTGGTGTCAAGGCATCGTAAGGCGAAATATTTTTATGATTTTACACTCTTTCTGTTACAGTTAGTGCCATATTTAATATAGAGCACTCCATCATAACTACTTTCGGTACTAACGCTATGCATCATAAAACAAGCGAGAATGTTTAGGGATGTCTGAAGATCGTAGATTATAGATATTAAATGATTTCGGTAAATTAGTCTAAAGCGCAAATTCCGTCCTAGCCATCACCTTATTTCTTCGAACCCGGTCGCCAGACCATCCCCCAAGTCTTGACTCCCTCACCTTTCTCCTTCGCCAACCCATCAGGTCCAACTAACCCTACTCCCAAGGTTATCTCTTCCACTTCTTCAAAGCCGTGCTTCGCATATAACCCCCTAGCATTATTATTCGAGGCTTCGAGCCACAGCGGTCGTCCATGATTCTGGGCGTGCGCCTTCATATGCTCGAGGAGGATCCCCCCAAGGCCCTGGCGCTGGCGGTCCGGATCCGTCCCGATGATGAATAGGTACCAGAATTCCGACATCTGTTTGGGCGTGAACGCCTTCTTCTTCGCGCGCTTCACCGCGGCGCTGTGTTCGACCAGCATGCGCTTCGTTCGTTAGCAGTGTGCAGAGAATTATGATGCAATACAGGTAAGCCGAACGGTACCGGCTCGCCTACCTTGATTCCCGTCGATTTCAACCGCAGCACGAGGCCCGGGAGACCCGCTTGAAACAGCGTCCGCGGATTATCCGCTTTCTTCCCCGGCGGCAGCATTATGGCGCAGCAACCCCATGATGAGACTTCGATAATGATCCCTTTGTTCAATACGCCGGCTTTCAAAAGACTCGTGAGGAATGTAGGGAGGAACTCTTTTCGCTCTTCCTCTGATAGAGCCCCCATGAAATAATTGAATATCGGATCATTTTGGAATGCCCCTGTGAGGACCGGCGTAGCGCGTGCGATATAATCTAAAGGGCATTGCTTGATCTTAGTCATCTGTGCTGCAAGAGAAGTACTGTCTGGCTCACCTTTACCACCTTGAGTGATCTGCGCGGCTTGAGATACCGGCGTTGCTTCTCCTGAAGAAGCGGCCATGGTTAAGATAGTTATGCAACGTAGGCTTGAGTCTCTGATAAGGGAAGCATCAAGATTGCCAGCTCGGTACTAGAATTAAAGTTTCCGTGTATTTTCAATTTGTGTGCGTTGCTGAACTATAAACTGAAATTTTTCAATCGGTAGTCTCTGCTAATATATACAAAGCAGCCCTTGTTCTTAAGACGGCGATGTCAGACAACTATGAGCCCGATACTTGAACAACAGTCCGCACTACTGAACATCCGAGACTGAACATGCATTACATGTATACGCATCCACTCGCTCACCTCTCACTATCTCACCTATTCTAGGGTCTATAATGTTAGCTAAATACATATCAAGGGTCAAAACAGGGGGTTAAGCAAACTTTTTGTATTGCCAAAATTGCTAGTCAGCTACCTCACTAAAGGCATCCAAAGAGCTTCTCAGTTTTCTATGAGCTACGTGTGAAGCGTATACTCGATTTAGTAAAATACGGGTCTTGTATTGAGCTAACCTTCTAGACAGACCCCGGAATAGTGTAGTGTAGGTAGCTCTCTAGCAAACAGTCATTCCGTATTTCGCAGCTGATCCAATGGTACGTTACCCCGTGACCGACGGGATCCGCGGACTGGGGCCCGCGGACGGCTCCCTTAGTATTCTTGGCTAGTTCATAAGTTTCCGAGTCGATCACTCCCATACGCCGGTTTCTGGATTATTGTCTATTATTAACTTTAAACCCATACGATCACGTAAGTCCCCGTGAAAAATAGTCACCGTTATTCGCAGAATCAACCAGACCCCTTGACGATTCGGGCCTCATATGTACGTAGGCAGCTGCTTCAACTAGGAACAAATTTGCCAAGAGTGCTTAGCTACTGACACGACCCCTTGGTCTTGGTCGATTCGCGTTAGTCAGGGCTAGTGTCCCTGTCATGCTCACTGCCAAGCCGATGATGAGAACGAGGATTTGGATATACTACTTGCCCCTGTACCGCAAACTTTTCCCGTCAATGTTGAGACTCCGGAAACCGAAACCATGATGTGTCAGCTGGCAAGGACACTACGTTGCTCGATATTAGGGTAGGCTTTCTTATATATACAGAACTCGATGGTGATAGACTGACTGCCTGTCGCCGTCATGCCCGATACTCAGAGAGACAACAAACGAGCTGAAATAGTAGGTAGGGACACTCGAGTAGCTGTTCGGAAGTCGTGATGCTTTCGAGATCATCCTTATGAAGGCAAGACTAAAGATCTTTCATAGTCGGCAGCCTTTAGCTGTCTAGTAATGTATCCGCTGATCATAAGTTTAGCTAGATCATTGTTTCACTTGTTCATGTCGTCTCTAATGTCTACATGTGAGACTTGGCAGTGCGCTGTAGCTTACCGGAGAAGACGCCGTGAATGTGATATGCTGTTCGTAAACCGGTGGACTTGCATCGCCTTCATTCTGCGCCCACTTACACGGGAGATAGAATCAAGATGTTAACTCCAAAGCCTTAATAATTGACTGAATTCTGTCTCTGGCTGTAAAGCCATTGGAAAAGGCTAACGTCGTGGATATATATATACCGTTATTGCCATAATTGCAACAACCACGCCATGTGGCGACATCTAAGATATGGAATAGGTAGATTCGGGCTTTTAAAGACGGCTTTCGTTTCCGATTTTGAACGAATCAATCACATCTTGTTAAGTATCAGTCAATTGCCATTTTTTCTAGTGCCGACTCTAAGCCCTTGATATTATTTTTGATGTATGTTATCTTGCTCTCAAGTTCGCGAAGCTACTGTTTATACCGATAGAGTTAATATGGTTCGCTCTTATGCTTTGCCTTTCCATATCTCTGTAACGCATCATTCTATGCCCTATTCATATGCGTAACTATGCAATGGCATTTAGGGTCGGACATAAGCATGGATCTATTCAACCTGCGCTACCCCATCATAAAGTCACCATGGTGAAATAGTAGGTATATGAGCGCTTGGTTGACTTGTTCTGACTGCGTGAGTAATGTGGGAAGGCCTGTTTATACACATGAACGGGTTATCGGGTTATCTTGTGCTCTGTATTGCCTTGTCCTGTACATGCTACAACCCCTTGACCTATGCTTTCAACAGATCAGACGCAGCCCAAAATCAAAAGAGTGCTAAAACTGCTCTCTAAAAACCGGCACCTGTATGAGCTGCCTAGTGCTGACAACAGGCTGCGGTTGTTGAATCGGCTCCAATTGGTGTACTAACATGGGAGCTTAGCTGTTGTTGATTTATAAAGCAATGCTATTTGGTGGTATCTGTGAAATTTACGGCTTAGAATAAACACCATTATCTGCCTTTTATACATTCCCTTATTTTAAATTAGACCGAGTTTATTCGCATGTTATTATGTCCCTTTCTTTAGGGACATAGGTGTTTATTTATATGTTTAAATGGTGGGAATTTAACCTACTTATTTAAGCAAAGCTCACACCTAAGCATTTGGTCTCATTGTCTACACCTCTCCATCCCCCTTTTGGACAATATTCTTCTCATCCTCAGCCTTTACGCCTGGTTGGCATGGTGCGCGGCATAGCGCATTGGTCACCGGTGAGTAGGGCCCTGACTTGTTTCATTCTGAATATCAAGGTAATAGATAACAACAACAAAATCCTCCTCAAAATAAGCGCTCAACTAAGCTGCCTAATCTTACGGCTACTTCCTACTGGCTTCTTTGAAATGACTGATAGTGATGCACTTGAAGCGTCACACCCCCGTGATAGTATTATGCCTGTGGCTAGCACCTCGACGCTGTGTAGCCCGGCTACATGAAGACTTAGGTAGCTAGCGTGCCGAAAATGGTGGTTGGAGATCATGAGCAATCATCATCATGATTAGAGATCCGCGATCTCTGTGACGAAACTGGTAATGATGGAACAGTAATCTTAAAGGTTTCCTATTTGGGTGCATGGGTAGATACCTCTTCGTTTCACTTCAGTCGTACCTCAGCGCAGGGTGTTGTTACCACATGGAGGTGTGAATACTCACTTCTGACAACTGGTTTCAGTCACTGTGGGAAATCGCCAGAGTTTCATCTTTCCACGATGCTGTATCCCAACCCCAAGAAATCGCACAACGCGACCCATGTCTCTGCCTGTGTATGCGACTCCGGCGGAGATACATCTAGCTCGAACCGCTGTGGCTTTCCCACTCTGGTACGGAGGTAATTCGGCAACCAATTCGGGGTCCAAATTCTTTGGCCGCAGTAACAATTTGCTAGGTACTAGCCACCGGGTTGGCCTCTAAAAACCTGTAGAAGATCAGGGGATAAATACACTCCCATGGCTCTGTTGGCTCAGCCGCAACACCGTTGTTCAAGTACATTTTGGGTGTCTTCCGGGTGGAAGGTAATGTCGGATTGATAAGCAGTCGAGCAGGCATACCCCCAAGGCGAGAGTGACTTGCATCAACATGGTCTTCGCCCTGCCTAGGATGCTGCGTTTCCGCCAATCGAAGCAGCCATCTCACATGTCTTATTAATGGCCCCCTATAAATAACCTGTCTCGTTGCGCCATCAGCCCTCTTGATACACTTGTTTCTATATCAGGACTCGTCGGATGCCTCAAAAGCTAGAGTAGCACAAGGCTGGGCCTGAGGAGCAAGGGGAAACGAGGAATGATGGAAGCATTTAAAATCCCACGCATAAGCTGGCGTCGTTTTGGGAGTGCGATGACTTGTTGTCCGCTTATTTCAAGCCATACTTCAAACAAATGCCAGCAATCAATCCTCTTACAAACCGCCATACTAAACGAAAGATAAGGAGGCATTCTCCCTCAATATGAAGAGCCCGGCTCTGCAGGCAGTCCTCTACGGCCTCATTTGTGTTTGGAGCTACACCGAAGCGTGCGCCATCAAGTTTCCGCAAAGATTCAAGATCCTCCTTCGGTCCCTCGGATTCGGGCTCGTGGCCCTCGTGAAGCACGAGGAGCCGCCGAAGATCCTAGTCTATAGATCTCGGCTTTTGGCGCTCGCACACTGCGCTATCCACATCATCCCAGCTGCAGGGTCGTTCGCACTAGTCGCTCTGAATTTCCAAGGGCGATTCATCGGTGCAGAACTACAGGGAAAACATTTCGCCACTGACGATGTGAAACTCGGAGCTATCCAAGTCGCTGCCAAACTACATGTGCGTTTTGATTCAGTCAGGTTAACAGACACGAGGTGAGGCGGGTGTTGGAATGAACTATAGCTAAGACAGGGTGTAGGAACTATTAATCATAGCCAGCTTGTCTACCATCATATTCCACGTACTCCGATTAGACTTGATATTTGGACATGGTGTTCCGCTTGGCCTTCTTGGTTCGGGCTGGAACTTTGCCCAAGCTACGTAGGTAGAAAACAGATAATACTAGCAGTTTCTGGACTTACTTGTTGACAAGCTACTTTTTTTCTGCCGAATTTTGGGGAGGCGCTTTATCCAACTCGCCGGGCCGTCCTTGGAAAGAATATCGTCTCGTGCCATTACTTGTCGTATCAGGGGTCGTGGCAACATTTGCAGGGCCTGCAACTGCTGTACTCGCGACGCCGAGGACTTCGCCTTGGCCTATCGGTGGAGGCTCATATTGGCTCAACGGTAATCTACTTTGGTTACAATACCTTTGGCGATAGTCTTCCAACCGCTGACGATGGAGTAGGCAGCGAAGAGCTACTTTGGCCGACATATCTAGATAGTGATGCATTGCAAAACTACGACTGTTCCACGATCGAAGCCCAAATTTACGATCCAAGATGTCCTTCTGCTGGCTACGACTTCCTCTACCAACATTTCAAGACCTGGTGGCAGTTTCCGGACACGCATAGCCTGTTAGAGTTCAACCTGCAGGACTACAGCATGGTCAAACACATATATGCCACGGTGTCGGACAATCCAGGCTCTGATACGGTCGCTTTCACATCTCACTGGGCGACGGCTATGCTTCAAGATGCAAAACGGGATCTATACGACAAAAGCCTCGTATGGCTCAGGGACAATCACCGCTTCGATCCGCCATACCCAGGGTATCTAGACCTTGCCGCGAACAAAACCTTCGCCGTGCAAACCGAAGTACCGTGGGTGCGAACGGCTTGTATGGGCAATTTCACAATTGATATAACAAAGGAGACACTCGCATCGCCGATCTTCATGCCATTTCCAGCTTCTGATGAGGATTGGGGTATCCCACGTGAGTGGGAGGAGGATGATAGCTCCAACGAGATGTTGAATCAGATCAACAGCCCGATACCATACTTCTCGCGGGAAGTTGACACTGTGACTGCGATTCAGCAATACTTCCAAGATAAGGGATTCCTCATCCTCCAGGAGGATGGAAATATGACGCTGAGTAATACTATACCTGCCGTGATCGCCATTCCGATAGAGTTACCCGTTGATATTGGCACAGGGCTGGGGATAGTCGTTCTAGTGCCCAGTGCTAACACTACGATCTTCAGCGCTTTTTCATGCACCGTGGACTCGTTTTGGCAGCCGGGGCGATCTGTAATCGAGTCCGGTGAGAAGTCGAACAGAGGATTCCACGACTTCGTCACAGACCGGGTGAGGAACGTCGTAACGACTACCCTGGGGGTGGAGGGAGGAGCTCCGGCATACTTTGATTGCTGGCGCGTTATTCACATCAACACTAGCTGGTACGAGCTCCTTTCACCTACGTTGTCGGACTCAGTTGACTACGGCAGCTTGGCCTCGGGGCGGGTGTCGTCCTCGATGACCCGGTCGCTCATGGAACGACTCCTCGAGATCGTACTCTATCCACTGTTTGAAGACCCGATAAGTGGCTTGCCGAGTGTTCGGAGCGTCGAGCACGTCGTCTCAACTTACTTCGCTGACGGGCTTTCGCGTTGCGGCAGTACCATCCAGAACAACGCTAGCGGCGTCGTCGGGTGGTATAGCTTCCGCCCGGACGATAACGACATGGCCCGGAGCCTGGTCTTCAAAGGCAGCCCAAGACGGAAAGGCGTGTCGGCGAAGCCCGATCTACTCATAAATCACAACGCAACGGAGATGCTCATGACGGCTGTGTTTACCGGCTATCTGCTAGCCGCCATCGGATCCTTCGACTACTTCGCTGTCGCCATTCTCCTCCTCCACGCCGCCATGGCTATATTCTACACAGTATTCGTTTTCTTGTCCCACCCAGAGATCATGGAGGCTTTGGACACAATTCCGGAGATGGTGGCCATGGCCCAGAATTCGCCGCCGCCCAACAACGACGGCCTAAAAAATACGTGCAGCGGTATTCGAAACCTCAAGACCTTGGGCCGCGTCGCCATTGTGGAGGCTTCCCAGGCACTGGACGGGTCCGACGGGAAAGAAGACCTAATCCTGCGGTTCCAAGAAACAACACGAGATGTCCAGAAAATACCAGAGGTCGGAGAGATATACGGTGCCATCGAATCTCCATAGTCCGGAAACTAAGTACACATAGACTTGTCGAATCATAGCCACAACTTTGAAATGCGGTCCATGCAGCCCGCGAATACGTGTTCGTGACTAGCTTAGGTAAAATTGTCGTTCCGATTTAGGACATTAAACCCTATTTTAGAAGGACCTAAGCCTACCTACAAATTAAACCTGATTCAATATTTGTTAAAAGACTCCCAAGAAAAAAAGCGAATCAAAGAGAAAGGAGGAAAGAAAAGAGTTGGATGGGGTTAGATATCATTCATATGTTCGTATGTAGGTACATACAGCTTCGTAATTCATAAATACTCGTAAGTCATATTCTCGTGTATGTTCATCACCAGACACCCCCAAGAAACCCCCGAGATACCCGCTCTGGACACCCTCATTCAATTTGATGCACCAAACGAAACCGTAAACACAGACATACGACCACGAGTCTCTCCGTATCATCAAGACGCTAGAGGGAAAATGCGTGGGCAAAGACGAATATTCTGCCAGATGAGCCCGATCGACAGGCGATGGCAGCGACAGTCTCAACTTAGAAGCAAGACCAGCTGACTGTTCACGTTGCGCTCAGGAGGGCCAACGCGCTTTGAAAAGCTTTCACAACCTCGGCAACTAATTACCGTACAATAAGCTAGACTTCCTATTTATCCTGCGTGACACGGTTAGGAAGGACTTACGATGTTGTTTCTTCTGAGATAGTGACTGTTCAGAGAGGCTGACATATCGCTCACGCGTCTGTAACCTATTGGGTGCCTTGTATTAGAAGGGATCTTTGAAGTAGATAGTATATATATATCTATATGGCACGGGCTTCAGACTAACCTTTTCATGGCTCTCTCATTATCGTGAGTTGATGATGCAGAGGCCCAGACGTTGAAATACTGGTAGGAGGGTCAGTAACACGATTGCTGTCACACAAACATAAGTGCGCGCACCTTGACCAATTGGCCAAACTCTTCAAGCATCTGTTTCTCTCTCTCGTCGGCTTCTTGGAGAGCCTTCTCGTACCGATCCTTGAAATCCTCCCAGTCGAAGGGTGCGAGATGACCTGGGCTGGTCATTTCAGACCTGTCACTCCGGCGCTTCTGTGTCTCGGGGGTCTGGGCCCGACGATGATATTGCTGATGGACTCTGGAGTGCCCTCCATTAGTAATTTCTTCGCCGTTGAAAATCTGAGCGTGAGAGGGCGAGTCAACCGCCGCCTGGGGATTTAGTCTGATAGTGGCGTCATCTTGGGGGATTTGTGCGAACTGTTCAGTCTGACTGGGTGGCTCGACCATCATGGACTGGTCCATTGTAGGGCGTTCTGGGGTGCGGGGCATTTGGGTGGGAGACGAAAACTCGGGTGTCGTAGACATTCTAGACGATTGAAGTAGTCTCTCCGTTGATCGATTGTCGATGAGATGAAATGAAATGAATGCCCAAGACTCAAGAGGGTTGCCAAGGAGTTTACCCGTGAATGAGAATGTGCCAATACAGTGTGAGTTGATTACGCTAGTAAGACCAGTTCTAGTTCTATCTTAGACCTTTGACCCTCGACTCCAAGGCAATTAAGCTCGAACTTGGGGGTTGAATTGACTAATGAAATGGGAGAGATACTAAGTACCGAGCGAACAGCTTAAATGAAGAAACACCCGTTCGGTACCTTACCCAGGGATACCTACTGGACTACCTATACTGTATGTACGTAGTAGAGCACTTGAGACATACCATACCCTGCCTGTAGTAGCAATACCTATAGAAAGCAACATGGCGGCCCAAAAGTGGCCCAATGGGGTAAAGCTTAGAGTAGCACATATGACGCCCTACGGCCCCGCGGATGATGCCGACAGGGCGCTACACAGTGGGAATTGATCCGATCAGTTGCAACTGCCAGCTACAGTACACACCTTAGGTACGCCAAGTACCTAATGGGCTAGTACCATAGTAGTTAGTGTAAACTATACTGTACTGCATGTGGTTTAGTACCCGCTCTCCAGGCGGATACGGTGGGCTAGGTACTTTATCCTCTGGCACAGTCTGGCAGTGCAAAAACCCACATTCTAACGTCACAAGACGAACCCTGTCTGTCTGCCTGTGACTACACTATGACTTTGCTCCTTCTCATAGCATCTCGAACATTCAGCTGCTTCATGTCTCGTGCCTCGCACTATACAATATCATTATACCCTTTCAACAATAACCTAGCCCCAGGCTGACTGACAACCATTGTCACGGGTTTCTGATTCGGCTATAAGTACAGTACTTGGTAGACATGCAGCTTACTATTCGCTCTCATTACTCGTCCCATATTAGCATCAAGGAAGCACGAAGCTGCCCTCCATAGCAATATTGATCAACCACCCATTGATTGCTCTGTTTCTTCTACCTTTCAGCCGACATCACCGCCGCCTACCGACCTACTTCCCACCATGAACTGCGATATATGTGAACGAGCGCACCACCCGAAGCGCCTACCCTTTCTATGTGCCGTCGATGCGAGAAATGAACTATACGATGGGCGTATCGCGAATGCCAGGATCCTCATGGAAATGGAAACCATCGAATCCCGAGTGAACAAGCTCCTCTTGTCCGACAGTGACGTTAGCCCTAGGTCTCCTGCCTCCCACCAGCCTTCGCCGGCGTACATCGAGAATTGCGCTTCAGAGGAATACGAGGCAAGAGAAAGGACCGAGCGCATCATTGCATCGGCTGACAAGCTACGTGATGAAGTAGCTGCCGCCAGGAAAGAGATAGAGAACAGGAAAGCCGCCATCGCACGCAAAAAATCACATCTCGCCGCCGCCTCTCAGGGGTTGTCTGCACGCCGGAACAGGGAGATAGATGAAACCGGAAAGGCCATCAAGATGACAAGATACACCTGGGACAGGGAATATGAGGGCTTGACTCAGTACAAGGCTGCTTTCTGTATGGAAGTGGCCAGGCTATATAGGCTACAGCGCGTCCGGCGAGGGAATCCCGTTCGCTTCGAGTATAAGATCGGAGGGATCGATATCATCGATCTACAAAATATGAACAGTACTAGACCCCCCTCATACCCCGAATCAAGCAAAGCTAACCGCCTAGAAGGTGTTAAACCAGAGCTTCTATCAGCCTCTCTCAGTCACATCACTCATCTACTATTCCTCACTTCGCATTACCTGTCCATTCGCCTTCCGGCCGAGATTACACTGCCTCATAATGATTATCCTCGGCCTACCATATTCTCCCTGAGCTCTTCGTATCAACACGGCGAAGTAGCTTTTCCCGGCTCATCACCCATACCTCCAGATCCACGGGATCGACAGTTCGCAAATGTCCCTTTCCCAAGACCCCTGTTCGTCGACAAGTCCCTCACAACGCTTGCCAAAGAAGATCCAGCCACGTATAATGCCTTTCTCGAAGCTGTCTGTCTTCTTGCTTATGATATTGTTTGGCTGTGCCGGACCCAAGGTGTTTCAGCCGGTGATGGCAGCCACTTTGACACGTTTGGGTGCATCGGCCGAAATATGTACACCCTTCTCATCAACTCGTCTCTCCAGCGCAATCCACAACACATAGCCGACGGTATCGGGAACCAGGCCGTAGTCAACGAGGGCAATGAACCCACCGATCTCGGTAAAGCCGCGCCTCGGATGGGGCTTTATTCTCATGGTAGCGGGCATACTTTCTTAGGCAGCGCTGCCGGGAACGACCTGACGCGAAACTTCAAGCTACCGAATCCGATCAAACTCGCGGACAAGCTAAAATCAAAACTCAACCATGAGAGCCCTATTCCGGAATGGGAGGTCCTCGAGGATGACGCCTGGGCCCCAGATGACGGCGACGACGGAGTTTTCGTCGGCGGGGCTAGACCTAAACCCAAGGTAGGCGAGCGCGGGGGCCGGTTCGGCTTCGAGAGCTACATGAGCGTCAACACCGTTAAAAGCGGTGGAAATGATGACAATACCCCAGCCATTATTAGTCCAATCGCCAACGGCAAGGTTAGCGAGAAAGGAGAGAGGAGCGCGAATGGTTGGACAAAGGTTAAGCCCAGATAAGTAACCTTGTCTAAGCCCCGAGGTGTTGAAAACATCTTGGATATATAGCAAACGGGGCACATTGTCCATCATGCGAATCCTCCCTACAGAGGATAAGTTTCAACACTTGATGTGTTCGTGGATTTTGTATCGTATTCGTGTTGTATGTGACAGTGGACTGGGGGTTCAGCCAACATACTTGTTACGTTACCTCATCCACCCAGCTAAGCTCATTGGAGCCTATTAGAAATCACATGGTGGGATACATCAATGTTTTGGGCGAGCACAAGTGTGTTATTAGAGGTACAACCCCGTGTAGTCCAATATAGTAGAGACATATACCTGATGACCGTCTGATCTGTCCTTGTACAAAAACCCTCGACGTCAGATTGACGACTGAAATTCAAGGGAAAAAGCAACAGAGCCAGTCCGCTATCTTGTTTGATACTACTTGTTTGATGGTTCAACCACAGCCTGTTCCTTCCGTTCCCCTGCGTGGAAGTTCCT
Organism: Xylaria hypoxylon; assembly: GCA_902806585.1. Classification (NCBI taxonomy): domain Eukaryota; kingdom Fungi; phylum Ascomycota; class Sordariomycetes; order Xylariales; family Xylariaceae; genus Xylaria; species Xylaria hypoxylon. The sequence goes on from CADCXB010000001.1 coordinate 5,927,286, forward strand.
CGTCTGGTTCCCTTTAATCCGTATAGCATTGCTCCATTTCTCAGATTCTGCTCTGGGTAGCGCCCTTTACTCCAATGTGGATTTTGTTTGGAACAACTCATTCAGAGTATTCCGCAGGTGAGGATAGCACCGAAGTTGTGGATTGTGTTTGAGAGTTCTTGCCTACAACACGGTTGATTAGCACGACTGGACAAGGCAGAATCGGGAGTGTTGAGGTTCCTTACCTGACAACCCATGGGTTGGTGTTGAGACGGATGCCTAGGTAGCTAACCAAGGTACCATGCGCGACCGCGACTCACGCGTCGTTCATTACCGCGAAGAAAAGGATGTCATGTTTGACTTCGCGTACGCGTATTACACCACGTGGCTTGTTTTGGCACGTTATTGCATCGGTGGCAATAACCCGACGAAGAGGAAGACACTGAAGCACAGTTAACACAACCCAGACAAACTTACCCAACATCAGAGGTCTCGACGCGCAACCGAGTAGAAGACTCATCAAGCCCGCGCAGCCGTCCCTCATCCTCCTCACACCCATCCGCCCCTCTTCAATCCCACCGCCAGCTACCGGCCACACAGGGAACAAGTTAGGACTCCAGCACATGCCGAGAGTGAGACGAATCTCGAACTGCTTATCGGCCAGCGAGTCCAGGTCTGCTTTTGATACGGCGTCTTTTCCGGGGGTGACAACGCAGGCGCAAGCCCAAGTGAGCGCGACTTATGGTGGAATATTGCTGCAATACGACTTTCGGGAGCCGCGGAAGCGAGCAAACTGCGGTCTGGTCTGTTCTGGGTTCGTACACCAGAGAGGCTTCCCCTACTGGGGAGCGAGGCGGCGGCGTGGAAATCATCGGTCTCCGACACTGGCCCGCCAACCCCCCCTCTCTAGTGACGTGGTAGCATTGGTGGTGGTCTCGAATAGAGGCGTCCGGATGTTTCGGCAAACTCGGGACGGCGTGCGAAGACTTTTCTTCGTCTCCTTGTTAGTGGTTTCTCGGCGCGGCGCTTTCAGGTTTCTTGCTGTTTGGTCGTGCAAGTAGCGCTGTCGGTGACCTCATCTGTTGGGTAAGTAAGGGTGGAATTGGGTCATGGGAGTGTAACTGATTGCTCTTAGAAGTGTGAAGAGCCGTTGCGTTGGCAACTGTGACAGTTGGACTTCAAGCAGAAGATCCATTGTCTTGCACCATCTCTTCTCGGTCGCCTTCGCTATTGGACTGCAGAAAATGGTTAGCTTATGAACATGAGGGATGAGACTATTGATCTGACTTACCCATGGTCGGTCCGCAAGCGGGCGTGGGCAAGGTATCTCAACAATTATCCGTCCAAGCTCAAGCAGAGCGGAGAACGGCGGCCAGACGGCGAACTCGAACAAGAATAATACAACAATCATACAGGTAATCGAACAGAAGACAGCGAAGACTCGGACAAGACAGAAAAGCAAAGAAAAGCTAGTAGGGAGTCTCGAAGGCCGGGGTGAAGAACCGGACGAGAATTGACGGAGTGCTTGACGTTCGTGAACTGGCGAGAACAAGACCAGACAGAACGTCGTTGAGGAGTATGGAGACGAGCGTCTAATTCCGACGCTTCCCACCGCGCGGGTTGGGATCGTTCTTGTTAGCGTTGGCCCTGGCGACGTCGTCGGGAGCATCAGCATAGTTGGGTGGAGGCCCTGGTACATGTCCAATGCCCATGTCTGCTGGGGTCAACTGCCTTCCCCGAGTCAGTTGAGCCATGGGATCTTCCGTTCCGTACATCAAGTCGATTTCTAACTGATCTCTTTGCTCTGCGGTGAATCGTGGCCGGGGTTGCGTGAGCGTGTTCTCAGCGGCACGATTGGCACCTGGTGTGAAGGAAGCCGGAACTGAGGGGTGGTCTTCAATGGCTGGAAGTTCATCTGCTGGCGCATCAGATAGAACCCCGAGATCAGCTTCTGGTGTACCATGCGTCTCATCCAAACACATGTCCAGCTCATCATCCGCCATTTCAGTCAACTCTGACAACTCTCCTGTTGCGGTTGGCGAGGCCGCTGTTTCAGGGAGTGGATCTTCAGAGTGCGGGTCTTCTCCAAACAACTCCGTATCAAGCTCTTTGGTGTAGTTCTCATTAAATGAGTGAGACTCGGCAGGCTCCAAGACACCGAATGGTAGCGTACCCGACTCAGATTCGTCTAGGAACTCCCTCACTAGCTCATTTTCGTCGTATTCAGGCGACGGGGTTCTCTCTGGTGCTGTCGGAGCAGCAGGGCCAGGGAAAGAGAGCATGGGCAGAGTAAGACCGGGGATATGAAAGGTAGAAGAGACCGTGGGGGCAGTCTGGAATGTAGGTACAGCCGGGGCCGCGTTGAAAGCAGCAGAGAAACCGAAGTCGGCGGTCGTAGGAAGAGTCGTCACTGCAAAAGAAGCAGGCGGGGCGGGACCAGGAAGGTTAAAACTGGTGGCCGGGGGTGCGGTCGGAGCCTTGAATCTAGCCAAAAGCGCGGCGGAACGGGCACGAGGCACACGGGTTTTTCTACCAGCAGCCACAGGCGAAGTCGGGACGATGGATGGAGTCGAAGATACCTTAGGAATAGTAGATGCAACCGGAGGCGCTGCTTCGGGAACAGCAGATTTAGCCGGAACGGAGTGCATAGGAGTCTTCGCGACTGTAGATGTCACCATAGGTTTCGTAGGAACCATGGGAGCGGTAGATGTAGTCGGAACGGAGAGTACAGGAGCAGTAGATGTAACTGAAGGCACCATCGGAGCAGCAGATTTAGCTGGAACGGAGAGTACAGGCGTCTTCACAACTGCAGGCATCACCATAGGTTTCGCAGGGACCATGGGAGCAGTAGATATAACCGGAGGCGCCAGTTTAGGAGCATGAACAGTCGGACGTTCCACCTCAAGTGTAGCAGAGAAGCTGGTGAGAACTAGAGGGGCGGTAGGACAGACGGGAGGGGCAGGAAGAGAGACCGAAGCACGGCACGTTTGCACATAAAGGGGGATGAATGGAGCTTCGCCAGATATCCAGGCCAAAGCGTGCGACTGGTAGTCCATCTCCATGAAACTATCTTCGTAACCAGACTTGATGGCAAGGCCCTTGAGAAGACCGTTCAGTTCTTCCATCGTGTCGTCCACAACGTCGTTCATTGGTACATCCAACGAATCAATCTCAATCACAGGGTCGATGTTCATTACTTCTGGCTGAAACACGAACTCAACACTTCTACCAGCGATTCCACCGAGGAAGATTGGTCGAGCAACGGACGGGCGTGGTTCGTAGGTGAGGGTGGGGTTCTGCTTCTTCTCACTGTCTGGGATGTTCGGAACAGGTGTTCTAGGGACCCAGGTGGAAAGATTGCGCGAGGACTGAGGGGGAGCAACCACGGAAGGCTTTACTGGAGCTTCGACGTGGACTTGAGGAGGCAGAGGCTGATGGACAGGAACAGAAACCGTGGGAGCGACTGAAGCAACCCGTGTGGGAAAATCAACCCACTGCTCCTCCACCATGCTCGATGTGTTGAGGGCGTCAGAGGGACTCTTCGGCGACAACTGTATGACCTCCAAGAAGTCTGAGCTGACGGTGGTTGGCGACGGCGTGTGACTGAAACTAGAGTTGTCTGCATAGGAGACACGAGATAACCAAGCTGTAGAATGACTCTGAGAAGTCCCGCGAGAACAATTGGCTTCCTAAGCCTTAATTTCACGAGCCATCTTTCCAGGAGCCAAAATTGTGTTACTGTCCAAGATTGGGCCAACACCCTCCGAGGATCCGTTCTCTAGTTGTAGTCCGTTTCGGGGCCATCTCCGAGCAGTCTCCTCCCGCTGACGACGGAGTACTTGCGGAGCCGGTTTGTCCTCTAGTAGTTTCGCCTTGTGCTCAGCCGAGATTCTTGCAATCTCTTCGATCTTCCAGTCAGGACACCAGTGGTAGCTGTCCGTGAAGTGATACACGACTGTCTTCCAAACCTGTCCAGCGGTGTACAAAACCTGTCCGGCGGTGTATGTGATCTTGATGAAGACCAGAAGCAGAGATCGTAACATGAGTGAGACTGTGGGGTGGATTTCCATTTGGTACGCGTGGATCCACCAAGTAAGAAAATCGAAGTTGATACTCAACGACAGCAAGATGGAAAATGGTGAATAGCATAGATGAAGTGTACCATCTGACGCAGGCAAGGTTGCACGGAGGAACTCGAAGCCGGCCAAGTAGCTCATCGTATGAAGAATTGCCTCCCAGCCAATATGATGAAAACCAAAGACAGTTATTCCCAGCCAGAAAGTCCACCAACCGTAGTTAGTGCCTGCAGAGAAAAGTAACTGCAGGATAATGGCGATGACAGGATAGGTGTAGCTAGCGATGAGAGCCCAGAGCAAGACCAGCGAGGCCGTGAACGAGACCATCGCACCGAGGAAAGATACATCAAGATTGTACGCCACTGCGAGAAGGCAAGTGGCACAACCCAGAGAGAAGAGCAGGTCTGTTAATCGAGGTTAGCAATCCGATCTCTTCGATCTATCGCTGCGTGAGAGTCATCAACAGATAAAACTTACTGCCGTTCCAGTGCAGGTAGAGGCTGAGGACGGTGGCGATGGCCACAAGGACCGCGGAGCGATTTAACATCGTGACAAAATAATGCCAATAGAAGATGAGGATGAAGAAGAAACAAAATAGTGTATCGTGAGAGTGTGCGCGCGTGTACGTATGTGTGTGCGAGTGCGTATGCGTGATAGTTCAGTCCAACGAAATACTTGGTGTTTCTGAAGAGAGAAGAAAAGGAAGAGAGAAAAAGAATAATGGTTAAGTAGAAAAGATTCAAGCTGTGGGTGTGTTGTTGTGGTGACGACAGATTTACCGCCCCTCTATTTCTCGTTGCTCGGCACTCAGTAACACACCTAGGCAACGCGTGATAAGAGGCATTAATTCAATACTCCAATAAGACCCTTCTGTATTGCATAGTTAACTGTTACTGAGCCTTACCATTGATCTATTGAGCTCATTGCTAATGGCGTTGTACCCCTCACAACACTGGGACCTCATATAAACAGCATCCTTTTGCTGGATTACATTTTTGAACTGTCAAGATATACATAACTAACAGAGAGCTGGGAAATATAATGATTCCTAATATATATGACTTGCCTCGCAACAAGTCCAAAAGTTCGAGTATTAATTGAAGGGAATATATTGTGAGAATAGTTGGGCATACTTGTTCATCTGCGGAATTACACGGTACAAGCTTGTGGTATTGAATCCGAGTACTAATCTACTTAAGTTAACTATGTGCTTAAATGCCACTTGATTATTTAAATTCTAAGTACTTCCTCTCTGTCGCGGTTGAAGGCAGGTACATGTACCTATTTCACAAGTAACTAGGTATCTTAGTTGCACGGCGCGTAACTACACGCGTCCAACAACTCAGCCGAGGAGTGACATCTCTGTTACGCGTCGACTAAAATTATAGGGTACCTAGTACATACAAACCAGCCCTTAAGATTGCTTATTGAATCTGGTAGCATTGCATTTGAGGGGTATGGTTCTAGATTGACCGCGGACCTTGGATTTCTGTCCTGGAAATATGTGAACAGGATAGGATATTTATGTTCATTGTTGTCATTTCCATTTACCATATTGCCCAAGTCAGATTGTTGACTAGGATGTCTAGATTGTGCGCGCAACAGTAGTAGACGTCACGGGGAGAGTGCAGGTTCTTAGACAATAAAGAGCATGTTTAGTTCACCAACTCGATTAAATATCCCAGCACAGAGGTATACCCTAATGATAGACCGAATACTCCATCCCGCTACCGCCCTTCAAGATTGATAGTCATAATTCATAACGGCATAAGAAGAGCAATGCAGAGCAGCTACTTCCGCCCTCGAGCCAATAATCTCTCATGTAGCTCAACGACAACATCACTCCAAGACTCAGTCACGTCCCCTTCTTCCTTAGTAATCACCGAAGCTCCAATGCGAGTTGCCAGGTACTCGGCAACATTGTCAGTTTTGAAGTGTTCCCCATAGACAACTCGCGCTCCAGGAGCGATTGACACCTGTAGGCCATCCCGTGTGTTTTCCCGATGCAATGCAAGTGTGATCTCGAATTTGGTTTGCAAGGGGGCCAGGAGAAGCGTGGATCGGATTGTAAGGCAAGAATCCGATGTTCGCACGACGTTGGTAGGAAATGTGCAGTTCAAGAGCCGCACATTTGCCGCAACGTGATTGGCTTTCTTCCACGCACCACTGACCACACGCAGCATCGCAGGGATCTTGGTCTGCGCTTGGGCCATCCCTCGCACGTGATCCCTGATGCATTGAGCAAAAAATTCCTTTTCGGGCGATGGAGGCAGTGTGTCTCGATCGCGATTGGCTGCAATGTACGACAGGTCGATCCGCGAATTTGAAGGGTTGGCCCCGTGGAATGACGACACGTCGAACACGAGTTCAATCTCCCGTTCGTATGTCATCGAAATGGTAGTGTCGGCAAGGCCTGTAATAGCCCAGCCGTGTCGCCTCTCCAACTCATCAACTTTGGCTGCTATCGAGTTAGATGTCGCCCCGCTTGAGAAATAATGGCTAATAAATGTAGACTGACCTTTGAGAGAATTGATTTCATTAGATGTCCATCCTCTGCATTCCTCCCGTTCCTTTTCGGCTTCTCCGATGTCAGCAACGCAGCTTTGCTTCCTCTGTGTGGCCGTGTCAATATTTGATTCCGTCTCGGCTAGCTGCCTTTGCAGCTCTTCTATCTTCCGCTTCTTCGTCTCAATGTCCGAATCAATACTAGTCAGTTTTGCGCGCGCAGAGTGTAAGTGTTCTGGGTCGCAATCTGCAAGCTCTTGTGCTACGGCTTCGAGGTCCTCATGCTCCGTCGTCAGGGACTCGAACTGTTGAGCGAGGTCAGGTAGAATAGAGTTAAGAAGTGTTTGCTGCTTGTGCAGGAGTTTCTCATCCGCTACCATACCCTCGGAGATTTTCTCCAGGCCTTCCTTGAGGCCATCCTGAAGCTTCATGCGCCATTCATACCACATAGCCTTGCTGAGTAACCGTGCGTGAGTTTTGACATTTTTGAACTGATTGTCCATCAACGTCTTAAACTCGGGTGTTGCCGTCAGGTACTCTTTGAAAAGGGGTGGATTCTCCTCAAACGTTTCCATCTCGATTTCCCGCACAATCCTTCGACCTTCCGAGATGTACTTCTTTAGCTCTCGACAAGACTAGCGGTAAAAGTTAGCATGCATCTAAGGACGACAGTACGCTTGGGTAGGTGCTAGACTTACGTGTTGGTAAAGTTCCAGCATCGGGACCGTGCAAGCACCAGCTACAATACACCGCTCCAAAGAGAGATCCTCTTTCCCTCGAAGGATGTCCTTCTGGGAGCTAGGCGCCTGGGTATGTCTCCGTTTTGTAGTAGTCAATTCCATAAACCGGATGCTGGTCATGCTTAAGAAGTCATGGAGATGAATATGCTCTCCATTATTTTCCCCAGCGTTTTCAGAGTTCGACAATGGAACAGGGTCATGCAGGGTAAACGTGCTGGTGGGTTGGTCAAATGGTACATGCTTAAGGCGTCTGCTGCTCTGAGGTGTAGACGCCAAGTTGAGTCCCTTGTTGGGTGAGGGTGGTAAGGAAGGTGTCATAATACTCCCTTTCCCAAACTCCAATGCTCTGTCAGTAAATCGATTAGGCCGACCTGTGGTCTCCTCCTTGGAGGGCGGCGCGCGTAGTCGGACATTCTTGACCGGACTGCTTTGGTGATTCTTAAGCCGTTTAACCCCATCTCGGTCACAATCATCGTCTTCCTCGTCAAGCTCAATGGGTCGCTTACCAAGAAGCCCACTAGCGCTACCAGCGTGCAGACTCTTCCGGCCTTTCAGAGGGTTCTTCTTAGGGGTCATACTTAATATCATGTCTTTTAGTGTCGTCGTACCGTTGTCCTCCTCGCTCTCAGCTCCCCCGCCGAGAAAACCAGACTCGTTCTCTTTGGCTTGCTCTTGTTGGCGCTCCCAATCGAGTTCACTTTCCAGCATCTGTGGCTCCGTGAAACTGACTGCTCTGAAGTTTTCTCGGGGCATAAACGGGTCGGCGGTATTACTAATAGACTCCCGCCGGTCAAGGATAGCAGTCACCTTCGGCGACCCAAGACCGGAGCGATCAGCACCAATGCCGGATAGTCGACGCTTTTGAGGGGTGAGAACAATCTGAGGAGTCGTGATGCCGGTAACAGTATTTTGCTGGAAGATTGATGACTTCAATCCGCGTCTCGTAGCTGATCTAGGTGTTGTATTGGCCGAATTTAGAACTGCTCTTTTGGGAGAGGGGGACCGTCTTTGTGATAACACCGAAGTTGGTGTTCTTAACGGACTTGATAGCTGAGGAGTACTAGGCGAGCCCAATGTCCCCACGCTTGTGGGCTTGGAGATAACCCCATTGCGTTTAGGGGACTTCCCTTTGGGTGTTTCTGAAGCCCGTCGGTTATTACTGCGGCGAAGTCCTTTCCCTCGGAATGGGAGAAGGCCAGGGCTCTCAGGTTCTAAAATGTCCCTAGCCGCATTTATTTCAGAGGAAGCGCCTTTGGAAGGTGGTTCTGACGTGTCAACTCCATCCGGCACGTCAACTTCTTGTTCCATGATCTGTCTGGCTTCAGTATGACTTTTGGCTGGAGAAGGTTCTTGGATGATCCTGCCAACTGCTGTAGTCATATCCATACCCATCGTATCATCCACTTCGTCCTCATCGTCAGCTGGTATGATGCGGCCTAGCCCGACGGTCATATCCATAGTTGTTTCATCGTCTTTCGCCACTGTGCGACGGCGAGCAAGTGACACTCTTCGCTTCACAGCATTTGATTTGGTTGTCGATACGAGGCCCCCCATCACTGTAGTAAGCTCCATTGACAGGTCCTCGTCCTCGTCATGCTCAGTAGAGTCGTCGGTTTGGAGGGCATTCCTTATGCCACCAATTGCCGTGGTGAATTCCATGGTTGCATCTTCCACTGAATTGTCCCCGAATCTATCGTCGGTACCTGGCTGCTCAATGCTTACCTGACCTCGTGACGGGATTATGCCACCAAAGGCTCGTGTAACATCCATAGACATCTCTTCTTCCTGGAGATCATCATCTAGAGATGTTATGATGCCCCCAACCGCTCTCGTGATCTCCATATCCATGGGTGCCGTAGTTTCTTCATCGCCTTGCGTCAGATCTGGTGGACTCTCTTGCTCACGAGAAAGCACCGCTGGTTTATGCCCAGATTTCTTGACCCAGCCGAAAGAGGGAATGATTTCCTCTTCGTCGTCAATTCTCTGGGTCTCCGCCCTTCGCGTAGCCATTCTGAGAGCGTCGTCAAGAGTATCATCGCCTGTCTCCATGAAGCCTGACCGAGCAGACATAGCAGATGCAACGGACGTGCCAGTCATCTCATCGATAAGATCCATAGTTACTCCGTCAGCATCTGAGTCACTACCAGAATCTGATCCGATTTCTTCATGTATCTCTGTGACACCCTCAGTTGCTTCAGAATCCGAGCTATAGACACTAGAAGCCAAGGTTAGATCATCTTGGTGATTGTTATAATCGATGGCGGATATCCCAGAGCTTCTTCGTCGGTTTTTTTGATGCAAGTTCCGCTGATCTTCCGGGGAATCTGGAATGAAGTCTTCCGTCTTCTCTGGAGGCGTAGATGGCGGGTCGGCGGCCTCTGCGAAAGCACTCGACTGCGCGGCTAGCGATGAACCTCTCCTTGTAGAGTCAGTTGAAGTAGTGGAATCCTGCATGTACTCGATGTCGTGGAAGGTATGAAGGGTAGCCTCGGCGGCGAAAGACACACGTCTGTTAGCAAGAGACTTCCTCCGTGCTTCGCGTCGATCCTTAATCTCCTTTTCTAGCTCGGCTCTCTCCTTCTCTTCACGCTCTCTAGCAGCGGTCTGTTGTTCTTCTTCGGTGCGCAGCGCGATCTTAGTCCCAGATGAAGACGAGTCGTCATTCTGGAAAGGGTTCGGCAGCTTCTCAAGCCCTTGAACCGTGCCCTGAGGCGGGGATCTTCGAGGGGGGCCTTTCGACTTATGCGGCGGGATCTCGGGTAGCTGGGGCATCGTCGGCTTGAGGATTGATCTCGGCGCAGGTCTCGAGGGTGCTGCCAACGACTGCATGGCAATTAGCACAACAATAGCGCTACAGATAAGGTTTACCGGGCGCATACCACGCGTCTGTTGCCAGACCCTGACTTCAAGACATCAAGACCACCAGGGCCTATGCTTTTGCTACGTGACTTCTTCCGACTTGCATTACCAGCCAGAGAGCTCGCGAGGTCGACTGTGATATTTTCTTTCTCCATCCTCTTGCGAACGGGTGAATGACCCGTTGTTGACTTTCGTGGTCGCCGTATCGACGGGATAGTCACATCAGTGTGGCTGGGCATTTTGGCAACGTTGTAAAATGAAAAGCTTTAAGAGGCTCAAAAGCGCAACTGCTCCTTATACGAATTTGCGATTCCAATACTAACTTTTAGACAGCGCGTCGCATTATGATTAGGAGGTGCAATGGCATAGATTGGGTGGTTGCAAACTTGAATTAAGAAGAACGAAGTCTCCAAGATGAATGGGAGACTACAACTTTGTGTATATCTAGCAGGCTGCAGGAGGAGTTGGTTGCGTTGTCAACTCCCACGCTGGTTGGTGATCGCGTCTGGATGGGGACTTGTTTGTAAACATGATGCGGGTGAGGGAGCTACCCGGGATGTACCTAGGTACCATCCCACATGCAACACACTGTAGGTGGGACAACCTAACAATCTTTCAATGTAAATTGTTAAGCCCCACCCGTCAACGTCCCTGATTCGATCTGGTAGTGGGGTTTGATCAAGAGCCACTACAATACTTAGGTACATACCTACTGATAGTAGATTGCTATCAAGAGACACTAGCCACAGTTTATCAATAGATAGGACATAATAGCGCCACAGGTGGTTGTGCACAAGCGAATTTCCACCCACACAATCTTCACTTTTTACACTCCTCCATTTTTTCGACTTGCGACCTCTTGTCCCGCGATATCCTGACGCCAACCTCCATCACCACACGACCCCGAAGCCAACCTTTCCTTGCGACCTCGACAAAAATCCGCAAAGATGGCTACCGAATTAACCGTTCAATCGGAGTACGTGTTGCTTGCTATGTCTTAGTTGAGAGCGTAGCTAACACTTGCCTCCAGGCGTGCTTTCCAAAAGCAGCCTCACATCTTCCAGAACTCCAAGACTAAGGCGAAGTCAGCCCGCCCAGGTATTTATCCCTAGCCACGCCGTCTCGTACAATCATACAATCCACCGTTTATACTGACGATCCATCACAGGCAAGGCAGGCAAGGTGTGTGACATATGCGCGAGGAACGATTAGACCAACAAACTCACATGTGGAATAGAGATGGTACAAGGACGTTGGTCTGGGTTTTAAGACCCCTTCCACCGCCATTGAGGGCTCGTACATCGGTATGTCGAATTGCTATCCCCTCGGAAATTCACCCAATGCGATCGGATCGTAGCAAGTGATATTGCGGCTGTGGTGTCTCGGGACATGAAGGACGAATCACCTGCTGGATCGTGGACAATTCCAGGTTCTCTATCGCACGCACTGGGGAGAAGAATTGCATGGGCGTTTACGATGGAATACTAATATACATTTTTAGACAAGAAGTGCCCCTTCACTGGATTGGTATCCATCCGTGGCAGAATCCTTACTGGCACCGTTGTTTCGACCAAGATGCACCGAACCATAATCATCCGACGTGAATACCTCCGTGAGTATCCTCCAATCTGCATCTTGTTCCAACGTCTAGGCATTCTAGACCGACGTCTACTAAAAATACTGTTAACTAACAATTGTTTTAGACTTCATCCGCAAGTCAGTTTACCCATTCTGAGCGAAACCTCGAGGCCCTTACTAAAGCATTGAATAGGTACTCGCGTTACGAGAAGCGACACAAGAACATTGCCGCTCACTGCTCTCCCGCTTTCCGTGTTGAGGAGGGTGACCACGTTACTGTCGGTCAGTGCCGACCCCTGAGCAAGACCGTACGATTCAACGTTCTACGTGTGCTTCCCCGAACCGGCAAGTCGGTCAAGAAGTTTAGCAAGTTCTAAATTTGAGGACTTTTACGGGCATCGATGGCGTTGTTACTTCACGGTTCTTCATGATACAGAATTTCGGAACGGGCGGTTCATAGGCTAAAACGGCGGCACGGAGATGCACGCCGGTAGTTCTGAAATGCAAAAAAGAGAATACCACACCACGAGAGTCTCGATGTATTTGACGAAGCATCTGAGTGAAATGAAGAGCCAAACCGGTCCCGGGTGTATGTGAAATGGTGGTCAGAGGGCTTGATGATCTCGGGATCAAATCTGGGAATGGTAAAAAATATCCCTATTTGGTATCTTCAATACACATGATGATGTTATCACGAAGTACCGAAATCCTAATTATTAAAAGACGATTACGCGCGAAAGCCGTCGCGCATGTATCCCGGATTCCGTCCGTAATCTGCCCTCTTTATGTTATCACCTTCAGAAGCAACCCTATGAGTATTGATGTCAATACGAGACCTTCCGCTCACATGAATTACACAAGCACGTTTGTCCATGTAACAAGACAGTATCGCAGAGGTAGCCTCTATAGAGGTGCTCCCTTCCGTTGATCATTGGCCAAGAGGTGGCCTAAGTAAATGCGGAAATAAGCACAAACACATCGTAAACAGATACAGCAGTATCTAAGAGACCCCCTTCATCAAAAGCAGAGAACGGATTCTTGATGAATAGCGCTCCTAAGGTATAGGTACCTACCTTCCAATACCACGAATGTTTGTTTATTCATTGTAAGTCACGTCTTCAAGCAGGGTATTGTGCACTTGCGGTTTACATTCAGTACGAGTATTATTCATATCACGTCCTATTGATATAAATACGTTCGTTTCTACGTGCATAGCGGTGCTACCTACGATTGTGCTTGAGAATCATTCTAAGAGATGAGTTCAACTGACATTATGAGCAGAGTAGGTACCTAAGGTATACGTCGAAACTTGGGTACTTCTCATATCTATTATCTGGTGAGATAGTAGTGCGATACCGCGATAGTTGAATATTACTATCATATCGTTATCGATAAGTACAAAGCCGTATTTAACGACTTTTCGACAAGAAGGAATACGCCAAACCACGGGCAGGCCAGCCACATACATTCACAAAGATTATAGCTCTGAATAAGCTATACCCAATTGCAAATAGGAAAGACTACTTTCTCTAACACCAGCACCGATGGGCTGGTGGGACAGCCTTTGGGCCTCGAACGCGAGCGCCGACGATCCGCTGCGGAAACTGGACCCGAAGCTCCGGGCATTCCTCGAGAAAGAATCGCCCGTGAAATACAACAGCAGCAACGCTCCACAAACCCAAGCATCACAGAAAACTGCCGATTCCACATCACCAATACCAAAAGCCGAGGCCGAGGGTGGGAGCGAGAGCGGGAGCGAGAGTAGTAGTAAGCCTGCGGTGCCCAGAGAGAGCCAGTTCCAAGATGGCCGCTATGCGCACCTGTGGAAGTCGTACAAGCCGCTGGGGGAGATCGAGGCCGAGACGAAGAGCGATCACGAGAAATTGATGGACGTGCTAGAGGGCTACAAAGAGCGCAAGGCAGAGATTGGCCGGGCAGCGCTCGAGAACTGCGCTCTTGAGCAGGTGGATTGGCGCATCTGCATGTCGAATCCGTCGTGGAGCGAACGTATGACCTTGTGTCGGGATCAGGTCAAGAAGTTTGAAAAGTGCTATATGACGCAGACGGTACGTCTTCTTTCTTTGGAATCTCTCCATTTCCATTGCTTATCTATACATATTCTTTCTTGTTTCCTTTTCACTCGCTTTACTTTCTTCATGTGGTGCCACCAGTGCTACTGGTTATCTGGATCATGATACACACTACATTGGGAAATCACTAACGCCGCATCTTCCAGAGATTACTCAAAGCCCTCGGCTATCTCTCGACCATCGGCCAATCCCCTGAGATCGAAGAGGACATTCAAATGCACGCCGACGCGTTATACCACCGCCTGCTGAAGCAAGAGATCGAGATCGAAACAGCGAAGAAAGAAGGGCGACCGGTACCCAAATTCGCACCTCTCGTGCCGAAACCCATGGTCAACATCGCGGCGCCCGAACCAGAGTTGACACCCGAGCAGCAAGAGACGATGAAGGCGAAATTAGAGAAGGTTGCGGAAGAGGACCGTATGGCAGAAGAGGAGGCCATCAAGGGCGAGCTGCGCGCCAAGGCCGAGGTTCTGTCGAAAGTCCAGGGCTTATGGAAGCAACAAGAGCTTGAGCGACAGATACGCAAGCAGAAAGGCGAGGAAACTATGTGGGATAAAGTCGCGGGGACCTTCAGCAACAGTAATGACCAAGAGAAGAAGTAACGCCTCTCCACTTCGAGCCTACATGCGGAAGAGATGCTACCACATGCACATTTCTAGTGGCATCGTAACAGGTGTGCTAGGACTACGTCTATGCTCAGATGTAAATGGCCTAATGATTGTAAAATAATCCTGTATATAGAGTATGGCCCAACTCGTCCAAAATAACGAAATAAAATGAATTAACCCCACTATCAGACATTGTAGATGCAGTTCCCCCACAGGACGAGATACACCCTATCTAGGATCGTATATTTGTCCCCAGGTTAGTTCACGCTTTGAAATTATTCCAACATTAGTAGGATAGTCTGCGATTAGGTACATTCATAAGCGACAGAATCAACATGATTTACTATAATTGTAATGCTCTATTGGTATAGCTAGGTAGAGAAAGTACTTCGTCTAGCCACGGCTTTATATACACTAATTCATACTCTAATGTGATGTCAAAGTTCAATCACTGCGATCCAGACATTCAACACTCATTTCAAACCCCCTACTATTTTATGGTTCCAATAAAACTATTTAGTCTGAGTTACGTCCACACTTAATCAGTCCTAGAACAAGGACATCGCACGCTATCGAATGCATGCATATTTCCATCCAACCTCAACCCACAACCGAGAAACAGACTACGCCGGCATCATAACCCAGCGTAAAGAACGAACTGTAGCACAAGATCCATCCCAGAACAGTCAATGGCAAGACAAGAATCACATCATCACATAGAGCCGTAACCAGAAAAAAAAATTGTTAATAACCATACAGAATCTCCCGTAGGACACGCAAAAAGAAGGGAAATGATGAGATCAAACAGACCGCCTGCTGCATTTAGTTAATGACCTCGGGAGGCGTTTCGCCCAAGACAGTACCAAGACAAAACACCAAGACAAACTTTCCCATCTCCAGTCTTTCAAGGCGAAGAACGGGTCCGCCAAGAGATCGCCAAGAGATGAGGCAAATGCTTGTTTCATTTTCGTTCAACGTCACGTCGTCTTCGTTTTCTCAACCCAAAAATCCAATTCAGTTTACAATTATATTGCAAAACAAAAAAGAAGAGAGAAAGACTGGTTAAAATGGGTTTTGGGTCTCAAAACAAGATCGCTCTCTGAGTAAATGACACTAGGAAGCGCTACTAAGGAACTACTGTGTAACATGCGGCATCTGTCGTCAAAGTTCCTCCTCAGCACTGTCCTCGGGAATTGTGCGAAGTGACCAACGATAACTATGTGAGTTTTGACTGTCTTCGTCCACGGTGGTCCAGCTATAATCGCTATCATCGCTATCGTGGTTGGAACCATCATTATCATTGCTACTTACGCCTATGCTCTTGTCCTCCCCCTTGTCTTTGCCTGCACTTTTGCACCCGACGTAAAAGGGGTTGTCACTAATCAAGCCTTGGATCCATTTGAAGGCTTGTAGAGCCAGGCTGCCTTGATCGACGACAGACGAAGGAGAGTTTTCCTTGGATTGGGTGTGAGATCTAGCAATCCTGTTGGGAACTCGCCTTTCTTTCGGTGCAGTTGGGGACGAGGGCAGTTGATTGCGAGTATGAGTTTCAGAGCTTGAATCCGAGGCTTTTGGTGCCGGTGAGGGCTCTTGTCTGCCATGCTAAGGCGCAAGCTCAGTTGCGCCTGACGCTACTGGTTCCGCTGAGGGCCGCTGTTCGTTGGCCTGAGCTACGGAACCTGAGCGTGAGATCAGCGTGGGCGGTGGCCCAGGGGGATTTGATGGAGCCAATTCTAGTGGAAGCTGAGAACTTTCTGCGGTCGGTGCCGGTATGGGCGAAGGTCCAGGGGGATTTGATACCAATGATGGAGCTGATTCTAATGAAAGGTGAGAAACTGCGGGAAATTGGGGTCCGGGTATGTTGGGTCCGGGTATATGGGTTGCTGCTCCATTGGGGTATGGTAGTCCATTGAGGAGGAATGGTAGTGCATGGAGGTGTGCTAGTGCAGTGAGGTGTGGTAGTGCAATCAGGTTTTCGTCGTCTCGATTCCGTCTCTAACAGCAGCCCTCCTCGCATGCGCACAGTCCACAGCAGATCTCACATCCTGCCTCCTCACCACCACGGAGAGACATATCGGGCTGTGGTTCGGTGGCCTATTGTTAAGGGATGTGTTAGCCAAGCAACGATTTCAAGTCGTCTTTACATTATCCTAGACACTTGGGAGCCGAAAGATTGGCTGGGTTGGGAATAAAGAGAAGCCGATAGCATAGTCGATAGAGCGAGTAGGTGAGTGGGAAGCAAGGGGCGCCGTGAAGGCAAGCAAAAGCTAAGTGGTAACACATACAGGCTGTTGATTGACGATGCCGGGGGCCGAAGTCGAGATCATCTCCATGGGAGCCTGTTGCTGGGGTTCTTGAGGAGCAGGCATGATTGTATATCTATTTGAGATTGATGTCTATGTAGAAAGGGTTGTTGACTTTGATAAGTGAATTGTCTGGAATTTATTGATAGCAGATGTAATAAAGCGTTTTTTATATCTCTAGAGGTGGAAGAAGAAGATTAGAGAGAAGAAATCACGGGTTAGACAAACAGAGAGTGCTGGAATAGAAGCCCCCTTTATACACGGGGTATGAGGAGGTACCTACAGGCGGTTAGAACGGCAAGACGGAATGTGGGCAGTTGTTCACCGTAAATCCTCTATTCGGTAGGTAGGTTTCAAGGTAGTTGGTGCCCATGCTGGATTCTGAGGCAGGACCCCGGTATAAGACGGTAGGTACCTATTGGATACCCAATAAAACGGACTGAAGTGCTTACTTTGTAGGTATCTATGTAGTAAACTCGTAATCCCACCCAACTGGCTCGACTGTAGGGGAGAGGTAGGTACACATAACTTGGGTTCAATTACAGGCAAGTGCTGCGTGAATTATATTGGTAGGTACATGTAGGTATTACTTGTACCAGTTACTACACTTACACTTACCCTACAGCACAATCCACATATGCTTGCACCTACTACCTACCTACCGTACCTGTCTATCTCACTACGTAGCATTCAATCTATCCCATACTGGTAATTGAAGAGAGGAATATATTCGGAATCCACTTTTATGGTCTGACCGGCACCACAAAGGCAATCGACAATTGGTTACTAACAGTAGTATCGCAGTGACAAACAACCGGGGTTAGCCGCAGAATACTACCTACAGTAGTATAGACTAACACACTAGCACATGCAGGTCCAAAAGCCACAAAGCTTGAGCTGACCCAGTCAAGCCGACCGACCGACCGACCGACCGACCCAGACCCGAACCAACCATCCAACTAGATAGACTAGATAGATGAGACTAGTCCCGAATATCTTCGTTATTCGTCATTCGGACTCATTCCTTTCACCACCAGCAAGGAGCCCTTGCCAAGATGGCGTCCAATGGGCAAGTCAGCATGGAACTCGTGGCCAATCATCGTCTGTGCTATGGGTTAGTTAGTTAGAGAGAAAGAGAGGGAGAGAAACAGGGCTTACGTTTTGTTTGTGGCTCGCTCGTATTCCCTGTTTTTCATCTACATAGTATCTACCTATATTACCTAGATGAAATCATGTACTGTTGTAAAACCACGCAGGCCTCCTGCATCCCATACATCCCTGGCCAGCTGATCATGCATCTTGCACAAATCATCATAGCGCCCCGACCAACATCCATGCCCGTTGTCGTCAGTGGCAGCGGTCAACACCACAATTTGGGAGTTAAAGCGTCAACTAGATACGACCTATCTCCCGGAGCTTGTCATGAAACATTGTGATCTTCTTGCACACCTACTGATAATCCCGGACTCGGAGGTCTAGTGTGCAGTAACATGTTACACTAGCAGTATTAAGGGAGATCTAGCTTCCCCGAAATCCAGTAGTAGAATGTTGTTGATGCCTTAGACGTGTGTTTAGTTAATGTGATGATAGATCTCTGATACCTAACGATTTTGGGTTACCTTTGATTGTTGATAACAGGTAAGTATGCTACCTAGGTATGTAGATAGTCTTCCTGTATGTAGGTACCTTTGGTGTCTAACTAACAACCAGCATATCTTCTAAGTCTGCCGGTATGTGCGACCCCCCTTATCAGACACAGCCACAATTTGCATGACACTATGTGTTTGATCTCGCTAGGTATCTTGCAATTTATCCCAAATGCATCGTAACACTGAAGTCCTCGATTGCTTTCCCCATTCAACGTCCAGATCCGCCTTCCCCCGCCTAACCCTTCATCGGCCACCGGCTCTAACATGAGAGCTTGGAAGGTATCTGCACTCCAACCTTTGCTATTGCTATTGCTGCTGCTGGCCGGGCTATTCTAAAGGTCTGGCATAGTTGATACTTGCGCTAGGTAGTGAAGAACTTCGTACATGTGCCAGGGTCGTAGTATGTATAGCTCATCGTTAGTTAGCGTGTACTGTAAGCTATCTAACTTATAGTTATCAAAGATACCGCTACGAGAAAAATATCACTTGGGAAAGCCTGGTCGCCGAGATATAGCAAGTAGGGGGGAGACCATTACAAGTGAGGGTGCTGATACACTAGAGATAGATGAACACCTCAGCTGATTCTGGACAGAGACGAGGGAAATACGCATGTAATGCAGCAGTTAGGTAGCTGTCAGGTAGTAAGCGCATTTGAGGGGTTTAGAGGGGCTACTTAGGTACCTAGATGGTGATCTCCAATTGGAGAGTAGCAAACAATATTTTGGTAGCATTTGCGGCGCTTTCGGCCATCCCGTTCGTTGCCTAAGTAGGTACCTGACTACCTACATCATAGACCTGAATTAAAACAAGAATTGAACGTAGAGATTCCCGCATCCGCTCTCCTATGCGCAGTACTGCTATGCGCGCAAGTTACCTAAGTAGGTACTTAGTATAACTAACTATAACTTATAAGCTTCATAGCGCCCGTGTTTGTGGGACTAGCCTGTCTCACGGGACCCACGGTTCGGCGTGTAATCTCGAAGCCATGCGCTAAAACGCCGAAAGCTAACCGGGCCAAACCCGTGGCACCAACGTATTCATATTCTCGTCTCATCATCACTATCCATCCATACATCAAAGAACTCATAATGCGTATTCCATCATCTGCCCTCGAGAGCGATGGCGGCGCGCTCAAGAAACATGTTGAAGTCTTTGATCTGTCTCAGAGTCCCGCCTCCGTCGCCTACCGCGCTTACTTGATTCGTGATCTGAGAAATCAAGACGTCTAGATTTGCCAATTCCGCCATTTTCTGTTCTTTGGGGTTCAGTTCAGGTGCCATTTTACCGTTTTCGATAGCCAATTCGATGTCGTCCATGGTAGAGGACAATCCCAGTTGGTGCTGACGGCATTAGTATATCATTTCCGTTTCTGAAGTAAATAATAACTCACCAGCGACTGTTGGTTTGCCGTTTCGTGTCGCATTCTGACAGCATCTGTCTTGAGAGCCACTTGCTCCCTTTCAGCACGAATCCTCAGTATTTCATTGCGTAGTGAAACCTTCTCCTTCTGCGTAGCCCGCACCCGCTTCTTAAGCGTGCGCAAGTTATCAAGAGCGATAGTCTAGGCTTGTTAGTTCATGAATCATACAGTAAAACCAAAGGGCACTCACTTGTGTTTGTAGTCGTGTCCGTAATTCCTCTTGAAATGCTTCTACGACTCGCAATTTTGTTCTGTAAACCTTCCTACTCGCTGACCCATCTGCCTGGCTCGCTTCTTCATGTAATGTGGAAAGAAACTTGTCCAATGACTCCTCACACATCTGCAGCACCACATCAACAACGTTTGGGGACTTATGGTCAGAAAAGGGTATATCGGCGTTGAGAATATCCTCATTTGTATCACTGTCGTTGCGCAGTAGCGGTTTTGTGTATCTTTGGACTAGGACAGGAATGGGGTTTCCATCGCTTTCCCATCTCATAGAGGGTTTTTTCTTGCGCTTGGGAGCTTTGGGCTGTGCTTGCTTCGCTGGGCTAATTTTCTTTTGTCTTGATCGACTCTTCTTAGCGGGTCGTTCTATCTGTGCCATCGCCGGGTCAATATTATCCGCATCGTCGGGCAGCTGTTTCCGACGAGGACTAACTCGAGGACGTTTGCGACCAATTCGAAGGGCGGCTTCATGGTCGTCAACTTCCTCGGCTTCCTCAACATCAGCCTCGGCTTCAATCTCAATCTCGGGCTCGGGCTCAGGCTCGGGCTCGATCTCTGCTTGCCGACTCTCTTCCTCACTCTCACCAATCTCGTATGGAGATTCATGTATGATTTCTGGATTCTTCCGCTTCGACTGAGGCTTCCTAGCACTACTAGTACCTGCAGCATCCGGAGGAGAAGAAATTCTATCGGAGCCAACGGTGATAGGAGTACTTCGGTGGTTTTGGCTGCGTATAGACCGGACGGAGCCGGTCGCTGCCGTGCTATTGCTCCTGCGAGAATGGACCGCGAGCGGCGACGATTCGGGAGGTGCCTCGATTGGAGACGACGGTTGTTTCCTTGCGCTTGCTCTTGTAGTCCTTGCAGATAAAGTGCCCACCGTCGTCATGCTCTGCCTAGCTTTCCGTTCCAACGGCGATGATGTTGCGACTTCGCCAGTGATTCCTGATTCCTCTTCTTGCATAACTACCCTTTGCAGTCTTGTACTGTGAGTTATGGCATCTGTCTGTTCGATACGACGGCGACGGCCGCTCCCAGGAGCTGTGACTGGGCTTTCCGTAACTTCTTCCACAAAGTCCATCATGGATACATCCGATAGTTTTGATGCTCCGGATTCTCGTGATCCTCGCGATCCTCGTGAAGTCCGTCGCGGGGCTGGTTCCGACAAGGCCTCCAAGTTTCCTTGGCCCAGTGACTCTCCCGTTGTGGTTTCAGCAGCTGGCAAGCCGCGGTTGGTACCGTTGGCGTCATTCTTGGAGGCACGGCCGGGGTTTAGATCTAACGTGCTTAAGCGGGCGGAAATTCTTGTTGTTGTAGGCGGAGATTTCACTTGTGGTGGGCCAGTTCTTCCCACCACATCTTGCTGAATCGCATCGCTTGGGGAGGGTCTCTGCCCGGCGCTAAGTCGTGTTGAAGACCTCGTCGCAACCGATGCGCTCGAGGGTTGTGAGTTTGCTGATCCGGGCTCGTCATTCAGTCGCCGTCGCTTCGCAGAGGTGTTAGGCTCCGATCGTGTGTAAGACAGGGAGGGAGATGCATCGGGGGATGTTTCGGCAACGGGTAGAACGAAGCCGAAGGAGTCATCGGCGACTTCATGACGTCTGTTACAAATACGTTAGAACATATGAATCGCCAGAGAATATAAGAAGAAGAAAAGGATATTTGTACCCAGCTCCCCGCATGCGCTGTTGCATGCGCTCCTCTCGGTCTAATGATGTTGGGTTAGCGACAAGGCAATACTGTGCAGATTTTTGGACTTACTAGTGGCCATAATGATCATAAAATTTGCCCTTTCTGGTTTCTAGAGTACGATACCATGACTCAATATTGAACAACACGAATATATCTTCAATTGCTAACTGTCGGTGAATTGACGTATGTCTGTAATATTCGAATTGTATGATGAGACGCGTCGTGGATGCGCGCTGAGTTCACCCCCACCACAACTGTGCTAATGCTCTTAATCCTCGCCTTGGTTAATGGGAGATGACGTTCTACTATCCGGAGACGAGTCTAAACCCAATTTAGTATAGCCTTAGAAGGTGTCCACAATTAACCCAATTTGTATGAGAAATGGGGCATTTTTCGATACAGCCTAGGCAGACCTAAAATGCGCCTAAAATAACAGTTAGTTGTTTAAATAAAAAAGCAAAAGTAAGTAGCACCTTAGCTAAAAACTCGCGTTGTAATAAAAACAATTAAAAAATAACCATTTAATAGCTAACAATATAATAAGTTTAAAAATAACGTTATTTTAATAGATATTATAATGTGTGGTAATGTTATTAATAATTAAAGGTAAGTAAATAAAAAAGGTGGTTGTAGTAAAGAAGGTGTAAAATAAAAAGGTAGGTTGCTGGTGGCGCGACCGTTTTTTTTAGGGTCTACATAGCCTGCGCTTGGACCTGCTCTGCAACCTATATAGATTGGGTTAGTTTGGGTGGGTTTTTGGTGGGTTGTAGAGCAATCTCGAGCATAATTTGGGGCTATACTTTGTTGGGTTTAGACTTGTCTCCGGATAGTAGAACGTCGTCTCCCATTAACCGAGGCGTTAATCCTGAATATAGAAAGGCCAAGCTAATAAATGTACCCAAAAAGAGTCTAGTTTATCTGTCTAAGGCTAGTGTCTGACTACTACCTAACTAGGTAGCTAGGCAGATAGATAGGTACCATACTTAGTGGGTACCTACTGCGTACGCTGTACCACTCACTTCAGCTCTACCGAATGAGGACAGCTGAACCAGTACCCACTGAGACCCTCGGCGAACCACATCCACGTAATCGCAACACGGAGCTTCCCTTGACCTCAGACTGTAGATGAGACACCATCACCACTCGGAAATAGGCATCCAACTATCGTGGTAGTCGCCAACATCCCTCTTATGTTGTATTGCGCCGCGTAATATATTGCTATGTGCACCCGAAATTCCTGATCCGCCATTGTCTACACAGGCCACACACAACATCGAATCGCCATCGCTCGCATATCGGCAAGATGGGCTGGAATGTGCGTTCACTCCATCATAGCACCAGGCTGCCTCTTTATACCTCTTTATCCGGGTTCTTCTGTTCTGACATGGGTGATAGATCTTTCGCATCTTGGGAGATGTCTCCCATCTCCTCTCAAAGGTCATCATAATCTACGCTATCCATCGCAATCGGAGCGCTGAAGGTACCTATACTTCGAGAAGAACCACCGAGAAAGCGTCGCATAAGCTAAACATTGCAACCAGGCGTCTCATGGATCACACAGGTCCTGTACGCAGCCGTATTCTGCTCTAGATACACCGATATATTCACCGAAACGTCGAAATGGAACTTCTTCTTCAAGTTGTTCTATATAGTCTCCTCCATCTACATCATCGCCATCATGCGCTGGATCTATCCACGAACGAGGGAGCGAGAGATCGCGTGGAAGCTGGGCGCTGCTATCCTCGCCGGTTCGCTACTATTAGCTCCATTTGTAATGCTCATCTTTGAAGGCAAGGAACAATGGTCTTTCTTCACGGTTCGTCCTCTCTCCTCCCTTCTCTCCTCCTCAATCTCGCGGCTGATTATCCCCATAGTGGATTTGGGATTTCTCTCAAATTCTCGAGTCGATCTGCGTCTTACCCCAGCTCCTGTTACTCCGACAAACGAACGTCCCGACCGTCATCGATTCATTCTACCTCATTTCCTTGGGCTTGTATCGCGCTCTATACTGCTTGAACTGGATCTGGAGAGAGTTGGACCCTAACGACCGGAAACCGAATGCCGTGTCCGTTATCTTCGGAATAATCCAGACGGCCCTATATTTCGATTTCTTCTGGGTGTATTACACGCGACAACGGGTCAAGCTCCGGTATGGTGGCATCGTTGACGCTGATGATATAAGGCGGGGCTGGCTTCTCAACCGCATATTCGGTAACAAGCACTTCGAGAATGATCAAGAAGATGAGGAGAGCACCCCGGCTCTAGGCAGTGATGAAAACGGCAATGCCTCATCGCAACGGAGATCGAAGTGGGGTGCCCGGGGTATCTCTATTAGTGCCGACGACACAACGCTCGAACACGAACATGACCACGACCCAAACGATGAGATCTCTGGGGTTGTTGATCCGGATGCTAAAATGAAGGATCCTGATGAGCTTGCACGAGCTCTTAATGATGATGACGACGATGACGACGAGGCAGCCGCATCAGGATCACAATCGGACTCAAACAAGAATGTACCGGCTGGCGTGAACAACGAGAATGAGTGGCGGAGCGACTAAAGGTTTTGGTGTTCCTTGAAGTAAGGAGGTACAATGTAGAATGATTTTGGACTTGTGACAATTACCTCTCGCAGGCTATTGGGAAATAACATACACGAACAATATCTATTGCTTGAATTCATCCGCAACGCGGGTGATGTCTCCTTTTTTTTTTTATTCATTTATCCAGACAGGGAAGGGCGCACTGGGAGTCAAGAGTAAAAGTAGGAGCATACGCGAACGATAGGACGCCATATTGTATGATAGTTCGCAGTGTGTAGAGCCATAAATGTATTATGTTACAATTGATTATATACACCGCATGTGTTGACCCATCAAAAAGGGGTATGTGGTCGCAGCGCTTCTAGCATATTTTTCAATACCTACTTATGTACCGCCAAGGTCTCGAATTATCGCCTAAACCTCAAATATCAACACAACTAATCCCTTCCCCCTTTCCGGAATGATCTACTCCTAGTATTTGTCTAGTTTTCTTTTGTACTACCTACACCCTACCCACACGCAGAAGCTCACCAAGGGTCTCGCGAAACCATCCACTGATGTGTAATGGGGGCGTTGAATCGCTGATTCCGATATTCATCATCCTGGATAGAAAAGAAACCATGCAAAGTGGACGAAGCCGGTACGGCGTAAAGAAAGAAGAACAAACAGCA
The DNA here is from genome assembly GCA_902806585.1 of Xylaria hypoxylon. NCBI lineage: Eukaryota > Fungi > Ascomycota > Sordariomycetes > Xylariales > Xylariaceae > Xylaria > Xylaria hypoxylon. The sequence goes on from CADCXB010000001.1 coordinate 5,952,227, forward strand.
AAAAGTAGTGGGCTAAACAATTAGGTTAGGATTAGGTTAGGGTATGACAGACAGCTCGTTCTTCGACACCTACTACAGTAATCAACCGCAGCGGATTTCCGACTCCGGAGTTCCGGAATGATGGTGCGTGCCAATGGGACGGAAACGCGTACTCAGATCTCTTCTCTTTTCATAGTGGGAGGTTTGACTAGCGACGTTTTCTTTATGGGATGGATGTATTTAGCTGTTCGCCACAGAAAACGCTTGAGTGAGTTTATCTCTACAGCCGTTCCTCCATTCAAGCGAGCTTAAAAGCGAGCTAGAGTGTGTCATTTGCCTACTCATGGGATGGAAGTAAGTTCTGCTATTATGCGGTAGCATTAAGATGGAGGGAGGGAGCTCGGTCTGACTGTATCACTTCTACATAGCCGACTTCCGATTGCTAATTCCTAGGTACCTACAATCACAACCTTAGTTGATATGCTACCTAAGTGAACTAGTTAACACACCTTCCTTTCGTAAACTCTGTCTTGCACCTGGAGCTGGTGCGAATGTAGCGTGGATGACTCACTATGGAGCATTAGCTTCATCACAGAACCGAAGCTTAACTCAGGGAAATAAACAGGCGTCACGGTACTCTGGTGGAATATCCAGAGATGAGTAGGCTGTATGTATATTATCTCGACAACTGTCCATCACATGTCGAGTCCTGAGTAGTCTTTGCATGGAATCTAATGTAGCACAATAATTCACGAAAGAAGCAGGTGTTGTGTCGCGGCGCTACCTAGTCCGTGAGGCGCTTTTAGTTATGATTATGAGAGTTTCATGTCGGTGTCATGTCAGAAGTAATGGTGAGACTGGAATAGGTATGTATCGTAGCATAGACGGGGGGAAGGAGAAGAGCTATTCAATACGACCATATTCTCTCAGGGATAGGAAGGCGAAGATCATTGGCCTTGGAATGGCCTCTACACTTCCCCGCCAGTATCATGATTCTGTAATCTATATAGGTATCTCTGGTGATTATTGACATGTGTAACGAGTGCTCTACTTTTCCGTATCAATGTTAGGGTCATTCACTAGAACGGAGTGTAAGACCACCCAGAGTAGCAACAAAAAGGGAATTATTCGACGAAGGTAAAGCCATGGACGATTATGTACCCCTAATAACGTATATATGAATCATTAGCAGCTCTCACAGTCATAATAATCGTCATCATGTCACAATCACACCGAATACTGTCAATGCCATTGCGAATTATCATTTGGATGCTTAGTATCAAGAACCCAATATTCAAGCCGACAATAGTATAGCTTTCGAACCTGACAAGCGATCCCAGCCCCAGGCATAAGCCGCCAAACGTCATTCTAAGGTGTCCGGGCGATCTTCCAGTATGCGCGAAGAAGACCCAGTCCTCCGCTCTGCGTCTCAACCGTCCGTCCACGTCCACGATCATTCGGGTCTTTCTTATTCACTTGACGGTGCCACTTCATACTCTCCAGAGGAGTCTGTTTTGTGCCCCCACCAAAGGGCAACTGACCATACTGCGAATAACCTGCGTGTGGTGTAGGAGTAGGTTCGTGCGGCGACGCGCTGCGCCACGTCGTATCAGCAGGGACTCCGTAGTTGCGGTAGTCAGTCGCATTCGGCTTTTCGTGAATCCCGTCGTTCTCCATCGTCGGCCACGGACCTATCCAATCACCCGATAGCAAGCCCGCAGTCCACCACTGCCCGAAACGCCCCGAAGCGTCCCGCGTCTCCATGGCGGCGAGTACGTTATATTCTAACCAACCGCTGTAGGACCTGCAAGCTTCGGCGTGAGACTTTTCGATGGATGTAAAGGCACGCTTGTTAACCTGTAGTTTAGATTCTACTGTCGTCGTCTCTAAAGGAGCGCAAAAAGCCGTGAGATGATGGAAAAAGATCCCTTTGAAAGTCTCCCCGTCTTGGCTGCACGTTCCGCTCGCGTCGCAGTACTCTTCCATGACGCCCAAACGTCCTAGCCCGTGCCATCGAGGGAGAACACCAGGTTTGGTCGCCGAAAGGTTATCGACGGGATTATCTAATCTGAGGCTATAACCAGTAGCCTTGATCACGTTTTGAATCAGATTATGTCCGTCCATGAGGTACGAGGATGCGCCAGTAGCATCCCACAGCCCGCGTTGGCCAGTTAGAATGACGCCTTGGTTGTACGAAAAGACCATCTCATCACGGGCATCACAGCGGGTGTTGTTACTGTGTTCGTCGAGATAGCCGCTAATGTGGAAGCCGTCGACTATCAACCCCTGGTCATTGGTCATGTTAGAGTTGCGAAGCCATCGGTAGCCTTCAACAGCAGCCTTTAAATACCTAGCATCACGTGGTCCGCTATGCACCTTTGAATCCGGGTCGCTGGGATTGAATTTATCGCTGCGGTTATAAAATGGAGACTCGTGATTATCGCCAGGGAAATAAAAGTACATTGAAATCGACGCGGCGATAAAGAGCTCGTTGGTAATGGCATTCTTGTATGGCAATAGCTTGGGATTCCAAACCATGCCTCCGTTGCACAGCTTTGTATCCCAGCCGTGCGAGGCAAGGTCCCAGAATATACGAGCCCTATGGGAAAACGTCGGCACCCATGCAGTCCCGTGATATGGCTGATTAGGTATTCTGGCATAACCACCAGAGATTTCATCGGCGACACCTGGTGTTGCTTCGGACAGGTCCGAACCAGTGACGGTGTAATGTAGGTCGCTATGGGTGTTGACGAATTGGACTGCTTCAAGCCAACCTAGGACTACCCAGAGGATATCGTCATAGGCTTCGTCTCTTATGGTGAGCGCATCCTGACCAAAGTAATAGGCAACAATCTGCGTGAAGTACTTGTCAACCAAGTTAGAGACCCATCTCCAATCTGTGACACTGTGTTCCTCTGAATTTAGGAAGATCAGATCTTCGGAAATGCTGCGGGTTGCCCCTGAGATGTGTGTGCCCAACACGGCGGCTGTCCAATCGATCGCGTCGGGCCAGGTGCCCAACCAGGGAGCAAAGAATTCAGATTGTGTGACATTCAGGGCGCCCAGAAGATCGGCGAACACAATATTATCGACGATTTGACTTGGTCTAATTTTAGAGGCAAGCCTTACGGAAGCAGGTAGGAAGCTTGCCGGCGTAATTGGATCGCATTGCCTCTGTGACTGGGAGAAAACGGGACATCTATCAGGGAGGGTGAACGCTGCTGCTATCCGTGTAAGAAGGATACAAGTAAGTAAAAGCTGTGACATCGTAGTGGCAAGCCTCGGGGTTCCGGCCATCTTGACGACAAAACCAAAGACGTGAGTGAAGGGAAAGTGAGGGATCAGACTGAGATATCTCGGCGAGATTCAGAAACAGGGTGTTTCAAGCAAGTCTCGCAAGAGTGAGTTAACATGTCGAAATCCAAGTTCACAGCATCAGTATAACTAGATGACAAGGATTGAGCAGTGACAAGGACGCGCGGAAGGGACTGAATGATGTACGGATCTAAGTGCCAGCTGGATAAATAAGGGAAACCCAGTTTCAAGAGACTATGAGGTACTATGACTACGAGGTAGCGACACAAAGCTAAATGCGAGTACGCAAGATATAGAATTCAAATAGCTGTCACTGAGAAGGGTATTGAGTTAACTTTCGTGCCTGATTGACTCTGAGCGACTTTATAGTGTAACCAGTTGAAGTCAATACTGTAGGTGCGAATCTTCGGCAGGGTAGGTATTTGGGATGGGATGGTAGGTTTTGAAACGTCATGCATGTGGGTCAGGTTCGTTCGGTAGCCCCATTTGCTCAGCTGAAGTACCTACACTTCTAGGGAGACTTAGGTACCTAGAGGTACTGGAGTCTCGGATTCTGGTGGGGTAAATTCCGCTAATCTTAACCGGGTTAGATTGCTTATACGTGAGGTCGGAAGTTTAGGTACTTCACATGATGTACCACTTGACTCTAGGTATACGTAGGTATCGAGATATGGGTTTACCCACGTTCGGACAACACGTTAGTTTTATAGAGATTTGAATAGGATTTGCGTTTATATACTACCTGCGTGCGAATATGAAGTGTGTATAAGTTGGCATATGTTGAATATAATCATTGTTACTCAAAAGATTCCGATATAAACTCAGGCGTTTCCAAAACAAGTTGAGCCATCCCTTAAGTAAGTGTACTTTTTTCTGTTTGTACACCAAGGATCGTGTCGATGACATTGTCCTCTACATATAATTGCCACAGAATGCATTGCTCCAGATTTTGTTAGGTGTGTTAGGTAGTCAGACAGTCACCCGTCAACACTTCGCAAAGCCTTACATTCCACGCCGTAATGTACATAACTCCCGCTGTCAGGCACGTGTGCCCAACTTGAATTTCGCACTTAACCAAGGAGACGGCCTGTGGCGGCTAGTAAACTAGCTCGATCACAGGAACTGCCTCTCGAACTCCTGAAACAACTGGGGACTAATCTCGTCACTGCTGTGGCCATGGACCTCCCACAGGACGCCCTTCTTGGCATAATGCTCTAATAAAGGTTCACTAGTCTCCCTGAATTTCTGGAAACGCGTTCTGTAGACCTCCTCGCTATCGTCGGCGCGCTGTACCAATGGCTCGCCCGTAATATCATCACGTCTCGGTACTCTTGGGGCGTTAAATGTGGTATTGTATACACGACCTGACGGCTCGTGCACCCACCGCGACGATATGCGCTCCATGATCACCTCGAACGGCGTCTGGAGAGATACCGCCCAGTTAATAGGCACAATGTCGTCTAGCCGCTCAGCCTGGACGGCAGTGCGTGGGAAGCCATCGAGCAGAAACGAGGCCGATGGGTCCTCGGATGCTTGGCGTGACAGACTTGCGCCTGCATTTGGATTTGTATCTATACCAGGAATCGATGAGTCTATAGCGGCGTCAATCGCAGACACCGCATCACCTGAGACAGCGGATGCAAGGGTCATGAAGCTAGGCCGACCTCCAGAGAGCCACCCGCGCTGAGAAATTTCATTGGTAATCAAGCGAAGAATTGTTTCATCTGGAACCAGGCCGCCGGTTCTCATAGTCTTCTCGACATTGATGCCGAGGGGTGTGCGATTCTTGACATTGTGACGGAGAAGGTCTCCGGACGAGATGGCCGACAGCTGAGGGAAGCGCGAGAGTAGGCGTTCGGATTGGGTTCCTTTACCAACTCCCGGCGCGCCGACGAGGATCACACGGGCCGCTCGGCGAAGGCGCATAGTATGCAAGACAAGGCGGATTGGTATTTCGGGACGGTCGGAGAACAGTGTGGAAGTCTCGGGGAGCGACCGGACTCGTGGGAGGTCGGTTGAAATCGAAATCCAAATAGAAAAAAAGAAAGCAAGGTCGATTCTTTCGATTTACGCTACCACAGCGGGATGATTCAAAGAAGCAATGCACGCGATATCACCGAGTCGAATGGTTTGCCTAGCCCAAATCCCCGGCGTTTTGGGGGGGGATTGCGTCAGACGTGATGATGACGGGACGGACCCAGACGGATCTCAAGCAAAATATTAAACAAAGTCCATTGTGCCGCAAGTTCTTCGATATCCAAGTAAAAATTAATAAGGCTCGGTAGCGGTATATGGTGAAGTGAGAGAGAAAGAGAGAGCAAAAGTGGTACGACAACGATGATGGTGGGGATTATCAAATCGACCGAGTCTCGGTCTTGCCTCGTAGTAAGATTCCAGAATGTTGAGGAGTGCAGGGAACTTACTAGGTACCTACCTATTCTATAGTAGGTAGGTAGGTACATTTAGGTAGGTAGGTTAGGTAGTAATTTTACACTATAAACCTAAAATAGTGACTCCGAAAAGGCCAATGACGGAGTGGTTCTAGGCCTGATAGGGCAATGACCCGACCTATTATGCACCCCACCTGAGAGGGGATGGCGAACTCCCAGACCCTCGGATCTATCTAAGGCATAGTAGGACGGGGTACCCATACCTCTGCCTATACCGCTGCCTACATTACAAACCACAATAACCAAATCACAATAACCAAACCACCATTTTCAGAACCAAATTTATTTGTATTACCCATACTTCCTAAAGACACTTGAAAATCCACACGTCTTTAGATATGTATTATAATATCTCTTAATATTTCAGGTAAAACCGAGTCTTCTTGGGTGGTGTGCAAGTATTGGTCGGTGAGCTGTTCCTCACCAATACATACATACATGCACCTACAATTGCCCAGTGCTCAAAGCACATGCAATCAAGACACAGATCCCGAAAAGTTCCAGTGAACCTTAAGTCTACTCGCTGATCCGGTAGATCGTAAAAGACATGTGATAAGCTCACCATAGCAAGTTCACACTATTATGTATAGGACCTGCAGCCCGATGTAACCCAACATGTTCCTCTGGAACCGCAGGCAGTTCGTTTCTGATTGGGGTAGTTGGCCCAACTTCGTTACATAACTACCATCATAGAAGCATAACAATCAGCTTAAAGCAGGTAGGCATGCCTATGCATTATTCGGAAATTGGAGGCGCCAGTTCAGGTGGTTTGCTTAGTCTATCGCTTTGGCCTTAGACGAGATGCTCGAGGGGGAAAAGGAAGGCTCTTCACAAATCTGGACACAAAGGTTTTATGAGAGGAATCATTCCATTACCAAGAAGCCTTATTTTCGATGGCCCCAAGTCCAAGCTTAACATATAATACAGAGTGCCGCAGTATCTTATGAAGTGTGCTCTCTATGTGTCTCTCTCTCCTTCTCCCTCTTCCCTATCCGACAAAGCTTCTGGGTATTAGATATGCCAATTCGTCATCATTCCCTAGTGTCGCTTATAATCGTACAGTTCCGGTGGTACGGGAGACCCTGCCAAAAATACCCAGTTCTATTTGTGCGCCATGTCGCTGCCTTGCCGCTGCTTTGCCGCTGCTTTGCCGCATGATGTCATCCCATTATTGTTGTTGCTTTGACCGACTTAACCACCGAACCCGAAGCCACCACCACTACCCCTTTGTTGTGACTCTTGTTGGAGCTGCTCGGACACCTTCAGGTGGACATCGAAGAACTTGGCGGCGCACCGGTCGAGGCAGACGCTCTCGCCCTTGTTGAGCTCGGCCTCGCGGTAGTCGCTAGGAACGCACTTCTGCTGGCATGCTTTTGTGAGGCTAATAAGGGGCAAATTGTAAGCATATCATGTCCATAGAGCTAAATGATGCATGACTTTGCGAGTGACAGGAGAGGATGGTGGAACTTACCGGTTGGCCATCTCGGTGAGGAGCTTCATCTCAGCCTCGACGGCAGCAATCTTCTCTGCCGACGAAGGCTGCGGTCTGCCAAATCCAAGGAACGACATTATTGACGATTATTGTTGGTAGTTTTGGTAGTTTTGGGTGGGTCGACGGGGCTTTGTGTTGGCGATGGAGTTGTTAGTTGTTGTGAGATGCAATAAATGAATGATATTTTGTTCTGGTTGCTCAGAGCTCGCTGCAGGTGCTTCGACTTCCAGTCCGAATTAGACCTCCAAATTGCTGAACTAGGAAGGCGGTGTTCCGGATAATCGTTATACCATTGGTAGTTAGGTCGGCAGAAAAAAGGGCCCAAGTCTGTCTAACGAAGTCCCGTATTAAGACATTGAACTTTTCAAGACACTTTTCAAGACACTTTTCAAGACACTTTTCCTCGAATAAATAACAATAATAACAAAAGAGAGATTTTAGGTTGGGCTATTATGCTGCAACCTCTATACGTTCGCTTCACTAATAACAACCACACTATTTTCGCATAGCCTTGCCTTGCCTTACCTTACTTAGCCTTCCAAATGCAAATGACTCTAAATTCAGAGGCTCTGTCGACACTTTATCTGCCTCATCGAGAGAGTAAGTCGCAATTTTTCATTATTGCATCAATACTCCCCAACTTGAAAATGATGACATTGCTTTTTAAGAACCGTTGCGACTGACACTGCATTTATTTGTGGTGCTTGATCTCATTGTGCCAGCCTATCTGATAATTCCATAATCCCAACCATCTTATACTCTGAAGCTCTATTTCAACATGAAAGCTAACTCACTTCACTCAAAGGTCATCGAAATGGACAGCCCTCATTGTCTTCGGTTTTTGCGTCCGTACCTGTTTGGGCTGCCACCAACTCATAGGCCTGCCTATGCTCGACTTTTCTCTGCCTCGTGTACCGGAGCACGTGACAAGCCCTTATCATGTGTCGTACAACAAAAGAGAGCATTCCATCTCTCAGGAATAAGACCATCTGCTAGTTCTGGAGCTACTGCTTTAGCAAATGAACCGGCGGCCGCAGCTCCCCGGGCGTTCAAGATCGAAGACCGCGTCCAGAAGCTTCTAGAGTACGATGTACTCCATTATCCTAGGCTAGACCACAGAACCGATCGCATCACTATACCTGCTTTTCGTCAGAAGTTTGACAGCGAGGCATCAACACCAGCCTCGGAGAAGATCACTCTTGAAGGCAGGATCATGTCCGTAAGGCGGTCAGGGCCCAAGCTGGTGTTTCTACATATTCTGGGCGGGTATCAACAAGTTCAAGTCATGGTGGGCCTGGGCAGCCTTTCCTCACCCTCTTTAAACCCTGAAGATTTCAAAAAGGCCCTTCACCCACTGCGCCGTGGTGATATCATATCAGTCACAGGCACAGCTATTCGGACAAAATCGGGCGAACTGACATTGGAGGCACTCAATCTCCCGACTATTCTAAGCCCGGCCCTTGCACCACTCCCAGAAAAGTTGACAAACGAGGAGACCAAAATTTTGAATAGACATGTTGACTTGCTTGTGAATCAACGAACCTCTAACATCATCCGGCTTCGCTCCCACATTATCAAGTCCATGCGGGATTTTTTCCACGAGCAAGACTTCCTCGAAGTCCAAACTCCCATTCTAGCTGACTCTGCCGGTGGCGCTATTGCTCGACCATTTCTAACCGCTGCAACTGCATTTTCCGAAAAGCAACTGTCGATGCGAATCGCTCCTGAGCTTTGGCTTAAGCGATTGGTTGTCGGTGGGAATGATAGAATATTTGAGATTGGTCCGTCCTTCCGAAACGAAGGCCTCGACACAACACACAATCCGGAGTTCACCACCTGCGAATTCTACTCTGCGTACTTCAATCTGACAGAGTTGATTCAATTTACTGAAAGTCTCATCACTCGTCTCCATCATGACGTCGACCAAATCATAGCAACCCGACTTACATCCCTTCAGAAACCACAATTTTCGATACCAAAAGCCCAGTGGAAACAAGTCGAGTTCATCCCCGCACTTGAGGATATCCTCGGCTTTCGTTTTCCGGACTTATCGAAGCCCGATGCCCTGGAGAAGCTTATCAGTCTACTTACAGAACGCAATGCGTCGTTGACAATCTCAAGTATGCCGCTGAACAAGCTTTTAGACCATCTAGCTATAACCCACCTAGAGGATGCATCCTTGAACCAGCCATTATTCATTATACACCATCCAGCCTGTATGTCTCCCTTGTCAAAATCTTTCATCTGTCCCAAGACTGGCCAACTGGTGTCCGCGCGCGCCGAGTTGTTCATCGAAGGTCGCGAGATGGCCAATATGTACGAAGAGGAGAACGATCCCTTCGAACAGCGCCGCAAATTCGAACTCCAGATACAATCAAGAGGCAGTGGCCATGTCACTGACGGGGAGGGGCCGGCTGAAATCGACGAGAGCTATGTTCGGGCACTAGAACACGGACTTCCTCCCACTGGCGGATGGGGCTGCGGTATTGACCGGCTCGTCATGTTCTTTTCCGGCGCATCGAGGATCGGCGACACTCTTCCGTTCGGCAATCTGAAGAATATCGTCTCCCTTTCTCAAGCTGCTAAGTGATCGTAAATATTACTACGAGCTGTAAATTATCACATTTATGAATTAGAGATGATACCCCCAATAGCTGTAGAATAGTTATACACTTTTATTGATTGTTTTTAACAAAACCAGCCTTGCTCATCAACCCATCTCCTTGATTCATTTGCTAGTCTTCTCGGCTATTATTCTAAGAAATATTAGTCCCTGTCTTCGATTGAGCTACATGCCTGCTAGTGTTTAATATGACGTTAGTAAACTTCTGACGTTTCGGATACTGACATTTTCATGTACATGCAGCTCTAGTTTATCGAAGAAAGTCGAGCAAGTCAGAGTTTAACTAAGTAAATTAACTTGCCCCCAATCTCAGTATCACTCGCATAGGATCACGTTAACGACGATATCGTGAGGTATATTCGCTGTATTGAGTATTTTGATGTCACGCCACAACAGATATGAAAACTATCAAGTTCTTTTAGGATTTTCGTTTTAGATTTTCTCGTATCCTCCACAATATACCGCTATCGCCGCCTCAAGTTACGCAAGATCCATCGCGCACCACCCTCATCCACCCGTCCTTTTCGTGAGGTCATGTTGTTGAGACCTGAAACCAGGGGAGGAAAACCCGAACGTGTTGAATGAAACCCATCGCGTAAAGACAATCATGTCCACCCTTAATCAACCATATACGCCATTATCCTTGTATTATTCCGTCCCGTGCCATGCAACTCCGTATCGTGCTAGATACCACGCTTTGATTGAGAGGTCTTTGCTCCCGCGTGGCTAGGTCGTTGAGGAGGACCGTTCAAAAACGATGCTGTCGCGGAGGCGAATGATGTCCGTTCTATGCGCAGGATCCTGTTCCTTTGACGCGGAGCTTGCCCTGTTGGGTGTGGGACGACGGTTGGCAATGCGGGAAAGTCCGCCTGAGCTGAATCTTCGACCGGAGGGACGTCACGGGAGATAGAGGCTATGTGTACCGGGATATCCTGACCGGCCTGGACACCCTGTCGCCCTCGTCGAAGGTGAGGCAGAATATACTGAGACTCTTGGGGAACTGCTTGTGCTGGTCGTTCACGAGGAGACATATCTTGTGTCTCTTGACCGGCCGCTGTAACTGGCTCCTGATGGAAAGCGGTGTTCCCAGATGACGCCGCAGATGCGTAACTCCCCTTTTGTTGAGAGATATTAGGTGATAGTTGCGCCACCTGTGGTCCACGCCGTTGGTGAGGCAAGAGACGTTGATCCGATTGAGCGGCTGTCTGCTCTGTCTGCTTACGAGGAGACATATTCTGTGGTGGTTTAATAGCCGCTTCGGTCGGTTGTTGCTCGTCATCGGATTCTTCATCAGTGTCGTCGTTCCAATACTCATGCAACCCGCCCGAGCGACCCAGCATCGAGGCGACATTGCTCTCGAGGTTATATATCGGCATCGGGCCATTGTTGGAGAACATATTGTTCTCGATGGCCAACTCAGCCCTGTAGTCCTGGATATCTAGTTCCCAGCTACGACAAGGGCGCTCCAACGATCCATTATATCTGTCTCGCTGGTTGGTGCCTAATTCGAACTCTAGCGCCAATTCTTCCTCCACGAATTGTTCTCTTTTCTTCGATTTCCACGCACGGTCCTCTTCCGAGAGACTATGATACTCTTGATCGATGATCGCGATAGCTTCGCGCTTAATTCTAAGCAGATCAGGGATCTCATAGGTGCGCCGTTCCCACACCTGTTGGGCCAACGCTAGGTACTGCGAGTCGACCATTCCGGGTCTGGCGACGACAGCCTCTTGCGCAGGCCCTCCGGCCTTGTTGATGTGCTTTAAGACCTTTGTGAGTGAATACAGCTTATCTCGTGAATTGCCCCTGAATATCCGTGTCCCTATAGCGCGTCTTGTTTTGTACGTATTCCAATTGTGCCTGGAAAGTGCGATTTGGAGCTGGCAGCCATGGCAGAGGACATCTTTTGACTGGCGCGCCAGAATTGTAGCCTGGAAAAAATATGCGGGCATATGCGTATTGCATTCCGTGCAATATTCCAACTTGAGCTTGCCACGAGAAACAAGTAAATCCTGTAGTTTTCCCTGAAGCATCGGTCGGCCGTTGCACGAGATAATGAGGTCTTGCCATAGTGAAATCTCCATTGCATGCTTCAGGGTCTCGGAGATTATAGAAGGTTTGAGGTCGCTATGATTCCTGCCGCCCCGACGCCACTCTGGGAGATGGATCCCGTCCGTTGTATAGCTGTATATATTCTCAATACATTGCAGGATAAGCGGCATTGTGCGAACAGGGATGCGGTTGAGAAAGGACCGGAAGCCCGTTCCGGCAGTGAAGAAGTCCTGGCTCCCCTCGTAGCATAGCTCTCGGATGCCACATAACTGTGCCGCGACGGCTTGTGTAGAGTGTAGCCAATCCTTTTCCTCGGGCACGACACCGTATTCGCCGACGTGTCCGGTGCCGTCCGGCTTATAAGCGGGCCCTCTGTAGTAAAAGGGAGTGAAGTCAAGGGCGACATGTGGTTGCTTGCGCTTTTCACGCTGCTCGTTGATGGTATTGATAGCGCGTAGGAGTGGCTGGGTATCGCCGAGAGTCAGGAGGAAGCAGTGGTGAACTCCGAGAGTTTCCAGTGCAGTCATCTGCGGGACGATGCACTGTATCGCTTCGACTACTACCCATGGCATGCCGTGCAGAACTAGATGCTTGATAGCTTGCCCGTTCAAGTGAACCATGTGCACTAGTAATAGGCTTGTTAGCAAGGTCATTGAAAAGTTTTCTGGAGAAAACAATACTTACGCAGCTTATAATGAGCCAACATGCTAGCCATTAGATCGGTTCCCTCGACCTCTTCAACACTTGAGGTCACAGGGTATCCAGCCTTGTTAACGACCATCTTCTGTGGGGGGCCCTGATTTTGAGGGCGAATGGGAGAGACGATGACACTAGGTGAGAAGAACCTTTTCTGGACCTGTTTGCCTTTCGAGGAGCCGTTCTTTTCTCTTTCGGCTTGTTCGCGGCTCTCCTCTTCCTCCGCTTCCCTCGTGCGTACTTTTGCGAGGGTCTCCATGTCCCAGCCCAGAAAGTCGTTGTTGGTAGCGTCCAGGTGCATCTAGATAATGGTTAGTGTCCGGACGAAAGCAACATAAAATCTCGACTCGACTACTTACCCATACGGACTGCACCATGCCCGCAGTGAACTGGGATGCTCGGCACAAGTTCACGAGGTCTTCTGATCGGGGGGTGAGGTGGCTGACGATTTTGTTGAATAATTCAGGTGTTCCGAAAACTTGACGGACTAAATCATTTTGGCGGGCTGTAGGTTGGGTGAATGACCTTGTGCGGAATAAATTGGGGGCCTAATGAGCAGGATTAGAAGACGTACGAAATGAGTTTGACGATATAAGTGCTTATCTTACCTTCATGATCCCCCTTTCAATATTAGGATAGTGCACGGTCATCTCGAGAAGTCGTTTCTCGTTTCTCGTGAGCTCCTTGAAATTCCGTCCTTCGAAATTATAGTACCCTGTGAACTCTGGGTGATCGATTGCAAGGTTTATCTTAGGATCGGAACGGTCCGCGCCGTCCTTGACGACCTGTTCCTTGACCTTTGGACGGACATAAACCAAATTGTGTACGCCGTCCCGGGGGTTTCGCCCGCGAGGCTTTTCAGAAACCATCGACAAGCCTCCGAATCCAGGGGGTGGCTTCATACAGGAGAATTGGGGGCGCTCTGGCTGGGCTGCCGCTGGCGTATAGAAACAGCCGCCGTAGCTAAATGGGATCTGGGTATCCATATCGATGTTTTTGAAATTGTTTTTCGCCATTTTAGTGGACTTGGCTAAATATATGTTAGATTAGCTGTATAATACAAGACAGCAAGAACGGCGATGCGTATAGATATGGACCATAAAATAAAGGGTAAGGAGACAGAAAACAACGGCATTATTAAGTACTAACAAGATAAATAGAGGAACTAAAGCAATATTATCAAGCGCAATCAGGGAAAGAGAACAAATCACAAGACGAAAGACGAAAGACAGGCAGAACAAGAGAGTCACTAGGCTCAAGCATGCTATGTAGCCTACTAGCTATAGGTAGGAGCTGTTAATTACCTTGTGTAGATGGTCGAAGAATCCGCTGTTAGATGCAGTATTTATGAGGATGGTAGTGATATTGCTTGCAAAATAGTTGTAAATGGAAGCGATGATGGTGATAGGATGGAGAAGCTGTATGTGTTCAGAGGAAGAGGAGGAGAGGGAGAGGTGGATTTAATGGAGGCTATATAAGCAAATAAACAACAACATAAACAACAACAATGTTTACTTGACAGCGGGTGTCAAACCTTATGTGAGCCCCCTAAGGTTTACTAGGGCCGGAAGGTGGTGTTGTTTAGATGGTGCTGATCCGCCAGAGTTAACCTTAATGTGAATGCTAAATATAGACGGAGTAAGTGAAGATAGACGGAGCTAGGAGAAGTGAAACATCAGACGATCTTTACGGTTGACTGTTGACACGTGGGTTTGAAAGGTGAACAGAAGGAGGATATACCCCCTTGGGCAGATGTAATGGGTTGGTATGTGAGATGGTCTCGACTGCGAGTTTGTAAACAGTATTCAGTGAGGAATCAAAGGGTCTTGCCAGAGAGTAGCGACGACGAGAACGATTCGGAGCATGAAGTTACAGTGGCTACTAACCCATGTAATAAGCTGAGAGACTCCGATTTGTAGGTCTGAAATCAAAAGTGACATCAAACTTGTGATGAAACGTGTCAGGGTTGCAATGATATAGTATAATCAGATACGGCAAGAGCTGTGAAAGGAGAGAAGCAAGCCCAGGGATTGCCGAATATCTTGTGATATAGGTAAATCGAGAGGGAGAGAGAGAACTGAGTGGTGCTAATCTAGATGGACCTTTTCACATGTGAATGAAACAATCAACACCGATAAGAACGATAGCTTCCGTCATGAGTGAACGAGAGAATGCCCAGGTGAATGACCTATAGATGTGTTTACTATTCACTACAAGAACCTTGTCGGTGAATCCGCTGAAGCTTGTTAATGGGTTGGCTCAGAGACGGTTTCATAAACCTTACTATAGGGCATCGTCTCTTGTGGGGTAAGCCCGAGATGCTTGGGGGGATTTGAGGTTTAGAATCTCATTCGGATTATCACAGTGTGCAATAGTATGCTAGGTGTAGTTCACAGTCAATAATTGGTGGCATTCCCAAGGCCTGTCTTTGTTGACTATGTCTACCTCTATGGAAGTTACGTTCAGGTCATCATATTGCAGGCGGGTTTGGCATTTCTGAGGTAGGCGCATTCAAAAAGGCAGATGGAAGAGCTGTCAAAGTGGGATCCAAAACCCGACCCGGAGAAAGGACTGTGTGATCGTAGATTGGAGATACAGTAATGGTGGGATATAATATGCTTCTGTGGTGTTGTGTCTTGTTTGAATCAACCATAGCATAGTGGATCCTTAATAGAAGCCGTAGACTACCTATACTCGCACTCGCATCTCATGAAGCACAGGTGACGTATTTTAGACTTCATGGGGGATAGTCTAAATGGATACAATTACCTGCTACTTGTTATTACCTGTGCTCCCCTTCGGATCGTTGCGAGTATAAATAACATTTAGACATAGATGGTGTTGTTCTTCGGGAGTTGTAGGAGGTAGTATCAGGAAGAGTCAGGTGACAGAGAGTAAGCTGAAAAATAAACATATTAGCATTAGCAGTTCATCTGATTTCTCAGTCTGCTAGTAAAACACCTGACCGAGAGACTAAGAAACACCATCATAAGCTATGGCAGTGGGTAAGCTTCATTTCTGTAGAGGAGCCTATTTTCTTCAGTGAATGGTCTTGGGAAAAAAGGGAAGATCACCTAAGCAGATATCGTCTGGCACCGTACGCGCTTAATACGAACAGCAGGATTCAATGACCTTGGATAAACACCGGAATGAATTACTATCATGTAGAGCGCTGGGAATACTACAACACTGTGGTAGAAACTCTTCAAGAGAATGAATGGTGGCTCTCGAGATTGTGGTTGCGTGCCACAGTTTTCAGGGCATTGCAACTAGAGGAGGAACGTTTCCCTAACCGAGATCAATAAAGCGAAGTCAGTTTTTGGTAAGAGATAGTGAAATGTAAATTAACAAGAGTAATTAGTAAAACATACCGAGTTTATACAAGCTACGAGGCACTGCGTGGAGCTGCGTGGCATTGCGTGGCACTGCGTGGCACTGCGTGGCACTGCGTGGAACTGCGAGGTAGTTGCGAGGCCGTTGTCAGGTCGTTGTCAGGTCGTTGGAGAGTAGTTACAGAGTAGGTAATCACGACTCACGAGGATAGTACCAATCTTTCGCACTCTACAACCAAGCATTCTACCTCAGAAAACGATGCCAAACAAGACAACGGGCATGCTGCTAGATATAGGTCACGACACAGCCCTCGATTCCTCATGATATAGACCGTGGCAGAGGGAGACTTCCGAAATTTTTTGATTGTTGTCTGCAAGGTCCTAATGGTAGTAAAGGGGGCAATAGCAAGGAGACTGAAATAAATGTTAGAGGCGATCAGTGCGCTACGAGGTATTGTATTAGGAAGGGAGGAAAGAGGTAATTCAAGCCACAAAGGACGTCAGTGAATGTGTCTGTGTTATCCACTAACACACATAGTACCTGTTTAGTATATAATGGAATCATTGGAATGTGGCTGGTCTACTGAGTAATATGACGCCAGACGAGCCAAGTATCTCGACTACGACTTCGACCGCAACAGGTGACACGGGCAATGCGCACAGGTCAGGCTATACCTATCCTCGACGATGTTGCAAGATCACGTCAGATGTCGTCAAGGTCTGTCGTCAAGGTCTGTCGTCAAGGTCGTCACGGGCACGAGTTTAGCCTCCAACGCCCGCACACCGAGATCCAACATCTCATTTATGATCTACCTACTGAATGATACATGATACATCCCATCCGAGGCAAAGCCCAAAGTTAAAAAGTACCACTGCGCCATAGCTCCCCACTTCCTAAGTAGTGTAGGTAGGAGGTCAAAACTGGAGCTGTTGATTACATAACCTAGCGAGCTTAGCTTTGTCCTCGTCCAAGGACGGAAGGTCGATGCTGGAGTACACATATACATGACATGACATACAACATGCGGATGTCCGTTTCATGCAGTAGGCATTTTTAATAAAATAAGGGGAAAGGTAAGGGTCTATGCTAGTAGCCGAGCATGGCTGGCTCCAAGGAAGATGCGTCCGAGTCCGGCTAGTAATGGAGGGGAAAGTATTCTGTTGTGTACTGTGGTGTTCTGTGTCATCTATCTACTGAGTATCTACTGAGTATCTACTGAGTAGATACCTAATCTAGGTAGGTAACGACGTTGGTGGATAATCTACTACCCACCTAGGTAGTCAGTCTACAGTATCTATCTAGGTAGAGTATAGGCAGTACTACGCAGTACTACGCAGTATACGGTCGAACGGTTGGCGTGTAACCGCGGAGCCGTCCGATTCAACGAAATAATGGTGAAGGCGGTATGTTATACCGGGGACCAACCTCGCTAATACTATGTAGCCATGATAGTATGCAGCTCTGTACTTACCATGCAACTTACCGCCTTTTGCGTCAATGATCCCATCTTATGATACCATCACATACGTAGGAATTCGTCGCAAATGATACATACATATACAGTATGGGTGTGATGGTGATGATGATAGTGGTGCGCTGCTTCTGGACCCTCAGGGACTGCTCAGGGAACAATTACTGATAGTGCATCGCATGACCTATGACGCCACCCTGGAGGATTGATTGATTGATTGATTGATTGATTGATATATTTATCTATACTTAGTATACTTACCTGCTTACTTAGATAGGCATGAATGAGGGACGGGTTTCGGTGGCACGGCATCGCAAAGTGCCTATCTGTGATAAAAGTACATGTTGGATATTCTTGGGCACTACTTGGGTACTACTATTATTATTATTATTATTACTCAGTATTATTATGCCCGCGTTGGACCCGCACGCTCATGTGTCATTCCTGATTATGCGAGAAGCATCCATTTTAAAACCAGAGGGAGAGAGAGAGGGGTAGTGAATGAATGAATGGACAGGAACTCTGACAAGTCCAGACAGATGATCTGCAGGGCGCGGGGCTTCGTTTATTTCGGCTGTCCCAACTGCGAAAGGGATCATTCACATTCACTGCGATGCGATGCAGAAAACCGCACTACTACACCCCCAGAACACCCTCAGAACACCCTCAACGTCTGACCGTGAGATTGGTTGGATGAGGATAGTGGCGTTCTGGTGTGGCATGCGGGATGCGGAAATAGTGGGATTCTGGTCGCGTGCCCGAGCTGCGCATTCATCAATCATCATTCTTAAGTCATCTTAGGTGTTAGTGTAAGTAGATACCTCAAGCAGACTGCTCAAGTACGGTTAAGATGGCCGAACCACCCACCAAGTTGGCGCCAAGTTAGGCTGTCGGGACTGGAGAGTCGAGACTTAGGTAGTACTCATATCTACCTAGGTAGGGGTCTTTTCATAATGTGCATTGCTAGATACCTATTTCCCCTGCAGCTGTCAATACCTAGGTACGTGTACAGTATAGTTCTAGTACCGAATACTTGGGCAGTGCTTGAGTCTGCCGACATCTGCAACCTCTATACGATAGAGTGCAGGATGGTGTCCCTGAAATGCCGAAAACCGATTAGTTGACGGAAGGGCATTTGATATTTCGAAGGTTCTGGATGTGGGAAGGGCTGAGGAGGGAAGCCGGATCAGTCCTTGGCGATAACACTCGAGCAGAGCACTCCCGAGTCAGTCAGTCGCCTAGTCAAGCCGTCAGATGGAAGGGAACCATGACGATCTATCTGTGCGAGCCGGCCGAATTGGAGAAGGTGGGCGAGATGCTGATAAGGGCCTTGGGCATTTCACCACGCATGTGATGCACGTGAAATGTCAGAAGGCATGCTGCGGAGATCTTGTGAGAGGCGCTTGGTACCTACAGTCCTGCCTATAGTCCTGCCTATAGTCCTGCCTACAGTACAGTACAGTACAGTACAGTACAGTACAGTATTCTGTTGGTTGGTATACTCAGTACTTACACAATCGCCACTCTTGCCCCAATGGTCTGGAAGCTCCGTCTCTGGTCCTTCGTGCCGACGAGAGGGGTGTATCGACAATAAAGGCTGTGTGACTCATGTTTGATATACGCTACGGACTGGATAACTAGCGAAGGGCCAACTCTCAAAAGTTTTTAGTCATGAGATTCTCGCAATATTATAAGAAAATTGGTAAAACGATTGCTGGGTAATTTTAGGGTAATTTTAGGGTATGTAGTGGACGATTAAGTGGCGATAATCTAACACTCCAAATTTTGCCTGGCCTCGATCTTGGTATTAGTATACATGATAGGGCAGTCTGATAGGGTTTGCCGTCGGAAGATGGGTAGTAGTAACATGATAACATCCTAACGGTTCCAACGCCTTGCTGACAGGTGACACAAATCTTGAGACATGCAGTCGAAGCAGCTACCCGTAACAACAGTACATAGATAGTAGTGTACGTGCTCACTAGCTTCCCCAGCTTTACCGGCATCGGGATTGTTTGTGATACAATATTGAAAATAAAATATTTAAATGAAACGAACACACCGCAGTTGCTCCCCAATCGAAGCCATGTGTAAGACGGGGGTGCACCAACAAACAAACTTTACCGTAGGCATGGCCCACGGGCGCTTCGAATTCAAGACAAACCTGTGCCAATTTACAGCTTTACTAACTACCTGTATGAGGTAGGTGGGGTTACGTTTACCTGTGTACTTAGTAGGTATTATAAGTCTTAACATTCCTTTTCACTCTGTGCGGCCTGGTGCAGATGGGCGTCGGTGCCTATAAGAGCAAATAGTATATCTATACAAAGCGCCGAAATACGTCGCACAAGGTAGTCTTGAGTTTTAATTTTTGACCATCGTTTTTACCGTAGGGCTGGCCATATACACGTGTATAGGTATATCACCGACACTTCTCTTAAGATGGTAGGCGTCATGTCGTAGTAGGTATCTAGAGTGTAAACAAGCGAGGCTTGTTCACAGAAGAAAGCAATAGTATGTCTAGTGTAGTTACAAGTGCATTTATCTCGACTACTAGTAGGTTTCATTATGCTGCTTGACATAGTGTAGCGCGCATACCGGCCATGTCGAGCCGCTATGACGCCCTGTCGGAATATAGCTAAGTAGCTAAATTTACCAATTTACCTACTAAGTATCTACTATAGTAGTATCTGGACCCTGTGTGGATAATGACCTAACGTTCGGAATTGACTGCACTATTGGACGCTTGAACTTGTGGTGGTGGAGAAGGGCAGCAGGCAAGGTTGCTAGCAATGCTTTAGTGGCTGCTTGCATAATACCATCATTGGGCAACGCGTCCAAACTCCCAAACCTAGCAATTTCGAATGTATCTTGGTCATGCGTTTGCATAGTCTTTGAAACACGAATCGAACGATAGGGTCAAGACATACCTACTGAGTATACCACAGTATACAGTAATACCGGTATTCGCAGACGGGATTTAGAAACGACACTATTTTTTTTTATTTGATTGTGCATTGGGACTGCTGGTGTTCGTATCGGCTGGCTTGTGCCTAAAAGCAGATCTCCCAAGCGGAAATGCCCTAACACTGGTATATGATCTGCTAATGTAGTGTATGTTAATTTACCCGCCAGAGCGGCTGGTGGCTGCGATAAGATGTGGAATAAAGGCGAAGTATCACAGCTTTTTCCACTTACCGTTGTTCCTACTTCTGGGTTTGCTGTGCCTGACTAGCTACTTACCTAGACCATGGATGCCCTATTCAACGGCGTAAGCTTGCCTTATGCAAGTTTGAGGTAGTAGGCTTATGCTGGCTTGGTTCAGCTGTTTCTGAAGTCAATCAACATGAACTTGGCAACGGGGAACGGGTTTGATTTGAGGTGTAGGTAGTGTAGATATTGGGTAAACCGAGAGCTACCCCCTACCTCTGTAGTGTACCTAGTAGTGTCGTGTTTTGTAGGTGGGCTTTCAGGGCTGAGATGTCGCCCAGCCGCCAACCATCAGCCCAAAAACTGGGTGGGCAAGTTTGATAACAGTAGGTCAGAATCTGTGTCACTTGATTCTCATGACTGGTAAAATGGCCGACTGGGAATAGAGACGAGCGGTGAGGGGTGGACGTGCTATGCCCAAGTACTTATGTATGGACAATATATGTAGGTACTGTAACTCGTAAGATAACCGCTGTAGCGTGCGTAGTGTGTGTGGTAGATAGTGCACTATCTAGATCATCGCACAACTGCTACTGCAACTTCATCACACTCGTGATTTTGCAAATTTTTGATACTGTAGCAACCTATCTGCCTATCACCCACTTCCACCCATATTGTGGTAGGTAATTTCGAGGGTCCTCCTCTAATTTCGCTGGCGATCGACCGTTGAGCAGCCGGGTGGGTGTCAAGTGGAGAAAATGACCCACCTTACATACGACCCTCATTTTATTTCTTAGACACATCTGGCTAGACTAATCTGCATGTCAAGAAATGCCCTGCTTTCTTCCCAAGGTTCACACTTCATGTCATAGAGGTAGGTATCCTCTTAGTGTACATAAATGTATGGATGGAAATGCTTTGATATACGGTAAAACCTATGAGATTGGATAGCTAGTGACGCAACTAAAGGAGCTTCAATCTAGAGGTTGGCGGCTCAACAGCCAATACGAATCACAACAGGAGGTATCGTCTCTTTTCCCCCTGCTCTATCTTTCTCTTTCTTCGCTTGTACCTTATTCTATAGTACTGTAGCTATTCAAAGAGCTGTTGTGTACCGTACTGTGGTGTGACCAGAATCCCCCAAACTTGTCCATAATTCACCCGAATCGCCACCCAATGAGATCAACCGACCGACCGTCTTTAGCTCAGTTATTGTTTCGCTCGTTCATGCCAATGCTGATGCAGGTTGATGTACCTACCTACAGTACTGTAGTGTACTATCTAGTAGTGTGTTGGTAGTGTAGACTGATGTTGACCCTGGCCTTATGACCCCCCCTCGCGAGCATAATAAGCATGAATGAGAACACCGTGCATTTCGCAGGCGCATTGCATATTATTATATGTGAGGCGAGGATACATAGTAGTACAACTAGTACTATATAAGTAGTAATACTGCTCGGCAACAGTAGCGTCCCCCGTTGCCAGGCCAAGCAAAGTGCATTATTGCGAACACCGAGGATGCTCCCTGAAACTACCGTCAGTAGGTATAGCTACCGATGTGACTGACTCAGTATTCCCACTCGCTGTCCGTTGGTTCTACAGTGGTGTGTGTAGCTTGCAATACTTAGTATGTTCATTTCCTCAGGGGCTGGAGCTTCACACGGTTTGGTAAGAGGCGAAACATTTTGATATGAGCCGTTGATCGCCACCTGGTAGTTCACTCTACCCCTCGTCAGGATCCGACACTTTCCCTGCGGATTCAAACAACCCTACACACGGTGTACCTTATATCCGATCATGGTGTTTTCGGATACGTGCCGTCAGGTTCCAAGGAGAACGTTGGAGGTATTAACTGGAATAGTGAGGTAGCTAGTGAAAGGGAATACCGGCGTGAAGATAGTTGTAGGTAGTGTAGTCTTGAAGAAAAGGAGCCCCTCCAATATCTTGCGACCAAACAGGGACTCTCTTCTTGGCACGGAAGAATACACTATGAAGAGCGGATCGTTCACGATCACCAGCTAAACCATGCCGCAATTTCGCGGTAAGGGCCAAACCCTTTAGCTCCATGGCTAGCAAAGCATGGTTGGGGATAAGCTGGTGTAGTGCACACTAAAGGTTAATAGTACACTACGCCAGGGTAGCTTTTGGATACCTAGAGCTTGATGAAGGTGTATCATACATTGCGGGGGATATAGAAAAGGGAAATAAAACGGTGTATCAGGTTGTCATGATTGTCTATCTACATACGGCACTTACACTACCTACTGGACCGTGCTATATAATAAATTTAGAAATAATATAATATACATGCGGTGGTGTAGGTAATCCGATGTAGTGGAAAGATATCGGACGCTGTTTGTGGTGAGGTAAGTAGGTAGATAAAAAAATAATATTTGCTAGCGTAGATAGTAGTACACTGCAACCCTGGGAGCTACTTGTGCTACTATGGCCGCTTGAGGTTAGCGGCGTGCATGATGAATGGCGGTTAAGAGTCACTTGAAGATGGCGTTGTAGTGGAGTCCGGTCATGTGGTAATTACACTACCTAGGTACATAATAGTCCTATACAAGGACGACACAACGACTGCCCCCATCGTCTTTATAAGCTGTGATCACTGGTACCCGAAAGGAGCTAACTACTGTTTGTGTTAGACTTGACCGAGATTAGCTATTCTTTCAGAAGGGAATTGTGTAGGGTTTTCCTCATAATGATTACTATTACTTATGGGTAAATTACCTGCACAGATGACTGAGGTGTGGCCCGAGTGGGCAGCAAGGAAACATGAGCATAATACTGGGGCCAATATTCCGTAATCGAGGAAGATAAAGAAAGAAAGGCCTTTCAAAAGTTGGTCCGTAGCGTACAAGTACCATACACGACCTTAGATTAGGTACAGCTACCTAGGTACTGGAGCAAAGAAAATGTGGGCATCTCGGTAGTCGAATTTCTAGGACAGGGCTAGGCTGCATGGACCTCTTACTCTCGACGTTGAACTAACGATAACAGGATACAAGTGGGAAAAGGGGAGAGGTTGGAGGAAGAAAATATGCATAAAACGAAGTTTGACGCCCCCTTTCTCTCGTGCGTCTTGTTTGTTTAAGCGAAATTTCCGTATCGGGAAATGGACTTAGGGTGGGATAGCGGGATAGCCTGATAGGTATTGCTCTGGTGGGGTTAGGCTGTTTGATTTTTTTGATAGCAGGGGTTAAATAGTACACCTACGCTAAAGACCCGCTAGGCAGAGACCCGCTAGAGACCTAGTAGACACCCCACCTATAATACTGCTATAATCCCTGTAGTACTAAACTTCCCGGCGCACTCTCGTATGAGCTACCGTGTACTACTACGTACATACAGTATGTACCTAAAACCCTTATTTGCGAAATGCTTGGCGTGCTTCAACAGCAATGGCCGGGACGACACACCTCCATTATAGGGTATTTGCCTGAAGCTCTGCTCTGCTCTGGCCAGTCTGTGCTCTGTGTGAATGCGCTATCTCACCTACTGTACCCTACCTACACTACACTTCACTTCACTTAGGCACCCTACAGTGGCATTGGCTTTTACGGGGACTAGGCAGTCTGTCTCCCTTGTCCTCCCTCCCTGTCCTGAATCACGAGACAAATAAATACGACCCGGTAGGAGCTGCCACCCTCTTTCTCCTCCTCCTTCTTTTCTACTTCCGTCCACACAGGCACAGCGAGACCTACCATCGTCTTGTCACAACACCCAGATTGACCTTAATTAATCACCGTCACAGTCACCTGCCAAACGACGCTAGATCCGCCAGACAAAGTTAAATACTTTGAGCCTTGGTAGTATACTGCTAATTGCTTTTATTTTTCCTCCTTTTTTTGAGATACCCTATTGTGATACCCAACTTCTTTTCTCTTTTCGATACCCAATACACCAAAATGGCCGACGAACAGAAGCCCGTTGCCGTCCCTGAGACAACCCCTGCCGTCGCAGAACTAGTCGCGGAGCCTATCGTCGAGACGAAACCCACCGAGGAGGTTCCTGTCGCTGAGGTGCCCGCTGAGACAAGCGCGGAGGAGACACCTGCTGCTCCCGTAGAAGAGGCGAAGGAAGAAGTCAAGCCTATCGAGGCTGGCACTCTCGAGCACAAGGGCGCACCTGCTAACTTCCCCAAGTACGTTGTCTAATGTGGACTAGTTCGATCCATTAGATCATCTCGCTGACTTGGTAACTACAGAAACTTGCTATACACCAAGAATCATTTCTGGTTTGGAACCGATGCGCTGGAGAAAGAGAAGCTGTCGACCTACCTGAAGAATGAGAAGTCCAGCGATGTTGGACATCACATCGTGTCGTGGGCTGCCGAGACTGGAAAGGGTCTGCTCTTCTACGGCAAGGAATCTGATAAGAGCACTCCTACTGGTGTGATTCAGCTGGTATGTCAAGTTGATACGCATTGGAAAGTGAAGAGAAACTAACAGCATGTAGTCCGAGGCCACTGAGCCTGCCGTTGACGGTTCAAACAAGTTCCACTTTACGTCTAAAGGTCATAAACACACATTTAAGGCACCCACATCTGCCGAGCGTGACAACTGGATTGAGCAGCTGAAGTTGAAGATCACCGAGGCTAAGGAGTTAGCTACCGCTGTTACGGAATCCGAGGTCTACAAGCAGACGCTCGAGACTTTGAAACCTGCCCCAGCGGTTAAGAAGGAAGAGAAGCCTGTCGTGGCTGCCGCAGAGGTCCCCAAGGAGGAGACTGCCGGCGAGGTCACTGAGGAGGCCAAAGAGGAAGAGAAAAAGGAGGAGACCAAGGAGGAGAAGAAAGAGGAGCCTAAGCGCCGCTCCGCCAGTCGCAAGCGCGCATCCATCTTTGGTAACCTTCTGGGTAAGAAGGAGGAAGTCAAGAAGGAGACCCCAGTTGAGGATAAGCCTGCTGAGACCGAGGCCGTCGCTGCTACTGAGGTTACCCCGATTGAACAAATCATCCAGGCTACTGAGGCCGAAGCCACTCCCGCCGAGGTAACTGAGGCCACTCCTGCTGAGGAGACCAAGGACACCAAGGAGGCCCCCCGGCCTACTCCTTCAAAGCGTACCAGCCTTTTTGGAAACCTCTCATTCGGCAAGAAGAAGGTCGACCCCGAGTCAGCGCCTACTACCCCTGCCAAGGAAGAGACTCCTGTTATTGCTGAAGCCCCGGTTGCTGAGACAGCCCCTGTCATCCCGGCTGTTGAGACAACCGAGCCTCTCACCGCTGAAGTAGCTTCTCCTACTACCGAATCGGCTGAGGTCACTGAAGCCACACCCGCACCTAACGGCGAGACCAAGAAGGAAGTAAAGAGTGACAAGCGGAAATCTTCGTTGCCTTTCGCATTCGGCAAGAAGGAGAAGGCTACCTCAGACGAGGAGGGTGAGAAGAAGTCTACTCCCTTCTTCTCTAAGCTCCGCCAGACGGTTAAGAAGAGCAAGCCCACCGAGAAGCCGGCTGAGAAGGCTGCCGAGGAGACCCCTGCCGAGAGCTCCGAGGTTGCTGCTGAGCCCGCTGTAGAGGCTGCGGCTGAGGAGACCAAGATTGAGGAGCCAGTTGCCGTCCCCGTCGTCGAGGAGACCCCTGCTGAGAAGCCGGCCGCGGCTGTTGCTGCCCCTGTCACCGCCGCCGCATAGAGTGCGAGCCGCTTAGGGCGCATGCGCAATGTGTGACCATTGACCTGGTCGCCATGGCACCTAATGATTTTCATTACAGAGATATACCATCTTGTCGGGTTGGTCGGGAACGGAATCTGCATTTCAAGATACCCTACCAAGATTGGTTCTGAGCTGATACCCCCATCTTACAATGGTTCGTCAATCCATCTTTCGAGCGAATACCACAGGCAAAGCATGGACTGGAGCTACGATGTTAAGGGGTGGATTATGATTTGTTTTACTCGCTTTGATTTTGCATGCTCCGCCTGGCGGAGTACTGAGATACGCCTTCTGTTTCGACCCAACATTTCCTATTTCTACTGATACCCAGTATACCCTGCAAGTAACAATCTTTTGTCGATGATCGGATCCCGATCTGTTGACTAACATAAAATCACCAAAAAACAGCAAAGCTGATTTGAATTGGGAAAGCTGTCCGGGCTGGGGGGTGTACACCTCGATGTCAGGAAAGTCTCTCAATTTGCTGTGTTGTCGTGCCTTGTGTCATGCCACCTAAGGTATATCACAGCTCGGCTTCCAGCCATCTATAATAGCTAATAGATATATGGTCGCCTCAACTTGACTTATCTTTTTTGTTTGGATCTACCTTTTCCCAATAGGTATCGTGAATGTCTACTATAGTGAACATGTGTATCAAGGTAATTTGTAATAGTTGTGTTTTCTAGAAAGGGCCTGTTTAAGATGCGAGCGATACCTATAAGTAGTACCCAGGGTACCTAGGGAGGTACGTACTTGAGGTAAGTAAGTACCTGCATGAAGGTAAATATCTTAGGTACCTAAGATATAGTGATAGTGGGGTTAGGTAGGTATTTAGTTCGGTAGGCATATACTTACTTGACAGGCAGGTACTGTACCCCGCCAACACCATCTTCCAAGCCATCTTCCAACCCCAAAACATCCCAGCAGACATCTAAATTTTGGCACTGCTGCTAGAACGCGATCATGCCCAAACTTCCCAAATCATCCCCGATATAGCCTTGATTGGATCCCAACATGAACTTCGCCATAGAAGTGCCTGGCGCCGCGAGTCCTCTCAGTCGTGTCGAGCTCTGCCGTACCCTCCAGTCAGCCGGTTCCTCACAGGATCACCAGCAGCGACAAGCTGCCGGTCAACAGTTGTCCACCTGGCAGGGCCATACAGATTACTATCCCACCTTACAGGTACGATGACTCTTTTCAAGATTAGTGATTCTTTAATCATTATCTAGATAATCAACTGTAGGCTGGTCTAGGCCTCTCCCTCCCTCTCTTTCTTCTGTTCTCCTCTGCTATCCTCCCCCGCGATCTCCCTCCTCGAAGAACTAGACTGACTACCAGCAGCTAATCTTTGTTTTTGTTGTGTTGAAGATCCCAGCTGACTCGCTCATCTGGATATAGACAGTATTCCTCGACAATACCTTACCTCGAGAAATTCGTCTGCTTGCCATTATCCAGCTGAAGAATGGTATCGACAACTACTGGCGAGCCCATACCATCAGGAATGCCATCCAACCCGCCGAAAAACACCTTATCCGCTCCAATTTGTTCCGAGGTTCTATAGAAGAACATGATTCGCAACTCGCCTCACTCAATGCCGTCGTTGCCGCTAGGATCGTGCGTGTCGATTTCCCCGGAGAGTGGCCTGACGCTCTAGATAATCTTATTGCTCAGATTAGGGCCTTACGGGATGATGATCAGCGTCTTGCCGGCGCCTTATTCATCATGCTACGGATTGTGAAGGAACTGTCAACTGCACGCTTGTTAAAATCCCAGAAGGCTTTACAGGCTGCCACCCCAGAGCTCGTGCAGGTCCTAGGAGAGATTTACGATGCTAAGACGAGGTTGTGGTTGGCTTTTATGACCAGTCACCAAGGTGACGAGAGAAATGCTGTGGCGGCCATGGGTAATAGCTTAACGGTGTTCAGGGCCCTTCGCCACCTTCTGATTGTAGGATATGAATCCCCTCATGGAGAAGAAGTTGTTCGGCAGATTTGGGCTTTTTCCCAGTCGCAGTTTGGACAACTACTCAACATGGTCAATGACAAGTATCCGGCTATTGGGAAGCATCTGCTCAAGTTCACAAAGCTGCACATCGATATGGCGTCTTCTCATCCAGCCAGTTTTGCCGCTCTCCCTGGCTCTTCTGAGCTTGTACGTGCATACTGGGACCTCCTTGCCAAGTTTTCGGTAGTATTTGACCAGTCAGAAGGGATTCGTCAAGGCGGTCTCTCGAGCGACAACAAGGCGAGGGCGGACGGGCCTCTTCTCGAGAGACTTGCTCTGAAAGGTTTGCTCCTTATGAGAAGCTGTGTCAAAATGACGCACCGCCCCGTTCAAACGATTAAATACCGTTCAAAAGAAGACAGCCACAAGCAACAAGAAGCAATCGCAGTTATCAAATCGCAACTTTTCTCAGATGAGTTTGTTAATCAGATGGCGCGTACCCTCATCAGTCATCTTATAGTCTTTAGAAAAGCTGATATAGAAGCTTGGGAAGAAGAACTAGAGGAATGGGAGATGCGAGAGGCGAGCAGCGGCAATGCCTACGAGTGGGAAGTACGACCATGCGCCGAGAAGCTCTTCTTGGACCTTCTCACGTACTACAAACATCTCCTACTCCAGCCCTTGCTCGCCTACTTTGCAACGGCTCAAGATCCACAGGCTAGCATTACTGCTAAAGAGGCTGTTTATACGGCTATGGGCCTGGCAGCCCCTTTGGTAGAGAGCAGCTTTGATTTCGATACTTTATTGAAATCAGTAATTGTGAATGATGCAGTGCAAACGACCCCTATGTGTCAAATTTTACGGCGGCGGATTGCCATTCTCTTGAGTCAATGGGTGCCAGTGAAGATATCGAATGAAACCCGCCCGTTGGTTTACCGGATCTTCAAGCATTTCCTCAACTCTCATGATCCCCATAATGATATCGTTGTTCGGATCACAGCCGCAAGACAGTTCAAAGCCGTGGTGGATGAATTAGGCTTCGACGAAGCTATCTTCATGCCCCAGGCACCAGATGTACTAAAAGAACTCGTCAGCTTGGTGCAGACCGTGGAGCCTGATGAGACGAAACTAGCTATCATGGAGACCCTGCGGAGTCTTATCTCGCGGATGGGTGTCAACATCACTCAATTTAGCGGCCTTGTAATAGATGCGCTACCAAATATCTGGATCTCGGCAGAATCAGACATCATGATGAAGCAATCGGTCTTGGCCGCCTTGCAAAGTCTCGTCGTCGCCATGAGAACCGACTCTCAACGGTATCATCATCTATTGCTGCCATTGATCGCCGAAGCTACCGAAGAGGGTAGCACCGCCTCTTTGTATCTTATTGACGAAGCGTTAGATTTATGGCTTCATCTTTTAGAGCATAGCCAGCCTCCCTTGTCTTCTGGCCTCCTTAATCTCGCGGGTGTTGGAATCAAACAACTCGCAGAACAAAATAACCATGCTGAGGCGTGTGTCACAATCGTCGGTTCCTATATTGCCTTGGCTCCTCAGACACTCCTGGAGGACCAGTATCGTCAACCACTTTTGAAGTCACTTTTAGCATCCCTGGATACCAAGAGTCGCGAGCAACTGAACGTGGTCACAAGGTATACCGAAATGATCTTGCGCCTTTCTCATCAGCTCGGTGGCGACCACGGGTTTCAATTATTGATGCGGGACGTGGTAGACATAGGATTTTTAAAGCACCTGCTCGAAGGAATTCACCATGCCTATGAGGCTCACCAAACCTCCGGACCTAGGAGGAAACAGAGCCGCCTCGACCCTTCTAGCCTGGCAAGCTACTTTACCATTCTCTCTCGCATCGCTGTTCTAGATCCCTCGACGTTCGTTGCGATGATAGGTGCACTAGGATCTATTGATAGTGTCTGGGATTGGCTCAGCACTGAGTGGTTTTCATGTTTCGATAGTATCGCAGAACCTGATCGGCTCAAGCTTAATCTCCTCGGCATAACCCGTCTGCTTGAGCTTCCTCAGCCTATGGCTGGTCTCGTTCTAGGGAAGCTACAAGACTACCTTTCTATGTGGACTAGTGTTATCTGCCAGATCTGGGATGATGATTCCCCCGGTAATGATGGGATGTATAGCACCGAGAAACCGCCTTCCACTGAGTGGGACACACATAAGGACATCGTAGAACGCGAGTTGCACGCCACGGACCCTGTCCGGACTGTCATCTCTTATGCGTTTGTCAAGGAGAGGCTACAAGGCCTTGCCCAAGTTGTCGGCGAGCAGACATTCCAAGAATGGCTAGCGAACGTGGACAAGGAGGTTCTTGCTGGCTTTCAGGATCTGGAAAACAGGTCGTCTGCCCCGCATCCCGCGTGAAGCGGAATAAATAGTCGATGATGAAGATGAAGAGGGAGAAACGAAAGCCACAATGAGGTCACAGGGCGACCTTGGCCAAAATCAAGAACGTAGGCGGCGGATTATGCATCATGTATCGTACAGGCTTGTAAGGCGAAGAAGCATATAATTTTGGCGTGGAAGAAATGGATGTGGTATGGATAGGCGATGCGCTGCCGTCTTGTGCACCGTGTTTGCGTTTGCGGAGCGAGGTGTTTGTGAAATGGAGTACACATACGTATAGATAATCGCGCTTCTGAAAACGTGAGTTATAGTCGGAATAAGAATCTCAATACATGCACACATGATGTTTTTGGCTTGGACTGTTTGTTCACTATCTGCTTGCCGAGTACCAACAGTGTAGGAAATACCCAGAGTGCTTCTGTTGGGCTTCGGGTTACCTAAATGGTATACGCAATCAATATAGTTCCCTGCTCTTTATGAATTTTATGTTATTGAGACTAGCTACCTAAAGTTACAGGGTATGTAAGTATGCCATATCGTCTGTTCTAGAGGGTATAGAGATCTGGGATCTTCGTTGCGGGACGAGGTGATATGAGTCAAACTTGACGGTAACTTTGACGGTAGCCTTCCCGTTGACGTTGACGTTCAGGGTTCTGCGTGGTTTATTGTGGTGTATGTAGTGTGGCTTATAAAGGTAGGAGGATAATGGTGCTGCAGTCTGCTTGGGAAGGAGGGGTTGGGTGTGAAATGATACTGAATCAGGAGAGCTAGGCCTGTCGGAGTAGGTTTGGCTACCTAGGTTTAAAGCCGAAAGGTAGGAGCTAGATGCTGATAAATACTATTGATGATGGCGAAAAAGATTATGCTGGGGTTCTTACTGATCCTCAGTGCTGTTTTACGAGCGCGATGGGAGAAACTTAGTAAGTCTTATAGGGAATGATTGAAGGGATTATATAGTATGGGTACCTAGACTAGGATATGCTTGATTATTTATGGCGGCGTAGGTTCTTGATATGAGAGATATGAAGGTTCATCTAGGTCAAGAGTTTAATCAAGGGACTCTTGAGGGTTTTGCTGGATGGGCACTGCTGGATCTGAGCATTAGTAGACAACAGTCTCTAAATTTGTGCCATGGTATCAATTTGATAGCCTACGTGGAGATGAGCGTATTCGCAATTCACGAGCAGTTGACAGCAGGACTCGGTATAGGTAATGGTAGCACATGTTTGTCAGGGTATGTATATATATATTATTTTAGCTAGACCCCCTTTGGATAATGTACAACGAGGTACATATGTGGGTAGGCTAGGAATGAGTAAATATTAGCCCTCTTTGTTGGAATGATATATTTCTCTGCCACTGGAGCGAGCCGCTGATGCTGCTGCCGCAAAGTGCAATGTCGGGTATATACGCGAAACGTGCTTTTTCTTGTTAAGTCCCCAAGTAGCTAATAAGCTGGTTGGGTTTGAATCAAGGACAAATCCAAAGCATCGAGACGGAGGCGTTCCTAGTCCGCATGAATTCTAAGCTGCGTTCACTGTTCAACCATCATCTTGTTTAGCTTTCTTGGACGAGACATTTGAGTGGTTTGATGACTCTCGAGGGTAGTCAGATTTTGAGTTTGGGGTAGAGAGTATATCTCCTACTTCGCAGAATCTCTCCCGGTTTGCCTCCGTACTATAAACGATATAGGTGGATGGCGGAATTAAAGTACGATGATCATCATCATATGAGTGTAGGCGGACGAGGTGGTGAACTCAAATGAGCGGCGGAGTGTTACCGCAGATCCTCGTACGGCGCATTATGAATCTCGGAGTTCATTAAGATATGAACAAATCCAAGAAAAGCCACCAGGAAGTTCTAATGTATGGGCTCCTTTAGCATGACTTGTTTGGCCCTAAGAATTGTTTTCCTCGATGAGACCGTAAACTCCATTGCCCCATTTCGAGAAGGCCGGAATGTGACCTGACCGATGACGGGCCTGTGATTATTCTTCAAAATCGGCATTCACTCCATCTTCTTCCTCTTCATAGATTTCAGAATCCGTATCTTCAGCACTGTCATATGCACTATCATGTGGACTGACGTCAGGTTCCGCGGTCTCGGCTTCAACTTCGTCCTTTCTGGCTGAATGCGTGCTAGCGTCCCGGACATCGACAAACCCAACGTGCTTGGTGCTGGGAACGGACGTTTTGGTCTGTTCTTCTAAAACATCGCCACTCCAGGGCTTACATTCCTTCACCAGCTCACCACAGCGTAGGCAAGTCCAGCCCTCGCCTTCTTCGCGTTCCAACCGTGTCGCTATGCAGACAAAGCAGTAGATGCACCCACAAGGCATCGTCTCGTATGGGTTTGTGATGTCTGTCTGTGCCGATCCTACCACGCCACTCGATGCAGCCGCTGCTAGGACTTCCGTCTCCGAAACTGCGTTGTTCTGGTCCTGGTAACATATGGCACATGTGCGTTCAGGCAAGAAGGCAAACTCGCCCTTCTTCTCCCCTGCGTGTTCCTCGGGCCCGACGTGGATGAGTTCCTTCGTTTTCCTCCACGTACGGCTCAGCCACCGCCGCCATCGATTTATACCCACCAAAGGCAAGACAAATAAAAGGAATTCCGTGAATGCGTGCCAGACGAGTTGCCGATTCAAATACTCGAAGGATACTTCACGGCTGACTTGACTGGTGGGGGGCGCTAAGCGCATCCTTAAGACTCTGTCGAGAATGGTGCGATATCTCCCATGGAGGAGGAATACTAGGAAGGAGACGAAGGCGGCGGTGGAATGCACAGTCGTAATCCGTGTTGTAAGGCTGGACAGCCGTTTCACCCAAGGCGAGGGCTCGTCATAACCATTGTCTTGATCTATCAGCCAATTCTCCCACTTTTCCCAGCCGTATTTTCCTGCCACCGTTACCAGGCCGTACAGACTCTTTTGCCATTTACTCGGGGGCGCCAGAACAGGGCCTCGGCGACGAGCGTCGGTGTATTTCAGGTTCTGCAGGGCAGCACCATATGTGGCATCGTGATCCCAGACGGTGAGCTTGAAAAGTATAGCACGCAGGGTAAGGAGGATTTCGGCGGCCCAGTCGTCGCGGAGGTTGGTTCCCACGTATTTCAGGGCCTCGCCAACCTGATCGCGTAGTTGCTGAACCAAGTCTTCATCCAGCAGCTCGGCATCGACCTGACCGACTCGAAAGATGGGTTTGGTGCCTTCGCGCGACGAGATCAGCTCCCATGTAGACAGCGACGTAGACCCCAGGCGATCGAAGGGGAAGGGTAGGCGAGTGACCTGTGACCAGGCGCGCGAGGCCTCACGATGGGCGGCGAGCTGAGCTTGAGCTTCTCGTTCACGGGCCTGTCGCCGTACAGCGAGGCGCTGCTGGGCCTGAGCAAAGTCGGTGGAGCTCATACGGGTCGATTAGCGAGATGGGATGAGACGGGATAGGTAGATGGGGTGGACGGTCGTGCGGTAGGTATTCTCGGGGGCGACGCACTGCCTATGCTGTCATTATCGGAGAATAAAAGTGGTGAGATAGAGCAAGAAGATGAATTAATGAATTAAGTGATTGATTAGCTAGCTAGCTATCTGCGTGTGTGGAGTGGAATGGTAGCCGTAGCGTTGTGTAGTTTAGGCCTCCGAAGCTGTTGCGCGCGACGGGCATATTGAAATGCATGGCTAAAGCACCGGCAATACCGACTGAATTCAATCGCCGAGGCACACTTTGCCGGTCCTCCTCGTTCAGGGCCCACTCACCGTTACGCCAAGTCCTGGAGAGTCCCTTACCGCATTAGCCACAATAAAGCCACACACCACATACCTACTTACAGTTCTGTTATAGGTAACTTATAATGCCTACTAAGGTACCTAGTAGGGCTGTAGGCACGTGTACCTAAGCGGGTAGTACTGTAGCGTGCCCCGAATCTGCCCAATGGCGGTCGCAAAACCACACCTTACCTGCCTACCTATAGACCTACCTAGGTACTGTACTATAGGTAGTAGATAAAATGTTCGGTAGACTAGACTAACCTGGACTAGTGCACATCATCTATCTGCACACTACCTAGTCTGCCTTATCTAGTACTGTCTAGTGTACCTAAAGATAGGCACAGACCAGACCTATTAGTAGGTAGTAATTTGTAAATAATGATTTTATCAAAGTCGGTATGTCATTAATATATCGTTATGTATGTCATCATTTGATCATTGATGCATTTGACTGCAAGCATTCCGGATCGTGACCAATAGCAGCAAGCTGACTTAATCCTCCATCCTCAAAACTCTTATGCTATGATGGAGATAATGGAGTTTCACAAGCTAAGCATGCATTACACAATGATAAATGCCGACTTAGCTCTTACTAGAGAGAGAATTCCATTCGAGTTGTCTCCACAAGTTAGGCAACTTATTCTTGCGTCTACCTAACCTTACACAGATACGAGCCAAAGGAAAGTTCCGTTTCAAAGAGGGCGGTAATAGTCTACCTGGTTAGGTAGAGAGTGTTGCACTACGTACTTAAGCAAGTACTTACTGTATTAGCAACTCATAATAGGTAACGACAACAAGATAACTTACACTATGGATAGGCATATGTATGTATGGACATTCCATTGTGATACTTACATCCCGAATTGCCATTCGCATACCCTCAGGTTGTTGGCTGATATTCGTCTACACTATATACTATAGGTAAGCCACCATTTAAGCGCCAGGTAAAATTTATTTAAGCAGGCCACGTACCTATTCTAGAATCCAAGCCGCCTTTATGCCGTACGTAAGATTGGATGTGTTGGGAGAAGAACGGGGATTGTCAGCGCTGTCTACAACCAAGCAGAACCCCTGGCCTCCCTCGCAGTCTCTATCCCATACTAAGTAGAAAATTCGCTCTTTGCCCATCTAAGTCTGGTCAGATCACCATTTGTCTGACTTGGATATTGGCTAACAGCCTAGCCCATTTGATATGATTTGCCAAGAGAGTACGTCTATAATATTCTGGCGTTCTTGGCAACGTTTTTTTGGTAACCCCGGTCGTTGCCGCCTTCTAAGGGCCTTCGAATGGCTTCGCCTCAGTGTCAAAGCTACCGAGGGCTGCATGGGCATGGGACGACCCCTGCTAGGACGAGGATGATGGAGCCAGCCCTCAGGCATATATCATGGCTTCAGCTATATTATTCATACATGACAGACGGGATAGATCGTCCATCGCACCATAACACCAAGTAGGGAACCACCTAGGTTAGTTCCCTTTGGAACCTCAACACAATACATAATCTACACTAGGATTGTTGCGCCATATCTACGCTTCCCCCCCTCCGAGACTGGATCATATTTGAGCTGTTCCAATGGCCCCCGACGAGAGGCAAGATATCGATGATGTCGATCGTCAGAGCCCGCTCGAGTTCTCGCCTGAGATCTCTAGTTCGAAATCAACAAGCAGCCGGTCAAAGGCAAGCATCCGTGCCTCGTTGGCATGCGTCCAGTGCCGTAGCAAACAGTATGTTTCTTTCACTAACCATATACATTGCTCTTTGGACCTTGCTACCGCGCCTCTTCATTCTGCTGCTTCGCGACAGTTACTGAACGGCTCGTCACAGTGTGAAATGTGATGCGGCGCAGCCGGCCTGCGGTCGATGTGTGGCGGAGGAAAAGCCATGCTATTATACGAAATCAAGACGAGGCATCCGGGATCCAAAAAAGCGGAGTTTAATATCGAACAATCCACCCATACCCTCACCACATCATGTTCCTCTAGCAACTGGGAGCGCGTCGAAGACCTTACCCTTCGGCATTTCAAATCGATTGCCCAATGGATGGACGGCAGCAAGTCCAACCGACACGAACAGACACGAATCGCTAATCAGCGCCTTCTTCGACCATTTCTACCTTGGCCACCCTATTCTCCCACCAAAGAAGTATTTTTCCAAGTATGTCGAGTCGGATCCTAACCTTTATCATTTCTTACTTTCCGTTATCGACTTCTGCGGTGCGCTGTATACCAGACATCCTCGGTTAAACGCCCTTCGGGAAGCAACTTATTCCGCAGCTTGTGGCCCTTTGCCCTTTACAGTCCAGTCCGTACAAGGGCTACATCTACTAGCCATCATTTCTTTTGGAGAATATCAATTTTCACACCATATCGGTTTCGCAAACCGGTGCTGGAAAATAGCGATAGAGCTTGGTATGCACCGCAAATCCTTCGCGGATCGCACTTTAGACCCGGTATGGGCAGAGAGTTGTCGACGAACTTGGTGGTACATAAAGTTCCAGGGCATGATACGGCATGTCAACGAGGCCGAGCCTGTAGACGGGACTTATGACGTTGAATCAGACGTGGATATACCCTGCTCAGAAGAATGGCAATATCAATCAGGGGTAAGCCTACTATTTATTACGGCCTTTTGACAGGGAAATTCACTCCCAATCTGAAGCCACTACGTTCCCTCAGAAACTTGACTACTAACAAGTCTCGTAATATTGTAGGATATTCCGTTGCCTGTCTCCCTTTTACAGTACGAAAGAGAAATTAATCTCGGCCGTTCGGAATTCCCGTCTTTAGCATTCCAAATCGAGTTGTGTCGCATACAGACCGATATAGATTTTTTGTGTAATGAGGCCGATGGTGAAGACGAGGGGAGGACAGAAATGATCGATCAGGCGGACTCGAGGATTTGTGATTTTCTGCGCCGTGTTCCACGGTGGAAAATGGATGTCAGTGAGTTGTCCGCGTATTCATATTGTCTATCAGTAGCATTGCGAAGTCACGAAGCAGATGGCACTCATACCTACTACGTCCCTTTCAAAGTAATTATCACTGACTGAACGCCTGTTCTCGAAAGTTGATGCAGATGGAAGGCCAGACCAAGTCCTTTTTGGTGCTATCGCGTGGGCACATATGTAAGGCTACGGCAACGTGACAACAGGCGACGAGTGTCAGTCACTAACTTTCCCTGACAGAAGCCGAATCCGACTTAGACAGTCCGCTTTGAGAAAGGGCCTCAATATACGTGAATACTTTCCGATAGGTCCTGATCACGGACCGGACCGCAAGGGACAGGCTGTGAAACAATTCGGCTGGAATCCACACCCAGTCGATGTCCAAGCAGCTAACAGCGTCTGTGACCTGTTTCGGTATCCTTTCCCCCCTAAGAGTCTCCGGCCGATGGTAAGTTAACAGCTATTAGAACCATTTCCTTTCCTCTACTATGCGGATTTAAGAGAGCAAGTCCCTCATGGGGTCTTGTAGCCCCGTTCGCTTCTATATACTTCCTAACCATCTCGTGCTTCCTGTTATCAAGGGAAATTACTGACAAATAGTTCCCCTAGATGGCTCCAGGTCTGCTAAGGGTCGCTATCGTATACTTAGACGCTTGCGTATTTCTAGGGCTGGACTCGCCGATATTTCGGGAGAGGATTAATGCTCTTATACGAATCCTTACGATACATGGGGAAATATGGCCGTTATCCAAGAAGATAGCCGAGGACATCCAAGCTGTCGCAGACGAATACCTGCCTCCAACAGATGAATCGAGCGCACACACCAGCAGTTCAGACTCGGATGAGTGGAACGCCTTGGTTACTGGGGCTATAAGCAGTGCCCCCCTTTTTGAAGCTTCTACTGCAGGATATGATCCCTACTCGTTTCTCAATTCGCAGCTAGGATGTGTATTTCCGGATCATCACGGGTCCGAGCAAGCTATGTCTCCCTGACTACCTACCTTTTCGACTGGAGAGTTAGTGCCGGTTGTTTCGGGTTCATGATGACAGACTGGGTACGTTACGGCCCCGGGGGTTCATTACGTTCACTCCCAAATACTTCATATACTTTGCCACAAAACAGCAGACATTGCCTTAAACAAGAACATCCATCTCTATCGCTCAGATTTACGACCGACAGAATCAATCATTAGGGAGATACAACTACAAACAAACAAAAACGCTGATTGCTGCTTCATGATCCTAACGCACGATATCGCAACATACGACTTTATGTATCAACACACTCGGAATAATTGTTATTTTTGATATGAACAGCAGTTATAAGCGACCTGCCTCTTACCATACTTCTACTATCTGGTGTAGGTAATATTTTTGCCCGTTTTATAGCTTCCTTTTCGGTGGTCACCCCGTAACCGGACTCGCTGAGAACCAGGACTTAGCAAGGAATGTGGAGGTTGTTAACAACATGAGTTACCACATTACACCACTAAAGATGAGTATCTAAGTTACACTGCAATTCTGGGTTGTTAATTCAAATGCTATTTGACTCAAGACATGGGACGAGGGGCATGTTCCACCCCGCATTTTATTACCGCATAAAAGCATATTTATGAGATCACTGTTCCTGATTGCCTGCACCCTAGATAACAGCCCGGTTACCTAGGTAGATCCCTGCAACGCATGCCCGGCACGTGCTCCTGGATACCTAGGTACCTCTTAACCTACTAGGTACCTCTTAACCTACTAGGTACCTCTTAACCTACTAGGTACCTAGTACCTCTGAATAAGATGGGGCATCACAAGCTTCAGTTGAGCTTCACCAAGTACCTCCCTCTATAGACTCCTCTCCGTTCGCGCCAACATGTCACCCTACCTAGGTAGTCCTCTGTTTCACGATAAGCTCCTCATTTGACGAAGGCTAGCTGACTGTCAAGGAGCTGTGTACGTGTTTTTCTTACTTGCTTTTTATCAAAGTCTTCTGCATGCATATCTCATTTCGCGTCACAGTACCTACCCCGGTACCAAGATAACGAACGATAGAGGTAGATAATCGATTTCCATTTCTTGCATGAACCAACGAACGATAAACCTCAGCTCTCGAACCTGTTTACTTGCCGCGACATTCTCGCCATTGCACTTCGGCTCCATATTGTCTAATTCTCAGATGCGATAATGGTCGATTAATTGATCGGGTTGTTACAGGTATCTAGAGACGCGGGTTGCAAAAAGGATAGACAAAAACAAACAAATCACAACGGCGACATGTAGCAATATATAAAGCAACACAACCGCTTCGGAGAACGAACATACGAACCACACCGCCTCCTACTTCTCTACCCCACGAACGAACTCGTTCTCGGTACTCCGACGCGAAGGCCCGTAGTGCATCTAAATTTACACCGTTTCTTTCCGTTTCACAGCGCTCGTAACACGACGCATCTACATCTTTTCCACTCTGTGTACACTATACTGCCTACTGTAAATAAAGGAAGCGAGGGATTCAGGTCTAGATCTGGTCCGGCACGACCGGGAACCCCACGAAACCACGAAACGCGACTCAAGACGACGGGACAACGGGGCAACGGGATAACGGGATAACGGGATAACGGGACACGGCAAGACAAGAAACAGTCGACCTCGAACCCTCGAACCCTCGACCATGCCCGAGTTCTTCCCCTTCATTCCAGGCACGGAGACAGGCCCCGGCGCCGACAGCACATCTCCCTTACTAGGCCGCTTCCGTGCCGTCCCGCCACGAACGACGCCCTCCTCCTCCAGCATATTCTCCTCGCCGTGGCAGCCTTCGAGTTCGCGGTCTGGGTCGGCGGGGCGTCTGAATCCGCTCTCGGCCTCGGGAAGGGGCAGTGTGCATGTCGGGTACGGCGCTCTGATTGCCGCTGGACTCAATGGCGAGGATGAAGAAGGCGACTGGAGTTCCGACGAGGACGAGGACGACATCAACGAGCAAGGCGGACACCCGGCTCATGAGATGGCGAGGTTATGGCGCAGGACCGTCAGGAAGACGAAACGCAATGCCGAAGACCTCTGGGTAGCGCCGAGGCCGGGCGCCGTACGTCGTGTTGTTGAGACTTGGTGGAGTCGCTGGGGGCTTTTGGTCTTGTTACCTGCTGTTTTGGTGAGTGCTTCCGTTCCTTTATATGTAGAATTAAGACAAGATATCATCGCAGGACGTGCGACTAAGGCTATTCAAGACGGAAGACAAACTAAGCCGACCTAGGTTCCAGGTTTTATGACCAAGTTCTGCTAGCTAACAGTATGATTTCAATAGGCAGTGACTTGGTGTGCAATTCCATTCCCACAATATCCACTAGACGCCTCACATTCTAAACCGCACACCTTCTTTGACGCCTTCTTTGCGGCGAGTCCTGGGCATTCGACTTATCCTCCAGCAACACCCAGCCATCGCGTCCCCGGTCACGGTGAAGCGCGTGTTCAGGTGAACTTTTGGTTTTTTCTCTTCGTCTACTACGGGTTCTATAACCTTACTGCTCTGATATGGATCACGAAGGTTTTCAACCTCTACTCGCTAAACTGGTGGCCTTCGACATTGGGCTTTCCGCTCACCATCACTCTCATCGCAATCCTCTCGATCGCAGTGCCTATCCCTGTCTACCTTATTCCAGAGGCCCGGTTTCTAACGGTCCACAACACCGCATGGATCAGTTGGACGTTCATTATCATGGCGATGCCCGTCGCTATTGCCTTCTGCATCCTGATGACGCATGAGCGGCACCTGGGGCTTCGGCAATCACTCTCTGAGACCCAACGCATATTCACAAGTTCTTGGTGGACCAGCGAGAGCGGGGGTTCGATGCGAGACCAAGCACGTAACCGCCGAGGCCAACGGTGGGGGCTCGGTCCGGGAAGTTTTGATCCTGACGCCGCGGCCTTGCTGATCGCCGCTGAGCATCCGCCGTCACAGACCGGCGCGTTTATGCAGCGGCGCCGGTGGCTGCCCGCGAGCTTCGTGCGTTTCGTATGGTTTTGCCTCGCGCTAGCCATAAGCTTGCTCGCATACGTTATAGGAGAGGCATATGCCGAGATATACCTTCGCACCCTCCCACACAACAGTTGGGAGACCATCGTGTACGTCTACAGTTGGGTTATCACCGTCCACCTGTTAGATCTACTTACGGGCTGGATCCTTGGTGGCAACGAAGGGGAGCGAGTAGGCAGCTATCCCTTGAGCTGGATATTCAAATTGTAAGATGCATCTCTGTTTTGATGCCGATGGCCTACCCTTTATGAACACACAGGGGCGAAAAGTTTATTAACATACCTCTAACAGATATTTCATGCTGACCTACCAGACTTATGTGCGAGCGCTGTACGCGCGTCTGCGCTCACCCCAGCAGTTCATCTGGCTGCAAGCTCTTTCCTCGAGCTTTCTCATCATCCTAACGCCGTTGACCATGACAACAACGTATCATCGAGTGCTCACGATGTTGGGGTTAACGGCGCAATCTTACGGCTCGTACCAGAAGATTTGCACGCGCAACGTTTTCATCCGGTTCCTCGCCGAAAACGTGAGTATGCTGACCTTTCTGGGAAGTATTATTGTCCTGCATTTCGGACCTAATACGGACGTATACCCGTATTTTGCGTTCGATGACCCCGACGAGCCCTACAACTTCAAGTTCACGCTAGCCGCGTCCGCCATCACCTGGGCGTGCGAGATACTCGCGGGCATCGTGCTCAGAGGCCTTATCCGCTGGATCTTCGGTGTCAACGCTAACATCGAGGGCCGCATGGACTTGACGGTTTGGCCCGAGCTACTCCCCACGAGCGTCGTTGTTATGCTCCATGTGTTGCAGAACATGTTGTTCTCGATCATTCGATTACAGTTCCAGTAGTCTGGAAAGCGTGGTGATAGGTGCGCAAGGAGGAATATACGCAGTAGATAGACGGACGGCATGATTGTCATACCATGGGGTATACCGGACGATGGCCGGACTCGTCTATCGCTGCTAGGGTGGTCTTCCCACTCGTTCCATTCCGCCGCCAGCCAATCAAATCGACGAGATGGCAATCATCATTTTCGTCACAATTATGCCCGTAGCGCTTTCGGCTTTAAGGCTTGTTCTTGCCTGCAAGCCCCTCCACTGCGAGATAAAAGCGAGATGCTGCTATGATATTCGCTTTTAGCTTTATTTTTGGGTCTGTTTTTGTTTTTTTGGCATTATTGCTTTGCTGCAGAGATGCCCAAATGCACAGCCGATGATACCCTTTTTAGAATTTTGGCCTAGGTTTCGATAGATATAACTGTGGTATCCCTAGTGTACCTACTTAATTCATAATATATATATACCAAGTAACCCCTTTTTGGCGGAAATACCCGAGTAGGTACTGCAGGTTTGAACAAATTTGGGGCGGGTTAAAATCGTCGACTCTATGGGCGTCGCAACCGGCAACATGACATCTGCATCCCGCGTGCAGAGAGATGTGACCCAAACGGGGCGGCCGAGGTGGAGGCTGAATCGGGCCATGTCATGATATCGAAAAAACGCGTCAAGACGAGGTGCAAAACCTGTTGTAGCTCTGCACTAGGGGTGGAG
Source organism: Xylaria hypoxylon (assembly GCA_902806585.1). NCBI lineage: Eukaryota > Fungi > Ascomycota > Sordariomycetes > Xylariales > Xylariaceae > Xylaria > Xylaria hypoxylon. The sequence continues at coordinate 5,995,054 of CADCXB010000001.1, forward strand.
TTCTTGTGGAGGCTGCATACGATACTGCATCATGATTGATACCTGGCAAAGATGAGCAAAGGAAGTCCGGAGGGGGGGAAACAAAAAAAAACAACAAGAAAAAAAAAGGGGTCTTGATCAGGTTTTCTCTCCCGTTTCAGAGTCATGTTTGTTCACTTACTGATGGGATCTGGCGCTACACTGTGAACTCGAACGCATGGAGCGTACAGGTTCGGGGAAGCGCAGGTCGCATACCAATTGGCCGGGCTTGGGGAAGTATGGGACAGCGCAAAAACGACACCGTTGTTGCGCGGCTGGGCAATTAACGGTATATATAGTATGTACACTAACTAGTCTAGTCCGTCACAGGAAGTAAACTGGCGGCCAGAGTAGGGCGCTGCAATTAATCCTGCGACCGAATCTGGTTTATTGCAGAAAGGCTCTTGTTGGATTTACATGTGTTACCTGCCAGCAAATGGGTGTAAGGATGCTACGACAATACAAAATGCGGACGATACAGTACGAGCCTCCGTTCATTCTCCCCTTTCGTAAGCTTCTACGTAGTAGGCACTTGGATATATATTGTCGGTGACGCCCAGGCCGCCTCTCGAATTGCCACCGGTCAAGAACCTTCAGGGCTTTAGGGCTGAATAAGAGGTGATTGATTAAGTGCTTTGTGTTGGGAAGATCGACAGATCACATGTGCCATGTGGGATGTCATTATGCAACAAGGCTAGCTAGTTAACAGGGTAGCTTTTTATTCATTAGCTTTAGAGAAGCATGATAACTCTAATCGAGGTGAGGTCCTTACTAGGTTAGTGATGAGAACAGAACAGGTAAAGACGGCTTGGCCTAGACTTGTCCGGCAACAACGCCGCAACAAGGCGATATTAGGTAGTCTGGGTGAGCAGATAGTGCCCCCGCAAGCCAACCTCTCAGGAAAGAGATGCGGCGCTAGATAGGATACTCTAGTGTAGTGTATGCCGTGAAGTATTTTGGTGAAGATAACGAAACCTCATCCAGTGCAAGTCGAGAGGAAGATTTCGGTGAATGTCACGCAATCTGCAGGGGACTGAATTGACAAGACACTTGCCCCACAAAAGTATGGAAGTTTCGATGAGTCTTCTTGGTGGATATAAGTTAGAACATCGTTGAGTTGATATTAGCAGACGGGCTGATGAGTTGGTTTAGACTATGGTTGATAACCGAGGGTCCTCAAGCCGATGTCGGACAAAAATGTGTATGGTACCTACATACTTCTGACACTAGTTGACGTTGAGTATATCATGTGTTCAAGATAAACATAAAGGAAGTTGTCCGAGATGCGGCGTGATGACTTTTCCTGAGAGCGCGTTTCTGATGCGAAAGATAGTGAACTGGGTGGCAGACTGATGCTGGTATCATTCCGGCCTCGTGGGGCTGTCAACACTATTGATGATCAGACATCGGCAGTTCAACTGGCTGGCAACTAGGCGGGCCGATGAGCACAGGCATCAAGGGCAGCGGTAAACGATCCGTGTCCTATCGAGATGAGGGCGTAGAAATATCGGCGGCCAAGCTAGTTAATCTCGAGGGCGTCCACCTCGGCTCACGCTAGCATGGCTTATGTGAAGAGAAACTTATCAAGAACTAACGCCTACATCGGTGAAAAAAGACGTGAACAACTAGAGCCGAGAACAGGCCATGATATGAGTAATAACAGCGGCACGGTGTGGTTGCAGTGTTAGGGAGACGGCTACCTAGATTACATTGGTTGATCGGTGATGCAGGAGGACCAAAGAGCGATCGCAAGCCGTGAGTCAAAAGTGCCCGCAAGAGAAACGAAAATGTGACTAGGGTATAGGGTCTTGTTGTTACCAGATACCTACTGTAGCAGTCTGCTGTAGGTAGCTGGCCGGCTTTGAAGCCCCTGCCTGCCCCCTCAGCTAACTCTGCTACTCTGCCTAAAGAGTCGCGTCTCGTTTGACTGTGGAGCACCTGGATGTACTATGTAGGGAAGCCTGCGCCGGTAGAACATTGCTACTGGTGCTACTGGTGCTACTGGTTCCCAAAATCTGAACGATCATCACTACTGAGTACAAATAAAGCAGGGACATGTCTGTGAGCAGCATAGCTGTTGGTCGATACCTACCCCGGTCCGGCTTCGGGTGGTGGTAGCATCGAGGCGCCGTCGGAACCAGGTCAGAAAGGCATGGTCCAGCCCGTGAAGGGAATCGGTGCAGCCTTGGTCAGGGAATCTTCAATGTGCGCTCATAGACGTGCCACGTTGGAATTGTGTGCGTAAGCTAGAAGAAACAAGAATTGGTTGATATGATTCTTGATACAGGTAGACATGGGGAGTGGGGTGAAGAACAGAGGACGGGGAATGAGGGACGAGTTCCGTACATGAGGTAATTCATGTAATGGAATACAGCGTTTCGATACCTATTCTGTTTACCTAGGTAATGCCTGTCTGCCTACCTAGGTTACATTCCTTTAACGAGGCTTTGATACCAATACATGCAGGTAGCGAATACTTTCTCGTCTTTAACCCGAAATATATGATATCTGACAAAATCTTCCATCTAACAAATGCCTTGCCTTAATGACGTTATGAATATCGTCTCAACGGCGCTACCTAGCTAGAGCCTACTCCCATTCGCTATAAGTATAGTAGTTTTTTTGTTTATTGAAACCCCCTATCTATAGAAGGTGATGGATCACTTATACTAGGTAAGTATTAACGTGGTCGGATTCAAATGTCGGTCACAGGTTCTAGACGCTCTAGATCAGATTTAATTCGGCTCTATTCTCGATAATATACGGAGTAGCATGTTTAACAAGTAGATGGTGTAGTCTTTTCACTACCAGGTAGGTAGTACCTAAGGTTAGATAGGTGTTTTTGGAACAGTCCCACTTGAGGACATGCTGGGATCAATTCTTGAATTGTTGTGTAAGCATAGTAATTCATGAGCTATTATTCATTGCGTTTACACTATCGTGTCTTATGTAACGTATACTGAGTATGGGGGTTCATGGGCATACAATAGACTGATGAAACATAAGAGAGCCTACCTATAGCCGGCTCCTATCAGTACCACATTATAGTACTACTAGTATGATGCCTACCTGACCATGACATGACAGGACAGGACCCGGTCGAGTTCTAAACATCGCATCTGCATAGCAACCTACAGGCACCTACCTAGTTAGCCTACAATGCCTTGCACTGCATCAACCCGCATGCATCCCCCATTCTCGGTTTCTTATTGCAGCCACATCTGGGGAGTATGGTGACGAAACGATATAAGACGCTGACGACTTCTCTTACCGCCTTTCCAGATCATCTCGAACAAAGAGACCCTGGTGGCGCAAAGTCCTACCAGCTGGGCAGTGGGACTACAGATTGACCAGTGGCCCTTGAGCACAACAGCGCGGCGGCTTGCAGGGCTTTAAGTCTCGTTCGGTATGGTGGCATCGCGACATGGTGGGGTTGGCCCTTTTTGATGAGACGGTGCTAGTGCTAGAGGTATCTCCTTGCAACATCCACCAATTGCACCCACGAGGGGTCACCACCAGTCTTGATTGTAGCCATTCACTACACGTAAGTTATGCCGACGACCGGTAGGCACCCCGAAGATCTGACGAGACGATGCTGATAGATTTAGATGTGAGTGGCCGTGCGGATTTTCTTTTCTCTACGAAAGGAGGGAGTGGAGTATGAGTAATAGTTCCCATATTGCTCTTCGTATCTAGACGGAGATGGAATCATGTCAAAGCCGTTCGCCATGTGCTTTTGTGATGGTGTAAGTCTGCTAGTACCTACTACTACTGATATCGTTCATTTATATGATATGGCTTGGGACGATAGGAACTTTAAAAATTCCCCGTCCGCGCATACTACTACTCATAAGTATATACACACACATATACACACACATACATGCAGAGTACAACTTACACAGGCTTTGGATTCCCGGTGCATAAAACCTTGATGAGCCAATATAACAATTAGTATACATACAGTACCTTACCTTGATGGACCCGGCTTGGCTCTATGACTAAAGGCCTGATTTCACTCCCTCGCATACACTCCAAAGCAGTAGGTAGATAGGTTGTTTGATTATTTGATTATTTGATTATTTAGTACGCCGTGCGCCGTGTATCACTGTAGTGGACTTAGAGTAGAGGTCCTTCGGGAATCCTACTAAGTAGGTACTACATTACCTGTGTAATAAGGTTAGATCTTTAGAGAAGCGTGAACACGGACCAGGATGTTAACTTCCTGATTCGGTATGTTGTGCTAGAAGGAGTTATTTACTTAATCGGGTTAGAAGAAGAGGGCCCGTTAGCTAAACTGAGACACGTTTAAAAAAAAATTAAAATTTGGTATCTGCACTGCCTAGTCTAGCTACACTATCAGAAATACCTACAAGCATTAAGCATTAAGAGAGGGGAAGAAAAAAAAAAAAAAAGGACTTGCCCCGCCAAAATGAGGGAACGATAGGAAGGAGGGGGGGAAAATTCAATACCCATCGACTCACTCCATCCCACTTCGATGTGCTGCCCGCGCAGTGCCCGCGCACTCCTGCCCCACCTTCACGACCTGCTACCAGTGCGTACTATTGTGTATTGTGTGTGAATTTGTACCTCGCCAACATCGACACCCACTTCTCGTCTCACTCTCACTCGCTGCGCTCTACTTTCGTGTCGTTTGCTTATCGACCATGAAGAGAGTCGGATGCTCGCAATTGGCCCTTCTCCCGTTTTTAGTTGTCATTAGTCCGTGTTAGACACTCGATTCTACCCATTTCTTTTCCGTATCTGTCTGGTCCCGTCTCTAGCCTCCATCTTCTGGTCTCCATCTCTGGTCCGTTCTCCGTCTCGTCCTGTCTTGTCTTGTCCCCCCGTCAGTCCCCCGTCAAAAGGCTAAGGCTCCCTCAACAAGCAACAGGCAAGCTGAAGCTGCTGCATCATTATTTGGATCCA